>OY101131.1:13468-613468 GCA_956465555.1 Nitzschia sp. pyKryTriq1 | reverse complement strand
GCCTCTGAAAACCACGATGCCACGCTATGGATGAAGAATAATGAAATGTTGTACTTGCAGAGTTTGGAGAAGCAGCTGCCGCGACGATCACCGACTCGATCCAACGTACGAGACTTGATTCAGCATTTGCAGAACACCCGAGTATTTTTAGCAAAATTCAGTGGTCTGGCTTCGCGACGTCGCAACGGTAGATAAAGATGACGATGATTCTACTAGATAAGTCTCCGAAGAAAAGAATCTAATGTACAAATACCATCAATGCAAAAATACCTAATTATTGCAAAAGAAAGCAACAAGTGATGGTCCTTCCAGGCATGTTGACTACTTTGACTCCTCCTCCCGTTCCCACTCGAATTCGACGTTATCAAAGGTGAGCTCCAGTTTACTCGTGAGACGTCGAACAGATTCCCATTCCCCCTTCTCCACATTCATCCCACTCATTATCCGATTATTGATCATATCAAGTTCCGCTTGCAAATCGATCATACGTAGAACCAGTTGTTTGGAAGGAACGGCGTGCTCTCGGACCACAATCTTGCGCGCCGATTTATTATTCTTGAAAGCCAATTTAGCCGCCTCTTTGGATGACGGTTGGGAGGATTTGAGCATGCCCTCGTGGAAGGTGACCACTCCTTTGGTAGCTTCTTTTCCTTGGTATTGTGGCTCTCCATCGGCTTCCATATGTACCTCGGCATTATGATCTGACGAATGCTCGGTTTCTTTGTCGATCCTAGACGATTCGTCCAACACTAGGTCCACTTCACCACCATACCACAACGATTCGGAGTGAACACCACTGCTGGTGAGATTGCTTGGACGGTGGCCTCCCACAGGCACAGTGCTTGTATGCGGAGAATTCGTCGTAACTCCTGTTATCGGAGGCATGCCGCTGCTCTCTTGCAATCCGGTAACGTTGAACATGTTGTTGTTTCGGCTCATATTCGCTTTTCGTAGAGTTTGCTTGTGGTCCTCTACCAGCTGGCTCACCAAGACTTCTTGTCCACTCCAGACCATCTGGAGTTTGGGTACTATGATTCGGTAGGATCCTATCAGAGTGATACTCAAGACCAGAGCAATATGAATCAGGTAAGGAACATCGGGTGATGTTGTCGGCATGTTGGTGACAGCAATCAACCCTTCCCCCAAGATAAGCAAGGTGATACTGAGCAAAGTGCAATCGTAAATGACGGCGGACTCGTTGAGCAAACTCGGTAATTTTCGAGCGACATGGGCCATGATCAACAAAATTATCACCAAGAGCAACAGCAGGTACATCGAGTAGCTATCCAGTGATTCGCCGAGAGGTTTCCCGTCATCGCAGACAGAACGACCGATACTGTGATCGGCATTGAATTCGATAGTCTTGGATTGTGGCTGTAGAACCCAACGCAGAACTTGCATCAACACTTGTGGAAGTGTACAAAAGGCTGCAATCCACATGACCTTGTAGGCAGACACCGTTCGTCGAAGCGAATTCTCTTTGACAAGGAAGGATCGACATTTGGTGCAGAACTGAGAGAACATGCTCTGCTGTTGTCCCCTTTGGGAAGCGGCTCGCGCCAATCGGTCTCTTAAAAGAGGCGACACCACCGAGTTGATTCGCCACAATCGACCCAAGGTAATAGAATAGAATAGTTGAAGTGGAATCATGATCAACGTTTGTGATAGATTACACCAGAGGTCGCTCCGGGGGTCCAAGAAGACGCAGCCGATGGTTGCCACAAGCGCCGCGAACAAAAATACAATCAAAAAGTCCACTTGGGCAATCTGCATGACTTGGTGGGCTCGGTGTCGTATGGTTGCTGCAATCAATACAAGCAAAACCAACGCCACCAATCCAATACAGATATAAGATAATATGAGAACAGTATCAGAGACTTCGAGAATCGTTGGCGGCTCTTGATAGGAAATCAGGCGTTCGGTGGCATTCAGAGCGTTCGCCACATCGTAGCGTGAAATGGGAGTAAAGATGGAATCTCCAGTGAAGAATTGAAGCGTCCCTACAACAAAAAAATTACCAGGATCATTAATAAGGACGGGGACTTGGACCTCAAACTCATAGGATGCATTGGCGTTTACAGGAAGGTCCAGAAGGACGGCCGGTGCGTGGACGTGAGTACCACCATGTCGATCGCCGACTTTCATTTTCATTGTAGCATTGTCTCGGAGCATGCGGAAATTTGCCTACAGCCAGTGCGTATAGAGAATTGAAAAGAACACGGTGAGCAACATAAGAAACCACAGCAGCAATTGCGAGATCGAAAACAAGCAATACTTCGACATTAGTTTCGCACCTGCTCGTGAACAAACGGACTGCAGAAGCCTGCAGTAACGGTGTCGCAGGCCAAGATACTGATTGCAGCCTTGCTGCCAGTGTCACTCGCTACAAACTCGTCATTCAACGCCTCCACGTCCACGCGACCCCTGACGGTAAAGTTGTACCACTCGAGGGTTCGCGGACGAAAGCCGCCCGGTACTGGTAGTGAGAACTCGGGTGGTGCATGTGCGGTAAGCCACGTTCCGGTGGGACACGAGACAAGCAATTTCACCTCATCGGCCACCGCAAAGTCCTTCACCAGGACACCGTTCGGAAAGGCGATGCCATTTTCCGGAGTTGGACTGGCAATGCTGGACCAGCACATGGCGTCCTGACCCATTTCGGTGTCATAACCGCTCGTGGTGTGGGTGGTTCCTGGAATGCCTCCAAGAGCGTTGACGCCACCGTGAATGCCCAGAAGAATCAAAAACACAAGATACATCATGATCGTAGATGACTTAGTAGGATCTCTCATTTCGATATAGGTTCAGTTTTGCTGTACTGAAAGGATCTAAAGGTCGATGCTGCAATTCACTTGAATCAACAAAAGTAGTATACGTATGATGGTCACAGCAACACGCACTCTCAAAAATCTGAGAGTTCAGCTAGCATCTTCTTTTCTTTTTGCCGGGTAATTCGAAAAGGCCCAGCCTGCCTGCATGCTGTTTTGTTGTTCTCTCGCGAAAAATGCAGTGCCAATTTTTTTAAGTACCAGTAGTTGTGCTGTGCCGGTACCACACCGGTACCTCCTGCTGGTACAAGTACTGTACTGGTACCGTACTACCGGTATGTACACCACAGTACCGCTTGTACCGGCGGTCGGTAGGTATGATACTCAGCCATCATTCATCATCCTCTCAATGGTTCAGATGTCTGATCTGTGTCTTTAGTATTAGTTATCCATGTCACATTGAACGTCCAGCCATCATCAATAAGTGTATTATTATTTGGTATCACTGACCATTATTTCACGCGTCACGCAGGAGTTACGAGTCACGAGGAGGATGAAGTCTTCAGTCAGCAGTCAGTCGTCATGGCGCCTACTTTGGTCGACTGGATCGAAAATGGGAAACCCGCGCTTCTGCCAAAACCGCGCGCCCCAAGGAGACGGCTCAAGGCTCAACGCTCAACGGTCGAAAACGCGACGACAATACCGGTAAGCATCAGGAAGATCATCATCTTCAGGAGGGAGATATCCCCCACAAGAAAAAAGAACACAAGGCACAATCTCTACTATTCAACAATCTCGACAACGGCATACTTCCAAATCGAATAAATATGGTAAAACTAGCTATGAAGCATTATATTGTGTTGCTCGGTTGTGCTTGGATGTGCATCACACACCGCTGTTGGGCATCCAGTGATGCTGCTAGTGAGAATCTTGTTGGTAGGAATCTGCCCCGAGGACCCTTTCATCCTAAAGATCCTGCCAAACTCCAGACCGAACTTGTGACGGCCGAGGCATTGGAATCATTACACCGTGGACGACCATACAAAGTCCAGAAAATTAAAGGTCTTTCCGGAACTGGCCTGTTCATTCAAGATGTGCATGCTCCTCCGAGCGCTGTTTGGGAGGTATTACTGGATTTTGGCGACTGCCCGACACGGATGCCCAAACTTTTGGCCTGTCAGACGTATCAAGTCACTGAGCAAGCTCGTCGTACTCTTTGGTTCACGGAAATGACCATTGGATTTCGGTTATTTTCTTTGAATTTGTTTGTCAAGCACGAGTATCATCCCAAAGAAAAAGCAATGGTGTGGACCTTGGATGAGACTAGGCCGTACGAGTTGGCATCTTATACTGGCTATTGGTACGTGGAGCGGCATCCTACCAACGAAGGATGGAGTCGAGTCACCTACTATACTCATACTACATTGCTGGACTGGATTCCCTCTTTTGTTTTGAATTTTATGATCAAAGAGGCGTTGGTGGGAGCAACAAGTTGGGTCAAAACCTCCAGCGAGGCGCACTACCAGGAAGAACGTCGTCGACGTGCCCACGAGCACATGAGTAGTAGCAGTACTGGTAGCAACAAACCAGGGTTGATTCCATCGAGGACAGAAGAAGCTGATCCATCCTCCTCTGATACTAGTTTTTCATGTGACACGAAGAATGGAGGAGTCGTCTGTCCCAACAACCACAAGAAAAGTGCCTCACTGTTCTCCTCAATACTACTACTGGAGAGCCCCAGCACTTCGCCACCTCCACCCATTGGCTTCTCGCGATATTTCTTGGTCTCTTCGGTAATGGGCCTACTTTTTTTTAATACCTACCTCTACTTTTCACATTATCGATAACCTGTAAAAACTTTCCTTTTCTTGAGAAGAATATTGATAACGTCTACTCCGAGAACAAGAGGAGTGCAGAGTATCGACAGAGTACACAATAAAGTCGTCAAAAAATAGTAGTCTATGTACCAAGTACTATACATCATTGAATTACTGTATGTGCGATTGTTACTTTTTATTTATTTTGCCGCGCTCAAGAGACGTTCGATTAAGTCCGCCTTCTTTCCAGTTTTCACCTGATTCCGTTCTTTCAGCATGTCTTTCAGCTGGATGACAGTGAAACCCTGTAGTTCGTTCTCGGTGAATGCAGGAGCTCCTGTAGCATTAGAACTACTTGCAGCAGCAGCAGCGCTTTTTTTTGCTTTGGTGTCTTCCACTCGTTTCTTGTCGGCTGCCATGGATTCCTTGGCACGTCGAATGGCAAGTTCAGTTTTTTCCTTCTTGGTCAATTCCTTGGGAGCGCTACTTGAAGGGTCTTCCTTCGGACTCTCCTCCGAGAGAAATAATTTCTTGGCCACGTTGGGTGATGGTGAACCCAGCTCTTCTCCTTCTTCGCGGTTCTCCTCCTCTGTGGATTCCGTCCCCGGCTGCTCCTGCAGCTGCACTTCCCCCTCGATTTCTTCTTTCGCTGTCTCGGTTTCGGCTTCCTCATCATCGTAGTCATCCCGAGCAAAAAGGATCAATGGAATCAGAATCGCCATACCCAAGACACTCAACAAGTTGAGCGCGAGTCGTCCCATAAAGTTCCACAAGGCGTCGGACGATACTGTAATCGGTTCCTGGAATCGCTTCCAGATGTACAAACGCTGCGATAGTTTTTCTCGCTGTAGCGGAGAAATGGAGGAATCCTCTTCTGCCAACAGTCGTTCCAACCGATCAATTTGAGTCTGAGGGTAGTCTACCCCATGTTCCAAGACTTTGGTAGAACACTTGAAGTATATGGAAGCGAGTTCCGTTTCAAAGTCCAAAAAGGTCGGTTGCACCAAATATTTCGCTAACCGTCCGACCACATGAACCCATACAGTGGCAGCCACTTTCTCTTTGGTGTTGGCCTCCGCAGCCGCCCATTCCATGGTTTTGGCAGCAATCAAATCGTACGTGCCGAGAGAATAGACGTAATTGCCCAACTTTTGACGCTGGAGCCAAGAAGCAACAAAGGTGCTGACCGCATCTGCTGTAGGACTAGTCGTACTACTCGTGTCTTCCTTGGCATAGCGCAGTCCCGTCCCCGTTTCATAAGACGCGCCTTGTCGAAACAAGACGTATTCCGGAAGAGACGGCGTCGTGGAGGATGGTTCATCTTTCTTTGAGGCAGCAGGTAGTGCGGGTAGTAGTGGTTTCAAATAGACAAGGTAATATGATTCCAAACGGAACCATGCCCGCTCCACAAACGTGACCGGCGCCGCCCGACTCGACGACCAGACTTTGCGCTGTAAAATGGGATCTGTGACCAACACAATTTCAAAGTCGGACACTCGGGCTTCCGGAGTGGCTTTGAGACGTTCACACAATTCCGCATAATTGGCGTTCTTAGCAGTACTGCTGGGATCAGCATCATCAGCATCATCGTCGTCGTCCACTAGTAGTGCCACCAACACGTGAGAGCGTTGCACCAGCTGTTTCAACTCCTTGCCACGAGACACCGTCGTGGTGCAATCTTTGGCGTACGTCGTCACGCCGCTGACTAACAACAGGGCGATCGCAAAGAGCCACAACTTCGACATACTGTAGTTCTGCTGAGATGGTGATTTGTACCTACTGTAGGATGTGAAGATGTTGTGTTGTTGCCTGTTTGTGCCGTTTGCCACGTTGTGATGTGAAGGAAACGCGCACACACAAACAAAACATCATCAATCATCATCATGTCATTCTCGTGGTGGTTCGTTTTGAAAATTTCCGTTCAGAAACTTGGGCGCGCGCGTGCCTGCCCTAAGTATGTATGAAGAAGGCTTTGTCATATGAGTATCGTACATACCTATAACAATACGTACAAACGACAATCGTCGCGTCGCGTCGCGTCGTCGTCTGCCGGTAGCGTACGTGTACCGGTATCATAGCCGGCCTCGCCGCGACCCGACCCGCCCCCGCCACGATAGCCACGACCCGGTCACGCACTTGTTGGTCACAGTCAGTTTGGCTTGGCTTCCCTGAAACTAACCTAACTACGTTCATCCAACTAACTATCAGAGGCTGTAGTCTAGTTGTTCTAATAGTATAGTCTTTTAGCGGGAGTAGCCTTGTAGCTAACACGTGATGATGATGATGATGATGATCTTTCAAACAAATCACCGGTCAAAAGATTCGAGAATCGCTTCTCCATCGGGTTTCTCTTCCCCCGAAAGAACGGGAATGTAAACTTCTCCATCTTCATTCATCAAGTCTCGACGCTGATGCGCCACCCACGGCCCCCTTGGAGATAGTTTGGTCATACTCCCCAAAATCGGAAAATACGAAGTGCCACTGACGTAAATGTTTTGGAAGTGATAAATGGTTTGAAAGCTATTGGCAAAGTCGATCCGGTCCTGTCGCCCCCGGACATTTTGCTGTCCTTGACTGCTGACCTTGTCGGTCAGATCGGGGTTGATCAAGATGATGGGTCGATCTCCTGCTGCTTCTGTCATTTCCTTCAAGGCTCCAATGATCGACGAGTCCACTCCTACCATGGATTGGGGAGCGATGATGATAAACACATCATCCTGTTCCACTTTTTGACCGTCTTCCATTGTGTGTCCATTGACTACATGTTCTTTTCCGACCAAACCGAAATTCAAGTAGTTACCCACCATACCTTCGTTTTCTTCTCCCTCTTCGGATTGCCAATCCATCATTTGCAAGAGCTTCGAAACGCCATTCAACTGCTTGGGGACACCCGTAAAGATACCTACTCCCATGGATCCTTGCACACAAACCCTAACACGAAGATTTTGCTCGCACAAACGAATTGCAATGCTTCGAACCATTTCCAAAATAGTACCGATCCTGTTTTGGTTGTTGGGGCGAGAACGTAATAATCGAATGATAGGGGCGTGGAAAAAAGAATAAGGATAATGCTGCGACGTACCTGCCATCACAATACAACAAAAGCTTACCGATATGAATCCATAGAGGGATTCATTTCTGGAAACATGGAAATCAATTTCATACGATTCGATAGTTTGCCTTGCGAACACAGCATGACAGCCTCCATCGTCGCATCGGCAGCCATGCCATAAAAGTACTGCCGAACAAATCGATTGTGGGGCACTTGATTCAGATACAAATTGTGTTTGATTTTTCCCATCCCACTTCCCCCTATCTGAATGCCCATTTGAATCAATCGTCCAGTCGTTTTGGGCTTGTTGACAATCCAGCAAAGTCGATTCAATCGACGGACCATATCATCGACCGGATGCATGCCGAGATCGCGTGGAACAGGTTTCATGTCAGCGTGGGGACTTCGAATGGAAATGACAGGAGTTGCATCTTTTATTATTTATTGGGAGGATGAACGGATGAGGAATCGTCAATGCATACTTGTTTGGATTATAATATCTGGAGCATACTCACCCAAATTGACCGACACTGCTTCGACAGCTGCTGGTTTGGATCTTTCCTGTACCGTCACCTCCAGGTCCAGTTTTTGCGAATCGATAGCTACAATCTTGGCTTCTTCCAACGTGTAAGAGCCTCCGCTCCAGCCATTTTTCTTCAATTTGATGCTTCCCAATTCCGAAAAGGTCTCGGCAAAGGCCAGCAAAACATCACCCTCGTGTTTGTTGAGATACCCCAAAGCAAAATAGCGCTGCGCAGCAATAATAACAAACCGGTGGCCGTAAGAATGCGGAATAGTACTTTTAATCCATAACAGTCAGCAGTAACCACATCATTGTATGTACTGTATAACCTACCTGATCCTCGGTCAATTCTATGGGAGTAGTTGACGTCGTGTCATCTTCGGCCTTGGTATTAGCTCTCAGGTGATTACAAGTATAAGTACTCCCGGGCTGCTGCTGATGGACGACAACAAACCCAGAGATGCCAGAAAGACAAAGGCAGAGGAGCAAACAAATATGCACTTGAGAATAAAACATCATGATGAAAGAGTGATATGGAGTCGTATCTACCATGTTGATTCTTGATCCTTGAACATCATCACACAACATCGTCCCAACAGCAGAAAACTCGAAGCTCGAAGCTATTTCCCATCAGGTACTGGTACAAGTATGCCGCGGTATGATGATGACGTTGCGTTTCTCAGAAAAGCCACACGAGAAGAACGAAGAAAGATACCATTCATGACTCATTCGACTCTTTCCCCATCCCCTCCGTTCAAGGTTCAACCAAGGTTCAACACGTACGTACCAATAGTACCGGTATTTGATATTAGACGGGCTTTCTGAGCGTGGGCGTCTGTCCTCGTCCAGAAGATATAAGCATCAGACGAAGATCTTCGTCTGTTTCGGCGCATCAAGATCATCATCGCGTCTACCGGCAGCTAGTATACGGTACTACAGTACAGAACACAGGACGTGGTATTGCTGAGATGCAACGACGCATTCGCAACCATCCTAACGATCATGTCATCACACAGCACCCACTCGAAGCATGTGCTGAAATAATGTGGACTTGGTCTGGAACATGCTTTCTTCCAAGTACGTGCAATCTGCCAGTCTTTGTTTAGTACTTTTCTTCGCAGCTTCTTCCTCCTGCAGCATGACGCTGTTGGCGAAATGCCACATTCACATCAGACATTCCACCTTATGTTCGAAACCACATAAGAGAGGAATTCTCTCGGCAACCTATTGGGGAACTCGAATAATATCATTAAGGATGGTGCAGGGATTTTCTTCTTCTACCAGCCGGTCAGCAACGACCGTCACCCTCACGGATGCTCTTTCCTCCAAACTCAACGATCCTTCGCTTTTGTTGGATTGGGCGCTTCACACTACTACTACTACGCTCGTCTTCCGCATTGGGACGATGTAGATCATGCTCACGGATGACTCGTCGAAGAGCATTCGAGGTGAGCTTCCGTTCAGGCGCAAAGACGATATCAAAGGATTTGGCACCGGAGGACGAGAGTTCTTGGAGAGCATCAAGTGCTTCGTCACGGGTAATGCTGTTGCTGTTGTTGTTGCAAAAGCTTCTCATTCCTTTTGAATGTTCGTCGGATGATGACTCGCGCATGATTCAATTTGTGAGTCGTCTGTCTGTGGTGCGTAGATTCGGTTGACAGCCGGTGGAGGATTCTTGGTGCCGACTCCCTTTGTGCAACCACAAGATGGAACCAGTCCTCGTGGACAAATCCTGGCCCGACATCAAGCTGTGGGATTGACAGCGATGATCACACCATGGAACTTTCCTTCCGCCATGTTGACTCGCAAAGTCGGGCCGGCACTCGCCGCTGGATGTACCGCTGTGGTGAAACCTTCCGAGCTGACTCCATTGAGCGCGATTGCCTTGGCCACTTTGGCATACCGGGCTGGAATACCGAGAGATGTGGTCTCTATCCTGACCGCCTCGACGGACGACACGCCCTCTGTAGGCGCCGCCTTTTGTGCCAATCCCTTGGTCCAAAAGATTAGTTTTACTGGATCGACCAAGGTGGGCAAGTGGTTGATGGAGCAATCTTCCAGTACGGTCAAACGATTGTCCTTGGAATTAGGGGGGAATGCACCGTTTGTTGTATTTGGAGATGCGGATTTGGACCAAGCGGTGACCGCCGCCATTGCCAGTAAATTCCGGAATGCCGGCCAAACGTGTGTGTGCGCCGATCGATTTCTTGTTCATTCTTCCATCCACGACGAATTTGTGGAGAAATTGGTAGCACAAACGCAGCAGCTTCAAGTTGGAGCAGGAATGGATGTCACCCCCACCCCCACCACAATGGGCCCTCTCATTACTCCGACGGCGGTGGATTCGATCACTACCAAAGTGGAGCAAGCCCTGTCCATGGGAGCGACCCTTCGGTTGGGGGGAAATCGACTGGAAGGATTGGGGCCTCACTTTTATGAGCCCACAATATTGACGGGTGTCCCCGTGGATGCCGATTTATGGAAGACGGAGACTTTTGGTCCGGTTGTGGCTATTCATACATTTGACAGGGATGATCAAGCACTGGCAATCGCCAATGACTCTTCCGTGGGTTTGGCCGCCTATTTTTGTACAAACAATCTGAGTCGGGCATTTTCTTTTTCGCAAAGGTACGTGCGAAATGATATACTACTAGTACTAGTTATAAAACCGTGGAGGGCTCCTGGGTCATCCGTTCATTTGCCTAAGATAATTTGTTGTTCTTGTGCGTGCCTGTATTCTTCGGCAACATATTGGAATGCGGTATTGTTGGGGTAAACGAAGGTATCATTAGCAGTGCTTCTGCCCCTTTCGGAGGAGTCAAAGAGAGCGGTCTAGGGCGAGAAGGTAGTTCGATGGGATTGGCAGAATATTTGGAAACCAAGTATATATTCATGAACTACTAGTAATAGCAAAAATATAGACTGGTGAGAAAAAATGATCTCATGAATTGTACAAGTATCATATTTCCTTCAGTAGACGTCTGAAACTATCATTTGGCAAGGCATTAGTAGTAGCTACTCGACAATGTCTTGGACTGCAGCATCGTCGTCCCCCTCCAAACGGCTTGTCGGGTTTGATTCCATAGAGGATATGCTCGCGAGGAATGGACTGGTTTCCACGCTGGTTGGTCCTTTTGGTCGACCTCGCGGTGTGAAGAAGAACCTCAAAATGCAGGCAACAACTACCGTAGTCTCACTCTACTCTCTAGTCTTAGACTAATACTAGAGAGTAGACTAGAGAGTACTCCTCGTAGTACTGGTACTCGTGGACCAGTTACTGGTACCGGTAGTGACTTCCGTCCTACGAAGTCGGCTGTGGTCGGACCGCACCAGACAACGACGAGGAGTAGACGACGACGCACCACGAGGCACCACGAAGCAAAAGGAGCTTTTCCTCATTGCGTACTTCTAGCTGGTAGTAGTACTATGTGTACGATCTCATGAATGGCACCAGCACATGAAGTAGGCTACTGGTACTCTACTCTCTAGAGTAGATCTACTCTAGAGTAGATCTACTGTAGAGTAGAGAGAGTCATCTTTATCTCTACTAGTAGAGAGTCATCATCTTTCCTCCCAGTAGTTCGCATCATCCAGCCAGCAGCAGTGCATGATGGAGTACAAAGATCGAAGTATTGTCGCCCATACTAACTGTAGCCAGGCAGTACTTTCTGTGCCTTGCTTTCCTGGACTTTGGGTTCGCTCTTTCTAAAGAACATGGAAAGTTTCTGCTAATATTGAAAATAAAAAGGAAAGCACGAAGGTTCTCGGGCAATAATTATTTGAAATTATTTTCAAACGGGTAGATAGACTACCGTTGCAGTACTACCGTTACTGTACTTGTATTCGTACAGTAACAGTACCAGGTACTGGTACTGTACTAGTAGCTCGTCGTTGTGCGAACACCACGTCCTGACACGTCAATCGTTTCCGTGAATCATCATCATCAGAGAGGCGAAACCCCCACCAGCCGCTAGTAACAACGTTGTTTACCATACTACTACTACCTACGGTAGCTATAGAGTACTCGTAATTGCGCAGAGAGTCGTTGTTGATTGGGCTTCCAAGAAATACTCGTAATGACGAGGAGTTTCGCTCATCAACGTGGCAGGCATCTGCAACCCTTAAGTAACTCTGCGTCAGTCTCGGAAGCCACATCATCAGCTCCTTAAATATTGGCTTCGCCACCGGCACCCGCACGACCGGATCGCCAGTCGAGCACAACAGATGATTCTTGCATTCCATCGATCCAGCACACTCATCATCATTGCTTGCTGACGAGACCGTCTTTTTCTCTTTTCAATCCGCCTGCTGCTGCTGATGTGGGTGGTGATGGCTCATCATCGTCTTCTCCGTTTCCAGGTTGCCCATCAGAATGCATGGGATCGTCCTCATACAATTCGCCTCGCTCACTCCTACGACACATTATTACTATTTCTTGAACTCAACATCATGATCTCCCAAGAGCAAAGAGTCCAGAGCTCCATCGCTCTGAACGAAGCAGGAAAGCGGAATGCCCCTTTGGAGGCTGATCTCTCGTCAGAGAAGCCACAACAAAAGAAGCAGAAACTGATCCACAAGAAGAACATCGTGATCCGGCCATCGGAATATGCTTTCGCCGCCTTCCGAGCCAACGGTGTGGACATCAAGGACGTTCGAGCGAAGACCACAGAGAAGTTCATTGTACCAAGTCAAGACATGGTCGATGCCTACACTGCGGAAGTATTGGAAGCAGTCCGAAACAACAAGTTGGATAAGTTGAAGGAGATGCACAAAGAGTCGAAGCTTCTCGTCAATGCTTGCAACAAGTTCGGGGATAGCCTGTTGCACTTGGCTTGCCGACGATCCTACACCGACATCGTTGAGTTCCTTATCAAGGACCTCAAAGTGAATGTGAATATCCGAGATGACTATCATCGGACGCCACTTCACGATGCCACATGGACAGTGGAGCCAAACTTTGAACTGGTCCATCTTCTTATCAAGGAATGCCCAGAACACCTGTTGATGAAGGATGTACGTGGCTTCACACCATTTGATTATGTTCGGGACCACGACTGGGGAAAGTGGCTCCGATTTCTTTGGGAAAGAAAAGCAATGCTTCGACCCAAAGACTTGTCTTCAGAGTAGTGTCCCGCTCCTCTCCTCCGATTGAAATAGACATGGCTCATCATCATAGACTACATAACAATAGACGAACCACAGATTGAACCAGTACGTATCTAGTATGTTTCTAGTATCTACTTGTTCTGTACCCTGCTTTGAGACCGTATCAATCCGTTCAAGAGCATGGGTGAGTACTTACAGGTACTACAAGTCTAGCGGTACCAGGCAAATAAGAAAGGGAGAAAAAAGGCGATTGCGAATCATCGCGAAGCATCATTTTTTTTCCCAGATGCGCTGACGACGGCTGACGGAAGCACTCAAGTGTAACGTACGTACCGTTACCGGTACCGCCGTCCGCCGTAAGACATCTTTTGACTGATCTGACTGCACGACTTCTTCTGTACAAGTACTGGGTGTGTCGTACGAATGTCGTAGAAGTACACTGTACCGTACCGGTACCGCGGAACAGGTATATGTACAGTACCGGTACCAGTACCAGATGGGGGGGGCGCGGGGGGGGGGGGAGAGAACAAGGGGGAATGATGCAGCCCGACGACGGACAGCATCTTCCTCCAACCAAAATGGAGCAAAACGCTCAGAACTTATTCCCCCCCCCAGTTTCAAAGTTCCGCGCATTTTGAAGAGGAGAGCGGTGTGAGCGAGCGAAAGACGAAGCAACAAAAATTTGTACATACAGTATACACAATCTGATGGTGACACCCTCTACTTCTACAGTAGTCACCGAGTTGAAAGATTGAAGATCAATTCCACATCTAAACTTCTTGCGACCTACTGTGTCCATGAAACATCAATATGGGGTCGCGAGAACGAAGATCTACGCCAATACCGGTAATACCACCCAACGGCCGAGAAGAACAAGATTTGTATGATACTCGTACTCAAGACGACCCAGAGCAGCCTTCCTCTTCTTGGTCCTCCTTCTTTCCGTCATCTTTCCCCCGTGCCAACTCCTTTGGCAGTCTGCTGTTAAGATCACGACTGGAAGAAGAAAATTCAACTGTCGCACCAAACGATGAAATCAAATACGCTAGCAACAACAATCATAACACCAACAAATGGTCGTGCGTCTCGCCAATGACTCATCATGTCATTCGAGAGCCACACCAGCCTTCTCCAACTCGGATACGGAAGCGGCGATCGCGGAGCTTTAGTGATTATATCGACTCCTCGCGAGAAGAGTTGCTGCATCGCCCCCACCCCACCGCGAGTCTGAAGCTACCCACCTTGGCGGAACTACAGCCGCCAAAGAAACCCCTGCATGTCTCACCGGTGTTTCCTCTTCAAGAGGCAACCCATATTGCGTCTCAGGCCACCACTGTTTCAGAGATGGGTGATGCAAAACTATCGAATGGTTCATTGCAGTCTTTCGACGACTCCAACAATATTCCGCCATCCAACAGCCAACAACAATCTGAAGAAGACGAACAAGATTATTTACCTCCGCCCCCTTCTTCTTCTTCCGAGCATCCATTTCTCATTAGCATTTTATACGGTATGATCAATGCGACAATCGTGATTCCAGTTGTTATGAGCTTTGGAAATATCATCTATCAAGATGCTCGCTTTCAACCTTACACACCTGTTTTGATCAAATTGACCATGGTTTCTGGTGTTGTCCATCAACTCTGCTTTTCGTCTTTGTCGAGCCTAAAGTTTGCCGTCGGAAGTGTCCAAGATGCTGGACTGATATTTTTGTCCAGTATGGCCAGTGACATTGTTGCATATTGTCAAGCCAATGGGCATAACGAGGATGAGGTTATCTTGGCGACCGTCACTGTGGGTTTGGCCGTTGCGGCCTTTGTCTTGGGCATCGGATTGATTATGTTGGGAAAATTGCAATTGGCGGGTTATGTTCAAATGTTACCAACCTGTGTGGTGGCGGGATATTTGGCCTTTATCGGCTTCTTCTGTGGCAAGTCGGGGCTAGGACTCATGGCGAATATATCAGTCTCCAACGACGACGATGGCACCAGTATCAGTGGGAATGTCTTGACCTGGGAGCTACTGGTCGATCATTGGCTTTATGTCTTACCGGGTCTAATGGGAGGGATATTTATATATATCTCGGTTCGAACATTTCAACATGTGGCCGTTTTGCCAACCTGTATCGCGATTTTGCTACTCCTTTTCTACTTTGGCCTCGCCATAGCTGGATCATCGATTGAACAAGCCACCGATCGTGGATGGATCAGCCAGGCAGAACCTGCTCCCGTGTGGTATCGAACGTGGGATTATTTACAACTGGACAAAGTGGTATGGTCCGCGCTTCCCCAGCTTGCTTTTACGGAAGTGAGTATGCTGTTTGTGGTGGGTCTGTCCAGCAGTTTGGATGTCGCTGCGATTGAATTGGAACTCGCTCGCCCATTGAATTACAATGCAGAATTAATCATGGTTGGAATCAGCAATGTGGTGTCTGGACTGACCGGTGGTTATACGGGGAGTTACATCTTCAGCCAAAGCATCTTTTCGCTGCGATCCGGAATCAACTCGCGGGTAGCAGGTTTTTGTTTGGCATTTTGTCAAGCTTTAGTGATCATCCTTCCTTTCCCGATCTTGTCCTTTGTTCCCAACTTTTTTTATGGATCATTGTTGGGAATGATCTGCTTGGACCTGATGATAGAATGGTTGTGGGATTTTCGATCTAAAGTTACCATTGCAGAATACCTCATTGGTTTGTCGACATTTGGTTTGATTCAATGGCTGGGTGTCGAGTATGGAATATTGTCGGGTGTCGGACTTTATGTCGCTCTTCGGCAACTAGGAATTCCTGTGGGTGTTCTGAAAATGGTCACCAATGAAACTGAAGAAGAACAAGAACAACAAGAGGTTGCACGACTCCTCCTCGCCAAGACGAAAGAACAAGGTTCTACTGCTACTATGATGGAAACATCGCCATTGTTGATTGATGGTATGTAGTACAAGAGATGCAGAAGCTCGATCGAACGGAATGTACGTATGGATAGCTACAGTTCATACAATTGCTTATCTGGAGAAGTAGTCTATAGTAGTAGAGAGCTATATCATAGCAAAACGGACAACTACTGGTGCTAGTGGTACTAGGTTCCTCGCTCTCGCAACTCAAAATCGATGACTGACTGAAAACGACTCGTATTTACCCCTGGCGCGGACCCGACGACGACTCGTTTCAGTCCAGTGTGTCGGACTGTCGGTCCGTACGCCCGTGCGTGGCACATCGATGACGTCATATAGTGTTAGTGGAACGAGAAAGAAAATCTTTTCGCGACATAAGCGTTCAACAATAATGCAAGTTCGTAGTAATAGTACTTGTGCCGTAGTTCGACAATGACACACAACAAGCAAAGCGTTCGTCTATGCCGAGGGTCACTTACGATACCTATAGTGCCTACAGTATTGGCCTCTCTCACGAGGAGGATGATATCCCAACACTGTGGTTGGTATGGCGCACTTTTGCTGCTTCTGTTATCTTCTTCATGCTTGCCGAAAGAAGGAGGAAGTAGTACGGCATGGGGGTTTGTTTCGGCCATGACGATGACTTCATCATCTCAATCTCGAGTTGCCGTCGTCACTGGTGCCAGTAGAGGGATTGGACGGGGAATAGCCGTGGAATTAGGAGGACGAGGCTACACCGTTTATTGTCTGGGTCGAAGTAACCGCAAGTCGGGTCGTCCCAAGGGTCAACGTCCCGTGGCCGACGGTTTGGATTGCACCGTCGAATCGGCCGCGGAACAGGTCACACAAAGGGGAGGTCGGGGCTACGGGGTGATCTGTGATTTGAGCCAAGACGGAGAGATTGAGCGGGTTATAGAACAAGTCTACCGAGAACAAGGCCGGTTAGACATTTTGGTGTGTTCGGCGTACACAACCCCGAATAGTCCCGACGGTCTTCGCGGGGAATTCTGGAAGCAAGGTCTTGAAATGTGGGATGCTGTCAATGGAGTGGGTTTGAGACAAGTTTATGCCGCTTGTCGAGCGGCTTCCCCCTACATGATTGAAACTGCAGAGAAGCTATTATCATCCTCGTCGTCGCCGCCGCCACTCATCTGCCTGGTGAGTTCCTTCGGAGGCAAAAGTTACACCTTCAACGTTCCTTACGGGGTCGGAAAAGCCGGCGTGGATCGTATGGCAGTGGACATGTCCTACCAACTGAAGAAATATGGTGTGGCGACAACCTCCCTTTATCCAGGCCTTGTACGGACCGAAGCCAATTTACAAATGGTAGTCGATGGAACGTGGGATGAAGCGTCGGGCAATCTAGATTTGGATCAAGGAGAGTCTCCCGAGTTCTCTGGCCGTGCGGTCGTCCAATTGGCGTCGCTGGACAAGGAAGCCATGATGGCACGATCGGGACATGTTGAAGTGGTGGCCGAAATGGCCAAGGAATTTGGATTCACTGACATTGATGGAAAACAGCCACCATCCATTCGAAGTCTACGATACCTCCTGCCCAATTTTGTCTTTCCTCAAGTCGAAAAGGAATCAGGGAAGCCTGTTCCGGATTGGATAAAAAACAACGTGCCTGATATTTTGCTCCATTGGTCCACCTTTTCTGCGGGGCCTCCCCCGGAAGCTGACAGCCGATAGCAATGCTGGAGTGAATGACTGGACACGCATTCTAAGAAGAACAAATATGGTGTGACATTACAAATTAATACTGTTCGATATGCTCTTATATAACTAGCTGCACCTGTTTCAGAAGAATGACAGGCTTGATAATTTAGCGATGCGTAGGAAGCCACGGTACAATAACACCCAATGCTAATCAGTCAGGCAGGTTGAAATATTGTTGGCAAAGTGGCTTGTGTCGTTTCCAATCTCCTTTCTGACAATCGCGTTGGCAGTACATGGCAATGTGACAACCACTGCAGTTTTTCGCCTTGTCCATGGGATCGCCACAATAATCACACTCCAGCAGCTCCTTTTTGTAATCAACGCTGACTCCCCCTCCCCCCACCGACGACGACGCCATGAACAAATCATCAATGGAGGCAAACTTCATCGTTTCCAAATCAAGAGAAGCCGCTTGCCGAAGGATCCCCGTAAACTTGGGATCAGGAGGAACCAGATGAAGAGCCAAATGGCAACCTCTCGATAAGAGTTGTCGCATAGCAGAAGGACCTTGCATCAAGGCAAACTCCCATTCGGTCAAACACAATCGTTCTACAAGATACAAAGCGTGACAAGCCCGTAGCAGGATTTCTCCAGCTTGCAGGGGGCGGCCCGTATCGGAACGCTGTCCCCAAACAATTTGATCTGTTTGAATTCCCAAAAGTGTACCAAACTGAGCCAAAATATCGTCGTCTTCCACGTCATCGTCGTCTTCCTCTTGTTCCAGTGGTGCATGAATATCATCCGCGGAAATAGCACCTCGCATCAGTTGTTGATGGGCGAATAGGTTTTGAAAGTCCGAAGCAATGCGCGCTACAAAGGCCCGACGTGGCTCGTGGCGATGATCGCTCAAGGGTTCGGGGGGTGGAGGAACCGGGAGCAGCACTGCCGGCCACGTATCATCGTCCCCCGCGGCTGTGCTGCTGGATTGTTGTTGTTGGAGGTGATCTTTTTGTATCATTTTGTGTATATTTTGATATAGTGGTCGATCCCATTTAATCCCACGAAAGTTCGAGTTGTAGAGATCCGCGGCGTACCGACTGCGTTGACGAGGAGGCAAACTGCGAAGAGAGAGCTGAATGTACTCTTCGTAGGAGGTCGGAGAGGTCACAAGGGCTTGCTCGATCATTGTCCTGCTGAAACGACCATGTAGATAGAGCGTCTTGAAGGCACCATACAAGTCTTGACCTGCTGGTCCCTTCATGCTTAGGGCTTTTTCCGTGTCTTCGTCGGGCAAAACATCACGGTTGCGTGCTTTGATGTACTGGTCCACGATGAGAGCCGCCAATTGGTAGGCTGCCGACACTGACGACGACGATTCAGACATTGGATTATTGTTCCTTCTTTTCAATAAGAGGAGTGGAAGCTCCGTGCTCAATGGATACAATTACTTTGTCGTTTGAATGGATGGTGATAGTGAGATGATGGTGATGGTGATGGGAGAAAGAAAACATGGGGACACCTTTTCTACCGCGGTACGTGTACCTGTACCGGTATTATTTTTTGATTTTTTGATGAAATTCGAAAATAATAGTGCCGTTGGGATCATTAATCGGACCATGACGGACAAACGAACACAGCAACCTTCATTATGATTACACGTGGAGTGTGGACATCGCGTATTACTGTATGTACGAGTACTTTCTGTCTACCAGTACTCGTATCCGGTACGTTTGTTGAATCATCATCTCTGCTCTCTCTCTAGCAGGAGTAGTAGTAGAGAGCTTCTACAGACAGTAGCTAGCAGAGCATAGTTCTCTGGAGAGAGCTAGCTGGAGTAGCAGAGAGTATCCGTAAGCGTTATGACGCGTGAAAAATCTACTCCTGATAGTTTCACGCAACAACAACATAGGCTGCATCATGCAAACAATAGGAGCTGGAAAATGATGATCATATCTTAAAAAGTACAGTATGATTATACCATCCCTTCTTATCAACAAGGCCTTGTTTTTCCATGATGTTGTATTCTCTCTCGTTCAGAAAAGGTAGCATGTAGAAATATGGATGGGTAAGACACGGAGTCAGTGGATTGTGCTTTGCGCGTTTCGCCCAGATTACAAAGCAGAGACCTGGGTTTTCGGTACACGTATCGTGGAGGATGATTTGTTCATTCGATAAAAGATTGTACCTCGTGGTACTGTTGGCATATTCCTGTATCTTTTCGTAGTACTTGGTATAGTACAAATCAACAGCCGGTTTGTAACCCCCGATGAAGCCTCCCCCCATTTGATGATAGTTTTTGCGTAAAAGAATTGGAGTGACATCCAACAGAGCCATCTTATTGTCAGGTAGTTCTGGTGGGATTCTATCTAAGATTGTAGAGTTTGTATATTGGTCCCATCTTATTAGTCCCGCATCCACCCAGGCAAAAAAATTGGATTGAAACGGATTCATGTCGGATGCAAGTTTCACAAATTCAACTTTTGAGTTCCATATCTGATAGATCTCGTAGTTTAGTCCAGAGTGAATGCCATGGACTTTTCTAGTGCCATTACCATCCTCGGAAACACGGCTCCAAAATTCGGGTGCATATATTCGCGCCACTTTGGTTTCGCTGAGTTCCATCGGTATCACAACGGTTCGTTCTGGTTTGCCTCCTCGTATTTGCTTCAGTTTTGGAGCAAGGTCTGGCGATGTGAAGATTACCATTGAATCATTGTTACTAAACAGTCTTGCCATCAGATCTATGTACTCTTGATCACTGTGTCTTTTTGTTGAGTTGACTAGAAATAAAGCCGTTATGATGGTGTTGTTGGATCTGACAAGAGTTGAAAAATTTGTCCTCGCGCGGGTCGTCTCCGATGCTTGAGCGTGGTAGAGCAAAAGTTCTTTTTTTACTTGCGCAAAACTGCGAAATTGATAAACATTTTGCCTGAAAAAAGTGAGTGCTGCACCACTGATGACAATGATAATTCTTACTACGCCTCTGGCACACGCAAGAAGCACACGCAAGACGACAGAGTGGCGGCGATAAGAAAGAGATATGACTTACTTTTGCCCAGCCCAAGAACAAAGAATGAAGGACACCCAACATACCAAAATCAGCACTCCTATTCCACGGGCGACATTCGTTTTAAGTACTGCTCTACACCTCGACATCGTACTCCTCAATCCAAGAGGATAGCCGGGAGGAGAAATGGTCGAGCGTATTGAACTGCATCGATCTCTCTCCCCCGCCAATATTCTATTATTTTTTTATCGCGTACCTACTGTACTTGTAGGTCCTTGTTGTAGCTATCGGTACCGCGCGGTAATACACCATTGATAGTAGCCGAATTTTTCACGTAGTTTTAATCGGACCATGACGGACATTCTACTTGATTACACGTGGAACATGGAAATCAATGTCTCACTTCTATTAGCATCTTGAATATCTCTACTCTAGAGCTATATCGTAAAGAGCTAGCAGTGAAGTCTACAGTAGCTCTCTAGTAGAGAGAGTTAGCGTAGAAAGTAAGCGTTATCATGCGTGAAAAATCTACTGTTGAAACCACCGACTTAACGTCACACAAAACTTGTTCTTACTCTAGAGGATCGTAATACTATCATCTTCCCATGGGTCTCTGGGTCGTTCCTCGGGAGGTAGCAAAATCGTCCGCAGCAAAACATCTTCAGCATGTAGCTTTTCCTGCCGCTGATATTCCGGGTCGGCTCGACGTACCGCACTAGAGAAGGCTGGCACAAATCCTTTCAAATACGAGCGGCTATCCTCGTCCGTCGTTTGTGGTAAAAATCTTTCATTCTTTAACGTCCATCCGGCGTTGCCCATTTGCAACTGTCTTCGATACCGAAAGGCAGCCACATCCATTCTTCCCCATTCCGTACAAGCTTTTGCCAAGACTCCTGGGCGGTAACAACGCTCTGCAACGTCGATAAAGCCTACCAACACGGTCCGACTGCCCGAAGTCACTGTATCCGCTCCATGTAATAGTTTCCCACAATGTAGACAAGCATCTCCCGGCTTGTTTGGACGGATGACACCACCTGGATGCAGGAGTGGGACTTCCTCCGTTGGAGCTACATCTCGAAGAGCGTCGTAAAAGGTCCCACCACCCGTAAAGTCGCTTGGCGAATTCAAAAGCAAGGAAAACGACAACAAACTCCCGTCACGATGCAATTCCAGACGATCCATAGTACGGCTGCTGATATTGTTCTCCTCCTCCTCTTTGGCTTGATAGTGAGCCACAAACAAATCCAAATATTCCATATCGCTGGGATCAATTCCGTAGAGTAATGACAAGCTCGACCATAATCGGGCATCAAAATCAATTTCCTTCAAATACAGTTGCAGTGTATCACACTCGTCCACTGGGAAATCACAGGTAGGATACGATTGATGCCTTACTCCATCGGGGGTGTCCCATCGACCCGTTTGCTGAGCATATTCTTGGGAAATCGAACAGCAACGTTCGGCTTGGTCAGGGGTCATGAGTGATACCACGTGGAGGAAATGAAGTGGCGAAGGATACGTTCCTTCTTCCACTGGAACGGTTGGTGGAACGATTATTGTCGCGATCGTTTCTTCACCATTATTATCCTCTCCCCCATGCGTGTCAGGCGCTGTGGTCTCCCGACTGGCCGCCGCCAATAGTAAGCGGCCATCACTGCTTGCAATTTTTGTGGTCGGTGGTAGTGAAAAACTCGACAGGACGTCTAAAATAGGCCGAACCAAAGCAGAACAATGAACATTATCCTCGTTGCTGATCCATTCTTATGAAAGTGAACCAGAGCCGTCATGCCACAGGAGTGTGTAGCGTAGCGGTAGCGTATTGTCCTCTTTTGGAATGACGAGGATGGATGGGTCTGTTTATTACCTTGATGATGTCATTTCCTCGGCGTTATTTCCCTCATCGTCTTTTGTCGATATCTTTGTGGATTTTTTTGGTTGGTGGTTGTTGGTTGATCTATTCCCGAGCGTGACTGGTCTGCGGAATCCACCCTTTTATTCTTCCGCCTTCGCGCGCGCTCCACGGGACGCAAACTTGCATCCGAGACGACTAAAGATCCCAGCGCCAAGGCTTGGTACCTGGTACTGCAACCTGCTCGTTTGCCTCCTTGTCCGACTACGCCAACCTCCACAACAATGGCTCCTACACTAGCACTAGTATAGTACTGCTCATAGAAAGACTCAATAAGAAGAAGTAGCAGCACGGAGGAGGGGGAAACGCAAGCTAGCTCCAGACCCAATCGATCGACGACTGGGAAGAACTATGTACTTCGGTCGTGGTACGGACAGTCCTTTGCTATTTGAGTTACAAGGAGGTAGGTCATATATCTGGTCTTTTGTCTAATACTAGATCATGGGGGTGGGGGGTGGGGGGCTTTCCAACAGAGCAAGCATATTGTAGACGTACTGCTGGTGAGTACTACTTGAGATGCAGACCTCCATCGACACGCAAAGATAGACCAGTCATCAAACGTCCACCGCCCGACAACGACGCTAAAAAGGCGATCACGCTCCCCAATTCCTTGGCCTGAACAATTTGTCCCATTGGAACCATTCCTTTCATTTGTCCCAGCAAGGCATCTCCATTGCTGCCTCGTTGTTCGGCAATCTTTCCCCATGCATCGGACTTTGTAATTCCAGGAATAATGACGTTGGCATTGATATTGTAGGGTGCTGTCATTTTATACCGATGGACGGGGTGAGAGAAGCAAAGCGAGGAGGATGAAGGAAAACAATAGAATCTTTTTTACTTACCAGCCCGCAGCGCATAATATCGATTCGCAAATTCCATGACACACTTGCCAGATCCGGGCATGTCATAGCCAGCAGAGATTTTGTAGTTGTGATTGCATCCAGGAGAGCTGATTCCGATGAGGCATCCTCTGTAAATATTGTTTTGACCACCACTACTACTAGATTCTTCCGCTCGAGCGTGAGCTTCCTTCATCCGCACCAGACTGCGCTCGCAAAGGTCCACGTAGGCTTCGGAATACAATTTTTGATAGAAATGGAGGTATGCCAAGCTGACACTCCCATCCTCCTGCACCAGCGTTCCGTCTCCAAACTTTTTGCCAGCACCATCCGGAGCTTCCAGTCCATGAGAATTATCCGAAGTAATGCCGGCGTATTGCCCGGCGTTGTGGACCATCAAACACAAATCGGAACGCTCGGCAAAATCTTGATCGAAACATGCGAAAATTCGATCGCGTGCCTCGGTTTGGCTTAGATCGCCACCTACCACGCCTACTTGCAAGTCGGGATGACCCTCTTGCAATTCCTTCCTAAAATCTTCTGCCGCTGCCTGGTTGCTGTTGTAGGTAAACAGAATCCCTTGAAACTCTCCCGACTCGACGATGGCTTCGACGATGCCTCTACCGATACCTTATATAATATTATTGTGATGGAGGACGCGGAGGACGAAAATGTTTTAGTGGTTGACCACTAGGAAGAGCAATATAGTTTGAGCATCCCGAGTCACTCATTCAGTCGCAGTCACTCACCCCGGCTGCCTCCCGTGACAATGGCGACCCTTTTTCTGGCGGGTGCCGACGAATCCGAGGTGGCAATAGTGGAGGCTGACATTGTTGTTGTAGCAAAGAATAAAAGAAGGACAGCACTTCCGAGTAGCAGCTTCAAAAACCACTTTGTGACTGCAACTGCTCGATGTTGTTGGATCCTCTGCATGCCGCTAGTAAACATTGTCATTGTAGTGTGTCCGCTCTCTAGCTATGCCTCTGCTATCTTCGTGGCGGTGTCATCATTCATCATCATCGTCTGGAAAGATTTGCTTAGAGAATAAAGACCGCGTGATGGGATGCGGTGGTATGTATGTACATGAAGTACCGTACATAGTATGCATGCGAGAATGCGCGGGCGCGTGCGCGGAGATTCTCCTATGATCATATTAGTCAAATGAGTGACGTACGAGTGACATCACCAAATGACTGAATGACTCTGTCTCTCAAGTTATACCGGTAATACGCACAAGCTCTTCAAGGACAACTACAACAACAGGATCGCAACCTTCTTTGCTCTATGTATCTCTCTGAAGAAGTGAGATAGTTTGCCCAAGTCTACAGGAGTCAAACCCCTGTATTCTCACAATCAGCACATCCGATGGTGGTACTGGTACCAGCACAGTTATGTTTGATGTCAATGATTTGTAACTACTAGCCGAACTATCATTGAGTTTCATGAGGATCCTACTAAAAAAAGGAAACTTCACATATCTTTTGAGGCATGTACTCATATTTTCTGCCATTATTGGAGCGCTCTTTAGAAATCTTTCCTTTTTTTCCGGGAGTAGGAATCCTCGCATCGGGCAAAAATTCTTCTCGTCATGGGGGGACGAAATAGGGAAAATAAACAAAGATGCAGAAATACCATCAGAAATCCAGGACAAAGTCGTTTTAAAAAAACAAACCAAGGAGTGCCCTCAATGCGTTTCAGCAGCAGCATCGGATTGCGAGTATGCTATGGAGTCGTATCTCGGGGGGATTGGCAACCGAACAGCAATGTGTAAAAGGTTTGGCAAAGACTGTGCCTTATCCTGTTTGGATACCACTATTCGAAGCACTGCGGCATCTCCTGTAAATAATACGTATATCTGGCCACCGTTAGGCGAAAATGAGGGCGAATGGATCGAAGACCAAACGCATTGCGAGAAATACAAAGAAACCACAAAGGCTTGCTTTTTAGGCAAGTTCCGTTATTCCGCCGTGAATGCCTTGTCATCATCGGAAGCTTGCTCGTTACTCGAGTCCAGGAATATCTCTCGTGTTCACTTGGTCGGAGATTCACTGATGCGACACTTGTTCCATGGTCTAACTATGGTCCTTTCGGGAAATTACAACGAGGCATTCCGGGGGGATCAAGAGAACTGCATGGGCGCGGCCGTCTTTAAAGAGAGTAGATGCCGTGCACCGTCCTACACAAAGACTGTTTGCTCCGATCAAGTGGAGATTCAGCTCACAGCGCACAATCCTAGAAAAGCGGAAGAAGAACAAAGTATTGCACAATTTCAGACGACGAGTCCCCATCATCCAACAATGGTACTTTATGGAGTTGGGAATCATCCAGGGTCGACAGGAAGACGATACTCGATTTTGAGTGCAGAACTGTGGTCCAATCGCTGGTCCATTTTTTACAAGAATCACCAACGCTTCTTGGAGCATGAGCAAAATAGGATGTTTTGGATCCCGCCGCACTATAAAATGAGCATCGGTGATCTGTGGGAATCCAATCAAAGGGCCGTGCAGTACATGCAAGAATCTTCTCTGTACTTTGGTGAACGAGGTGTTCCCACTCTGAATACATTTGAATTAACTGAAGGAGCATCTCGCTACTTGTGTCGGAACTGCTCTGAAGATTTTGAGAATGCCAAGGTTAGTTGTGATTACATTGTTCGTGAGACATGCAGTCCTACAATGGAGACATGGGATGGGTACCACTATGGGCGCGACATCAATATATGGAAAGGCCAAATGGTGATGGCCTTGTTGCAAAGAGAGTTACAAAAGTAAGTGAAATTTCCTGCGATACGAGGGAAAAACAGGAATGCGATACTTCAAAAGCCGTTTTTTAATTAAACATTTGTCATTTAGCTATCTGGTTTTTGCTCATCCAAACATCTTCTGTGCCATTTTCTTCTCCTTGAGTTTCTGCCTCTTCATCTGCGCATCCACTTTCTCTAGTAGCTTCTGAAGCGCCTTGTCATCCGGTGTGGTTTTCAGTGCCTTTTTCAAATCCTTAGAGGCAGCATCCCAACTCTTTTTCTCGTAGTAGACAGAAGCTCTGCGATACAATGCCTTGGTGTTATCCTCGTCCAAGGCCAAAGCATCATTGGAATATCGAAGGGCTTGGTCCGGATTTTGCATTTTCAAATAGGCCAAGGCGAGATTCAAGTTCAGGGTCACCTTCACACCATTCACTTCTTCCAAGTCGTCCGGTCCCAAGTCCACAAACTTGGCACAATGACTCAAGGCTTTGGCGTACCGGGCAGCAGCGAATTTGAAATTTCCATCTGAAAACAGCTCTCCTCCCTCGTTTTTGTTTTTCATGATAATTTCCATGCGTCGCTTTTTGGGCAATCTTCGATTGTCGTGGTCTTCTTCGTCGCCAGCACCTTCTTCCCCTTCTCGCTCCTTTTGCGCTTGTTTAGCTTCAGCTTCCATCTCGGCTTCTTTGGTTTTTCGTTCGGATTCCATCGCTGCGGTGTACTCCACCGAAAATTCGGATGTCTTGGTTTGAATTTCCTGCCATTTCGCTTGCAGAGCTTCGTAGCCGGCATCATCGGCCTCGGGAGAGAACAACCACTCTTCGACCTCATCGAGGTAGGTGAATAGCTCCGCGGGTAGCAAGTTCCCGTGGTTTTCATGCTTGGCAGATCGCAATCCAAGAATATGAGACTCTATCTGATTCAAGGTGGCCGACCGTAAGTGCAATTGCTGGTCAAGCGCTGCCATCTTTTCTTCGGCGACCCGCAATGCCAGTTGGCGTTCGGTCGGCGCCTCGTCGGAGGAACGACGGGCCATAATACCCACAGTAGTTGTGTCTGCATTGTTATTTTTGTTTGTCAATGCCTCTTCTCCGATCAAGACAGCCCCCAAGGCCGCACTGGTATCATCCAGAGTGTAGGAGAGAGTCGACATTTGCGTCGCCTTTTCCAACACTTCCTTGACCCAAGGCATGCGACAGCCACCTCCGACGACTTCTACCGAATACAGTTGGCTTGACGATTCGATTCCGGATTTCGCCAAGGCTTGTTGCACCAATGTCGTCAAAGCTTGAACTTCTTCCGCGCACAATTCCACCAACAGACTTCGCTTGGCTTCGAGAGAAACATCCGCATCATCCTGACCCACATTTTCCACCGTCACATTTCCTTCTGGCAGTTGCGACAATAAATGCTTGAGTTTGGTCATACCCGCCAAAAGTCGCTGTCCTCCTCGAGACTTGGGTGTCACACTCGCCAATGCCGGGTGGGTCGACTGAAAATGTTGCCACAATCGAACATCGACCACACCGGCTCCAAGCCCCCTGTGTCTCTTACAGGCGAGCACTTTCATCATGATCGTCGGTTCTTCGGTCTCTTTTTGTTCTTTTTCTTCTTCTTCTTCTTTTGGAAGGGAGGAAGGACCCAAGATGGAAACCGAAGCATCGGCATGTCCCACATCGACAATCATAACATACTTATCGGCGTGTTCGGGAAATTTTCGAATGTAGGATGTTTGGTAGGCCACCGACCGGTCTACGAGTTGGACAGTGTCGATTCCTGCGGCATAGGCGGCATCCACCACTTGCTGTTGGGCCGCGGCACTCATATCGGGGGGACAAGCGACCGCCATGGAAAGTGGTGGCATAATGGCAGTAGCAGAGGTATTAATAGTCTGCTGCCGAAGCCAGGTAGTGCTCACGCTCTCCTTTACTTTTCCAAACAGCATACCCAAAAGCGCCGAATTGGAAAAGCTTTGCGATTCTCCGTGTTGGATGACATTGCCAATCATCGTTGTGCCTCCGTTCTCCTCCTCTGATGATGATGAGGAGGAGGAGGAAATTGTAAAGGGGTAGAAACGCTTCAGCAAATCACCACCGCCATCATCATCATTGTTGTTGTTGTTGTTGTTGTTGTCGTCGTCGTTGTTCACAATCTCCCCATCCAACAATCGATTCAAATGGTAGACGCCATTCTTGGACACTTTGGTGCCCAACTGACGAGGCTGTTTGTCCGTCTCGCCGAACGCAATCACGGTGGGTGTGGTGTGACCACCCACATCATTGCGAACAATCTCACAAGAGTAGTCTTGCCCCAACACGACTTTGGTCGATTCGGCGCCCACATCGACGCCCACTACCACCAACAACTCGGATGATGCACTATTATTATTACCGATAGTACCTGTAGGAGTGCCAGTACGAATACTATCCTCGGCTGGTGCTGTCATTATTACGTATGTGAGGATTTACGGCAGACTATCACTCGCTCGTAGTACAGGACGTATGTTCTGACTGATTGTTTGTTGAATAAGCGTTTGCAAGAGTATTTTAATACCACTCTGTCCTCTGTGGCAACTTGGCAACCGCCATATCATTGCCGACGAACGACGTGGTTGGTCAACGGTGATGATGGTGAGATTTTTTTTCTTCGTCTTTCTCGCATGGATCTCATCCTCTCATCAGTCGATCCTCTTGGATTTTCTCGTGGTGGTGAGCCAGTCGTGTTCGAGTCGTGCCTTGTTTTACATACAGTAGAAGAAACGGGGGAGGGGTACGTAAAACGGAAAGTACGTACCGGTACGAACGCCCCCCCCCCCACATGTGCCCCCCATGTACTACAGTGTGCCCGCCAAGCAGCCGGGGGAGCCGCCGCCGCCGCATCGGTAGACTGTTACTTCGTACGTACCTGGTACGGTATGAGTACTCCGGTGGTTATCCTTGGTACGTACCGGTAGTGATACGGTCTGTCCGTCCGTATGAAACTTGTGATCCTCTCCACGTGTCAGCCAAATAGGACGGGAGGGGGGCTGTGTTACAGTGCACGTACATACCTTACCGTACCGTACGATACCGAAGTTATCGGTTGACGTACAGACTTAGGGTCACTTTGGGAGATTTTGTGGGGGACCAAGACCATTTGCATAGCATCATGTTGAAGCAACTCTTGCTCCTTATTTTTCAGCAAAGCAGCATAAGAGTAGGTAATCATGCATCCCCATGGTTGAATGTGGATGTTCTCCAATATAGATACCACCTGATTGCTTTTGATCTCCAAAAGAGGAATTATCAAGATCTGAAATGGCGTTGGCTAGCGGCTCAGGAATTCGGGCTGCGAGCTTTTCCGAGATGGCTGCTGTGCATTCCCTGATGCCACAAGATCGTCGTCGGTGGACAAAACGGGGCACGGATTGCATCATGCGCTTCATGGTCCGGCGATTCATGTCAAAGTATTTGCATATCCTGCCTTCAGACCGCGGCCCGGATGACACTACTTTATTCGAGCAATTCAATCCGCCGATGCCGGCGAACTACTACTATCTACTTCTATACTATAGCTAAATTGTACGAGCAGCGGAAAATCGCGCTGAGTAATAGAGCTACTAGAGTAGACCTCTCAACGGAATTTTGAGTACTGATACTGTAGAGGAATGAAGTTCCGGTACTGTACTGGTATTGTGTACTTTTATGTGGAGTGTATGCGATACCGTAATTTTATTACATCTATGGAAGTTCTGAGCGTGGTAAGCAAAATGCTGTAGCGTGCAAAAAGTCGTGGGAGATATAGTATTCAATAGTAGTACTAGTCCAACTCGCACAGCTCTTCCGTGTCGACGGCACCTGATTTGACGACAAGATCGGCATGTTTTTGAGAATCGACAGACATTTCGGCGTTTCGTCGGTCCACAACTTCGCATCGAACCTCAATTTCTTCGTGCGTATATCCAGGAATGCACTTGTTGCGTTCTTTTAGTCGGTCGATGCAAGTATCGATTCCAACCTGGATATAGATGCTATAGTCAAGATAGTTCTTGACATCCTCCCAGCCATCAGATTCATGAAGTAGGTAGATACCCTCACAAATGACAATATCATGCTGTTCCCGAATAAACGTGTGCTGGTCGGGTTGAGGGTCGCCTACGGCATGGTCGAAACCAGGAATACTGACGGTTGGCTCGTCACCATGGAGAATTCGGTTCAAATCCTTCTTGAGGGAATGCGGGTCAAATGTGTCCGGTGCCCCTCGTCGGTAGACCATGTCCTCTGGATTTTCCATCTTATGAAGCTTATCCAACGAATAGTGGTACCCGTCCATTGGCATAACCATGGCATTTGGTAGAATATCGGCCAAAATCTCGCAACTGGTAGATTTGCCTGCAATAAAAAAATTTAGTAATAAGTATCCGTTGTCGATTGTGAGTACATATGATCTCTTGTGGAGAGGAAGTGGGCGTCTACCTACTACCGAATGCATACACACCTGAACCTGGGATTCCTACCACGCCTACGAGAAGTGGGCGGCTGTTGTCTTCTCGCTGCTGGGCAAGTTCCAAGATGGATCTAGCGGCGTCGGGCTCCCATGATACAACGACCTCTGCGATCTTTTGGGTGGCTAGTACAGACAGTCAAAATTGGATGACGAATAATAACAATTGTGAGATTCTTGGATTCTTCGAAAAAATAATGTCATGACGAAGGTCGTCGTTGCTTTCCACTCCTCACCTGGGTTCATGTAAATATCGGCACTCGTCTCGGGGGTGATTTTCCATTTCAGCGTTTTCTTAACACCTTCCACGATGCGGCTTTTCTTGACGCCTTCCATGATGCGGCTGCCAAATTTAGAGGCAGAGTGCGATGACGGGGAGGATGACGGCGTGTGCCTGTTAAAATCGAATGGCGTGAACGCCTCCACGCCATGGTCGTTGAGAAAGGAAGTTTGTAAAATCATCATTACAGCAATTGTTGCGGACAAACAGGTTCGACTGAATGACAACATTTTTTATGACAAAGCTTTCAGCTGCAGAATGAATCTGGTTCTCTCAAACAAAAATCTGGGTTACGACCAAACAGGGATCGGCAGTTTCCCCGTTGTTGTGATTGTTGACAAACGCAGTGTTCCTTATTGTTTTATGAGATAGTACAAGGGTTACATGTGCCGTCGCACCTCATACCGTTACTGTTGCTGCGCAGCTGACCGGCGACCGCGGCGACCACATCATCCGACGGAAAGAATTTTGCAACGCAAGAATTGGTGGAGACGCCAAATTCTCCAGGAACCCGTCGAAGAGGAGATTCGCCCACGTCGCGCATTTTCGAGATTTGAAAAGTGATTGTTCCCCATGACACGTCATCAAAGTTACAAAAATGTCGCCACTCGGTCATAAAAGAAGGACTGGGACGAACCGAGAACCGATTCTATGATCAATGAACATCTGGTGTTGGCAAACAACATCTAATATCTGATCCAGTCTTTTTTTTAAAATCTATGTATCATCTGTTCTTCTGCTTGCATCTGGCTCTTTCATGATCCGGCATGCCCAAGGTTAAGACTGCTACTCGAATTTCTCAAGATTCTCAATCGGCAACTGCGAAACTGAATAACGCGAAACAAGAACTGTGAGCTGAAGAAGAATCCGGCAGGCTAGCCATGCTCGTACCGGTACCAGGTACAGGCAGGCCAGCGCGCATACCCATTCTTGAGAGGAGCTCGAGCGATGACATCATGATGAGTGCAGTAGATTACGGTAGATGATTATTCACGCACGTACGAGCGAGTGTGGGCGACTAACTCGATCCCCGATTTGAATTTGCCCCACCATTCAAAATAAAGACGAACGACGACGAAACGACCATGGCGACGTCGACGAACGTGCCGTTCACGAACGCCACATTCCCTCTACTCTAATCTAATCTAATCTACTCTACTTTAGAGCTACTGTAAGAGTACAGCTAGCGACATACGCTCGTCCACCAATAAAAAACCATGGCATCGCAACCCCCACCCGAAGCCAAGTCCTTGGCTGTTTTTTCCGATGGCATTTCTGCCTTGTCGTACTTGCCGGCCAAGCCTTCGCACGTTGTAGCCACTAGCTGGGATGGAACGGTTCGCCTTCATGATACTTCCACCATCTTTGGTGGTGATGGCAGTAGCAGCAGTAATACTTCCAACTCGGTCGTGTTGACCCAGTCGATGGACGCTGGGCCGCTGCTGAGTTTGGCGACACCGAGCCACGGCACTTTTGTCGTAACGGGCGGCATGGATGGATCAGGTACGTAGCAACGCATGTACAGTTTGAATGAAGGAATGATGCATTTTGATGGTAGTGATGGATTGGTTCATTGATTCATTGATTCATCGATTGATCCATCCAGCTTGGACTTGTGTGCTACACCACATTCATCATATCATCGCTAACTTTTGGCTGTACCTTCCTTTTTATGTTATGCAGTCAAACTCTTGGACTTTTCCACCAGCACCATTACACTTGTGGGTCGTCACGAAGGTGGTGGTGCGGAACCTGGTTCTTCTTCTGCGAATGCTTGTTCCTGTTTGGCATCCATGGCACCGACGAGTGGTGATAGTAGTGGAGAGTACGCCAATATCGTTTGTAGTGCCAGTTGGAATCGTCAATTTTGTCTCTGGGATTTACGAACATCGTCGTCCTCATCGAAACCCATTGCAAGTTTGGAGCTGCCGGGGAAAGCTTTTTCAATGGATGTCGATGCCGAACATAATCGACTTGTTGTGGCGACTGCTGGGAGAAGAAATGTGGTGATTGATTTGAAAAAGACGAGCAATATTACACCAGAAATGGTCCTTGATCGGGAATCCTCGCTCAAATTCCAAACGCGGACCATCCGATTCTTTCCCGATGGCCGTGGGGTAGCCTTGGGGAGCGTGGAGGGACGAGTGGGTGTGGAGTATTTTGACGAATTATTGCCGAACAATAACGACAACAAACGATATGCCTTTAAATGTCATCGAGTCAATGATACGGTCTATCCAGTGAATTGTATCGCATTTCATCCTCGATTCACCAATACATTTGCGACTGGAGGATGCGATGGATCGGTAGTATTGTGGGACGGGGGAAACAAGAAAAAGGTGAGTTGGATGCTTTGGTGGGTGGGTGGATGAATGAATGATACACCGACGAGGATGGCTGTACCAGGACTGGACTCTGTGTGTTCTCACTATACTCACTCGTTGCATTGTGGTGGTACGCTCCTCTTTTGCCCTCCAAAATTCACACAGTTGACCACCCTACCTACATTCCCTACGTCTATTTCAGCGATTGCGTTCAATCACGATGGATCAGAAGTGGCAATTGCTTCTAGTTACACATTCGAAGATGGAGACCGGGAACATCCGCAAGATGAACTCTTTGTCCGGAAGATTCTTGATTCAGAATGTCTGCCCAAGCCGAAAGACTGATCAGATGAGGGCTGCTTAGGCTACTCTATACGAAAGGCAACACATCATAGTCTAGTAGACTTCTCAATCACTGATGATTGTGAATCGTCGAATTTCTCAGTATTTGTTGTAACGCATCCTATTAGCAAAAGTGGTACTCTAGCTATAGAATGTCTCAAACTGGAATGATTTCACCGACCCACTTTCGGATAGCATCTGGCAAATCAGTCTGTAATGGATGATGACGAGATTCTCGGGATATTCCTTGAAGGTAGTTGATAGTGGCGTGGGCGGCAACTGTGGAATGCGTCTTGGTAGTCCTACTCGTCATTGTAGTAATAGGCACTGCATCAGTGGGATATTCTTCGTGTTCCAAGTCATTCTTCATCATCATCTCTGTTGGTGCCGAAGAGCTCGTCTTGTTGACCTGTTGAGGAGTCAAGAGATAATGGGGCTCGAAAATCACATGGACCACCGAGCCATGGACGCCACCCAAACGTCGTGCCACTTTGCCATGCAGTCCCTTGCGTTGATGCGAGGGCAGACTCTGTTTTGTCACTTCGGACACCACATCTGGTCGGCAGTCATCCGAAACTGTGACGAATCGATGGTATCGGCCGTTGCGACCAGTGACAAAGGGTCGTAATCGGGGTGCCATTTGGACGACAGACTCCAAAAATATCGAATCGGCTATCTGGGGTGCCCCAAACGTCCATAAATGAAGCTTCTTCACCGGAACATGAGGAAAATTAACCACCAAATCCAGTGCCATGTGCGATGCGAGACCACCGCCTAAGGAATGACCTGTCAGATGAACGCCTCGACCTTCTTGTAGGGCAGAAGTTATCACCTCCTGTAGGATGGAAAGTAGTTTTTTGCCCTTGGCCGTACATCCCCCTTTTCGTCGTGGACGAATAGTAGAAGCTCCAAGGGATCTTGTTGAAGTTTCTTCTGAGATTGGTTGTGGTGTCGCTGACTCGATGGATGGCATGATAACACCTTGGGATCCATCCTTACTTGAAATTTGGGTTTGTTCTCCCCCCTCACTTTTAGGTGAAGTTTTGAGTTTTTGCGTCGCTTTCTTTGAAATCTTTTCTCCAGGAGGCGGCGGCATGGTACAGTTGCCAAAGTGCTCATGAAGAATGTTAAGATAGGTTGGTAATGTGCGATGATGATTCTTGGAACCAAGGCGAAGGACGTGCCCTTGATCCACACGAGTCAATGCATTGAGAAAGCCTCGGTGCAAGGATCCTTCAACAAAAATCGGCGAAGGCGTTGTAGTTGTAGTATTCTGCTTTCTGGATTGTAGCTTCTTCCCCCCATGATAGAAACCCGAATGATTCGCTGGCTCGAACGTTTGAATATTGGTGACAGCATCCGCAGCAGATGCGGTACCTGCAAATGTAATGATCAAACTACCATCGTCCTCCATGGTCGAAATCAGGACATCGGTGTCATGAAATTTGACTCCAGCCACTCCTTTCTCGTGCCAATCGAAGAACTGATATTGGAACTTAATCCGCTTCTTTGACCTCCTCCGAGTATTTTTCGAACCTTTTGCCTGTTTCTTTATTATTGGGTTATACGTGTATTGCGTTGTTTCATTGGTTTTGATTACGCCTTGAACTCGAGAAACGACGATGCTTGCTGGCTCCACAACCGATGCCAACCAGCTCACTGCGGATTTCAAAAGATCGCCACCAATCCTCGTAATATTCGTCCTTGCTGGAACATCCGAAAGCAACGAAAATCCAAACACATGGTCCTCCAGTGGACGTTTGTGAAATTCCCAGTATGAAAGGGCCGACAGCACCATCATCCTGTAGGCCAGCGTCGGGGTATCTCGTCGACGACGCCATACTTTCGCCGCTTTTCGTCGCCACCCTATTGGCTCGACGAGTGGGAGGCAATCTCTGCTTGTTATTGTGGTATTTGAAGAAGATGCTAGCCGAATTTTGGTGGTGGTGCCAGCCTTTATTGTCATTTTCCTGGATGCCCGATCGTCATCATCGTCTTTGGCCGTCACGATCGACAGATCGTGGGCTATTATCACCCAAGCAAGCACAAGAAGGTTGAATGCTTTTGAGAAACTGAGGAGCGGATATGCTGCCATCATCATCAATAGAAGAAAGGAAACCGTCTCCAATCATGAGCGACGAGGGTTCAAGTCTTCACAACAATATTTTCTCGGCATCGACGTTACTCGACTGCCATCAAGATTCTGGAATAGTACGATGGCCGAGAGGAGCAGTGAGCAAGTAGATTTCCAAGCTTTTAGCTCATCAAAATACCATGTGGCATCCTATTATTCATTATTCATTGTCCTCTGTCTTCGATCGGGCGATAATCAAGCGCTAGACTCACTCCATCATCGTGTTCCATCATGTTCATCATCGTCAGTGCAAAGATTTCGCCTTCAAGTTTGCCGTGTGCTAAAATAGCGTGCCGCAAAGCAGTCGGAATTCGAATCTGAAACGAATCATTCGAATGCTATCTTACTTTCGGTTAGCACAGGGACCAATTTGGAATAGTCCTGAATAATACCTGCATGAAATATGAGGAGTCGTCGCAGTCGTCGTCTTTTCGGAGCGAAGTGTCGGCAGACGAGGCAAGACCGATGAAAAGCCTGCCTGCGCAGTCTTCATCATAAAATCAATCATCGCCCCAGCAACAACGATTGAACTACTCGCGTATGCATTACATAGATGACTTATTATGATACAGCTTACAATGCGCGTTCTACCTTCTGTTCTTTCGTTGATCTAATTTCGCCACAAACAAACTACATGAACGAATATGAACGTAGCAACGAGTGTGATCATTGGTGCCGGAAGTGAACCAGTCATACCGGTACAAAAACAGCATATTACCACAAAACAGTATGGACAAGGCAGTGTATGCTTCTCTCTACAGTAAACTAAAGTAAGAACTCCTCTCCACCAGCCCAACCCCAAGAACATTGCGATGCAACGACAATCGTGCTCGTACATCAACGAATACTCGGATAGATTAGTACCGCAAAAGATGTCCCCACAGACTACAACGCGATCCGTCCGTTTTTCAGAAACGACTACATGCATAGAGAATGAATGTTCTTTAAGTTTTGAGGACGTTAGAGACCTTTGGTATGGTCCGGAAGAACTCTTTCTAGTGCGACAACGCATCCGCGCCCTTGTCCACGCCTCTCGAACGCACAAGTATGACTTGCCACGTGGGATGGAAGTGCATGGGTCCGACGAACGTGTCCGTCGACGTTGGATGACACTCCAATGCATAAAAAGTGCCTCTCGCAAGGGAATGGACGCAAGAAGTATCGCCGAGATCTCTCTTCAGTGCACCGCGTGGAACGCGGAAATCGCCGTTATCCAAGCAATCCGTGACTTTGCCGCTGTCTATCCCGTACCAGAGGCGGTCCAGCAAGCGCTCCCCTCAATGCTTTCACACAGCGTAGTGCCTCCTACTTTTCCTTTTGCCATGGAACGGAAGCGACGGAGTAATAGCAGTTGTGGTGCTGAAGAAATCGGACCGTCCACCACACGTCGGGTACGGGGAAGAATCGCCAGCCGCGAGGAGGCTTCATTGCAGGAGCCTACACGTTCCCCCCTCTCCCTACAGCAGCTATAAAAGAGTCAGCTATAGAAGCATTTATTCCAGTTACGAAGAGGTAGTTGTGATCTATGCGCTTTTAAATGTTCCATTCATCTCTCTGAGTCGCAGTGGTATACAGTCAGTAAGTTCTTAGACGCTTTACGCCGCCTCGTCGTGAAGCTTCTTGAGCAAAAAGATCTGACTGAGCGAGTCTTGAACAGCCGCATCTGGTGTCGAGGCGCCTGATGTTACTCCCATGACCACATCCTTCTTTAGATCCAGGAGGAAGGGTTCCGTCACAAGCTCCCCGTCGACTGTTCGATGCGTAATCGTATTGTCAGCGTGGATACAATCCGCTCGGTTGATGTGGAAACTTCGGATTCCGGCGTGATGAGGGATTTCCAACAAGTGGGCCGTATTGGAGGAATCGAATCCTCCAATCACCAGAATAAAGTCCAGACCATATTCTTTTGCATTATCCACAAGCTCCGACACGGCATCTTGTCTCTCCTAGAGCATATAATACCACAGCATTCAGTTGAATCAAGAGTGAGCGGGCAGCCAATAGAAATGGTCGTATTTACATTTCGAAATTGAACTTACCTGGGTGGCATCGCAAATGGTGTCGAATTCAGCGTAGTGATCGTTGACCTCCTTGGGTCCAAATTTCTTCATCATAGTCTTTTGCAAAAGTTGACCAATGGCCTTGGTTTCCTTCTTGTACATCGTCGTTTGGTTCGCCAAACCAATCTTCTGCAGGTGAATATCGGGGTCAAATCCCTTGGAGACAGCCTTTTCGAAATATTTCATGAACGCATCACGGTCTCCTCCGTTGACAATGTAGTCAGCTACCATCTCAGCTTCCTCCATGTTCTTGACGCAAATGTAGTCCTCGCAGAAACTTGCAGTAGCAACGGTTTCTTCGTGACTATATTTCCCATGGATGACCGACGTCAAGCCCTTGCGCTGATGCATGTCCACGGTATTCCAAACTTTGCTGACCCATGGGCATGTGGTGTCGACCACCTCGACGTTCTATTCGATGGATGAAAGCGTGAGACCCATTCCGATAAATCAAATCCACGGACCAGGCCCAACCTTTCGAAACTCATCTCCATAATAACGTACCTTCTTGTTCAACATCTCCATTTCTTCGTAAGAGGCCCCAAAGGCAGGAAGAATCACGACATCCCCGTCCTGGATGGTTGAAAAGTTCTTCTTTCCTTCGCCCACCTTTTCAATCAAATTGACCTTCATGCTGGTGAGTCGATCATTGACTTCCGGATTGTGAATCAACTCATTCGTAATATGAAGGGTTTTGTCAGGGTAATGCTGGACGGCTTCATAGGCCAACGCAATACTGCGCTCGACACCCCAGCAAAATCCAAAATCCTGTGTTGCAAATTTGTAGAAGGGACGGCCCAAGAAAAAAGGATTCGGTGAGACTTGCTTCATCATCATCATCATCATCCTTTCGAGTAATCCCTCAACACATCAACACATCAACAGCACAGCACAGCACCCAAGCAAGTAACCTACCTTTGCCAAATAAACCTTGACACCATCCCTTTCAATAAGGTAATTGGAGGTCTTCATATCATTGACTAGCGGGGATTGGAACTGTTCTTGAATGGAAGATTCGACCTGGTCTCGGACTTCTTTGAATCCGCGGCGGTGGAAATTTTCGGATTTCATAAAGTTCAGGCGATCTTCCTTCTTCTTGCTCATACCACCCGATTGCTTTTCTTCGGTGGTACTGTAAAGTGCCGTGGGGGAAGAAAGCGTTCGGATACTGGTAGGCGCCGGTTGAAAGGCCTCGGTGCCGAATGGAGCGGCTGCCGCCATGCTCAAAAGAGTAGCTGTCGAAAACTTCATGGTAAACGTGGTGGTGGTCTGGAGATTGATTCTTTCCAACGAGAACTGAATGGTCAAAGGGAGTATGATCTCTCGCTAGCTGCAACTGTTTGTGAGTAGCGCAATGATTTGCAAGATACCAATAGATGATGATGTTGCGAGTCGGAATCTTGGTGGAGTGTTCGTTCCGTTTGCATTCTACTATTAGTCCTGCTCACATCTCGCATCCTCGCATCCTCGCATCGATCGCGTCTTTCGATGATGATTCCTTCCAGCTTCCAGCTGTCATCGTAATATCATCGCGATTTTGATCCTTTCGCGCGTTTTCCCGCATGCATGCGTGCTCTTATTTGCGGCCAAACCCAAGCCAATCAAGCAACGCAATCATCCATAAAGAGAAACTTCAACCACGTCAGGAGCTCGAATGAGTCAAACATTGATGACGTACGTTCCATGAACAAATTCTGACTGCGATGTGCTTGGATGGATTTTTATTGGATCAAGAAGTCATCCGTCGTCGATTTCAGTCGTGCCTGCGTAAACCGGAAAATGAATGACGCAAAGTTCGGGTTTCAAAACTGCTTTCCCAAGGAGCTCCTTTGTTCCACCGTCCCATCACAGTTACCGGTATTGTTGTTCATCATCAAAAAGCGAACGAAGACATCTGCCGGCGCCTGCCTCTTCTCAACAGTCTGAAGAATCATCATCTTCATCATGGCCTTCAGCAGCGGTTACATTTTCAGCTCTCTGCAGCGGAGCAAAGGAAACGGGTTTGCTCAGCGACGATCTTTTCTTTCTTTGTTAAAGCCGCTTCAAATATCTCGTGGAGGAGGAGCAGGAGTCGAGTTGCAGCCCGCGCTGGATCATGCTGTAAGCATCGTCAAACGCCATGATCCAGCCGGGTTTTTACCTGGTAAACTGCTAGCGACCGAGGATATGCAAGTAGCTTACTTTGCAGTGAGGAGTTTCTGGGTGGAAACAGGGCTAAGATTCGGAAGTACTGCTGACGTTCCTCCAAATTCCACCCCCGCGCACCACTTGGAGTGGTGGCGGCAGGGCATTGAACAGATTTACGAAACGTCAGCAAGCGTCAAAACAAGTGCTGAGCAGCAAGACTCTCAAAAGCATCCAACCCTCAAACTTCTTGCCCATCTCCAAAAACAGCACCAATTCAACAAGTGTCATTTTGATGACATCCTCAAAGGTCGCTTCCTCGATTTAGATCTCAAGCAGTATCCTGACTTGGCGGCTCTAGAAGAACACGCCGAGTGGAGCTGTGGCAGTTTGATGCAGCTCATCCTGGAGAGTGATGGGCTGTTCGAGAAGGATTACGCTACGGCCCATCGAACTGCCAAGCTATTGGGTAAAGCGCACGGACTCACCAACGCGTTGCGAACGAGCATTCCGGTAATGAGTACCACCGGCAAGCTTATTATCCCTCAAGAGCTATGTGAACGCTATGGCGTCAAAAGCCCGCGTTACTTACTCTCTGCCCTGGGTCAAGGGGACAAGGAATGTATTCAAGCTCTTCGAAATTCCGTACATGATATCGCGAACCAGGGTCGTGGCTATCTACAGCAAGCCCGTGATCTGAGGTCTGAGATTGAGCTCGAGGCATCTTCCAGCGGTAAATCGAAGGACATTATGGGTGTCTTTCTCCCGGGTCTGGCATCTGAAACCTTTATGAGACGCCTAGAAGACCACGATTACGACTTGACGGATCGCAATCTTCGAAATGTTAGCTGGTCGGAACACGCCAAGTGCAGTCTGAGGATGATCCAAGCCTCCTATCTGAAGCAGTACTAAGTCCTAAAAGAGGCAACAGCAACAGCAGGAGAAAAATACGATTGGATCCTATGTCTTTCTTTTCTATTCTATCATTGCATTTTGGATTCTCTATTCTTCCGGTCTGTACTGTGGCCCCGATGGATTGTTCTGCAGACCATTCTTCTGTTCCAGCAACATGATGGCCTCGAAGTAATTACGTCGAAGATGATGCATTGCATCGGTGCTTTCTCCGGTGTTGTTTTTATTATGTTCCCTGCTTTCTATGCCATGTGATGCAGAATGGTGGTTGTGGGTTTTGTGGTGTGTACCGGTACTTTTTGGTTGAAGCTGTGCCGGACCGGTCTGCGGCATCAAGGTACTGGCTCCTTCAAGTACACTGGGGCCATCTTCACTACTTTGATCGGAACCCGAATAGTCAAAGATACTGGGGCTGACATTCTGGTCTTCATCGTTTGGTACCTCAGTACCGTCACCACCAGAGGACGAGGCAGGCAGATGATGATGATGGATCACTCCCCCAACAACATCGTATCGTGCAAAACCGCGGGTTGGCGTCAAGGTCAAAGTGTCCCGGTGGGGTACATTCGATTGGGTGTTCCGGTTGAAGCTTCTACTAGGCACGAAGCTGTCTCCTTGTTCTGCTACTACTTTAGCATACATTTCCATCATCATGCGATCTCCTGCTCCTCCTCCCAAGGAAGACTCGGAAGAAGAAACTTGTGGGTGCTGGTTGTTGGAGTGGTCATGTTCCTGCTGCATTGATGGAAATGCCAAAGGATTGTGAGAAGACGGCTGTTGCCTGAAATTCGCTAGCATCGAAAAGGCACCAAGATCCATCTCTTCAAGCTGCTGCTGATTCCCAACGCGATTGAAGCTTGATTGCTGCTCTTCTTGTTGTCCGAAATCCATTGAGAATTCTTGCGATGATGGCACGGACGAGGCGATAGGTAGTATCATGTCTTGAAGGTACTGATTGTGGGCGACATTCGGAAGGGAGACTGGTGCCATGGGATTCGAAACCTGTGAAGCCTTCAGCAGTGAATGCACTTCACCGAGATCGTGCTGAGAAACAGTACTATGCTCTCTTCTTGCTGTGCCGATCGAGGGATGTTGTTGGAAGTCGTTCTTAGATTGATCACCACTATTATCGGAAGTGATGGTAGACAGGAGGCCTTGTTCGACCATATTCGGTGTAGCCAGACCCAGCGCCACCGGGTTCAATGGCTCGAGGCTCTGTGGGACCTTGGAACCCATACACATCATTTGCATACACAGGTCTTTTCGCCCTTGCCGGAAGAGGTTGTGGTAATACGCTCCGACTTCCTCCCCGCGAGTGACACGAGTGAAGTTCCATCGGTTGAGCTTGCGGGTGAAGCTTGTCCATTTTGATCTCTTTTCGAAGTACTTTGGTAGTACCTCGACGGAAAACCTCTGTTTATCCCGGATGACCCACCCCTGGCCGTGTGGGAGCCATGTTATTATATCAGACAAGCTTTCGTTGGAAAGGACATCGAACAGCTGTTGTGGGAATGTAGGGGGAGCACTTTTGACTAACGCGAGGGTGTTGACCCAATCGGTGCTTGTACCATTCGATTTCGACGTATCGCGCTGCATGAGTGAAAAGGAAGGAAGCGGTTGGCCGAGCGATGTTTCCTCCACCCGATTCGCCCTATATTGTCCTGCTTCTTGGTGGACCTCCTGGTCTCCGATGTTAGTTGCCCCAGGAACGACTTTTTCGCGTTCGTCCTCGAAATAAAAGTCAGCGACGGTCCGTTTCTTTTCAGGAAAGAAATATGGGTGCATATGATTAGATTGTATCCGTGATGATGAGCTGTCAATACGAAGCATCACAAGTTTGTGTTTTCATGCTTATCTGCAAGATAAATCGGTAAACTTATTTCTTTGTTTTGTGAGTCTTGGTTGCCTCTTGGAAGCAGACTACGATTGCCATAGGAGCGGATTGCCGGTGGTGGTTGCCTCCAACGAGAAGAGCAAGGAAAGTGCAGTAGCGCTTGACTGCAAGAGAGAAAATGGATTAGCTGTATTTTTTAGATTGCGGCCTTCTCGTTGGGTTCGTCCGAGAAGGTAGCGTACCGGTACAGTCGTACAAGTACCGCATACAAAATGGCACCGTGCATGCAAAAAAGGTTCTTCTTTGTTCATCGGGAGATGTGGTTCTGTTATAGTGATTTTGTGAGCGTCGAACCCTTAGATAGCTTCTTCGCGCCATAACAACTGGACGAGAAGCCTGAAACTTTCATTAAGTGAATTATTGAAGAAGCGTCGATGCATGCAAGTAGGCTGAAAGGGAATTTGTGAGCGAGCGTCGAACTTACAACCCAGCATTATTAAATCGATATGTAAAAGGAAAAATAATAGAGGCTTCCTGGGAACACATGATAGAGCGATGAAAGGCACCTTTGTCCGGCGGCAAGCCGGGACCCCTAAGTTTTCGTTGAAAAGAACAAGCGGTCAACATTAATTATATGATGTTGTCTCCTCTCTCATCAGAGAAACTTCAAGCTACCACTGAAAGTGCCGCATTTCTCATGTAATTTATCCTGTATTTTATCGAACGATTTAGGCCATTCCTCGTACCACACACGGACTTCATTACAGTGACGGAAAGGCTGTTACACAGAAATCAATGGAGGAATTTGCGTGTCTTCCAAACTTCTAAAATAAATCGCACCTGCGACAGGCTACTTTTTGGAAGTCACGCTCGGGGACAACGGAATGGCCTACGGTGGTCTCGGCGACGACCTAAACACTTCCATCCCCCAGTGACATTAGATGGGAGCTCAGCCATCACATATGTCACCACTCTCTTGAAAAGAAGCCAAGTCCAGGACCTCGCGATCGGAACCGACGACATCAACCCTCTGGCGGATCTTCATCTAGTCAACGGCGAACCGGGTCAATTGACGAAACGTTGCCCGGCGCAGCAGTCAGACCTACTATTGGAACAGATTTGTTTCTGAGAATTGTGAGCCTATTTTTATTGTCTACTTTAAGACCCCACCGAGCGAAATGCCCGTCAATTTCGCGCGATTTTTCGCACAAAATTTTTCTCACTTTCTGGAAAACTCACAATTAATTGTGCGTTTTCCAGAAAGTGAGAAAAAAATTTGTGCGAAAATTTTAACGGGCATTTCGCTCGGTGGGGTCTTAAGCGCCTAACCACACATTCAACTGTATGTCTGACTACTTGCCCTACCGACTGTACGACGGCAGGCCCCCCTCTTTCATACTGGCTTGCTTACTGGCCGAGGCGTAGCTTGGGAATCTTGGATTCAACCCTCAAATCTCTTTATTTCGCTGGACACCCTTTCGTCATTCAGATTGGCTTGCGCTTGCGCAGTCGCACTTTGCAAGTTCAACGCATGAAAAGTACTGTTTCCGTCGTAGAATTTGAAATACTTAACGAATTTCAAAGCAAGCACATGAAGAAGGATGGGACGGCTCGCAAGCTGCTCTGGTGGACGAATTTTGAAAGTTTCGATTCTACAGGATTTTGTACGAATCTTGCACTACGGACGCTGCGACGTCTCCGGAGCATCCCAAGCGCCACAAGAACATCGCCTTTTCTCTTCATTTTGTACGACAAAGACATTGCATCTACACTCGAAGCGACACCAACGACATACTGTTGTGTCTGAACACCTCGTAGCTACAAAACTCCTCGTACAGTCTACGAATACTAATATCCCATCACCAACAATCACCACCATGGCTGGAAATAATGAGGGTGACGAAAACAATGACACCAAGGACAATGACGCCGAAGTGAAAGAAGAAGCTGTTGCAGCTACTCCAGAAAACACCGATGACGCTGACGCGGAGAAACCCGACGAAGCTGCGGCCTCCGGTGAAGCCACTGGAGGAGATGGGGACGAAGACGCGCCCACTCTTGTGGAGACCAAGCCAAATGGCGAGGCCAAGTTGATGAAAGATCTTGACGACGAGGCTCCCAAGACGTTTCCGCAAGTGGTACGTACAGTGTTTGCATAATATTCGTGGGGTTTTATTGATTATTTTGCACTGAAACTCACCAGACTACCGCTACTCTCCTATCCATCTTTGCATCTCCAGTTGCTCGATATTCTTTCGAACGAAGAGGATTCGGACACTGTTTCGTGGCTTCCTCACGGCCGCTCTTTTATTATTTACAAGAAGAAGAAGTTTGCGGCTAACGTGCTTCCGAAGTATTTCAAGGTGCGTTTCTGTCTTCCGAATGAAGAATCTGCCCCGTCCTCCTTCTTTTGATCTTTGTACTTGTAACGAAACTCACCGGCATCTTTTCCAGGCAACCAAATTTACCTCCTTCACTCGCAAGTTAAATCGATGGGGATTCACCCGAGTAACCCGAGGTCCAGAGGTACGTGTGTCATGCATACACGCATTGTATTATCCATCTTCGGCTTGATGATTATTAAGATTTTTCGAACTCACGGCTGCTTCTATCTTTTGCTTGCTACTTGCTAGATGGGCAGTTATTACCACAAATTATTCGTGAGAGAAGACCCGAGCCTTTGTCTTCGAATGAGCAGCCATAGCTCGTCAAAGTTCCAAGATTCTCAGCAGCAAATCATGCCGGCTCCAATGGCCCCCATGCCCTTTGTCATGCCCTTCGGAATGCCTGGAATGCAGCCCATGATGCCCGGTGGCATGCCTGGAATGGATCCTTCGCAGCAAAATCAATACATTAACCAGCAGCTTCAGCAACTTCAGTGGCAACAATTCCAGCTGCAGCAACTTCAGCAACAACAGCAGGGCCATAATCCCCATGGTCCACCGCCGATGCATGGGCATCACCCACACATGGCGCCTCCACCAGGTCAGCATCCTCACCACCCCCCTCCCCACCACCCACATCATCAACCTCCGCCGCCCGGCCACGGCCCACCCCCTCATCATCATCAACAGGGACCTCCTCCGGGCCATTCGATGCCGCCACCTGGCCACGGACCTCCTCCTCCTGGTCCTCCACCACAGGGAGGACCTCCCGCCCAGTCCCCCGGTGCCAACGGAACTCCCACCAAACGTGAAGGTATTTGAGATGGTGGTGAATAAGGTGAGGATAATTCGCCCACTAAGTAAACGGGGTCAACATAAGAAACTGTATGAGTTTCGAGAACGAGGATATTATTGTGGTTGTCGAAACCATTCAGCAAGGCTTGACTACGGTACTCTAACAAACAAACAAACAAACGAAAATGCATGGACACATAATCAGTACAGTACAAGTAATAAAGGCAATTGGATGTATAGGGGACATGGTAGAATCTTTTGAACACATACTGCACCGTGTAGTCTCTACTACTCTAGCGGTAAAGAGTTCGTAGGAAAGAGCGATGAAAATGAAAAAAGAGCCAGTGCGGGTTTTGAGGTCGACCGATTCATTCGACCGCAGCGCGACACTTGTTTTGTCGCAGAAGCCCAAAAATCTGCGACGATGACAGCAACGGCAACTTCAAAGTCAGATGACCCTTGCAGTCGACTACAACACATTGTTTGGAAGGGTTGCATAGTCTAGAACTCATGGCTCGATTGATAACGATATTGGCTTTTGTGAGTGCCCTGCGTGCCACGTCCATATTGTTCGCTGAGAAGAATACAATCCGGTTGGAGATTTTTGGTTGGCACTGTACTACTGTACAGTATATAGGCGTATTAGCGACGAAGGCACAAAGCTCTTTGTGATTCTGGAAAGTCAACACCACCAACACCAACACCATGGCAGCAGCAGCAAAAACAGCACGAGGAAGAACGATGACATTGCTCGCCATTTTTGCTTTGGCGTCGTATTTGATTGCCTCCTGGAAATTGTCGAGCGAAATGATGATCCAAAACTCCAATTCTGTCAGCTGTCCACCATCACTGCGAAGTAGTAGTAGCAGCAGCAGCAGTCGCACCACCACCAGCACTGACTTTAGTTTTTTGTGTCAAGATCCTGCCGTATCGTTCTTGCAAACTGCGACGCCCAATACAAAAAGTACAAAACGTCGTCCTGTTCCTCGGATCTTGTGTTTGGTGTTGACACATTCGAAAAATCATGCCACACGAATGCAAGCGGTGGTCGATACTTGGGGCCGCAAGTGTGATGTGTTGATTGGTGCCAGCGACGAAACAGATCCTTCCTTGTATACCTACAAAATCGAATCCATGACGGGATATTGGGGAATCTGGGACAAATTGATGCAAACCCTCCAGCAAATTGTAACGCCATCATCATCATCATCATTGCCAGTAATATCCATCAAGGACTATGATTGGATCCTCAAAGCGGACGACGATACCTACGTGATCATGGAGAACCTGCAAGCGTTTTTGGCCAATGTCACTGATCCAACAACAAATTATAATATTGAGGAACCAATCGTCTATGGTCGGACCATGGCATGGCCGAGACTCAAACGATTTCAAGAGATGAACGGATGGTTTGATAAGGAGTCATCATCGCAGAACAACAAGGAGTTTGGACCAAGGTTCTATTCGAAATTAGGCGAGAGCCAAACCTTACGTTTCTCTCATGGAGGACCGGGGTATGTAATGAATCGAAAGTACGCCGAAATCTTGGTCCAAGCCTATTTCAATGCCAGCGGAAATGCCATCAAGGGAGAAGTCGCCGAAGACATTGCCAACGCTGCCTCCATGTTGTATCATGATATTCGACCGAAAAGTACCTTTGACGCGGATACAGGACGGGAACGTATGCACCCCGAATCTCCGCAAACAATGTATTCGAATCCGATATGGTTGGAAAAGATGCATCACGGTATGAAAGCCACTGTCACCGGAGAAGGAGAGAAATGTTGTTCTCCCACCAGTATCAGCTATCATTACGTGGCAGACTTTCAAATGCGGCTGTTGGATTACCAATTGTACCATTGTCCTCCAAAAGCTGCTCAAACAACAAGGTGAACGGCTGGATAAGGGAGGAAAGAGCTTTGGGTCCATGGCAGTCAGCTGGTCGCCGCCTTAGTCGTCCGATGCAAGACTCGATCGAGATCGAGGCAACCCACTTGAAGCCATGGTATTGTTGTTGTTGGTGACGCTGCTTGAATGCGAGACAGTCCCGACAGCCGGAAGCTCAAGTTGGAAAGAACCGTTGGCGACAAGCTCTGATTCCTCCAAATTCAAAATGGCAGTGTCTGGGCTCACGACCGAAATTCCCGTCAACGAGTTCTGTGAAATATTGCAGTCAACAATGCTAGCGTGTCCTTGCTCAAGGTACAACCCGGAATGCCCTCTTGCGACCCCGTGGCGATGGGTCGTATTGCCGTTGCCATTCCGAACAACATCAGTCCGCTCCACCTGCGCCCGGCTTTCCGGTCCAACCATGTAGATACCTGTCGCGGCGCAGTCATGGACGTAGCAATTACGAATGGTAACGTGGCCGCCATCGCTGTTTACAATTCCGCGACCCGAGGCGGAAGTAATCTCAACGCTCTCCATGTTTTCCAAGTCGATTCCTTGTCTGTCATGTCTTTCCAGAATCTGCAGGTCTTTGAGAGTGCAGCTGTCGTTTGAGGCCCCGCATAGGCGAGCACACGAGGAACCAGATCCTGCGGACAGTCAGTTTGAAGCCATCCCATTAGTAAGGCAGAACTTGCATCTACGACAAGCCCAGTCTGCGGGACGCGACGACGCTGAAATGATTGCGAGGAGGAGAAGTGCTTTCGGTTCGTTGTAATCATGATAGAGTTGTTCTCGATCAGTTGTAGATATTGTGATGATGATTCTAGTAGATCGAGGATGTACGTATCTCTAGTACATGGAAGTACTCCTATCCGAGTATAAGTGGATCAAAAGTATAGTAAAATCATTTTTCAATCAATGGTTGCGAATTCTGAAGATTGTGAGTCGTCGTCGTCGTCGTTGTCGTCAAAAACCAATGCTGTGTTGTAGCTGAATGGAGACGAAAGCCAAGGAACTAGTAGAGGAGTCAGTCTTGGAATCTGGAACGGATCGAAAGATACGTTTTCCGTCAACGCGCGCCAGCCGACATCAGCCCGCTCGACGCTCGACTTCTGTCGTGAGGTCGCGGTCAGTACGTACTCGTACCGTACACGGGTACATTTGCAGTACCGGTACCGCGGTTCGGTACTGGTGCAGTACGGGTGCAGTACCGGTACCGTCGACTATACCGGTACTGGACGAATAATATTATTTTCTTCTAGTAGTACTTGATACCGTAGATTAAGATTATTGTCGTTCTGTTCTTTGACAATACCGTATGCATGGCCGAGAAGGAAACTACCATCAGATTCTGCAACTACGGTAGCCGCAGCGGAGGAAAAAGGTGCTGGCGCTCGTATACTAATGAAAGAATTGAAGCAGGAAAAATTGAAAGAGTCGTTGTCGACAAGTACCAATACCGCCATGAAGTCCATGCCGGCTGGCTCAGAAAACGATGACAACGACTACCCCAATAATGACGACTCAGGAACAGCTGATGAGGAACTGGTACTTGTAGCGAGACGAACTCCAAACTCTCTGATTCTGCTTTGGTGGGTGATCGCCGGGGAGCTTTGTTTTGACATGAGTGCTACCATCATATCCTTCCTATCTCTCACAGCAGGTGGTGAATGCTGTGATACACCAATTCCACTGGGAGTTCTTCCATTGACCATTACGACCATGTTGTTCCTAATGGTTTGGGCCGAGGTTGCCTTGCTGATCCGCTGCGTATGGTTGACTCGTCGGTCTTCCGAGAACCAAAGAACGACGGACAGCTGCGAGGGGATGGGCGAAACGGTGGTGGACGAGGAAGATCCCGAAGTTCTTGCCGGGAGAAGATCCAAAGAAGTCGGCCGAAAAAACATGAAATTTCTGGGTTTGCTTGTTTCATTGAACCCTATTCTGGGATGCTTGATCGCGTGGTTCTTGCTCGATCGGTCGTATTACAGACATGCTTTTATCGCCCTGGGCCTCGAGGGTTTGGCATTATTGTTGCGCTACTTTTCTATTTATCTGCAAGGTGGCATCCACAGCTGTTCGGGCTTTATCCTTTATGGGCTGTTCCCATTGGTTCCCTTTGCGATTGTAATAGGGCTTTATTTTTCGGTATTCCTGAAGCAAGGTGGAGTTTGCTACCTTGTCGAGGACCAGGCATTCAAATTCAATAACGCCTGCGGGGTCTGTGCGGATGGATACCCACCTGTTGATGGTGTATGCTATTTCCCCAATGGTACAGCAACCTATAACTTTTATGAGGAGGAAAGTTCTCCCTACTATCAAGCGTCGTATTGTGCCGTGCAGAATCCAGAAGGCCCACAAGATACGAACTTTTGCTTCTTTGACTACGATTACGGCAAGCTGGATGGGATAGTCCCCCTGCCCAACTATTACGAGGAGACGGTGGTGCCGACCCCATAACCCATGCACGAACAACACGCACAAATAAAAAATAATAATGCGGCGGTGCCGTGGGCGCTGGTGATGATCGGCTCACTCAATAGATGTCGCAAACATCTCTGGATCCTCCTTGCTATTTGAGTATGGTGGACAACGATGGGAAGAATGAGAGTCTTGTCAAAATATCCTTACGAGTGTGTCATGGAGCAAGCGAATGGGGAATACTGCGTCTATTATGGCTACAACTTCTACTTGAAGAATGAGCCTAAAATATGTTTGAGAGGAGTTACCAAAGTGGGCTGGAAACTATTCCTCGGTGGCGTTCGGCCCGTTGGTTGGATTCAAACTTTGCTACCGGAAGTACTAGAGAAAACCTGCGGAAAGGAACGGAATATTGTCTGGTGGGTGCTGGGTGATGATACTGGAAGAAGGATCCAAAAGTATATGCTCCCATTGCCCAGAAGCATCCTCAGACAGTGGATCCCCACCAAAGCCAATCCCACACAGTGCTTACATCAGCTTGGATCATCATGTCCAACGGTGACTGCACAATAGCCCATCATCCGTAATAGGCTAGTAGACTGGTAGAGATGCATTTGCAGTTCGACAATCTCCGACTAGTAAAGTTTTTTTATGAAAGAGACGATGCTTTCCAAAGCGAGGACCGCCGCAAAGAACATTTGTAGTCGGAGCTGAATACCACCGCCATCAATCGTTTCATGGTTGGCGGGGTAGGCCGCTCCAGTACGAAGTACGAGTAGTAGTAGTAGTGTCGCTTTTGATTTTACCGCCCTCCTGTTTTCATAGTTTTGACCTTTGACTCATTTGAGTCGAGTCACGCAAAAAGCTCAAGATCTTTTTCTCTTGAGAGATGAGCGGCTCTATTATTGCTGCACACACCACACACACATCTTCTTGCTGTTTGCGTCTCGCGTCTCTTGCGTCCATTCTTCCCATTTCCGAAGGCGACGAGCATGTCGTGGCAACCATAAATATCTCACAATAATCACAAGCACCATGTCGCACGACGACGATGATGACACTTCCTATCTCCCTGTATGGCTCAGTGACACAGATATTGATCCGAAATGGATCGAGAAGGTCACAGGCCTCCAGAAGGTCGCTCGATGCTTGGTCCAAGATATCAGTAATGCAGGTCGCCGGCAGGAGGAAATAAAAAACGGTGCAACTTTGAAACTTACACTGAGTTTTATTGCTGCTGAAGATGATGGAAATAATATGAATGATGATACTCCACATTCACTGGTAATCAAACAAGTACCTCCTTCGGGCCGAGGCCAAAGCAAAATGTTGGGATTGGCACGCGAAGCTCTGTTTTACAAACATCTTGCTCCCAAAGCCACGGCCACACACAAGAAGGAATTAAGTATCCCCAAGATTTATCATTCGTTCGGTGACATGGAGTCAGGGTCCAAGCTGGTTGTCATGGAAGACTTGTCATCGTCGTCCTATATAGATTCAGGTATCTTGTTTGGACCTGGCAATCCGAACAATTGGACTCGTGATTTGCCCGCATTGATTTCCAAGGCCTACGGCGGCAAACCACCACCTTCCAGCTACCAAGTAGCCAATGATACGTTTCTGGCCATTGCCAAAGTGCATGCGACCTTTTGGAAAGACGAGTCCTTGTTACTACTATCGTCGTCATCGTCCTCGTATCTTCGATGCGCCAATTGGATTCAAGGGAAGGACAAGGCTTCTTGGGAGGGATCGCAAGGATTCATTCAGGGCATTTGGAAGAAACTTCATGACGACGGGGATGCTATTGATAGCGTGATTGAATGGGATCCTTTGGTTCGTGCCTGTACTACCAAGGCAATGGCAGGGATTTCATGGGAAGCACAACAGAGTCGGCTCAATACACACAGTGCGCATTGGACCCTGGTGCACGGGGACTTTTGGCCTGGAAATGTACTAGTTTCCAGCAAATCAACTATCGATTTGAAACTTCTTGATTGGGAAATGGTGGGCATTGGCAGTGGTGCACAAGATTTGGGGCAATATGTTTTGAGTAACATGGATCCCAAGGAACGGCGAGAGTGTGAACTTACCCTCATTGAAAACTATTACGCTGAATTGATTCGATGCGGAGTGCCTAAAGAAGACTTTAGCTTTGAAGATTGTTGGAAAGAGTATCAAATCGGTGGTATTGAACGCTGGCTTTGGTTCTTGGTGTATTTTATTGGTCAAGAAGGTCCTCTATTGAAATGGGCCCAATTCTTTCATGATCAAATCCAAGCCTTTCTGACAGACCACAGCATATCCCCTGATGACATTGTGCAGCCGAGACCGTAGATCCCTTAAAAAAGGTCTAGTAGCGCAGGCTTGTGATGGAAATAGGATCAATCGAATCATCATCTCTACAACCTAATCTGCCTCAATGGGCGAATCATCAATCATCGTGTCCATTCCTTCGTACGTGTAGAGTACAACAATTTGGGCATAATTATTATCAAGCCCGAGGCATATTTCATATTAATCGTATCAGTCGAAATCGTTAATTATGTATGAAAGACTGCTTAGGCTACGCGTACAACCAGTACATAGGAGTATTGGGCATGCAGAAGGCGACGATCATCCTCGACTCCCCTCCCACCAATTTCTACGTTCTCAGTTCGTACAAGTAGTACCGTACTGTACCTGCTGGTTGCTGGTACATTACCTGGTACCGGTACACGTACAAGGACGTGTACCGTTACGAACGAGTGCGTTCTCAATATAATGGCGCATTCACAGCGTAGTAGCAGCAGGCGGCAGGTTGAAGATCCCGTTCTAAAAAAATAAAAGAGAGTTAATCAATGGGCAGTCTGGTACTCTGCATTACCGGTACATAATACCTGTGTAAGTACCGGTATGTACTGTACCAGGTACAAGTGCCGCTGTTGCGTGCCGTGCGTGGAATGAAACCAAACGTGTCGTTGCACTCCAGCAACTCGCCTCGTGCTCCGTGTGGTGGTGTAGAACTTACACGTAAAAACACAGCTAGTAGTAGCGTAAAATAGCTATCTTCGGCTCGGTTATTTATTGGCTTCTTAGGCTTCATCATCAGGCGCGGAGAGGATATCTCTCTGCTGTATCTCTCGCGAACCGTGGAGGTTGTGTCGTATCCATACTCCCTTCTCAAACTTGTGCATTGTTGGAAAGTCGTTCTTTTGATCTTTCATATTGTTGCATTCTCTGGAGAGGTCTTTCGGAAGAGTGCATTCTTCTTTGCTACTATAATATCGCGTACTAGTAGTAGGGTAGTGCAACAAGTACAGTAACAGGTGGAGGTCGGAACGCTTATTTCCCCGGAGTATTATTCTTATAGCTTCAGATCCTCGCATCGAGAGACTGCGTTGTTATCTTGCTGAATTCTACCGCCAACGCAACAACAATACTATTGAAATACGAGTGCATACCGAGTCTCTGCAGTACTAATAAATATATACCACACACCATGTCTTACGGTAACGGGCGGCCCATCCATACCTTGCCGAGGGAATTGCGAGAAACTCCGGACGAAGCAGAACCGAGTTACTCCTACGAAGACAGCGCTTTCATGGGCGGGTTAGAAGATGATGTCGAAGATGAATTTCATCGACGACTCGCCAGCACCAGCAAACGAGAAAGTGGAGGAGGTGTTGGAGCTAACAATGGCAGCAATTCGCTTGGCGGCATGGGTGCTGGTGGGTCCGGTTCCATTCCCGGCGGACCTTCCTCGGGCGGTGGGAGTAGTTTTTGGAGAACCGACATTCCGGTGACGGCCTTGACCACCCAGCCAGTGACACTCAAGGAACGCAAGAGCTCGGGGGGTCTCTTGGGTGCCGCGCTACAATTGCATTCTCAATCGAGTAACGTGTCGGACGGTGGTTCCGCATCGGGTCATCCCAATCACCACAACGCCAATGGAAAAAACAAGGACAATATCAAATCTTCTTCCAAAAGCGGCGTCGTCGTCAACGGTGACTTTTCCACGGCCATGGTACGCAGTCATTCATAGAAAAAAGAAAAGAAAGAAAGTGATGTTTATTTGTTCGTGACTCACTCACAGGTGTGTTTTTCGCTCTTTCTACCCTAGCGCCCGTCTACTGGTGGTCAAGATTATCGCAGAGCAGGTTCGAGTATCAGCCAGGGGTCGCTAGGAAGCGGTGGACCCAACCCCAATAGCGCTGCTGTAGTTCCGAGTAATGCTCGAGATGTCAAGAAGAATATTACCAAACAGCGAACAGAAGCTAGACGGTTAAAGCTGGATAGTCAGTTGCACGAAGTCGACATTGGGCATGTGGTTGAGGTACCGACAGCAGGCGATGCGACAACAAATTCCATCCAGAGTCCAACATCGGCACGGAGTCCTCTTAGCAATAGACTGAACGGAGATGGCCACGGGGAAGACGGGCAAACGCATCACACGAATGGTACCGGTGCGACGACGAACATAGATGGGGCAGAATCCTTGGCTTCAAATGATAGCAGCGACGCGGGTGGGACACGAGCGACGTCGGTTACTAGCAATACAGGCGGGCTGTTTTATGGGGGCGGAAAGTCCTCGGGCAATCGTTCCAGTGGTGGAGGAACTTCGTTATTCGGGAAATCTTCCAGCCTGATTTTTCCGACAGGTGTGGAAACACCCGCAAACAGTGCTGCCACGGCCGGCTCATCTGTCACTCTCAAACGCCACAAAATCAATATATTACTCGATCAATGTGAGACTGTCCGGTTTCCTTTCAAGAAAAAACTCCTGCTTACGTCACTTGGCTTGACGGCTGCGGATATTCCCGTCAAAGACTTGTACGGTACAAACCTTGGAAATACGCTACACAAACTCTCGCTGGCTGGAAATCGATTATCCACCATTCCGCCGAAACTAGTCACGTGTTTGCCCACCCTCAAGACGCTGGATCTTTCTCAGTGCGAGCTTCATCAACTCCCCGAACGATGGAACTTACCTCAACTAAAACGATTAAACTTGTCTCATAATCGACTGACCGATTTTCCAGAAGAGGTAAGAAATTGAAAGACTGAAAATGCAAAAGGTAAAACAACAACGCCCCCAATCGACCATCTCTCACGTTCTCCCTTCCTCTCTTCTTTCCACAGAGCATGTTGGAAGGCCTTATAGAACTATCCGAGCTGAACATGTACGGCAATAAAGTGAGTGTCATTGTCGTCCCGCACAACCCGAAACTCCTCGCCAAATTGGAGACGTTAAATTTGGGTTATAATGACTTGGCATACATTCCAGACGATCTAGATCGCCTGAAGAGTTTGAGAACGCTCAAGGTCATGAACAACTTTTTGGAAAAGATTCCTATGCGAGTCTGTGACATGGAACTGAAGACGATCGATGTGTCTAGTAATCCTGTGATTCAACCTCCCATTGAAACATGTGAACGGGGTATCTGCAGTATGAAGCGATATTACCACTGTCTTCGAATGGAAGAGCAATCGAAACATAAAGCTCTGGAAGCACTACAATCCAAGGCAACTCGAACGCCGAAAAAATCGAGCAAGGGCAAGAAAATGTTCAATCTGGCGAAACCGAATCGAATCATGCAGCAAATCAGTTTGGGTAGGAAAATGTCCGATGACACGAGCTCGAACGCAAGCGTTAGCATACCACCGGAGATCTCTGCGAGTGTCGAGGTGTCTGAGATCAGCCCGAAAGCGTCTGAGAAGGCAGCACCTTCTGCACAACGATCGGCTAGCTTGAATATTCCACCTGTTTCCCCTCCCAAATCCAGATCCGCCGCGTTTTCACTAGACTCTCACGAGGAAGTACGACGGTCCAAAAGTCTTGATGGCAAGCTAATATCTCGACGGCTGCCCGAGGATGCATATACACCATCGAAAATGCCCCCCACCCCGGAAATGGAAGCTGTCATACCGTCAATGGAAGATTTGAAAGACCTCTCCAACAATCTCGATGAAGTCACCGTGAATGACACGCTAAAAGTCATTTTTGTGGGGATGGCCATGGCTGGTAAGACTTCCATGATCAAGAGGCTGATTGAGGGAGAAAATGCTGTTGTTCCAAAGCGAGACGAACGTACTGTTGGCGTCGATATCTACGAGTGGGACCCAAAGGACGATCGACGATTTGAACACATCGATAGCCGTATCGAATTGGGTGACAAGGAGTTAGTTGAACTTTGCGGCGACGTGAATGTCAAGTTTAGTGTATGGGATTTTGCTGGCCAGCACGTTTATCATGCTACCCACGAACTCTTCTTCTCGCCTCGGGCTTTGTATGTCCTCGTTTGGGACATGGGAGCCACTAATCCTGCAACCAAAGCGCGAAAATCGGATGCTGAGGCGCAGCAAGGCCCTTTCTCCCTAAATTACTCTGACGACGAGTCTGATGAAGATGACGATGATTTCACGATGGAAGAAGAAATGGTTCGGGCCGATAGAGCCTTGAAAAGAGATATCGACGACAAGATCCAGTTTTGGGTCGACTGTATTCAGTCGAGCGCCCCTGGAGCGGCCATTCTACCGGTGGCTAGTTTCGATGATTTGTTTGAATCGAACCCCCAAGAGGCAAAGCGAAGATGCAATATTCTGAAACAGCGCCTACTAGAACATGAGGCTCGTAGAATACAAGGCATCAAAGAGAGATTAAATGTGTACGTGGAGCAAAATAGAGCCAACGACGAGGGTGCCCTGCGGTTGAGGAAGCTGTTGGGAGCCTACACCAGGCCAAAACTGATATTTGGTGACACGGAAGATGATGCAGTCATTCGGGTCAGCGGGACAAAATACACTGGGTTTGCGGATTTGACAGAGCGAATCATCAATATTGCCACCGGGCGAGAAAGGGCACAGATGCAGTATCCGATCTTTCGAGGTCATGTTGGTGCAAGGATTCCTCGTATGCGGCTGGAGGTCCGAGAAGGTGTTCGAAGGATGCGTGACCGTTTCAAGGTTGTGGAATGGGGCTATTTCATCAAGCAGCTTCAGGAATATGGTCTCACAAATGTTGAAGACATTGGTGACGCACTGCATTTTTTGACCAACATCGGAGAATTATCATACTTTGGTGGTGTTCTCCCAGGTCGAGAGGGGATGATAGAAGATGTCAACGACGAGTGGAGAAAGAACTCGAGAAGAGCGTCCATGTCCTTGATGGGCGTCGGAGACGACGTCTCGGCTCTCAGCGAAGACGACGATTTGGACGATGAGACTGCTGACGATACTGCCTACTTGTCTATTGAGAACACTGGTATTACGATGCCAACGACGGAAACAGGCTCGATATCTACCTTGGGCGAGACGCTTTCAAGTGGGTTGTCTCAATTTGTATTTCTGAATCCAAGGTGGCTGGTCGCTGCAGTTGCGTGTATTCTACGGCACGATTTGGATAGAGAGATTCAAGAAACTCGGAGGGCCCTAGCACATGGACACAAATACATCAAACGAGGTGACAGCTTCTATGACGCAAATTTGAACTGTCCCGTAATAACTGCTGATGATGCATGCATGCTCTGGCAAGCCAAGAAATTCACCAAGAAGGCAGCAGAACGAGTCGAAGAGTACTCAAACGACATGCCCGTCAAGCCATTCGAATTTCTGCAGCTTCTACTCATACGATTTGGGGTTTTCGTTCCTATTGATCTGGGTATCGAAAAGGCTTTCCTGGGCGGCAAAGAGTACGCACGCCGCTTATCCAACGACGATGACAAACCGGAAGAGATCACCATCGGTCAATCAAACTCCATTCTGAAGGCAACTTTCTTCTTCCTTCCCAGTTTGTTGGGACCGGGAGAGCCTGCCGAGGCTTGGACGTACAAGAGCACCGACTCGTGGAAGGCGACACTTTGTCACTCGGTTCTTTTCCCTGATGGAGTCCCTCCTGGTCTCATGGAAAGGATCACAGCGTCTGTTCTCAGCAATATCTATGCCATCGCACACCGACAGGAACAACAGACGTACCGAGGTATCGATGGAACCAATCTAGCAGCGTACGAAGGACAACTGACCGTAAAGGAAGTTCTTTGCTGGCGAACTGCGTTTTTGGTCAAGGTTGGCATGCAAATGGGTGGAGAAAACAAAGAAAGCATCGTGGAAGTCTTCTGCGGACTTGTGGACAAGGAATCACATCTCTGTGTTGGAAGTGATGCAATGCTCTCCGGAATGCGGCGTCTTGTCACGAGTGGCAAAGGACAAGAGGGGGACGGTGGACGGAAAATCTGGAAGGGTGGCTACCTCATCGTGCTAAAAGCCGTGCAAAAGGTCATGGATGAGTATGGTGGACTGGAATACGAGAAACAAGGTTTCTGTCCTGACTGCCTGGCCAAAAAGGCCGTGGCTGAGGCGAGTTTCTGGGACTTTACGGTCATCCGAGGCGCCATCAAGAATGGCGAGAGTATTATGCATTGTCGCTATGGCCATCGTATCGACACACGTTTGGTTGCTGGTCCATTAGACAACCTTCAAGCCAAGCCGGACAGGGGTATCGGCCCTGGCTCCCAAGAACCAGTGGTCCCGATCCACGACTTATTGCGTGGCGTTGTGGTGGTTGGATTGTGGGATGGACATTCAAAATCAAGGAAAGTTATTCGAGTGGGCTCGGGATTCATCGCCGATAGGAAGAGAGGCTTGATTGTTACAGCAGCTCACACGTTGATGAATATTTGGGGTGATAAGAGCACTCCCTTTGGAGAGAACTATTATGGGTTACGGAATGGCAAGATCGTGATTGGAATCATTCCCAAGAAGAAGGGCGACGACACTGGCACTGAGGCCGTGTTTCGCTACTTTGCCAAGATTGTCGCCAAAGATCCATTCATTGAACAAGGAGTCTGCCATCTAGATGCCTGTGTCTTGAAGATCACAACAAGGATGGAGAACGACGTCTCTGGAAATGGTGAGGGGTGCGGCGACCAGCCGGAACGGCTTCTTCTAAACAATCCCATCGCTGTGAAGCAAGAAAAGCTACATCATCTCAAGATCACTGACAAATGCGAGCTCGATGAGCAAGTCCGAATCGTCGGCTACAATCAAGGAGGAGAAGGGCTGCTTGGCCCTGGCGTCAGCCTCAACCGATATGTGGACTTCGCCCGTGGTTATGTATGTAAGAAGTTTGCGGCAGGTGAAGGCGCTGCGGATGATGAAATTCGCCACAGATTCAAGCCCCGTGAAGAGATCGTGATTATTTGCCCCACAATTGGAGGCCACAGTGGGGGACCTTGTGTTAACCAACAGGGAGAAGTCATTGGTATTCTTAGCAGGGCCGACCCAGCCGAAAGCCAGCGTTGTTACGTTTCTCCGACGTATGAATGGAGAGCACTGTTGAGAGAGGCAAAGAACGCGATGTAATTCTGTCTACGGGAGTGGCAGTATTTGACAATTAGCTTGATCACCGCTACGTCCGCGGTTTGCTCGAAAGACACCAATTACGGAAACATTTTTTGAAATAAGCTACAGTACAAGTAGACTACCCATCCATAATAATAACGTAATATGGTCCCCCCTTCTAATAAAAGATTTAGCTTGACAATGAGTTCTCGTATTCCTGTCTTGTCTATTGTGGTGGTGCGTTGAATCAATGAATCCCCTCCCTGCTTGATTATGGTGCGGTCATACCCGGTGTTCCCTCGCGGACCCTCTCTTCCACATTCAATTGCTCCATTCCTTTCTCTACTTCATCGCAGCATTGTACGACGACGTCGTCTTCAGTATCGTCCAGGATGACCCTTCGAAATTCTTGCCGTTCTTCGTCCGAAAAAGGGAACATGGCGTAAAAGTGCAGCCAATAGATCCCCAAGGCCTTTTTGACTTGTGGATCCTCTGGAAATTCTTCTTCGAGAGCTTGTCTCATCAACTTGAGCCATGTTACCGAGTGTTCCATCGTCATGCGGCTGCTGGTATGTTTTGCCATGGTTCTAGGAAGATAGTGTTTTTCGCCTCTTCCCTCTTCCTCAAACATACTCGGCCCACCAAATACCTCGAGGAACCAATTGAACTGACGATAGGCTTGGATTTCGTCTGTACTGACGCGACTGATAAAGGTTTTCTTGAAGTCTTCGGGTGTGTCTTTGCCATGCCAGATTTTACTGTAGAAGTTTTTGGAGAGAGCGTGGATACGGTCCGTTTTTTCATCTTCGTCCTTGCCGGGGAATAGCGCGAACATTTTCTTGATGCGGACAACCCCTTCCATAGAGTCGGTGGTAGAGACTGTATACTCCTTTTGTGCCTCCAAAGGCCAACTTCCATCCACAAGTTCTACTTCATTCTTCCCGCCAACTTCGGTCACTGTAATGGTATCCTTGTCGGAAATGGCGAACAAATTGGCGACGGTCTCGGGAGTGGCCGATATCCTACAAGTATCCAGAGGATACGGATCAATGCAATAGCATGGTTGAGCGTTAGTGCTTGACCAATGCAACACGGCCATTCTATCTTCTTTCGACATGTTGACTGACTGGTGAGTGGTTGCTTGATGGTAAAGATGATGGTCGGTGAAGGAAGGAAAGCAGTGGCTTTTTTTATGAGTGCTGAAAAAATCCCGAACGACGATGCCAACCGATGTGATGATAATGGGAGCGGGAACCGAACTCGGAAAGGGCGCATCACTCCGCCGACAGACATTGTTTCGACTGGCATCGGGCCCAAGCATGGAGCCATTTCTGTTGTCTGTGTGTCGTGTTGTTACTTTGGCTGTCTGTAGGATGGGTAAAAGTGAAAAGGTGTCCGTGCAGGGTGATTCTTCCGTGTCTGAAAAACACCCAACCTCAAGCAGGCCAAAGTATTCCAGTATATTTATTACGTCCTGGCTACAGGAGACTTGGTAGCATTTCCAACACGCATTGCTTTTTGACATTCCTGCTAAATAGAATTTTTACTTATGGCGATCCGGGAAAAAGGAGAATTTGAGTGGTGGGTCGACACCGCACACAAAAATAATGAGAAACCATGCAATTTGTGCATGCATGGAATACTTCTCTACGACTTCTACTACTACTACTACTGCTTTACGATAAACGTAGTAGTAGAGTTCATGCTTCGAACACTGATCTACTAACTGCTTTACGATAGTTCTAGCGGTAGAATGAATAATCATGAGTCGTACTGTACGAAGTAGCGAGCAGAAGCAATCTACTAGGAAAGAAGTGAGTGGGTGGAACAACGGCAAAGAGAGAAAGGGATATCCTACTACGCGAGTACTAATAAAGAATAGTAGGAGCATGGAGTGGTGGTAGCATAGCAAAAATAATATGATGCGGCTAAAAACTAGTAGTTTCAAAATCGCCATCATCGTTCTTTACCTATTGGATCGACACTCTTTGTCGAACATTTCGTGTGGACACGACCGCTCCAGTCGAAGTAGTATTTGTATTCTCGGAGCATCGCTTCGCCTTGACTGCAAATGGAAACGCGGGAGGATTCTCACTGATGGTGAGGGATGATGATGAAATCATCATGGCCAACATTTGAGGCTTGTAGACAGAAGCATAATCATGGCATGCCTGTACAAAAGCAATCTCTCCATTCCATTGTGTGCATCTGCTAGCAATCAATCCCAATTGTTCTCCGCGCAAGCCCTGTCGGGCTGCGGATATTGTGCATCGAATCGTCATTCGTCGGTGCTTTTGGCGGAGGGCACTTGTGTGCTCAAAGCCTCGCATGTTTTCTTCTCCATCACCGTGTGCTGGACCAAGTGGTCGTGGCGATGATGGTGATGATCGGCCTTGTTGCTGCTGCAATCGCAATGAATATACCAGCTTGCGAGCTTCCATTTTGATTTCACTCAACTCACTGGCGCTGTACCAAAACTCCTTCAAGTCTTCGAATGCCAACATCGGGTTGGCAGGAGCGGAAGTGACTACAGGGGCAAATCGGACTCGTCGTCGTTCTTGTGGTTGTTGCTGGTGTTGATCGGCCTTCAAGGCATTTAGGAGGAAGACAAAGTCCTCTGGTGTGGGAATCTCTTCAGGTTTGTACATGGTTGCTTGTTGTGGTGGTTACTTTGACTTTGGTTGGTTTCTGTGGAACCTTACCGGGTATTTTGATCGAAACAAAATTGTGGGACGGGATCAACAATCAAGGCGTGCGGGACCACGACTAATCTCCGGCGGCGTACTCCGCGAGTCTTGTACGGTACCAGGTACAGTACAGTACCGTATATCCATTATGCATGCAAAACTTCCCTGCCTGCTTACATACAGTACATTTATTGGAGAATAATCCGCGATTGAAACGGAACTCCCTTTTATCTCGGATCTGTACCATCCGACCTTACCTATTTCTACTTCCAAAGCACGATAATAGGAATCTCTGAAAATGCGCATTTCCGGGCTCTGCTGCTACGCTGGAAAAAGTGCTCAGCATCCTAATTGAAAGACTCCGAGTGGTTTGGGGGCCTATTAGGCAGGAACGGATGACTGCTTTTGCACACTCCACTGGAATATTTTGACATCCAAGGCTGCATAAATATTGGGTCAGTATTTTCAAAGAGGCACTAATATCTGTTTAATATATTAACATCAATGACTTCTCTGCGTTAAGAATAAATCTCCATGCAAGAGTGACGTAAGTGTCGCACAGTATTATTTATGAAACACTGGAACCCAAAGGAACGCTAATTACCACTGTACCGGTACCTGGTACGTTCCCCCGCCCATGCTCGCGGTGCGGCTAGCTGGCCGGCGCGGAAAGAATGTTCCGTTCGTTCGTTCGGTTCGTTCGGGGTTCTTTCACATATAATATGTAATCGAATCAATCAATCAACCTCCAAGATATCTACATACGTACTCCACACCCATCAATCTATCCATTGATACGTAAATAAGCCTTGGCATACCATAATCTTGCAAGTTCCAATTATTTTTGTGAACTGGCGGGTGGGCTTCAAAGAACCCAGAACCCCCTCTCAGTGATCGATGAATTCAAATGAAATCTCTTTTTACAGAGAATGAGTTCTGTATTTTCATCACTCAGGGGTTTACAATGCTCGCTCACCTCTCCTCTCTACCGGTAGGGTACGTACCGGTACGTACTGTACCAGGTACAGTATCATTGTGCTTGGGTGCTTCCTCCGAGACGTACCGGAACAGCACCGTACGGTACTTGTACAACGTACTGGTACAGAACCGGGTCTGGGTCCGGCAAGCGGGCTGGACGCGCGCCGCATTGTTGCACCTCTTCTTTTTTGTGTGGTAGACTATGAACGAAGAAAAGGTTCTGTTGTTCTCTCGTTTCTGGTCCAAGCAACGAAGCGAAGCAAATAATAACAACTCGTCTCTTTGTTGAGAGAGTACAGGTGCCGGCACGACCACTTGCACTTGTACAAGTATACCGTACTAGCTAGAGCTAGACAATGGCGTCCAATGGCTATAGCACGAGTACCAACGGCAGCAGTCCCATGCGACGACCGGGGTCGAGTTCGAATTTCAGTGATCATTCGAGTCACAACAATGTGGTGGTCCGAGCCACCGAAGGGTGGTTGGAATTGTTTCTGACGACGCCCGAAAAGTTCAAATTCGGACAGTGGAACGAGAAGGTGCGGGATCGGTCGCTGGTCGGCAACATGACGCAGCCGCAATTTGAGTACTTGGCGCAGTTTGTCCCGCCCACGGTGGCGCCCAACGTGCTGTCGCTGTTTGGACTGGGCACGCTGGGACAGGCCTGGTATTTGACGTATCAGTACGGAGCCATGTACGGGTCGGCGTGCACGTGGTTGTCGGTCGTGGCCATTACGATATTTGGCGTTACCAGTTTTTTGACGGAAGCCCACGCGGATCGTATTCGACAGCGCAACGCCTTGGGCGTCCTGTTCAAGTACAGTTGCGACTGTGCCGCGACCGTCTTTTTGGCGCTCTTGACGTCCTACTGTCTGGGAGCGACCAATGTGCAGACGCAGTGGCATGTCGTTCAGATTGCACAACTCGTCTTGTTTTTGAAGCATCTGAGCGCCTTTTCCCGGAATGCTGGAATGCGGTATCATTTTTTGAGTGGACCGGGAGAAGTCCTCTTGGCCGCGGTCTGCCTCTTGGCGATGCGCGCGATTGTCGGTTTGGAGTGGCTCTTGCATCTGTATGAAACCATAGTCACATCCATTCTGTACTCGGAAAAAGTGGAAAACAATACCACCCCACAAGCACTAGAAAAGTACAAGAGAGATCCCAATATTGTCGGAAGCGAGCTGATTATGGTCACGTACTATACCATTTACTTGGTCGCTGTCACTCGATCTCTCCTCTTGGAAAAGCCTCATGGGTGGAGTCGATTCGGATTGTCGGCCAGTTTGTTGATGCGAGTCCTCCCAGCCCTCCTCTTCCACGTCAACTACTATAGCGATTCGCCATCGTCGTCATCCTCCGTCGGTTACATTCAAGTAGCCGATGTCATTTCGGACGGCCTTTTCATGGCCGTTTTGACCAGTGACATCACCTTGGCCAAAATGGCCGGCCGAGAATTACATCCTTGGGTGGTATTGATGAGTTTTGCGGCAGTCTTGAATCACGGAACCATCTTGGCTTTGGTCATGGTCTACTATATTGCTGTCTTTGCCGATTTATGTTCCTATTTGAACATGCCCCTCCTGACAAGTTGCCGTAATGTATATTGCGATGGAATCTATGATTTGTGTCATATCGGACACAAATTGTTGTTTCAGAATGCTCTCCAGTTTGGTAATCGATTGTTTGTTGGAGTCGTCGGCGACAAGGACGCCAATAATTACAAACGCCCTCCCATCATGACCCACGATGAACGCTGCGCCGAAGTGGAAGCCTGCAAGGCGGTTACCAAAGTCATCCCCAATGCGCCCTGTTTTGGCATTACCCGAGAATTCCTCGACGAACACCAAATTCATGTTGTGGCGTACGGACAAGAATATTTGGAGCGGTATCCGGATCCCAAGGACGATCCCTATTATCGAGTACCGCGGGAAATGGGCATTGCGAGCCCCCTGCCTCGTACGCAAGGATTGAGCACCAGTGACTTGATTCGGCGTATCCAACAGGCACTGCCGGCCGATGAAAAGAAGAGTCCCACCTAGCTAACACTCAATACGAGCATAACACAATCCACTATCGGATACCGAACAGTCGCACGCACCCCTGCAGTTACGCTAGCAGACAAAGAAGAAACAGAAAGCCAGAGAGAAAGTAGTATGAAGAATGCAACAACCACAAACAAACAAAACAAGCCATGCAACTGATTTTCTACCACCTGTAAATACATATTATTAGTATAAGTATTACAAAATTCTTCTAAGATACTGTACAAGTACAACAGCAGATGTCCTGCATTGTAATGTACCGGTATTCCTTGTTTGTCGTCTCGCCAGAGCATTGAGAGTTAACAAGCTACATGAATGCCGGACGAAACTGACTGACTGACTCACGAAGCCAAGAGATCACGATTCGTCCCCATGCAAGACTGGCACCAACGAAAGTAGCCTTGTGTGCGCAGAAGAATCTTGCGTACGCGGTCCGCAAACGCTTCATTTTTCCAGATGCATTCCGAATTCTTGTTCCGGGGAGTATTCGAATCTCGGTGGACGTATTCTGTTTCAATTCGTTTCCGTTGCAAAAACTGTCCCACATACTCGAGGTAGGGCTCAATGGGTATTGGATTGAAGCATTTCATCGTAATATTTTTGACCTTGGTCAAGGCAAGACTGAAACGATTGGGATCCACCAGACACTTTTTCACCTCAGCTGTTAAAGCTGCATCCGTCTTGGAATCGTTACACTGGAAATCGATATTATAATGATTGCATTGCGACATGAAGTGACTCAATGGTTCCCGACACGGTACGTGCAGTTCCAGGGGCCACATGCCAGCTATATTGTTGCCCCATCCTTGCCAAGCTGCTTCGAAGGAGACAAAATCACAATCTTCGTAACCAATTTCGTTCATGATCACCTGAGGGACTCGGCCTCGATTGAAGCCTTTCCTCGATAGTGAAACGAGATCGGAACCTCCGACCAGTTTCAAATCGGTCTTCCCCGTCTTCTTTTCGAATTCTTTGACCCGTTTATTGAATTTCGCCGAATCGTAGCTATATCTAGAATATCAAGAAATTGGGCATGAATGAATGAATGAAATGCAAAGAATGATGACATGGCAAAATTGTGAGGTGAACTGACGAATTCCGATACAACATTCTTTTCCCTGTCCTGTGGGATTAGAATTTTCCGTCCAGCAGCACCTACCCCTTGTGACCACACACTCGTTCGTAGTGCGCTGCCAGTTCTCCGTTGATTTCTGTCCCTGCCGTTTTTGCATAGTGGAGGTGTCCAATGATTTTTCCATACGGAACATATCCTTGTATTGTCGAATTGCTCTTGTTGTTTTCGGTCTTCGGTCAGCACGATCACTTTGTTCGTTGTTGTAGTATTACCATAATAATTGCAATTCTTTTCCGCTGTTTTCACTTCAGCATTTGGAGTCCGCAGCGTCACACTCGAATTGGCGAGCTCAAAAGTAGAGGGCAAAGTATTCTTTTCAGAAAGAATCAAAACACAACCAGCCAGAATAACATTCAGTATCAACGACAAAGAGAACACCGATTTTCTCTTATCGTTGATACAAACATTGATGCCATTCTTCTTTTGTGCGGAAATTTCCGTCTCTTCCCCTTGCGTCTTCTTGCGCATCATCGAAGCACTCGATGATTATGAAGGTGTATAGTCTACTCCTCTACCGGTACGAGTAGTACAAGTACGGTAGAATCTCAACTTGGGTTGAATCTTTATCGGTACTCTTTATCTTTGTTTTGTGTTTCTTCGTGACGACAAAAAAGGAATGAAAAATAAATGACACGCGTACCAGCAGTAGTCCTACCGTATGTACATTGTACTCGTACTGCATATACTGCTGTATTTCAAACAATTCTATTTTTGAAATTCGCCACGAAACGACTAATCGGAATCGACGATCGAGACCTCTCCCAAGCGGACGAAAACGTCTTGCCGTCTTGGTCTTGTAAAGATCTTTTTTATGAAGATCTACGTCTCTGAAGAAACTGATTTGCTCGGATGCCGAGCGAGAGCGAGCGAGGGATGCCGACCAAAGATAGCGAGGCGCGAAACATACTCGTACCGGTCGGTAGGTATGTACATATTCATTCATTCTCATACCGGTATCCAACAACTTCGCCCCAAAACGACCAAACCACTTCTCTCTATCTCATTTCATGTTGATGTCGACTTCGTACCTGGTACACTCTAGAACGTAAACCACAGCATTACATCATCTTCTTTCCCACCTCCCACACCTCCCATCACGGCTGACAGTAAAATAATAATGGAGGCTAATAACAACAACAGCAACTATGTGGAGATGACCGACGAAACAACAACTGCTTCCAGCAATGAGCAGCACCAGGGCCGTCGCGTGATGGAAGGCTCTGGCAGCAGCAGTGTTATTAGTACTCACAGCGGGCCAGCAGCGGCGCCCTATGCTGGCGGTATGACTGATGCTGCATCGACGACCAATAACCAGCACCATCAGCCACTTCCTTCGCATCCTCATCAGGATGCGTACTTTCATTATGACCAATTACAAGAGGATACCAGCAAAAGGGGGCCAACGGCCCCTCTGGGCCATGGTTACGATCATCATCGTGACGATAATGAGGGCATGGGGGGTGGCCCAGCAGCTGGAGCACCCGCTCCTTTTACGTATGCGGAAATCGAGCAACTTCGCCTGTTATTGGCGCGCCCCGATTTGCATTCCTATTTGGGACAAGCTCGGAGCATGGACAGTGGGGATAGCGATTATCCCGAATTTGGAGAGTCGACTCATGCATGGGCAGTATTTGCCGACAATCCTCAAAAACGTGCCGGTCCTTGGGAACGATTTGTCGGCACGTTGATCATTGTTTTTCAGCTCTTTGCCTATCGTCTTTTTGCCAAAGAAGCGATTGAGGATTTTCAAGCGGGCCAAGTACCTCTAATGATTTCGCATCAAGAGTGCGTCACTATGGAAGGAGAACCCTTTGAAAACTTTCAGTGCGAGGCAAACTATACAGATTTATGGGATGCCTTTGTGGCCTTTTTCATGCTGGGTATCTTCCTTTCGGCGGATATGCTACAAGCAGGTCGAGCCATTCGGGATGCTCCTCACGGTCTTGGGATGATGTTTGCCTGTTTTGCGGGGATTGAAGTCTGCTGTGCTTTTTTGGCGGCCAGCATCGCTGTGAGTTACCATTTGTTCATTGGTGAGGTGACGGATGCAGTCGAAGTCGGTGTAGGATTGCTGTTTATTCGAGAACTGAGTCAACAAACGTACCGAGGAATTCGTCACGGCAAATCGAAGCAATTTCGAAATTTCTTTGTGGTAGTTTTTATTATGGTGGTCTTGGGCATGCTTTTGGATCCCTTGGCTGCCAGAATCTTCGCTGGATACATTCAATAAAGCAAAAATTACAAACCTACTAGAAAAAATAGAATGACGAATCACAGCGCATAGAGAAGAAACTGATGTGAGCTGCTATTTTAATACACAAATACTACTCTCCCTAACTTGAACGGTACGTATACCAGTAGGCTACTGGTAGTAGAGGCTACAAGTAGTACAGAACCAGTATGGATACTCTTAGATATTTGATCTCCTTGGAGGAGTCAGCCGTCGTCAGTCTTCAGTCTCGTCTCGAGAAGAAAATCCGCAATCGACAACCCCGATTTGTCTTGTTGAGGTCGAAGAAGTCGATCAATCGGTGTTTGCTTGTTCGTTTCGCGCCAAAGCTGCATCCGAATTCCTCTGTAGAAGCTACGTAAAATCAGTACCACAGCTGGCGGGTTTGGTTGCGGTGCATGTTTTTCCGCGAACCAGCACAACAACATGACAATAATCATCACAACATCATGCATTCACTCTTCGCATAATACAGCATGCATGAAGCATAACACCAGTCATAGTCATATCTTCCTGATCGCCCCTATTCATTCTCTACTGTTTTAGACTACTGCGTACTTGAACTTTTACTCCGATCATGCCGCCCCGCAAGAACAACAGCAACAACAAATACACTCAATCCCGTCGTGGATTGGTTTTTGCCGTCGCCAGCGGCGCTCGTCCCGGGATCTATTTTCGTTGGAACGACCCTGGCGGCGCGGAAGAAGCCATTCGTGGCATTTCGCAACCTCAATTTCAATCCTTTTCGAGCATTGCCGAGGCCGAACGATATTTGAATCAATTTGCTCCGTTGTTGATGGCACCCAATACCGGTGGCTGGATTTCCACGAACAAGGCTCGACAACCCATACTGTATCAACGACGACAGCAGCAACAGTCTGCCGCGGGAATGATGACGATTCCCCCGATTGTTTCCATGGAAAGCGGAGACAATATGCAAGATGAAACCACTAACGATGATTCTTCTCGTCTTACCACGAGCAAGTACTTTGGTCCACAGGAAGGACACCAGTCGCCCGCCCAGAAGAAGAAGAGAGCCGCTGCTGCTGTTGCTGCCGCCGTGGTCGCATCTCCTTCTCGTCCTCAGTCGTCGCCGACGAAACGCCAGCGATCGAACAGCAAAACCCAACAGACAAAGATCAAGATCAAGATGCGACTGGACGCCTGTCAACAACGAGCCGTAGATGCCGCGATGAACAACCAGAACGTCTTTTTGACAGGCGTCGCGGGAACGGGAAAGTCACTCGTTACCAAGATGATTTACGAACAGGCACTGGAACGATTTGGTGGTGGTGGTGGCGGCGGCGGCGGATCGAGAAAATTTGCCGCCAAGAATAGCAGCAGCAGCAGCAGCAGTCTGCTTTTGAAGGGCAAGAGGAACAAAAAGGTGGCTCTGTGTGCTCCGACCGGCATGGCAGCCGTCGGATTGGGCTTGAACGGTCAAACGATTCATACGCTCGCGGGCGTCAAAGTTCCCATGCGGGCCTCGGATTTCAATACCATGAGGAGCCCGGCCAATGAGAAGAAATGGAAAGCACTCGAATGCCTCATCATTGACGAGGTGGGAATGTTGTCCGCGGACTTTTTGGATTTTTTGGATTGGAACGTCCGCCAGGTAAGTTCTGTGTAGCCCTCGACTGGACTGCTGTCCTCCTAAAGGAAGTCTCTCACAACATCTGTTACCTGTAGATTCGCCGACGTCCTCTCGAACCCTTTGGGGGTATTCAACTGATCTTTGTGGGGGATTTTGCCCAACTGGGACCGGTTCCTGGAAGTCTCTCACTGTCCAAACCACCCAGCCGCACAGGGCCTCCCTATCCTCCCCAACAAGCCGGGGCCGATTGCTTTCTCAATATTCACGAAACTACCGCATTTTGCTTTCAAAGTGCCTTGTGGAGAGAGGCGGACTTTTGTCACGTCCACTTGACCGAAGTGTACCGACAAACCGATCGCGATTTTGTGCAAGCCTTGATGGATTTGCGAGAACAGCGACCCGAAAGCGCACTGGTCAAGGATCTCGTACAAAAGTGTTCGACGTCGTTGGAAGATACCGAGGCGCGCAAACAAGTGTTTGGGGAAGCTGCGTTGGAAATCCCGCCCGGACTCTTGCCGACTCTGCTCTACACCAACAACAAGAATGCGGATCGAGAAAATGCAGGTGCGTCTTGTACTGCTCGAAGGCAGCAGCAGTACCTGTACGATGTACATTGCATACTCTATCCATATTGCGTCAAATTGCACTATTTCTAACCTTTGTCATTATTCATTCTATTCTGCATAGAACGCTTGGCGTCTCTCAACACCCCCCACAAACGGTTTGTGGCGGAAGACTCGGTACAATTGGATGATGAGGTACCGTCTCATGTACAAGGGTACGTCGAGACCAATCTCAACAAGAACAAATTCTTTGATCAGTGCCAAGCCACGAAAAACTTGGATTTGAAGATTGGAGCGCAAGTCATGCTGGTACAAAATATATCCACCGAAGACGAACTTGTCAATGGATCGAGGGGTGTCGTGGAAAAGTTTGTCTTGGTGCCAGTCCTGCTTGACTTCAAAGGAACCGAAGAACGCGTGCTGGGTCCAGACGATACCGACTTGTTTCCTGAGGGCAAGACCTATGAACAACTCGACTTCCACACGGTCTTTCACTTCAAGGACAAGACTTGGAAAATGTGCCGAAAGGGCAAGTACCCGTTGGTGCGCTTCTTGAACAACAAAACCAAAATCATCGTCCCGACCACTTTTGAGCGCACCCTCTTTCGTCAAGGAACTTGCCGCCGCGTACAGCTACCCCTTCGTCTCAGTTGGGCTCTTACGATTCATAAAGCTCAAGGATGTACTCTCGATTGGTTGATCTGCGACTTGGCAGGCTGCTTCACAGCCGGACAGGCCTATGTGGCATTGAGCCGGGCCAAATCCATGGCCGGCCTGCAAATTCGGAACTTTAGCCCAAGGGCAGTCTTAACGAATCCATTGGTCGACGGCTTTTATCAAGCCCTCGCCGCCAATACGGTTTCTGACTTTTTGCGAGATCAAGCGGGATTGTGGTGGTATCCCATCTTGGACCATCCCGAATGGTTTCACATGTTTACCGAGGCTAGTTCCACGGCCAATGCCCGTGCCAACTCGGAACAATTTCGCCATTGGGTAGCAGACTATCGACCGTCGGACAACTATCAAGGATGGAAGGGATACAATGAACAACGACCGAGTACCATGGTCCGTTCCCCGTTGCCAACCAGCAGGACGACTGCTGCTGGATACTCTTCGCAACAACATAGAACAGTCACTCCCACTGGTGTGCAGACTACTCTGTATTCTTGCTTTCAAAAGAAAGCCATGTAATCTCTCTTCTTCTTCTTGGGGGCGATCTACCATTCCATGAACCTGGATGTACGGATGAGATCATCGATCACGTACAAGTCAGCACTTTGATGGCACTACTGTATTCCCTTGGCGTGGATCTTTTTGGTGATCTGATACGTGGTAGAAATTATAAACGTAAAGGATGGGTCCTTTCTGCTATAGTCTTTCAGATTCCAAATCATCTATACAGTAGTAGTATGCCAAGCATGCAAAGCCAGTCTTCCTCTCGACTACTAGTACTATATTTGCGGGTGCCTCCTTCAAGCCAATATATCATCATTGCCTAGAAGCTAGCTGGCGTTCGCTTCTCTCGTCGACCTTGAATTTTACACCCATTACTTCTTTTCTTCTTGATCTTTCTTGGGCTTTAGTTTTTGAGGATTGTAGTGATGAGGAAGTGGCGGAAGGATCCCAAATTTGCCCAGAATCCAACTGACCCGTGTCGAGGGTTGCGCCCCCACAGCCAACCAATACTTGAGTCGATCTTCTTTCAGACGAATCTCCTTCATTCCAGCCCGATTGGCAATGGGATTGTAGTTTCCCACAATCTCGAGAAATTTCCCATCCCGCGGCGCCTGGGAATTGGCCGCGACCAGTCGATAAAAGGGACGATGCGCCCGCCCAAATCGCTGTAATCTCAACCGAACCACCATGGTGAGTGAATGAATTCTTGATTGATGCTTCAGTGCGAAAAGTTCCTTGGGTCTACCAGTGTTGGCTACTGGAATATATGCTGTAGGGATGGTTGATATGATAACTTGATTACAGTACTCGTACCGGTACCATGTGTGATACCGGTATGGAAACTGATGACATAATGAAAGTATCATCGTCATCGTCGCCGTGCTGCTTCGTCGTTTTTACCCGCCTGCCGAATTTTAGCGACATCCCTGTCGCCGGACAGGCGGAAAATTGAATGCTTCCCGGCGACTCACTTGATTCGAAATTTCGCATCAGGCTACATACCTTCCTACTAAATTTAGTTCCACGTGGAATCCAATCAGGACAAGACCGTGCAGAGCCACACACTTCTCGACCATCGAAGGATGACATTCCGTAGAGGCTAGTACTCGTTCTACGGTGGCTGCGGCTCCGGGGCCGAACGCCGCCAGTTCTATCATCCCACTCGAAATACACGAGAAGGTGCGTTTCACCATGGTGGACCTGACGAAGAAACTTGGTGTGACTAGTTGTGTTTGTTCTTGTCTTGGACCCTTTGAGTTGCAAGATGGGTGCCGGAAAGTCGCTTGGGCGAAAGTCCCGGAGAAAATGAGTTTGTGGAAGTGATTTTGAGTGGAACGGTGCTTCGGCTGCTGACTAACTGCGGGCACGTTACCGTGCGGTTGTTGCCGCCGAGGATACTGCTGATGTAGCTGAAAGAAAGAGCCACTGTTCTCACATTCTTTCTCTGCTCCTTGCATTCTTCTTTCAGGTTTTTTGCTGTTATCATTGTAGAAACTATACACAATGGGAAAAGTTCACGGATCGTTGGCACGTGCCGGTAAAGTCAAGGGACAAACCCCCAAGGTAGAAAAGGGAGAAGCAAAGAAGAAACAGCCACGAGGCCGCGCCAAGAAGCGACTTCAATACAACCGTCGTTATGTCAATGTCGTAACGGGTATGGGAGGAAAGCGAGTGGGTCCCAACTCGAATGCTGACAAGATGAAATAAACATATTTCTTTATATCCTGCACCAACACACCGAGTGTACATTCCTTCTACTCGTCCCTATTTCTTGTGCCTGCAGCTGAGCTGAGTGAAATTTGTTGTGTGTGGGCTATTCAACGGTTGAAATATGCTGGATCGTGCCATTTTCACTTTTCGAAGTCTCGTGTCGACTCTGCTGTCGGGGTATCGTTTTGTTCTTGTAGTCTTCTTCCTCTGTCGTCACACACAAGTGCGGTAGGGGCACCATTTGATTAGCCGATAGTGCTCGCTTAGTCAAGTGGAACTTGCTATGCCTGGCACTGGTCTACTTATCGTTCTTTTTTCATAGAAAAGAGTTCACCCGCTCTCGCTAGGCTCCGAGGTTCCCGCAGCTCTCAAGCTGAGACACCAATCCACTACTGTAGTAGAAAAGTTCTTGGCTTACATCTTTCGTTTCTTGCTGGGGGGCCCTGCTATCTCAGGCGTTGTAATTCTACATGTTCACTGGTACCGTGGATACACTCATTCTATGATTTAATTTGTACTCTAGAGTTCGTTATAGGTTAAGTTTTTTTAAGACGGTGAAATCGTCTGGCACTTGGGACAAAACACCAAGGAATACGAGACGGGTGCTTGCAGTCGCCCACCACATCCGCGGCAAGTGACGATATGGGCTTGTCCCGCCTGGATTGCAATTTTCGTTTCCGAGGTCCCCCGTTCCAACAGTTCACGGCGGCGTCCGTCCGAATCGATACTGTTCATGGAATTCTCTCGTTGAGTTCGAGGGCGAGTCGTTCCCGTCGTTGTCTGTGACGACCCGGAAGCAGCAGCAGCATCGTTGCCATGTAGGAATCCGGGCCGTGCCCAGTCGTCCATGGCCTTTTGCTGACTGTACAAGTAATTGGCAGGCTCGTCCATACTCACTGCACCGGGTTTGCTACTACTACTGCTGGAGGTTTTCGCCTCTTGTTCCGAAGCTTTGAGTGCCATTTCCAGTTCTCGTTGTTCTTTTTCTTCTCTAATCCGTTCCAAGATTCGCAACTGTTCATCTTGATCCTTGCTCGAGCTAGGTGCTGGTGATGACAACGACGACGACATTGGTCCTGCCGTGATACCCGCCGCTACAAAGTCCGTCACACTGTGGTTGAAGTCTTGTTGCATTTCATAAGCCAGTAATTCATCCAGATTGGTCGAAGTTCGTCGATTGTTATTCATCAATGCTGATGAAGTTTGAGAGGACGACGACGATTCTTCAGCCGATAATTTCAGGGCCAACAAGAGATCGGCGAGACTACTATTGCTCGATCCTCGTGCCTGAGCCATGGCATCCCGACCAAAACTGGTTTGTTTCAACATGGACGGCGTCGGCGTCGGGGCTGCTGCTGTCGGTTGCGAAATCGGACCTCTGGTGGGATTATTCGAGTAGCTACTACCACCACCACCACCACCAGCAGCAGTAGCATTGGTAGCAGCAGCAGCAGGGAATCCTGTATCTTGCTTGGAGATTTCCAACGCCAATCGCAATTCTTCGTCCATGGACGATGAGGCCGTACTATGGCTCTGTTCAGCCAAAGAGGGGTCGTCCATGGGATAGGTGGAGGAAAGCGTGGATGTAAATCCTCCACGTAGCTGAGTGGAATTCGTGGTCGGACGTGCTGCTGCTGCTGCTGCTGCTGCTGCTGCGGATGATGATGATGATGTCGTATTAGCAGAACCATATCCATAATTTGGGATTCCCCTGTTTTGGTATCCACCAATTGTATTGTTGTTCACTGTTCGAGCGTTATGGTACTCTCCAGGGGTCATCGACAGTGAATTGAAGGCATTGTTGCTGTTGCTGTTACTGTAGGTATTTGTATTTGTCGGATGCCACCCACCGCCACCACCGCCACCACCATGAGGTGGAGGAAGAGCGCCCATCCGAGCAGTCGAGGCGGCGGGGGATTCCTCGTATGGCATCTGGTGGGAAGGTTGTGTTGGTGCTGGTGCTGGAGCCGCCGGTGGGGTCATCTCGGTCGAGTTTTGTCGCTTGTTGTTTTGAGAATCTAAAGAAGGAGAACGTTTCTGGAAAAAAGAAAGAGGAGCCGGTGACTTCTTGGCAGTATTTCGAGCAGGTTTGTTGCTGCTTCTGTTGGAAGTACTATTATTTGGGATGATCAGACCAATATGATCATCGTTGCCAATATTCATCATGTGATCCAGAGGGTTGCTACTGCCAATATTCGATGATGATCCAGCACCAGTTGATGATACATAACTTGGAGTGGACGAGGGTGTAGTGGTACCCCCTGACGAATGATGCCGTAGTATTTCTGGGGGTAAACCAGTACTACCATCACTGGATCGAATCCGTATCGGTGGCGGCGGTGCCATTGCAGGGTTGGTCCGAGCCGAATGATGTGAAGAAGAGAGGTGAGCGGAATGATGTGAGGAAGAATTGAGGTGGTCCATCTTCTTCATGTTGTTATTGTTATTGTTGTTGTTTTTCGATGATGATGATGATTCAACAACTCCTCCTCTTTGTTGTTGCTTCAATGCAGCCAAGGTTTCTCGAACTTCATGTACGCCCATGGGTTCCACAAACAAGGGACTCGGCTGCTGCTGCTGCTGCTGCATCAGTGGATGTGGAGAAGGTGTTGCTCCTGTTCCGTACGCGGCTTGATACATGACCGAACTAGATCGCATAGCCGGTTCACTCATCTGGACAATACCTGGCTTTCTTGGTGGTGGTGATGGTTGCTCGTTGGGACTTGATGCTGCTCCTGTTGCTGGTGGTGGTATATTGACCATACTATTTGTAGCCTCCAATGCCGCTTGATAAAAGCTACCGCGAACTTTATGTGTCGGCTTGTCCGGGTTGGGCTGACTCGTTGTTGTTGTTGTTGTTGTAGCAGTACTCGTCGTCGGTGGAGGCTTTTTTCGATTGACCACAGCCGCCATGGCCGGTGGTGGTGCCTTTAGTTCGGGAGGGTCCGTTTGGTGGTTGTTCTTGTTGTGGTTGGAGGAGGATGGTGGAATGGGTAATGCTGGCAACTTTTGATCCGACTCGACGGTCATATCATCACCACCACCACTACCACCACCATCCCCGGCTCCGCCACCAGTTGTTGATTTTAGTCTGGACGACGACGACGACGACGACAATGGATCCGCTGACGAGCTGCCATAATACGGCGTCACTTTGGGATTCCGCCGTCTCCTCATCCGTGCACCCCCGGAATCTTCGGTACTGGTACTGTCGTTTTCATTATGATACCTCAACAAAGTCTCGTACAAATTATCATCCTTGGGCGCGGCTGCGGCTGCTGCCGCTGCCACCAACGGAACAGAAGCGTCGCCAAAGCTGGAATGATATGTTCCTCCTCGTGCTGCTGCTGCTGCTGCTGCGGACGGGTTATAATATCCTTGCATCGGCGTTTCATTCAAGGAGATATTGTTGTTGTTGTTGTTGTTGCTGCTGTTGCGGTTCGACGAAGACGAATCATTCGCGGATGAATAATTTGCATGCATGTACTGCTGGGTACCCTGGTGGTGCGGTGGTGGCTGCTGCTTTTGCTGCCGCTGTTGCTGCTGCTGATGATGATAGGGATTATTAGGATCCATTGTGCTGGTTCGAAAATAAATGTTTCTTTTGTTCAGTGATAGTCAGAACAGTCCTTTTGTTGGAGAATTATACCCGGTAAAATTGAGAAGAAAGGAAGAAAGGAAGAAAGACGGAGGAAATTCAATCAATTCACTTTTATTCAGCAATCAATCAATCGAATGTCTCCTCCCCTCCAAAGAAAACAGTACAGTGCAGTGCAGTGCAGTACCAGTACTGATGTAGACCGAGAAGAAGAATCAATCCAAACTTTTTCACGGGGAAACAAGTTCAAACAAGTGAGCGAGAGCGAAGGACCTTGATCTAATATCTATCGTCCTGTGGCTCTTTAAAATGTAACGGTACAAGAGATTGTCGTCAAATAATCAGATCTTGTTAGCTTGACCGGAGTACCGGTAGGACTCTCGTATTATGTTATTACAGTGCCAGGTACTGCACTCTGTGCTGGATTCATTCGGCATAGCGGCAACCGAAAATCAAATCATCAGACACAATAAACCACAGATAATGCCGGTAGCAGGCGGAGGCGCGCGGCGAGGTCTTGGACATTATTATTATTTTTTATCACCTTCGCCCCCCGCCCGCCGCGCCGGTAGAATAATCTACCTCTACGTACCGAACCAGGTACCTGCTGGTACAGTCAGTAGCACAAGTACCTGTAAAGTATAAGTACCTGGCACTGGTACCGCTAGTACCGGTACTGTACCGTACCAGGTCGTACCGCTACCGACCGGTACCAGGTACCGGTAGCATACCGTACCTGATCCGCGAGTGCACTTAGAATGTACGGTGTTACTAAATCAGTAGATTCCAATTTTATAATAGTTTAGTCTGGACTAGGTTCTAGAAACTACTGGTCTTCTGGGACTCATCACCTTCTGGATACTCTTGCGATAATACTGGTGAGACGAGGACACAAGATCCATTGTTAAATAGGATCTTTGCGAATACCAGGCGATCAGAGGGACGACGCTTCTTGAATCGATTCCAACACTTGGTTCGCTTGTTCCGGTATCTTCCTCCCTCTCGAACAGGCGACCCAAAGTCATCCCAATCAAACCAGTCCGGCAGCATAGCTCTCCAGGTGGCATGTTGGCGACAACGTTGACGATGCGAGCGGTCGGGGGTCCAGTTGTGCCAGGCTTGAATACTCGGCAGCTTTTTTTTTTTCCTTTTTTTTCGGTGACCCCCTTACTTAAGGGAAAAGTGTGCACACGTTATTCGTGTTTTGGTTGGCTGAACCATGTCGTTTCGGACGTCTTACCCGCAGGGTATCGCGCGTGTGTCTCTTCTAACCCAGGCACTCGCGGCTCTACCCTTCGGTACACTTATAGTACCGTACCTGGTACAGCACCTGTGACCTGTGACTGCACCGTACATGTGTCTCCTCGCTCCGCACGCTCGCAGGCGCCACCATGATTTTAAATTACTAGGCAAAAGCGCCGACCCAGCCTCTTCGCGCCTTTTTGTAACTACGATCTGATTTTACGTGTTGTTCCGTAGTAAATTAGATGTGTCCCGTGTCTCTTGAGACACCATCAACCATGTGTTTCTGTGATTCGAATGCCGAAACGACCCGCTCATTCAACGCACCGCCGCAAAAAAGAGGTGCTCGCTCACATCTTCCGTGTGCTATTGGATGGATACGAACTAAAAATTAGTGTGAGCATACTTGTATTTGATCGTCGAAGAATGAAGCAATACATTGGATCAATCAATCAATCTTGCCGGGTCCGCATTGCCATTCTATGATTATAATTATCGAGTATTGAGATACTTTCCACTTGCAGCAGATCGAGAAGACGACGACTCCTTTCGAGAGCCACATCCCACTGCACTGCCTTCCTCGCTTTTCACGTTTCATACATTTATAGAAGAACTGAATACAGTATAATGACGACGTATACAGCTGGCAGCAGTGGTATTGGCAGGAGTCTGGAAGAATGTTCCTCTGCTGATCATCTACACCATCGTCAACATGATGATCAGCAGCAGCAGGAGGAGGAGGGTTGCGCACGTCCTTCGACGGCTAACAAGCCACTACGAAAGGGTCGCAATCAAATGCTATTGAGTGCCTTGGCGCTATGTGCCCTGGGACTCTTGTGTGAGATGCAAAGTCTGCAAGAGTTTTCACCTCTTTCCGACGACCAAATGAAGCACAAGAACAACAACCTTCGCTTGCTCGAAAACAATCATCATCATTTGAAAGGAGATCTTTACATTCCTTCCATCGAGTATCGCATCGAGGGCGAGTCCGTCTACTCCTCCTCAACGAATGCTCGCAACAGCATGGAAAAGATTGATTGTAGTCGGGCCGTCAAGGATCTCGAGTGGGAGTGGTTCAACAACAACCATGAACAACACCAACAACACCAACACCAAGGCACCAGCAAGACGCGCCGTGATGGTCGCAATGATAAGAATCAGCCGAAGCCGCGTCTTTTGATTGCCTTGTCGTCGGGTTACGATAAATCTGCAGAGCTCTTAACCCGCAGTGCTCACTTGGCCAAGGTCTATGCGAAACAATACGACGCCACCGTTGTGGTATTGCAAGGAATGGCCTTTGCACCCCACGGTTGTACTCCTCCCGCCAGTCATGCCTCTCTCAACAAGATTCGATTGTTGTTTCATGCCATTGATCATAATGATCAATTCGATCAAATCTTGCTGTTGGATGCTGATGCATTAATGGTCAATATGGAGGTGGATGTGACGGATCTAATCGACGACGCCAAAACGACCTTGCTGGCCGCCCAACCGGTACGATCGGGCGATAGTCAAGAGCCCCATCCTCCACCACACAAAGTCAACACAGGAGTGACCTTATGGAATCTACAGCATCCGGATATCAAAGCGGTAGCCATTCAGTGGTTTCAGGGAGCCAAAAAGGCCGTACTAAAAGGAATGTATCATGGCGATCAAAGATATTTGCAAACCGCCTTGGAAGAATACGATGGGACGAAAACAAATGTTCGACTGCTACAACAAGAGTTTGCCTATGCCGAAGGGACGGTCGTCCAACATTTCCTTCAGCATTCCAAAAAAATGTCGTGGAACGATCGCAAAGCCAAAGTGCAACATGCCTTTGATCAAGTTTGTCAACACAAAGACTATGCGAAAGAATGTGCGGCCATACCCCAAAGCCAATATGCGACCCAATGAACAAATGAATGACTGTCAGGAACAACAGCAACAACAACAACACGAATTGGAACCACGGCACGCAGTACATCCTATTCCTGGTTATTAGAGCTGGTGATTCGTTTTGGATATGGGCTTGCGTGCGTAGGGGCATCTCGAACAACCAACTTCTATGGAGGGGTAGTACTGGTGCTGGAATCACACCGAAATTACATCCAGAAAAACAATCTTTGTGTGACCAGCTAAAAGAGACCAAGGACAGATATCTATCCGCGCGCTATGGGGGCACCACGATACGAGTATACCATTGATACTTCATATGTATAGACCACGCTTTTGGCCCACGTGTCGACTACTATTAATATTTTCTCCTAGTCTACAAACATGATGTTCCTAGACAGCAGTACTTGCTGGCTACCACTCCTTCTTGGCAATTCGTAGATCTATCATGCTTGTACAGTTGCCGCACCTTGGATCAAGAATGCCTTTTCGCAACTCATTCATCACACGACTCCAATTGCTTCGAGTAGTCAACACAAAGTCATTGGCCTCCATTGCGACCAAAAGGGATCCCAGCGAAATCAGACCAACTCGCCCATGCAGTGCTATGGACATTTTGGTGTTGCCGCTGTACTCATCAACTCTATGAGGTAGTAGCTCGGAATAAGCATGTTCCACATAAAGGTTCCATTCTTTCGGCATTGACTCACGGAATTGTCGCACTGCCTCGGGATCTTCCGTTGCCAGATATATGTTGGCAGTTTCTGCATCATTCGTCCTACCACCAGAGGCTCGTCGTCGTCGTCGTCGTCGTTGTTTCAGAATTTGTTGAATGGCGCCAATGTACTCTTGAATTTGGACCAACTCCATCTCAACCTTTTTATCACCCCAGCGTATGTGAACAGTGATGAGGTCTTTCGGCACTTCATTCAAACCATGAAAGACCAAGTTGAGCTGTCGTCGAGCTTCTTGAATAACCTTAGGATCGACATGTAGAAATAAAAACTCCATCGCGGACATTCTGACTTGTGGCCGCTCCATACCTCGGTAAATCGGCTGGCAGATATCTTTGAGCCATCCATCGGGCCTAGTTAGGGATCCTTTGGGGTCATATTCAGGATGTGCCATCGCCTCTTCGACATCTCCGGGGCAGTTGAGTTCGGAGGACTGAAAGTAGCAAAGCATTGGCGATGGTTGCTTATTATTGTGACTTCGAGTAATACCACACTGATGTTCGTCCATAAATGTCCAGTTTCCGGCCGTTCGCACCCGCATCCCAAGCTGCATTCCATTGCAGAGCGCCTGACCCCACAAATGTAGGTCGCTTCCGAGACCGGCTGTATTTCGAAAGACGAAATTCCCCATGGGCTTGGAACAGTCTCTCTGGTGTGCCATCATCCGTTTCGCCAATTCTGAGTGTGGTTCAAGATTATTCCAGTCGAGTCGTAAACTTAGTGATTTGGCACTGATGGGCGCACTTATTATTGACTTCTTGTCGTACTTGTAGTCGGATCCGGCGGCAGCACCATACTGCAGCACTGCGTCATGATAATCCCATAGCACCACCCAGCCAGAAGCAATCAAGACGATGCCAGATATGATTATCCGAACGAGGCAGTGACTCGTTGTGTAATTCCTTAGTTGCTGCTTGACAACATTCTTGATCCCAATATTACTATTAGCCCGGACCTTATGTTTCTCGTGCATGGTTCCTCATCGGTCTCCCGAAATAACCAACAAAAGAGATGACTTTGGAACGCATATACCAGGCTCCTCCAAGATTGCAATCGATGGCTTTGTATCCAAAATGAGTTGAGCAGGAGGTAGTCTACTCGTAAGTCTGTGATCAATGCACCCGTAACCCGTTGTAGTTTGTTGCTGCAGTATTCACTACTGGGTACTGTATCGGTTACCGGTATCTTTTCGTTGGCGGGAAAGTCCGCGCGCGGGGTGTGGGAATAGGTAATCAGTCCTGGAGTCACGTGTATTTAGTCCCATGAAAATATCGGGGCACGCCGTCCCTCCCGGACGCTGCCGCCTTTATGTTTTGTAGTAGAAAGTGTCATATATATATTCAATCCTGAATATTGAGAAATGATTAAGATACTCTATCCACATGATAAAACGAGCCGGCATGTCCAACTTAATTTGGCGAAACGCCGGTCACTTTTTGCGAAAGGTCGGATCGCATCGGACGCTTTAGCGATTGTCTTTCATCTCTCTTGTACGAAAGGATTTCTTCCATCCCCACCATCAATCAGAGCAGCAACAACATCATCTCGCTGCCGCTGCATGCATGTATAGCAAGAGCAAAAACACCATCTGGTATTACAGCAAAGAACAGGCTCTGAATTGACCATGCCAGCCCCACGCCGCATGTTTGGGTTCCTGAAGAAGGGCTCCAAGCACAGAAGATCATCGAGAGGGAGTAGCATCGGCGGCGAGTCTGAAGATGATATTGTAAACATCAAAAATGAGAAACAAAGCAGCACGGTTTCCTATCAGGAGGAAGAGAGCCATGAAGATATCATTTCTTCTTTTGAACCGGCGTTGGCAAATGCCGATGACGAAGAATCATCGCAGATGGGAAGCTATTTGGCCCCGGAGCAAGACGACGAGGAACCGACCCAATTTTCGAGCCACTCCATCAACCATAAACCGACGACCGCGACGCTGGCCGAAACATTTTCGTCGGGAGGTGTTCAAGAGATGCTCGATCATGTTGAAACAAGAGATGAATCAATCGACGTTCAGGATAGCGAATATTTCTATTCAGAACATCCTCATGCCGAGTATGAAGAAGATGGCGAGCACATTCAGCATGATAACGGATATACCGAGTTCATTCAGGGAACACAAGAAGACGAGGATGCAGATACACTCGACTACACAGCCACTATTCATCCTCACGATTTGCCTTACGATCATTGCGATTCTATGGCAGCCCGGCATGAACGAGGGGAGGAGTTCAATGTGCACATGGAGGAGGGTATCGAGGCTCAATGGGAGGAGACGTCCCTCGGCTACGAAACGTGCGAACGAACACTCAACACAAACTTGGAAGGCATGAACTACATCCCCGACTCTTCAGTTGTTCATCAACAGCGTATCAACTCTTTCGGAGCCAACGGGGCGGCATTGGCACCCACCGGTTTGTCTCATCACAGTGAGTACAGCAATAATGGAGACGAGGAACCCCAGTTTTACTACGAACAGGACGAATATGATCAATACCAAGAGTCTTATGGCGCAGAAGGATACTACTATGATGATGAAGGTCAGCTTGTTGGGCAATCCTACCAAGAAGGTCAACCGGCTGTAGATGGGGGAGAATACTTCGATCCGCATGATGATATCAACACCCTAGCGAATAGCACAATCGCCACGGAAGGTTTTGATCCACTCATGATGGACCAAGCCATCATCTCAACGAGTTTCTTGGCACCCCACACAGAAGATGACGAGTCAGCACCGATTGAATCTTACGAATCTGAGGATACTGGCTCGTCGTGGGGCGACGAAGAGACGCGTGACATGTCCTTGCTCGACGAAGAGGGGGACACTGTTGTCGATGATGGAGATGATGGAGACGAAGAGGATGGATCTGGAAGCGATAGTGACAACGATAGTGATAGTGATGATGACGAGTCGGGCACCGAAAGACATCCGCCTCGGCGTCGTCCTCGTGCAAAAAAGTCGATGATGGACCTTCTAACTGAAATGAAGGAGTTGGCATTGAATGGTGGAAGCGACAGTTCTGAAGAAGACGGAGACGAGGAGGAGGACGACGACGATGTGCCGGGCATGGCTCAAATTTCGATGGGAGCTACCGGCACAAATTCGTATGATTCTGAGGACAGTGGCGATCATCAAAAGAAGCAGAAGAAAGTTCGAAAAAAGAAGAATCGAAATCTCGATAATTTGTTCAACAAGGTTTCTGCATTGGGCCACGAGCTACTTGGAGATGAACCTGTTTCCAAAGGAAAGCGAAGAAAGTCGCTGCGTAGAAGAGAACAAGATCCCGCGACAAGAATCGTCGATGGCCTGCGTGATATTTTCAATTGCGGTCATCCCAAGCACTACTAAGACGAGGAAGACGTCCTGCCTCTATTATATGGTGCTCATAGCATCCAAGTATATTTATTCCTTTCCCACGGGCTACCCAGAGTCCTGTCTTCTCATAAGCGGAATCCCGCATTGCAGTATGTTGTCTACTAATAGCAATCGTTATATCAATATCCCAATTCGCATTATTTGGACTGAACTAACTTAACTGTCCATGTTCAACAAGATTTCGTAACTATTCAATCCAACATGGCAGAAGGCACACCAGGATGTATGCCCATGACAGAGCCGGCAAAAATAATCAGCATCTCGTTAGAATCCCGACGACTCAAAGTTGTATGGTTGTGTGTAGAACCTTTCATTGACGTCTTTAATGCGACACCATTCACGATCTTCAGGCCACTTCGAAGGCCAGTCCTTGCATTCACAAAAGACTTTGAAATGGGCTGGGTGGCTGTATTGCAAAGGACGCGCCGCCTCGACTGTACCATCCGAACGAACTTTGGCGGCCGTATCCCGTTGACAGGCCATGGTGGGGGCGTCGCGAGGAGCAATTCGTTCTGCCAACAGACGTTTCATTTCTGCCAATTGACGAGGATGAATACGGATGGGGTCTTTGAGGACACGCCAGTGATTGGTTCCGCTTCGTGAGCTAGAATCGAAATTTCCGTAGCAAGGTGGGATGGTCTGACTCCCGGAGTACCGGTAGTAATACTCCGTTCGCACGCCCAACATTGGAAAGTAGTTGAACCATTCCAGTTCGTCACCACCAATCAAGTGGCGATGACGATGATGGAACTCTTCGTGTGCTCGGACCGTATTATTGAACTCGGAGCGCACTTCTTTCCACATTTTTTCTTCCGCTTGGAGTTTGGCAGACTCCTTCCCAACGAATGCAACCCACTCTTCTTCCGTCATCTCAGGACCTTCAAAATTAGCATCATCCATGACAAGGGTGGGAATCGCCGTCGCATTAGGCTTGTTTTCTTGTTCATGGCGTTCCTTGGCCAAGATCCAATCATGGATCGTTTGGTACGGCACCTTTTGCTTGTTTCGCGTCGACGGAGATTCTTCACGTCTCATCATATTGCGACGTTGTTGGGTGGTAGGAAAACAGCCGGGGTACGATCCCGACACAGGAGGTAAATTGCAGCCTCGACGAGTTTCGTATTCATGGCGACGCCACTGACAAATAACCTTGTCCAAATAACGATAGGGCGGGACATCATCGTAGGCTTGAAGAAAGATGGATACGGTTCCCATCTCGTTGGCGACGCCCGCGGTCGAAGCATTTACCGAATAAAAGTGCTGCAATTGTAGTTCTGCATCATAACGTTTCCCTTCTTGAGTATGTTCCGACGGGGTATGGACATCAATGTGACTTAGAAACCACCTACAGTGATAATCAAACGATTGTGAGAGGGGCCCAGGATCCAACTCGTGCCATTTCCATTTCCAGGAAACAAGAACAACAAGTCATACACACCATTGACTAAAACCTTTCGAGTAATCAATGCGTCCAAATCGTCGCCCAAACCCAGGTTTGTGACAATCAATTCGAAGTTCATCCGTCTCATGATCCAACACCGTAATGGGTTGGGTGATTCGTAGTGCATGTCGTTCGACAGTAAAGGCGTCTGCCTCGATCAAATGCTCCATACTGCACCAGCTATCTTCATACTATACAAAAAAGGGGACCAAGATCCACGCGTCATCAGAGACAATACCCTAGTCCAAATAATAGACACGGTCCGCAGTCCTTTCCTTTCAAATCTCGTACCTTCATCCAATGCACATCGATACACTCCTTGGCCTCGGGATGGGCATCGTCTCCAGCAATTCCATCGTTCTCCCAATATCCCAGTCCTCGATTCCGCTCCAAGTTGATGGGCGACATGTGATGACGACCACAATTGCCTGGCTGGTCCGCAGGACAAGAACGACAATAATTTTTCTCAATCTGCCAGTCTTGACCCGTATGCCACTTGTCGCGGTAGGCCAAACAATCATCCAAGCCTTCCACAGTACGTTCATCGCATTCAATTTTATCCCACTCGGAAGGACCATAGTCTACGAATCCATCGCTTCGCTTCTTGGTGGAATCATAGTTCCAGCGATCTCCGTACTGGAGCGCCGCCCGACTCGAAGGAACGACGACACCGACCATCATCACCACTGCGGCGGGTGAGGCGGAACCCATCCAGTAAGATAGCTTCATGGTTCTTGAAATAATGCGACTGTGTGAACGTGTCGTGTCGTGTCGTGTCGTGTCGTGTCGTGTGGTGGAGTGTTTCAACGCTCGAACGAAATTTATGACGGGTGTGATGTGAGGATGGTGGTGGAGTGTCACTGTTTCGAGCGGCGCCTTTTCACACACCAAACTATTTACCCCCCACGACGGCGAAAAACCGAACGTCCAACTTTGTCATCTCTCCATCCGTTTTGCATCGTGGGAGGCATCATCACCCAGCGTGCATACCGGGTACATGCATGTTGGAATGTTGATCGTGCAAACACGTACATCGTTTTGTCCCCACAATTAAGAAACCTACGATTGCAAACATAATCCATTGCACATGATGTGGTTTACGCCCCGCACCTCAACTAGAGTATGGAGTTCGTACCGGTGTATGGAAGATGGAAGATGGAAGTGAAAGGTTGGAATTAGAATAGCAGGTGATATGCGATATCATAGAATTTTCGGTTTTCGCGCGATGCGATGATTTCGATTTTTAGAGGCGACCGTCTTGCCGGCCCCCGTTTCGACACAAAAGAACACTCACGGACAGTGGTTCCGTCCGCCCGCCATCGGTATGTTTGAATCAGGGGCACGTACCGATAGAATTTGTGTTTTAGTAAAGGATTAGACTCTACTACATACTAGTATGGACAGAAAACAATGCGGTTGGAATGCAATTTTTTACTCTGGCGAGAGCAAATTTAAAGTGCTGACTCAAGCACCAGCTAGCTACTACTCTAGTAGGATTCTTGGTTAGAAACCATCATGTTGAAAATTGTAAGGAGTGGTGTAGAATCTCTCGTAGATATCGTCAATAGCGCACCATTCGCGATCTTCGGGCCACTTCGAGGGCCAATCCTTGCATTCACAAAAGACCGTGAAATGAATGGGATGGACGTACTGGAGGGGGCGTGCCGTGTTCACGTCTTCACCGCCGTTGGAAACCTTGGCCGCCGTGTCCGCTTTGCAGGCCATGACCGGGTCGTCGGGCTGAGCAATGCGTTCTCGAATGAGGCGTTTCATTTCTGCCAATTGACGAGGGTGAATGCGGATTGGATCTTTCATGAATCTCCAGTGATTGGTCCCCCTTCGCGAGTCGGGATCAAAATTTCCATAGCACGGAGGAATGGTCTGACTTCCCGAATATCGGTAGTAGTATTCCGTGCGGACACCCAGCATGGGCCAGTAATTGAACCATTCAATTTCGTCACCCATAAGCAATTGGCGATGACGTTCGTGGAACTCTTCGTGAGCCTTGGTGGTGTCATTTGGGAATTCTCGATGCAATTCCTTCCACAATTTCTCGTCGGCAACAAATCGCGCCGATTCTTGAGCAATAAACTCGGCCCATTCCTCGTCGGTCTTTTCCGCGGGAGCGAAGTTCTCTTCGCCCATGTTGAGTGTGGGAAGCTCCTCGACATCCATACCCGCATCCAGCTGCTGGTCTCTGCGATCAGTGGCGATAATCAAATCCAGGACTGTCTGAAAGGGGCTGGCCTTTCGCTCCTTCTTTTCATTGTCTGTCCTCAACTTTCGCCCAAATTGTTCGTATGGGAAACATCCTGGGTAGGATTCTTCAATCGGATCCATTCCACATGCCTTGCGTGTCTCATATTCGGCACGTCGCCACTGACAAATTACCTTGTCCAAATATCGATAGGGTGGAACATTGTCATAGGCCTGCATATACATTGCGACTGTTCCCAGCTCATTGTCCACTCCGCCTGACACGGTGGAATTGACAGAATAAAAGTGGTGCAATTGCAATTCGGCATCATAACGCTTACCCTCTTGTGTGTGTTCCGAAGGCGTATGAATGTCAATGTGACTCAAGTACCACCATTGACTGAACCCCTTACTGAAATCGAGTCGTCCGAAGCGTCGGCCCTTTCCTTCGATAATGCAGTTGATCTCCACATTATCGTCTTCATCGACTGTGATAGGTTGACTGATACGCAATGCATGGCGCTCAATCGTGAAGGAGTTGGCTTCAACCATCTGGTCCAAGGGGCACCAGGCATCCTACGAGTACAATACAAGGCAAGAGGGAAAGAGACAGTGTGAGTCACAAGGACCAACAGGACGGAGCGGTGTTCGACTGGCATGCCTCTCGGCTGTCCCGTACATGCATGCATACATACATACCTCGTACTTCATCCAATGGACATCGATACACTCCTTGGCATCGGGGTGCGCATCCACTCCCGGGTCTCCGTTGTTTTCTTCAGTCTTATTCCAGAATCCAAGCCCGCGATTCCGCAACAAGTTGATGGGCGACATGTGATGTCGGCCGCAGGTACCATTTTTATCTTCGGGGCACCAACGGCACGAGTTTTTCTCAATCTGCCAAGCCTGCCCCTCGTGCCACTTGTCGGTGTAACCAATGCACGCATCCAAGCCTTCCCGTGTAGATTCATCGCATTCAATTTTATCCCACTCGGAAGGACCATAGTCGGTGAAGCCGTCGTCTCGCGTCTTGGTGGCATCGTAGTTCCATCGATCCCCGTAGACGACTTGGCCAGTCCCGGAGGTAGCCAACTGCGTCGCCGCCAGCCACAAGAATAGGGAGCGGGATGCGGTCATCATTGTGAAAGCTTTGTTGCTGTGGTTGCTGTGAGGACTTGTACTCTTCATGGAAAGAGATCCGCGTTCTGGTTGTGTTGTGTGGTTTTGTGTGCGTGCGTGACGCCGCGATACACCATCCCGTAAGCGGTAAAAGATGCGACGAAGATCGATGGGTTGGATGCAGATGTGAAATTTTTGGCATCCATCATGCATGGACGAAAAAGCACGAACGTTCGGACCAAACACATGTAAAATAATTATTGTTCTATTTTCTAATGCCCACCAATGAACGCCAGCATGGCCATTTTTGTCTAAGTAAACCCAATCTTGCGAAATTCTCAGCGCTTCCCACAATCGACAGGTTACCGACTACATACGGAAGGAAGTGGACAGGGAAGTCCAGAGCGAAGCGTTCGAAGGAGTCGTCAAGGTGCACGTGCGATCTCTCAAGTTGAAGAATACGAAGGCTGCAACTAGCGGTAGAGGAACATGGGACCCGACGGGTATCCATTGCGAAGTCAACAATCATTATCAAATGCTATGCGCCTAGAAACATGTGTACAGCCTACTGAGACGAATCCAGAAGACTGATAGCACTTGGCGAAGAAACTGTGTTTATCTACTAGAAGGATGAACGAGGCCCAGAATTAGAAAAGACTAATTCACTCCTTCCGATTGGAAAACTACAACAATAGTACAGCAGCTCTTGGAAGGAACAACCAAGTTACTGTCAAACAAATTTCTACCAACTCACACAACCAATCACACAAACACGGACACTATGACGAACAAAAAAATTTCTCGAACACCACATTCACCAACAACTAAAAAATTATTGATTTCAGTTTGAGGTGATCATCATAGAGAATACGGCGACGATATTCCTGTAGGCCTACACCACTCCATCCTTCTGCAGGGATAGCCAGGAGCATTCGCCAGAGAAAATCTGCAGGCGGAATTTGCAAGCTCCCTGGAGAATTTGGCAGAGAAAAAGTACCTCAGTGAGGGATCGCCAGGAGCATTCGCCAGAGAAAATCTGCAGGCGGAATTTGCAAGCTCCCTGGAGAATTTGGCAGAGAAAAAGTACCTTAATTAAATCTGAAGTTTTGTCTTAAGAGAATTCTGCCTACTATATAAATAATATCGGGGACATCCTGCCAATCCTGCCGATTCTGCGCCTCTGATGAACTCTTGTTAAAGTGCAAAATGGTGCAGTCCTCCGAGGATATCACCACTCCATCGTTGGTGGCCATGCGCAGTAGCGCTGGGACCGTCTACTATTCATTTGTGTTTCATTTTCATTGTTGTTGTTGCGATCCGATCGAAGGGAATGTCGTAGCAAGCAATCGCGCCAGGTGGAGTTCTGGCGAATTATTGGGAGGCGAGATTCCTAATTCTATCTGTCGGTGGGATTTCGTTCCGAGGTTCCTACGGTTGATTCCTACCAGGATTCTACATACAGGGGTTTCTACCAAAAGGCAGACCCGTTCCGCCATGCATGTGAGATGTGAGTGATGTCATTCCAAAATGGAAAATAAACGCTTTTGATTCGCCCAATGAATGTCGCTGCGACCTGATGTCATCTGCAAAGAATGCAAGACATAGACTAGGTAGGTAGACTACTGCACCGGACCAGCAGTACACTACCACTACTGTAGATACCGTACCAGCACAGTAGTCTACAGTACACGCACGCACCCATCTGCTTTCCCTTTTCCCCTTTCCATCTCATCGATCGATCGACGATCGTCGACACCTTTTTTTCGCTTTTTTGGATGCTGTTGCGTTGTTCGTTGTTCTTCGCTTGCTAGATGAGACACATGAAACACACACACACACAACAAGCTACAACCACAACTATATCGCTACTACTACTAGGAGACTTACATTATCACCCTCTTGAAGGACATAGCACGAATATTGATCGCAATGTCGCCTCGTAGTGCGCCACTTTTCTCGTTGTCGCCGCCACGGCATATCCTCCTATGCTTCCTTTTGTTGTCATCGTCGCTGGTTATCGACGCTTTGGTGGCACCCCTTTGGTCGTCGGCTCTTTCCAGTAGCCGTCCTGATACGCCCATGCGTAGTACTCTGAAAGGATCCAAGCATAAAGTGCTCGTCCTCGGTGATACTGGATTTTTGGGACAAGAAGTCGTTCGTCAATTGCAAGAACTCGGGATTCCTTATGTCAAGGCAGGCGGATCCAGTGGTTTGAATTTGATGGCCCCGAATGCGGCCGAACTGGTCGCCGCCCAAGCCCAAGGATGTACAGCTGTCATTTCGACGGTAGGAAGTTTGATGGGAACTGCGGAGGATGAAGGCATCAATGCTGCCAATGGATTTGCGGCCCAAGGAGCGAGTCAAGTGTCGACCGTTCAACGTTTTGTCGCCATTGGCAACGACCCCAAAGTCCGCGAATTCAGTCAATCAATCCCTCAACTCAAATCGTACACAAAAGGCAAAATTCAATCAGAAGCCAAAATCCAAGAATACTTTCCTGACTCTTACGTGATTGTGCAGCCGTCCCTGATCCACGGTGGCGAAGAGTTTTCCGCCACACCACCACGGATCCCCTCTCAACTCGGCCAGGCGGCCGAAGATATTTTGGGATTGTATCCCTTTCAAGCGGCCAGCGAGGCGTTGCCAGGAATTTTCGGAGTCGCCTTGCAAGCCCCCGTCTCTCGGGAACGCGTCGCACGAGCGGCGATCAATGCCGCTTTGGGCTTGGTGGGATCCGGTCGATTGGATTCACGCGAAGCGATTGTGCTGGCGGCCAGCAAACGTCCGGCCAAGGAAATTTTTGAATGCAATGTGGACGAGCCTGTCACGCTTTTGAAGGAGCAATTAAAAGTCATGGGAGATTGTGGAGGCGACCCTGACAAACTCACCAAGGCGTTCCAGATTCTAGAACAAATTGAAAATTGCAATGGCAACGATCCATCAACCGATCCTATCTTGAATGGACGATGGGATTTTTGTTTCGATGTGGAAGCGGATATGGGTACCGGTGTCATCAAGGATATTTTTGAGGGCCGATCTCCCATTCAGCCAATCTTTGACTTGCAGGATTTGCACATGCAAATTGAGAATAATCGCGATATTTCGATCCATGTCAATGTCAAGGTCTTGAGTATTCCCATGGCCGTCAAATTGACAACTCGCATTGAAGCGGACTTGAGTGATCCGACGGGAACCTCCTTTTTGGAATACTTTGATGGACTGGAAATTTCCGGGCAAACCATTCCTATACCGTCGGATTGGCAACGAGCGCGGCCCCTGGAATTTTCCTATTTGGACGACACCATGTTGATTGCCCGGGGCAACGGAGGCGAACCTCACTATTTGAAACGAGATGAATAGGAGGTCGACTACTTGAGAGAGCTTGCTTTCATCAACGGAAAGTATCGGAGTGAGGTCGAAGCACTGGATGATAGACTTGAGAAAGAGGGAAGCGCAGACGGCAATGCATCAAGAATCATCACATAAGTCGAGATTGAGGCTACCATGGTGAACACATCCAAAACGAGGATGATACGGTAGATCATCACATGCCCAAACAGCATGGCTCTCTCTTTCCACACAAACACAAATACACACCCACGCACATCCTTTCAATTCAATCTACAGTCTACATTAGTACGAGTACTCGAGAAGGATAGAGTGGTGTGTACTATTTGTAGAGTAGCACTCAATGCCCGCCTCTGTTTGGCGAATAGAGAATCCCATGAATCAACTGAAGAATATTCGCTACATCCAATCCGGCAGTCTTCTCGTCGTCCATGGAATACGCTCGATCTACCAAGGATCGAGACAAATGCCGTCCATATTTTGCCATGGCATCTTGAAAGAATGGAGTGGGTTCGTCCTCATCCAAATCACAACTATCGTCATCTGTGGAGCACGGGGAATGCCGCAGCAGTAGGTGAGGTTCCCCTCCCGCTGTCCGCGCAATCATCATATCTTCATCCAAATAGGTAATTTGCAATTCTCGCGATGACTTCCAAGAATCCGGTGTGGGGATTTCGACTCCCATCAAGACCAACTTGTCAAAGGATTCAATCAGCAACACGCCGTTGGGATCAGGAGAAGTCGGCAGACGCAACTTGGTAAAGACGTTCAACTCCACAGGCTGCCCCAGTACTTCTACTCGAACAATCGCTTTCACTTGCGACTGCTGCTGAGAGACCTCCAAAAAGACATTGTCAAATTCCAAAACTGTTTTGGAACATCCTACCGACACTCGACTGAGCAAAGTGATCAGTCTCATACCAATTGTAGGCACACCAGTAAAGACAAATGACCATCGAGCATTGAGAAGGGGATGCTGTGCTGGCTTTGGCCAGGGGTAGACTGTTTCAAGTTCTTTCATGAGGTCCTCGGCAACAGTGGTTGTGCTTCCGGAAATGATACTCTTTTGGTACGCTTCCATATCGTAGTCTTCAATCGCGGCCTTCGCCAAAGCTTGTTTTATTTGTTGGCGGTAAAGTTGTTGTACCTCCTCCGATGTTCTTCTACTTTTACTTTTACGAGTCGTCTTGATTCGGGATGCGGGGAACACATCCTCGCCGAGAATATTACTAGTACTACTAGCAGGACGACCGGTGGTACTTGTTTCGTTCCGATACCGCAGGGCGGTCGAGGAGGAGTGTCGGGTACCTTTCTTATTACGATGAGGCGCGACGCTGGACGAAACACACGGACGGGCAGAACCAACGTTGGATATCACCGCAAAGCCTTCTACCTGATGATAGGTGTTGGTGAGACCAAACAAGCTCACAACGGCCACCGCGGAGAATAAAAATCGGGGGTAAGGAACAAAGATAGTCATTGTTGTGGGCGGTGCTGCGGCAACAACAAGCGTAAATGGTGGTATCGATGCGACTGTCCACGAGAATCTGTCCAAGAGAATAAGGGCAGAGCTGGAGTGATGTTACAAGGAAGAGAAGAAAGAATAAGAAGGTTCTTTCTCTACGATGCATGCGAGTTCGTACTATAGTACTCGTATTTTTTCTTTCCAGCGAGGCGGGAGACCCCATCATGCATGCATGATTATATTTGCTCGGGAATGAATGAAGTGATGGGCGAGTTGAAGTACGCTCTCAATGTGACGCACGAAGAACATTCCTGACGCATGCAGGGCTTATACTAATGAAGAAGGGCAATAACAATTATTCGAGGCAGCCGTCCTGAACAGCAGGTGGTGGTTGTTGTTGCCTACCGGCATCGCACAAGTACCAGCTGAAGAAGACACAACATGGGCTGGGGAGGCGAAGCATCTTGTGGCGAAGCTCGTCAGACGCCTAGAGGTCAAAAGTCGCCTTTAACGCCAATCCAATCGGAGACCCTATAGGGGCGAATGACATCGCGACCGTATCAGGCATCCCATCGGACGACGTTGGCTTTTGGGGTAAGAAGACTCGGCTGCCGCAGGGAGTGTTGTGGATAACAATGCCCTCCTTTTTGGGCTTCTTACCTTGCCGAAGCTGGTTGTACGCATTGGTGATCGCCAATGCCTTCCCCATAATCTGATCCATTGGATCGGGGACAGCCTCGCCGGCATAGTCGAGACTGTAGTTGTAGTATTCGTTTTTGGCCTTTGTCTTGGCGTCCATGGTGATCGAGATGTTGTTGATGATGATGAACAATGATAAGAGCACATCAGAGGCGCAGAATCGGCAGGATTGGCAGGATGTTGGATTCTTCTCTCGAGTTCAAGTTGGGGATTATGAGAAGTACTTTGACAGAGTTTTGGATGCCTACCGGCGACCGATGAAATTGTGACACAAATACATCATCGGAGTTTGAACGATGAAAATGGACGCGCGCTTTGACACTGCGTCGTCGTTTTAATTTTCGTTCAAAATGAATCGTATGACTAAAAAAGTTCGCCTAGTTGATTAATTGGACCAATAAATTGTTCAAATAATAATCTACATACGTCCGGAATTTTTTCGCGTCGCACGCCCACGCGTGTCTGAACGACGGGGAGGTTTGACACTGCTCTAATGATGCGAGGAAAAAATAAAAATTGCAAATGTCGGAGGGAGGCTCTTATCTCTATTTGTTTTAAGCAGAGATAAGAAAGTAGGGGCCTCGAAGGGCCGTGTTTTAAGACTTCGAGGCCCCTATAGGGGCCTCGGGGCGGGGGCCTCGAAGGGGGGCGATCGGATTGGCGTTAATGGAGAACATAGTAGTTCCACCCCTCTTCGGCCTACACACCAAAACGCAACACGTAGGGACCCGCCGGAGGCACGGCGAGCTGACGCAGTCGTTGACAGACGTCGTCGCGTCGAAGCGATAGCAATATTTATTCTGTCGCGTTCTGACAATGACCCTCGGAAAAACTTTCTTAAAAAAAGCAAATAATATGCTCAAAAGCTTTTGGTTTCTCCGGAGCGTGCTTTCACTGGATATACATATAAGTATTTTATTCAATATTTATTGCAGAGTGCGAACAGCTGTGTGAACCAACCCTCGGAGCAGCGCAAATAGCACAAGTCGCACGCATTTCTGAATTATTTCCCGCCTGCGCAACAAAATGCTTCAATCTTTGTTGGTACCATTTTTTCATCAAACGCCCACTTGATTGGACCATGGACTCTATGATGCTAAAAGGTGGGCTAATGGCGATGCTGATTGGCAGTGCCTTCAGTCAAGGTCAAGGTCAAGGTAGCCAAAAACAAGTCGGAGATGTATGCATGTGCCGGTATGGCACTGATGACGGATTCGACGGAGTCTTCCATTACTTCGAGACTCCCTTGAACAAGGGAAAGTGCACTGACGGTGGTGAGATGGTAAGTCTTGCTAATTTTTGATGATGTGCTACTTCCTATGGAGACGATGGTCTCATTTTCTTCTTTTGTACAGGTGTGTCTTACGGAACTCGACGATGGCACCTTTGGCGAAGACTTTCCGGGCACTTGTCAAAATGCCGCATGTGTCACTCCACTGGATGACTCCGAAGGAAAGATTACCATCTGCCACAGAACTTGCGCAGAGAACAACCCATGGGTCCGCATCACCATCGATGCGAACGCCTGGTCGGCGCATTCGTGTGGCCACACCACCGAGACTTGTAACGGCAAGGATCTCGCGTACTGGGAACCATACCAACAAGACTATATACTCAAGGAACACGGAACAAGGGCAGAGGTTGCAGAGATGCTAGGAAATGATTCAGCGCTCATCAGTGAATATTGGAAGCACTGGGAACCAGCTTGCCCAGCCGTACGAAATGGAAAGTGCTGCGACTTTGACGGCGAGTACGGCTACTCCTGTTGCCGCCGAGCCGTCGAAGACCCACCCATGGATGCATCGTTTACTGCATCCCCAGTTGCTGCCGCAACACTGGCCCCAGTTGCTGCCACAACACTGACCCCAGTTGCTGCCACAACATTGGCCCCAGTGCCTCCCCCCGATGTGACATTAGCGCCCGGGACGGACGTGACACCGGCCCCCGTCGCGGGCCCTGACGACACGCTTGCGCCTGCTGGTGGTGGCGAACCGCCTCAATGCTTCAACCGCCGTCTCCAAGATATGGAAGAGCGCTGGAGCATCACCGCGCCCGTCTTCCGCTACCAACAGAGTTTATCGTTCCATTTGGACTTCGAGGTCAGCAACTACATCGTAATGGAAAACATGGTTTCGCACACCCTGATGGATGCTACTTGCACCAACTCCTACACTGGCGCGGGTCTTTTGCATACACGGGGATTGCGACTCCCAGCTTCCCTCGATCGGCAAAAGATAGGTGTTGCCGTTTGGATGGACTCACAGGAGATCTCTCAAGACGACGTCTACTCTGAAGGCTTGGATGAGGATAATCAGATGATGGCGAATGTCGACTTTTGTGTCCGCTTTGCACTTCACACACCTCCCGACACCTCTGGTGGTTCCATGGAAGTCAATTATTTAGAGGTCCTTGTCAGCTTTGATGTCGACCTCACGGACGGATTCTCGATTGGTACTTTGACAGCTGAGGCTAGGGACCGTTGCGAAAAGGAAGCCGACGTAGCCTTTCAGGTGGAAGGTTACTTCTGCAACGACGGCAGCGAACCCATTCCCCTCACCGATGACCCCGAATTGAACCAAGGTGACCAAGTCAAGGTATGCGTCCGACCTCTCCAAAATGCATTGGATCAAGGAATCCGGATGAGAGATCTCCAGGAGTTCACTTGGTCGAAGGAAGGTACCGGCATTCAACAAGAGGCCATTGTGAACTACGAACCTGCCAGCAACTTCTTAACCGCCGTGCACTGCACACGTGGTTATGCAATTTGCCATTTTGAAACGCTGTTGTTTGCAACCTTTTACCAGGGGCCGGGCCGTGTGGTAGGACAGGGGGTTGCTGATTTGCAGTTCGGTGGGGAGGATTCCCAAACATCGGTCAGTCCCAAGGGTCGGCGAACACTCCAAGAGACTGAAAACAGTCGCCGCCAACTCCAAGCGGAAGAACCGGCTACGGCAGTCGAGTTTGCCTTGGGTGCCAACATTGGGCAGCCCCGAAATATCGCCTACAGTTCCAGCTCCTCGAAGGTCACCTACTTTCTTGGCTACACAGCCGCGGTCGTAGCATCCCTCTTGGCGGTCATCTGATCGTGGAATGTCCATCATAGCGATAACTGCACGCCACCACACAGATACTGGTACAGAACACATGTCACATATGGTAGCACGATAAGCCTCATTTCATTTCATTTTATTTCATTTCAGTTCATTTCGTTTCACAATTTGTACCGTAGTATAGTAGTACCATCGTCATCTGGAGGAAGAAGTGCAGGATGCACCTTTTTCTTCTTCTTCTTGCTGCTGTTGTTGTTTTGTCTTGGCATCCGGATGATAGCCCGTCATGAGTGCTCGTAGAGACTCGTTGAATTGAGCATGGAAGCGATTGAGAGGCAAGTCATTTGGTATGGTATGGTAGGGATTGCTGAGTTCTCGGGCCACTTCATAAATGCCTTGAAAGCAGAGCATATTGGTGAAGTTCAAGGCACAGGCCAAGGTGAGATTATTGACAAAGGCCACGTACAATACGGGAAAGACAAAGACCACCACCATTGTGAAGAGACTGGTCATTTGTTCATGGGGAAAAGGAAAGGGAACAAACGCAATTTTGCGACATTGATGGTACGCAGTCATACCGTCCGCCAAAAAATGCAAGACGCGGCCGACAATGGGAGATCCGACGTCTCCAGTGCTCCCATGGAGGTATTCGCGAGCGACGAATTCCTTGAGCCACAGTTGGCACAAGGCGACTTGAGCCATGGGACCTCTAGCCAACTGTAACCGTCGCGCTTCTACTTCAGAGACCCCTCCTAGCACATGGAATGGCCGGGCTGCATTGTAGAGTGTTCGTTGCTTGGGACTTCGATTGATGCCGGCCAGGAAATATATCAAATTCCACACCTGGTCGGATTTGGTTTGCCACCACTGTTGATATGGACCTGAGTTTGTATTATCTTTTTCACTTGGAAGCATCAAGTACCCATACCGATCATGATACTGATCAGGGTTGTAGGGAGGGAATGGTTGGTTTGGGATGTACTCGGTCAGGGGACTGGGGCATCCTTCGACGTCATGTCGCAAAGAGGCCATTGCCACTGCATTCAATAGACTATAAAGATGGACAGCCTCCTCTAGAAAGTCGGAAGGACAAAAGTTTTTCATAACGGCAGCCCGTTGTGACGCAAAGCGAACTGAGTAACTTCCTGCTGTTTGTGTGACGACTTGTTTTTGATTCGGCTGGAAGGATTTCGTCACGACCAGGATAGGTTCCGATTTGGAACGTCGATTTTTCTTGCGCGGGGAAGTATTCCTATCGCTGTTTTTCATTTTTTGGTTGGAAGGTTCTATCGTTTCGTCACTTGGTTTGTATGTAGACACAATTGGATCTATCACTGTTTGTTGAAACCATCGAAAGAATCCTCCACCCCCATCATCATCATTATCATCACCACCAGTGGTGCCTTCCAGAGTCGCGACTTCGAGTGCTTGCGACCCGTCCACCTCATCCTTTGCTGCCGGAGTATCCTTGCTCGTGTGCGAGGATCCATTCTGATCGACTTCATCGCGGACATTGGCGTAGGCTTCCCCAAACGTTTGCGGCTTGATATCCTCCCACATCGCCGAGGATTGATAGTGAAAGGCCGCCAAGCAGAGCGCCGAATCTGTCAACTTGGACGTCATTTGATGGCTCATGGTCGCTGCCTCCCACCACCGCCCGTACGAAAAATTCAGCCGTGTCGTCAAGAGAAAGCCAAAAAAGCCAATCATTACCGACACCGTCGTGGTGTCTTCCACGCCCTGTTCGAGCTCCTCCTTCCAGTGCGTCCAGTACACCAACACGAGTACCGTGGAAATGAACGCCGGAACCACCGCTCGGAAGGCAGCGGAACCATTCCACATGCACAAGGTCCGTAGACCGAACAAATCCGATTTGTATAGAATCATGCTGTTGTAGGTGGTCTCTCTTGCAACAGAGCCGAATAATGAGGATGCATAATATGCGATATAAAGCAAGGAGAGAGACGATGAGGCGGAAGAAGAGGCAGATGAATGTATGATGTATTATTTTTTCTGCTTGGCCCCGACATCCGTCCGGCCTCCTTCCGCAAACGATATCGTAAACATTCTTTATTTACCATCCTTTACTACAATTTTGTAAAGCTAAATAAGTATCATTTCAACTATTATAAAATATTGTTCTTTAGCCTTGGATTTTGTTATATTTTGACGAGAAGTCAGCGAATCATCATCATCATGTTCCTTGTTTTCCTGTTGCTACCGACGACCAAGTTTACAACCGCTCTCCCTCACATCCATAGCAGCTCCTCACTCATCATCTATCTATCAGCACTATATTGTCCTTTTGGTGGCTGTCAGTACTGCGCACAGACAGTACCAGGTACAGTCCCTCCAGAGCTGCTGCTGTTTTGTTGGCCGTCCAGCAGCATCCGCACCATCATCCATCATGATCACGTACAGCAGCAGTGGCGGATTTGGGTTTCAAATCCTCTTTCGACTACATGGTTCCGCCGTCTTTAAGAGTTGCACTCCCGCCCTGCTGAGCAGTATCATTTACGTCCTGTTGTACAAATTCACCGATATCTCGTCCGATGGTGACGAAGATGCCAGTGGTAATAACAATGATAATGAGCCGCTCCTGGATAATCCCTATCCCATGGGCGCGCTGGTGACTGCCTTTTCCTTTTTGTTGATTTTCCGAGCCAATTTTGCCTACAACCGCTACTGGGAAGCGCTGACCGCCGTTCATACGATGCATTCCAAGTGGCTGGATGTTGCCACGGAACTGGCTGCCTTTCATTATCAGGCGGCCTGCTATCAATCCTTTCAACCACCCAGCTTTGGATCGCACGCTCTCGAGTTGCAACAAGAACAGCAAATAAGATCTCAGGAAGAGCATCGGCATCAGGATGACCTTCTCTTTCTTTCTTCTCAGCATCAACAGCATCACCTTGCTAATTCGAATACGTCCACTGTAACATCCCAGATGAAGCAACGGCAACCACGCGATCCCATGACCCAGGAAGAACTCGAACATCAAATAGATTCGCAAATTGGACAGGATGATCAAAGTCGACCCAGTCTCCGATCTCGATTTCAAGAAGGCAGCACAAGTTTTCGGAACTTGAGAAGCGCACTATTTGGAGGAAAGAAGAAGACGAAGGCGAGGAAGGGGAGCAGCAGCAAACTAAAAATGAAAAGGAGGAACAGATTGGTGGAACAAGAAGATGAAAACGACGACCGCGACAACAATGATAAGGGCGGCGTGCCACCCCAGCAAACATCGCCCCAAGAACCAAACAATGATATCTTAAAGAACGTGGATCATCATCCTGCACCATATGTTGCCCATAACTCGGATCATGGAACCTCAAGTCGCGTTCCTCGCCGCCGGGGAGAAGCAGGAAGCCATTCCCAATTGCGGACGGTTCATTTCGGATCCACTACTCTTCTTCCTCCTCATCATCGTGAGATGAAAAAGTCCATCAATCCCTTGTCCCACAAGAACAAGGAATACAATCGTCAACAGAAAAAGCGGCGGAACGATAGCGACTTTTTTGATCCCAAAGATGGAAGTCCCTATTCGAGCTTTTGGCACCACGCCCGACAGCGATTGCAGGAAGGACACCTGGATCCTACTCAAGGCGTCCCAATTCCCTACTTTTTGGAAACGGTGTCACATTTACTTAGTTTATTAAGTGCTGTGGCCTCGTCAACCTTGCGAAATGATTTGGAAGAGGCCGAATCGCCACTGGCGGAATTCCGACCCAATGCACCGTGGCCACACGTTGACCCGGATAAATATCGAGGAAGTATTCGAAACAGATGGTACAAAAGCGAACATCGAAGCTACACCGTTTTGAGATATATATGTGGTCTAAGTCGAACAGACGATGCCCGCAAACTATACAATACGGGCCGGCCCTTTCGAGTGGTAGGCAACGTCTCGGATGGTGAAATTCAGGCCCTTCAAGCTGCACGGGGACCACAAGCCAAAGTGACGCTGGTGGCCCTGTGGCTACAAGAATTGGTCAGCCGTGAGTATCTCGCGGGCTCCACGGGCAATGTAGCGCCTCCTATTATCAGTCGGATCTACCAATTTGTCAGTGACGGCATGGCTGGTTACAATCAAGCACGCAAGATTGCCTATCTACCGTTTCCCTTCCCACACGCCCAAATCACCACTCTCTTCGTCTTGGTGATCGTTGGCTTTATGCCAATCCTGATGCTGACGTACTTGGACAATGTTTTCTTTGGATTCTTTTGGAATTGGTTAACCGTCATGTGCTTTACTGGACTGCACGAAGTCGCCAGAGAACTTGAAAACCCGTTTCAAAACATCCCTAACGAAATCCCTCTCAACAACTTTCAAGCTCAATTCAACGAGGCACTCATGGTCATGTTCTTTGGGTACCATCCCGATGCTTTCTGGCTGGTGGCTTCTGACACGGATAACAAGAGTAATGGAAGAGATGGAGTTGAAATGCCGTCGACTGAAGAATCATCCGCTACTCAAAGTGCGTCTACCTCGGCGCTTGGCAAGTCAGACGAAAACCATACAAGTATTACTGATCATAGACCCGCTGCCACGACAACGGGAGGAGACAACAAAAATGATGACTCAGCGGCTACTCCGCCGAGGAAGACCATGGCACGATATGAGACTCCACTGCAAATGTCTTCGCTTGACGAGTCGATGCTAGTAGCACCAAGAGAGGAGGACGCGACTGCAACTAGTACTGAAGCAAAGCAACACCACGAGTCCATCACGGAGCCTTTTGCCGTGTACTTCAACGCGATTCAAGATGAAGAGCCGAATGATAACGCTTGTAGTAGTAGTAGTGATACTGCTACTAGCCTGCAGGAGGGTAGAAGTGGCAGCGATGGGAGTGCGATCTTTGCTCCTATCGAGACTTATTATTCCGCACCGGCAATTATCAACAATGCGGCGGAAGCTGCCGAGAAGGAAGGGCTTGTACAAGTAGCATTCCCAAGGCATGAAGCATCACCATCAAGAGGTGACGACGTCGAAGCGTCAAAATCGGATACTGCTACAATCTAGTAGCCTATCTTTTCAAAAACCTGATTTTGAGAATCAGGACACCGCACGTGCACGGGTGTCAACAACAATACCGGTAGCAATGCTGGGGGCGGACCTTCGGAGTGCCTACGAAGTCCTCGTTGTACTTTCATGGGCGGGGGCGTAGTAGAAGGGTACACGTGGTTTGACTTGCTTGAGAACATTATTTTACAGTAGGGCCTACATCATGGTATCCTCGCTCGGCAATTAGTCGGTCTACGAGTAGTTGTTGTTGCACAGTAGTAGAAGTAGAAGTAGAAGTAGAAGGAGAACGCACGAATGCAGACGATTCTCATTTTTTGAGAACGATCGCTGGATAGTAACGAAGCTTGCTGCTCCAACTACAGCAACTACCGGTACTTCTTGTACCCGTATCTATCTGCAATTGCATCGGCTTTCTGCCTACCGGTATCCTGCTGCTGAAGGGTTATTTTCTCTTTTCGCGACGAACACTGACTCCAAGAAAGCAGGCAAGGTTCTCTTGGTTCTCATCCTCGGTTTGCTACCGTTATTGGAAATAAGCCACCATAAATCAGCAATCAGCTTCCACGCCGCGCGGTCTTCGCCAGAATCTTTCTTGCTTTGATGCTACAGTAGTCGTACCGGTAGTAGTAGGAGCAAGATAACGTAGATACCAGTACTATCTACCGGTACCGGGAGGAGTGGCAGTTGCAGCAAGGAGGTTGCAGTTGCACTCGATAGATGTGTGTCTGACGGTCCGTTCTCCTTTTTAGTTTCGGGCGGAGGAGGAGTGTGCAATTTGTGACGTCTTCATAGATAGAAGATGTACCTTTACGTTTACCTGGTATGCCTTCTCTATCATCTTTCCGAAGACCAACGAAGAGGATACTCCAGTTAATGAAAAAGGAGTAAATCGTGGCACAGAAAAGCGAACACGGTGAAATTGCAAACTGGTCTGGTCGTTAAGTAGAATCTTCGGTCCGTGGAAGATTCATGTTCAAGCCGCACGAACGAGGCAAGGCATGGTGGCAGCAAGTTCTCTCCAAGAATGTTTCATTAAATAGAGATCGCAGTCTTCTCTGATGTTCGCTTTTTCCCCCATAGTTGACACCAATCTCTTGTTCTTTGGAAGGTGTGACATCCAACACGAGGAGGTGTCAGCACCACCGACCCGTACCAGGTACCTGGTACAGTACTTGCATCTGGTACACACATGGGCCGTCCAGTCTACTTGTACCGGTACCTGTACTTGTACCGGTACTGTACACGAGTGAGTCGGTCGTCGTCGTCGCCGTCAAACACGCGAACCACCACCGCCTTCCCGTGTTTCTCATTTTTTTGTCCCTGCTTGTCCGGGTTTTCCTCTTCCTCCAACTCCGTCCGCACTCCAAACCCACAAAACAACAACACCGAAAATCGGAAAACCATAGGAGAGAATATTGTCACTTCTACCATGACGCAATCGCAAAGTATCCCCATTGCCAACAGCAACCGAGGGCCAACAGACGAAGAGGCGGAACAATATCATCATGCCATGCTTGCCGATTACAAGGACTACTGCTTTTACAGCCGACTTGTGGAGGGAATGCGGCGCAAGCAAGGCAAAACCAAAGACGTTGCTCTCCGATACGAAAATCAAGCTCTGATCGACCACATCGTGAGAACAAGGAACACACAGGCGCAGCATCACTCAACACTCTCACAAAGTCCCACCTCTGTTCGAAACTTTGGCGATGATTCCACCCGGCATTCCGCCAGCAAGGGAACCCGAAGGGTCCGGAGTCGAGCCGACATGGTTGCGTGCATCGATAGCGCTGTCGAGATATCCAGAGGAGAGGACAGTGAATGGGGAGATGATGATCCTTTCATCTTTGATATGGAATTATGAGATGTCTATTCCATACATTAGTTCCCCGGCTGCGTTCTGGGCTTAGCTACCACCAAAGCCTCCTCGCACCACCGCTACTGCTACTACGGCGCCTCCTGAAGCCACAAGCGGGCAGCGATCACCGATATCTGGTGGACCGCGATAGCCTTATGATATCATTTGGATTCGGAAGGATTATCATTGGAAGGGGTCCTGCTTGATTCGAGATACTACTTCTTGGATTCCAGGCTCCTAGTTTCCTCACCGAACATCATCACCAATTGTTTGAAATACTACTATTGATAGAGCTACTTATAGACTAATGCAATGCTAACTAGAGAGAAGAATCTGCATACTTATTTTAACCGAGTCTATCCCAACTACGTAGACTACTTGATAGATTCATTCGTCTGGTTACATGGTGGGAGTAGTCTTCAGGAGATGTTTCCTCAGCAGACGCACGAGTACTAAACTACTAGTTCCTACTAAGACCTTCCTTTTTTTCACTCTCTCGGTGGAACATTCTACACTCCGAGTTTTAGAGTTCCAGGGCCATCAGCCTCAGGAAAGACACCATTTTTCGCCGTTGTTGAAGACACCACCAATGACAACGAAGCCCTGCCTGATGATGAGGATGCTGTCACAACGGCGTCGCTACAGTATACAGTACCGGTATACTATTTTTTAACGAACGAACAGTGTCAACCTCATGATGTCAAAGAGACGTCACAAACGGACGGTGGAGTTTCAACCAACGTCTTGCATGCATCGCCAATTTTTTCAATTTCAATCCCGCACCCGTCCGTTGGGGAGCATCGCAAATGCAAGCAAATCGCAACCGGTGACGTTCGTCCGTCGTGACGTCGGTTTTCGGATGGATGACGTAAGGGAACATCACCGACTGAAAGATGATGATGTCAGCGTCAGCAGTCAGCGATCGATCGATCGAGCGAGCCGAGCAACTAATGAGGGGTGTCCGATCCGTCCGTCCTCCGCCCACTCGTTCGGCAACGCGGATCGCAGAAAAGAGAAGCAGAGTTGGCCGCAGAGCGATCGAGAGCCGTGAGCGAGGAGCAGATGATGAGAGATGAGACCTTATATTTGACGTTGACTTTCGACTTTCATCGTATCTTTCATTCTTCATACTTCATAATTCCTGCGTTGCATTCATCGTCGATTTTATGTCGTTCCTTCCTTTCATTTGTCGACATACCTACAAGCACAAGTTCGCGACGTAGTGCACCAGAGTCTACCGGTAGTACAGCAACGCATAACCATGGATGATCACTCTCATCCTCCTCCGCCAGCCAGCAACGGCATGAAGAATCATCATCAAGAATCATCTGCCTTACCAAACACAAGTAGTATGGACGCAAAGCAACAACGAGCCTCTTGCTTCTTCTTTTGGCTATTTGGGACTCTTTGTGCAATAATAATAATATCATCATCATCATCATCATCATCTTGCGCAACCAGTTACACGTATGTGGAAGCCATGACGACACAACATCAGAGAGGTGTAGGACGACCACCACGCTCCTCTGTTGGATTCTCACGACGTGAGGCCTTTCGCAAGGTGGCTGCTACTGCTGCTGGTGCTGCAACAATAACAACTGGTTCTTGCTTGGCCAGTCTTTTGTCAAATAATAATAATGATTACAATAACAACAAGGCTTGGGCTCTGCAGACGACGACGCCAGAGGGTGATGGTTCTACTACAGCCGCAGTAAAGCCAGCAGAAGATGAACAGCAACAACTACAACTACAACTACAACAACGAATACTAGAACGTCGCAAGTTGATGGAGGCGAGTCGATCATCGAACAATCGACAATCCTATTTGGATTTATCTAAGCAAAGAGCCGCTCTATACAATACTACCTACAGGGGATTGGTCAACTGTCCGCCGAACATCCCTTGTCTCTAGACTAGAGTATCTTAAGTACAGGGACGAATCATCCCTGATGACTCATTTCCTTTTGGCGAATAGCCTGATAATAAATAGAATCATAAACACGGAAAATTTATTCATTATTTCGTAATCTTCGACAGCTTTTTGGATCGATGCTGAACCGTCACTCGGTTGATCGGAGGTACGTCTTGAATATCCCCTTGAAATTCATTGCGCGAAAAGTTTCCATAGAAAATTTGATTGGCATGACGGCGTCGTTGGCGATGGGCAAACGCTCCGACTCCTTCCATTTCACCATGGGAAAATTCACCCAGGAACATGTCGCCATTATCGAAACGCAACATCCCTGGACCGTGCGGTACACCATCCAGCACAGGACCAGTGTATTTGACACGCACTTGGTAGGTCTGAAGGTGGCCTTGCTTGTCGTGATAGTGCATTTCCAGAGCAACTTCTTGCTGGGTAACGCGAGGAAGAGTAGAGTGATCATTTTCCTGCAGCTCACAGACAAAGCTATCATCCAGAGTCGGTGAAGACTGCCGAGGCCTACTTCTCTTCGAATCGGGCGTTGATGCCAAAGAAAAAGAAAAGTCGATAGTTCGCCCTTCGATGCCCACTTGGGCTTCGAGATCCCTGATTCTCTTGATAAGATACCTTGATGCTCGCTTCAATCCCTTATTGCTCTCTTTCGAGGCTTCAAGCTCTTCAGCCATTTTTCTCATGTTGTCGTTGTCCTCCATAAGCTTGTGGCCTAGCTTCTTCAGAGAAAGTTGGTTCTTCTTATCCTTCTCGTCCATTTCGTTCTTCAACATAGCCACCGCTGTCTCCGCAGCACTCAAGCGCGAAGCGATCATGTCATTATCTTTGTGAAGTTTGGAAATCGTCTTGGTGGCTGTAGTGAGAGCCTTTTTGAGATTCGATTCCTTTTCTTTGGTGGATCCGATGGACGCGATCGTTTGGTTTTCTTTCTCGACAAATACTTCCTTCTCTTCAGAAATCACGCGAATCTTGTCTCGCAAACCTGAGGACATTGATTCTAGCGACTTCAGCTCGGCAGTACGCTCCAGGACTTCCGTTTCGAGTTCCCTTTGGCGTGCAACTGCTGCGGCCTTTTCCTCGCCCAACATGGCCTTTTCTTCCTCAGATAGAAGGAGTTTTTTGTGGGCCTCGGCTGTCGCCGCCTTGGCAACCTGAAGTTCGTCTCGGACGGCCGAAAGTTCCGTCTCAAACTCAGAGACCCGCAACAGAAGGGAGCCCTTCTCATCTTGCAACCTCACGAGCTCCTGTGCCAACGTTTCTTGTTTTTGGACCGACTGCTCAGCGTCCTGCTGGATGCTTTTGACCCGTTCTTCGAGTTGTAAGATCATTTCTTGTGAAGTGGACAGCTCGTTCTTGACCCACGATTTCTCGGCGTCCAAGGATGCAAGTCTCGCACGCAGGTCTTCCTTTTCGTTGTCAATGCTGGCGAGTAGGTTGGCCTTCTCGCTGATAATCATGCCATTTGTGGAGAGAAGCTGCGCCTTCTCCGACCCCAAGGAATCAATTTCCTTCACTAGGGCATTCGCTTGATTTTCCAAAATATCAAGCTGGGTCTTCAGTTCCTGGTTTTTCGATTCCAGTTCGACTTGATGTGCCAGTGTCTTCTTGTTCGCAGCTTGGAGATCGTGGAACTCAGCAATGGTGCTTGCCAATTCCGATTTGACCGACTCTTTTTCATCCGACAACGTCTGCTTCTCAGATACCATCTTTGTAAGATCCTCTTGAAAGGTCTCCATCCTTTGGGACAGGGCCCTGAATTGCGTTTCAAGCTCCTTCTTTTGCATTAAAGCAGCATCCCTTTCCGCGTTTGCCTTGGCTACTTCAGCCTTGCCTTGAGCGAGTTGCTCTTCCGAAGCGGCGAGGGCCTCGAGCGTCTGTTGCAGCTTCTGTTCAACGAGAACTTTTTCTGACGTCAAGGCCTCAATCGCCGACTTGAGTGATTGAGTTTCCTCTCGCAAGGCATCTCGCTCGGCTTCCAAGCCAGCAAAGTCTTGGGACATGTCGTGGCGATATTTCTCGTACTCGGCCACAAGCGATTCCTTCTCCTGCGCCAAGGCATCTAGACTGGATGTCAGTTGAGACACTTCGGCTTGGAGCCCTTCTACCTGATCCTGTAATGCAGCTTGCGCCTGTAGGTGCTTTTCAGCCTGAGATTCGGCGGTATTTGCATTTTCTTCGGCTTGAGCGAGGCTCGACTCGAGAATGGAAATGGATCCCTGGGCCTTGCGAAGCTTGTCTTCCACTTTAGCCTTGTCGCTTTGGGACTGATGAAGCTCCGCTCGTAGGGTCTCGGCTTGTTCGTCCCCAACACTTCGCAGCACTTCATACTCCTCGTGCTTTTTGGCAGCCTCTGCCTCCAGACTATGGTTCTTTTCGTTTGCCAAGGAAAGCTTTCCTTCCAAGTCACTACATGCGACTTCTGCAGCGTTGAGCTGTGATACCAAATGACGGTTCTCCTCCCGGAGCTCATGCAGCTCCTTTTGAAGGGCATCCCGTTCGGACTGGATTTCCACCAAACGAGCTTCAGTAGCTGCCAATTTGTCTTCAAGATTCCTTTGAACTGTCTGTAGGGTCTCCCGCTCCGCTGTGAGCCACGCAACTTGAGCCTTGGAGGAAGCCAAATCTTCTTCCAAAGTCACAATACGAGCGGCTGAGGTATCCAGCTGATCCGATAAGGAATTGTTCTCTGCTTGAGCAGTTTCCAGTTCCACCACCTTGATCGCCAGCTGGGCCGAATCTGCTTTGAGTTTGGCCTCAACTTCTGCCAGTGCTTCGCAGGTCGATTCGAGTTCGGAAGAACGGGTGTTGTTTTCTTCCTGGGACACACCGAGCTGACGCAAGAGCCCAGAGCGGACTTCGGACAGCTCCTTCTCGTGCAAAGACTCTGTGGCCGACAACTTTTCGCTGTGGTTCGCTTGGAGTGACAGATGCTTGGAATCGAAATCGGCAACCTTAACCTGGAGCTTTTCCACTTGAAGACGGGCATCGGCCAGTTCGACTTCCCATGCGGCACGATCTTTAGTCTGGGAGATTTCCAAGTCTGCCACTCGATCTTGAGCTCGCTCCAATGCGACTTGCAAATCCGACTGCTTCGACTTCAGTTCTTCCACACGGAGATTTAACATTTGCCGTGCTTCTTCCAACGCCGACACAACATTGGCAGCATCCGTCTTGCCGACTTGCAAGGTTCGGACAAGCTCAAGAGATTCCTTGTACGATGCTTGCAAGGCACCATGCTCCTCTTGCAGATATCGGTTCGCAGATTCCAACGCATCGGCTTTAGATTGAGCAGCTAGCAAAGATTCGCCTAGCGAGTTGACACGCTCTGACGCCGCATGAACTTGATCCTGCAAAGGCTTCTGCTCCTCGAGGGCTTGGTGGAGTCCTTGTTCGAGCTCCTTCATCTTTTTCTTTGACAAGTCGTATTGATTCTGCAAGGTGGTTCGTTCGTCTTGGAGCGATTGAACCATGGAATCCAATCGATCTCGATCTTGCTGAATGGCATCCAGCGCTTCTTGGTGTCGTACCTTTTCGTCGAAGAGAGCCATCTTTAGCTCCGCCGCTTGTGCCACAAGCTCTTCCTTTTCTTGTGTGATCTTGACAGTATGCTCTTGAGCTTCACGAACGCGGTGTTCCAACAGTTCCGTCTTGGTACGCTGGGCCTGGAGTGCTTCTTCCAAAACCTGGCGTTCCTTCAGTGCTTCCACTTGACGTGCGGCTGCTAGCTGCTCGGCCTCTTGCAGCTTTGCATGGAGCTCCAAATGGGTCTGTTGCACCTCAGTGCATTGCCCCGTCACCATGGAATGTTCGATCTGCAACTGTTCCAGTGTTTCTTTCAATGAACTTCGTTCCATGTCCAACTCTTGCAGCATCCCATCCTTCTCCTGAAGTTTCTCTTGAAGCGAGTCCTGCTGCTCCGCCAACGATTTGCGTTCCGCTTCCAAAGTTTCCATATTGCCTTGCGATGACTCCAGTGTTCGCTGCAACTGGTTCACCTGCTGAAGGGTCGAATCGAGTTGTTCCTGCCACTTGGCTTGCTGTTGTTGTGCCTTGGATTGTTCCTGCTCCACCAAATCAATTTGCTCCTGCAATCTAGCCTGGAGGGACACTTCCATATCCGCCTTGGCCGATACGGTGGTCTCGAGTTGAACTGTGAGTTCTTGCAGGGCTTGCTTGTCCTTGTCAGACATCTCCTTCAATGTGTCCAATTCGCCTTGCGTGCATTTTTGTTGATCGAGCGCCTTTTGTAACGACGCATAAAAATCTTGCTTTTCTCCCTCTAACTTGCCGACATGGGTCCGCAAGGAGGAAAGTTCCCGTTGGTAGTCTTGTGATGCCTGTTGGGATTCCGCTTGCAAGCTTGAGTAGCGCAATTCCAGTTCGGCATGTCGCAGAGTGTAATCCTCGAGTTGTTCGTCAGCAAAACGAACCCGCTTGGTCATGTTTTCATGAGAGTCTTGCAACTTGGAATGCTCCTCTCGCAGGTCCGACAAATCTTGATGGGATTGTTCCAAGCGCCCTTGTAATTCGTACTCCTTACCCAAGGAATCTTGCAACCTCGTTTCGACGGCCAATTTGCTAGCCCGTAGTTCCAATACTTCGGCCTGCACACGATCTAAATCGGCTTGCAACTCTTCTTGTTGCGTCGTCTCGGAACGAGCAGGAGCCGAGGCGAGGGCCATTTGATCGGTTTGGGTCGCTTGCAAATCAGCGAGTTCACGGAGCAATTGCATCTTTTGATGCTCCACTCGTAGTAGTTTATCCTGACTGCGTTTCAGGTCCCGAATCAATTCCTTAATCTGCTTCTTCGAACGTTCTTGCTCCACAGTGACACGAGCCAGCTGCAATTGCGAAGCGTCTCGATCCACAGCAGAGGTACTTGCAGACGCCTTGCTGTGGCTCCACTCTTGAGTGATGCGCTGTTGTTGTTCCAGTTCATGAATATGAGCTTGTTGTTCCCGGATTTGATCTTGGAGATTGGACGTTTCCCATTTCGCCTCTCTGAGATCTTCCGCGACTTGACGGTGCAATCTCTCTTCCAGCGACAATCGGTGCGTCAAATTAGAAGCTCGTTCCTCGGCCTGGGACGCCCGTTGCTGCCAGACTTGGAGCAAGACGCCAGCATTTGCATTATTATTCTCTGCTGTCTTGCTGGCGTTATTCTTTTGGTTCGTCGAGCGAACATAGTATCGTCGACTGCGAGTATCTTCGGACGTATCATCTCCACCTGCTTGTTGGTCCCCACCGCTTCCTTGTGGAACCACAAAGGCTCGAGTAGGATGTTGTTGCTGCATCACATTATTATGATGTTCTTCCTCATGGGGGCTGACCACACGAGGTGGACTGTTGCGTGTAGCATTATTCGCCATAACGACTGGTCGATGAATAGTTGTGGCTACAACTCGGATGGGACGGTGGTCATCATCTGTGGTGGTGACAATGCTAGGAGGTTGCACTCGTCTTCGTGATCCCCTTGTCTTATTCGTTTTTGTGGATGGATCCATGGAAGTCATGGCTTGGGAGTCGACCTCAGAAAGTGCCCAAGATCGACGCGAGGCAAAGGTCAACTCATCATCCGCCTCATCATCATCGTCGTTCTGTACCACTTGACTAATCGCACGCGGAATCGAACCATCGTGGGCTTCCTCCTCCAAAGTCGTCTCATCATCGTCTTCGATATCCGAATGATAGTGCGAATCGACTTCGCTCACCCAAGCACTGACTTCCGAAGGTTGGCGTTGTAAGACCACAGGAGGGGGAAGCCGCGGTTCTTCTGCCTGGTCCACTCCTACTTGAGGACTGCTGGATCCACTTCGACGTTCCCCGCTATCATCACTACCGCTCTTAGTAATCTCTGTTGCTGTCGGAGTAATCAAGTGAGGAGGAGCCTTTGCTGCTGCTTTGGGAACCAGAGAGGTGGCTGCTGCTGCTGTTTGCCACGGCATGCTAACAGTGGCGGTGCTGGTCGTCGAGAGCAACCCCATTCGTCCCATAGTCATACTATTGGCATGTGGGTTCATGGCAGTAGTAGTAGTGGCAACAGCCGGCTTCTGCACTTGGAGCTGCCTCTGCTGCATCTTCTTCTGTGGCGACTTGTTTGTTTGCTGCTCATTCGCCTTGGTTTCCTTGTTTGTTTTCCAAAACATGTTGATGAGGATTGAAAACAACTACGATGATGATCCTTCGTCTTTCTTGTCTCAAGCAATCGAAAAGAATTATTTATTCCTCTCGAAGAATCTTTGTGTCTGATCTTTCTTTCCAGAAAAAGTTTCTTGGAGGGAGGCGACAGAAGGATACGATACCTGTACTGTACCTGTACGGTCGGAATGATATGCGTGATCAGAATGAAAAAGATGATCGATGATAGCAACAACTTCGATCGCTACAAGTATCGCTGTCGGAAAAGATATCGCCACTTCGTGCTTCGTACGAGTGTGGGGCCATGTGTTGGGCGATAATGACGATTGGAAAGTCCGCGAGAGACGTGCTTTTTGGTTGGCCAATGACCGTTCGGATTGCATTCGCTTCCGGCACAAATTCGAACCTTTCCTCATTTTTTTGCGTAGAATACCGTTAAAATCCTACGAACGGGGAGAATACGTAGAAGCTCCTATATTTTCTACGTACTGACGGTTATAGGAAGGCGCGCCGGTCGACCTTCATTTTTTTGAATTTTCCTCGGAAAGGCTGGCGTGGCGAACAAACAACAGGAAAGAGAACATGCATGAAATCGAAAAAGCATTCTGAAGTCCATGTAGTCGTAAAGTGACGTCAGTAGTGTGGTCATGGCGATGGCGGGAAAGTAGTCGGGTAGTGAAGCCAATGGCAGCACGCAGCAGCCACAAAAAAAATGTCAAAAAATTCACGAAAGCAACAACGACGACATCGAACGAACCAAGCAAGAACAAGCGACCATGGTGGGCAATTGGCAGAATTACAATCATCCCCCACCATAAGGAAGGAACGATAGAGCATGCGTCGCTTAGCATGTGGTAATATTTCCCGGGGAATTATTGTGCTCCTCCTGTTTTCGTTCTTGGAGCGATTCCAGCAACACTTCGCTTGGGGGTGGTCTTTGTGGTCGTCGACTGATGTTGTCGGACGATGGAGGAGGCATCAGCAATCCTCCAGCCTTCGACTAAAAGCCCTCGATCAGCATTCTCAACAACACCAGTCATCGAATCATCAGCAAGACAGAAATCTCCATCGCATGCCTGCTGTGGTGATTCTATCATCTCGTCGCGATCTCATCCTTCGACTAGTAGCAGTTGGTGGGGTTGCTACTGCTACTATTACTACGACAAGCTATATTGCTTGGGCCGAGGATAGTATTAGCACTATATCTGATAAGGATGCATCCACAACCAGCAATTTATCGACCAAACCCTTTGCTCCATTGGACAAACTCCTTCCAGCGGCGCGTGTGAAATACAATATTGAAAAGGCACTCCAAATTGTGGAATCCATGAGCGACGATGACGACGACGATCGTTGGGATCAGCTGCAGATACTTCTCCTACTTCCCCAAAATTATACCGGAGGATTGGTTTCGGAAATACCAGTGGCACCGGCCAAGGCATATTTGGATACTTACCAGCGCAATCGTCAGAGTCTGCAGCTACTGGCTCAACCTGGGGCTATCTTGGTGCAATCAGGAGAGATTGCCGCTTGGAAACGATTAAAACGACAAGAACAACAGCAAGAACGCAAGGACGAGATTCGAGCGGCGCTGAACCTGTATACTAGCGCACTGAATTTCAATGCCGAATCCTATCTTCTCAATGTTCCAGTGGCGGAACGAAAACAAATGATTCGACAAGATCGGCTGCCGGACATTAAGCAAGTCATTCAGTCCGATATGGGAATGAGATATCTGTACCGAAATGAACTCTTGACAGCTATGGAACAAGTGCGAGGAGAATTGGAGTATCAACTAGGATTGACAGCAACAACCAGAACGGGTGGTAGCAGTAGTAGTAACAAGTCCAAACAAGAGCTGCTTCCCTTACTGCAACAAGCATGCAATGCCTGCAATCAATGGTTTGCCTTGGTCGATGAAAGAGATGTTGAAGAGGCCATGTCAGTGGTGGCCAAGGAAAAGAAAGTAGTGACGAGGTAGTGGATCGGACGAGGTGATGTAGTCCTCCGGGAGAAGAACGGTGCTCCTCGTCGTCCCAACGCTAGCTAGGGTCTCTGATGGTGTTTCAGGTAAGTACTTCCCGACGCCCGTTTGAGACGCGATGCTGCACTACAATAATATCGTAGTATGTTTAGACTATTAACCATAGTGAAGAATTCTACCGGTAGCTCTGGGCCACATTCGAATATCTGTCTACTCCGACATTCTTGCAGCTGACCCCGCTCCTCGGCACCTTCTAAATCGCCACACTGCAAGACAGTACAAGGTGTGTTCATAGTATGTAGGAGCTAATGAGAAGCCATCATTACTGATAGGTACTAGCTAGCTCACAAAACCGGTACTGGCACCTGGCAAAGGGGAACCGATGTGCAAACTCAACCACAGCATCATGATGATTGAAGCATTGACGGATCATCGTCAAGAAGGGTTGAAGTCGGAGGTGGAAAATCGTTAGCATTTTGCACTGTTTTTGTACCCAAGCAAGCGAAGCATGCAGAGGGTTGGGGGCTGTATGTAGTATCACAACAAATCTGGAAACTGTTTGATATCAGAGCGGAATTTCCAAAATAAGTGGGAGATGCATGGATCGCCTCCGATCGATGAGCTTCGCTCTTCGCTCTGTCTCTACGTTACCAGTACCTGGTACTGTACTGGTAGTCGTATGTACGTCCCCAGAAGGAGGTCGCGGTTTTCCTACCGATAGCTAGTTGGGTTCGCGTCCTCTACCGGTATCTAAGCTAGCAAGCGAGAAGTCAAAAGGCCCAATTAGATAGCCGCTGAAAACATTTATGCTCATGACCATTGGTGGGGGGGAAAGAAGTCATTCTTCGGAACAAGCAGTCGTTTCTATTCATTATTCTTTCGGACGGCGTGTATTTGCATGGTTATTATCGTTATTTCTTTAGAGTCTCACAAATTCTGAAAAGCACGAACACAAAACGCAACGAACAATCTCCCGCATTTTATACTACACAATCATGGAACAATTCCTTTCTGACCTTATAGCAAGACATTCCGACCACAGTTGCCCTACATCGCCAATAAAAATGGTGAATGATAACGCCAAATCATTATCGAGCTTGGATTCGTCGACGCACAAAAAACAGCGGCGAAGGGAGAAGAAACGGGGACGGCGAAGGTGTGTAACTGGAAATCGATGGGGGGATATTGAGGTCGACCACAGGTCGAATGGTGATTATCTTAAACTGCCTTCGAGAACAAAAAGCCCGTGTGCTCTTCACTCGACGTGTGGATCGTGGTGCATCGATCCTGGCTCTCCACCAGACCCGACGGGTCGGCATACTACCGGAGAAAGAATACCACACGACTTGACACTATTACTATCGCTGCCCGAGGCTATGCTACTAAAGGAAAGCCTCGCTGCCAGAATGAAAGATTTCGAATTATAAAATAGACATACGTGGGCTTTCTACAATAGTTCCAATTGCAGATGGGCGATTTACTAGTGATTTTAATTTCCGTCGCCCTCCTCCTTTTTCAACTGCTCCATGACACCAAGAGCTTTTTGGTGTGTCTCTTCCTTTCGTTTTTTCAACTGCAGAATGCGATCTGGAGCTTTCGTAGTAGTAGTGCTCTTTCGGTTCGTTGGTGGCGACAATAGCATCTGCGATACCTTTCGTTTCTGCCGTTTTCCAGTGGTCTTTTGGGATTCTTCTTGTAAATAGGCAGCGCATCCCAACAAGCTGTGTTCCACAGCATCGTGCAATAGTTCATCTGATGGTATTTCTTCCACTGCCACGGATGCCGTAACGGATGATGGGTTTTGAGCACCGCTCGAAGATGCAGTATCAATCTCCGTCGACTGCTCTGTCCTCTCTGCGTCTTCCTCACGAAGCGGGATTTTCAGTGAACCTTGGGATTCAAAGGCGGAGAGAGCATGGTGGCGACGATTCGACAATGAAGTATTGCTGTCTTTGGCCATGACCTTACTTCGAGGTGATAAATTTATCTTTCCCGGTCGTTTTTGATCGTCCAATTCTTCATTCTTCTTTGCAAGTCCTCTACTACTAAACAAGGAATCCACGGCATCCTTCGTTTCGTCAAACGAAGCGTCCGCAAAGATACTGGGGCTCGGCTGCTTGGGACTTTTCGGCGTTCTCGGGCTCGATCTCTTTCTAGCAGCTTTTGTGGGCGTCGGTGACACCCGTAGCCTTTTTCGACGAGGTGATGGTGAGGGTTCTTCTGAAGAATCATCAAACAATCCTTTTTCTTCCGAAGCAGCAGGAGATGCTGATTTCGCACCATTGAGCCGTGGAGATATGCGCACTGGTTCCACCGGAAAATCCTCGGTACTGGTCGATTCATCATCATCATCTTCTTCTTCTTCCTCCGCAGGAATGCTGGCATCTTCGTCTGACGTCTCGTCGTCGTCGTCCTCCTCCAGATCATCCAGAAACACCTCTTTGGTTGGCCTGGGGATTTTGGGCTGTTTCTTTCTCTCTTTTTTGCCGCCTTTTTGTTGTTTGTGTTGTTCCTTTGCTTTGTCTGCTTCCTTTGCCGAAGATAGACACTCCCGATAGTAATCAAAATCATCATCGTGATCTTCTTCGAAATCTTCCAGACCTCCCCATCTATCCTTTGGTTCCCTTTCGAGTGCCTGCGGCAATTCCCACATTGTCCCACACACCCACCAGTCAATACCATATAGTCGTTTCGCTGGCAAATTTAACTGGTTGTAGTCACGCATGATGTCTCGTGGCACTTTATCATACCCCTTTTGTTCTCCCTCTTCGTAGGGAATCAAGTCGGACGGTTTGTGACAGGTATACACGCCTTGCTGCATCCGACCCGACGTGTAGGCCCCCATCCAATACACCATGATATATTGTCCCGAGCTGCATTTGTGGAACCATTCAGTCCGCATCTGAGGTGGTACCCGAAAGGGGTTCAACACCAAAACAGGATGATGGTAGTTATGCTGGCCGCATTTGCGGGGCAAAAACGCAATCTGACCAAACAATTCGGATAGGGGCAACTCTGGCATCAACATTGCCTTGTTTTCTTCCCATGCGTGAATTTGTGGAGGAATTCCCATTGCCAAAGCATGCCATTCATTCAATACCACTGGTTGTTTCTTCTTTTTGCTATGACAAGTCACCACTGCCAAGGACCGCTCTTCGGGCCGCAGTTTGACGTCCACGCGCTTCAAAGCATCGTCCAGTAACGCATACACGGCCGGCACAGGCCGATGCAAGGTTTGAATCCGCGTATCCATAAAGGGGGGCAACTTGTTGTATCCCTTGCGACACCCTTCCTTCCAGTCCATCACATGGGAAAATCGTACTATCGAAAATTCATACTGCGTCCCAAACCAAAAAATCAACACGGGCAGCAACTCCAACGGCGTCTCTTCGTCTCCTTCGTCGTTTTCGTTTTCTTCGTCATCACCGTCTAATCGATTCCCATAACTCGAATTCAAATAGAGTTGATAAATCCAAGCATGATAAATTCCTTCGGGGATTTCTTTGGCCAGCACCATTTGCATGGGATCTACAATGAGAACGGGAGAGTACGCACACGTCCACTTGACAAAGCCCAGACTTCCAAATTTCTCCTTGAGCGCATCGGGCAATTTTTGGCGGATCGCCTGGCAGGATCCAGCAGAGACTGTCAACTTTTTGGCTTTTTTGACCATGTTGCTTGTTGCATTAAAACAGAATGAGTGATCACTAACGTACTGGCAGAGTTGTGATCGGGTGTCACGAGAATCAATCAATGAACCCTGTCTCTGAGCCTTGTTTCCCTCGATGTCCTGCTCTTATTGCTACCGGTACTTGTCAAGGGAGGCGTCGAGGCTTGATGAGCCGTTGTCTGGTGTCTGCTGTCTGTTGTCTGTTCTTGGTGTGATCGTGACGACACCGCAACGTAGTCTACAGTGCCTGGTACAACATGAATGAATGAGCCTACCGCGAGTAGAGACTACGGTACTTGTACTTGTACCTGTACCGGTACAGTTAGAACGAAACGGCAAGAAAGACACCCGCCGGTACGAGTGCAATCTACATCTCGAGCCGCGCCGGTCGCTTTTTTATTTGAAAACATGCCGCGCCGGCTCGCCGAGCTCGGTTTTGGTCACTCTGGGAGATGTGTCAAACGTGGCTTCCCCCAATAATTCGAACTCCCCTTTTACAGTCGGCCACGTCTTTTGGGCTCCGAGCACATCGTTTACCGCGCGCTGAAATTTCACATGGTCGCGAATGTCAATAAGTGAAGTACCGGCCGGCGCGACCCCACAACTTTGTGGGTTCTGGGTCATAGGTATGAACCATATCCTACAACATTGTGGGTCGGCGTTGCTCGAATTGGTAACTGCCCGGCGCGACCCCACAACATTGTGGGTCGGCGTTGCGCGGATTGGTGACTGCCCGGCGCGACCCCACAACATTGTGGGTCGGCGTTGCGCGCGCCTGTCCACCCCACAAAGTTGTGGGTTCGGCTGGCGCTGTGCATAACATCCTTTTCTCTGGATACAATTCAATATAAAAATTGCTTGTGCTTTGCGTTGAACAAGTCGTGAGTCGCACCAATCGGAAAGAGTCTCGCACCAATCAATCGTGCATCTCGAATCGTGGGCTGATGATGATGGGTAATTTTGCAAATTGGATTGATGCGCATCACTGATTGAGATCTCTCACAAAATTCTCGTCATCATTCATTCATCATCTCCTACCTTGTTCGACAATGAACCATAATGCTGCTGCTCAACATTTGTTTGAGACTCAGCCAGCTTGGGTGAGAAACCAGTGCTCGCCAACCAAGAGCATAGTTTTGAACAATGATGGTGGGCGCATCCGTATTTCCTGGAAGCTCCCCGAAGGTTGGGATGGTGAGATTATCATCGCCAAGGATGGCAAAAGCGTTATAATGTACACTTTTCATGCAAAGGACCAAACCTTTGGTCCAAGAAAACACTTTGAGAATGAAGGTGTCTTCGACAATAATGAGGCTTCGCTTTGCGAAATTTTTGCGTCAGCTTGCTGACATCACCGGTGCATGGAATCTCTCGCAGGCTGTCTCGAGATTGGAGGTAAGGATTCCCTCCACCCATCTCAATTCACGAGTTCCTGCTGTGGTTAGGGAATCTCATTCATTGGGTAGCAATATAGAATCTTCAGGTGCAGGAAAGTGTCATCGGTCATCGGTCATCGGTCTGTGCAATTCGAGATTTTAAATTTTGGATGCGAAATTTTCGATGGCTCATAAGGAACCCGGAGGTCAAAAGGCGCGTTAAAATACCAGGCGCGGCGGATTGTTTTCTTTATTTAACGCATGTGACACCAATCTTCTTCTTTTTCCTTTTCTTTTTCCTTTTCTTTTCCCCTCCTTTGTAGCCGTTTTGTTCTGCGCGGGGCCGGGGCGGCACAATGAAGTCGTGTTAGTCCAATTGATCCCAGCTAGATGTTCTGCGTGCTCTTCTGCGCGAGACGCCTGCTTAGAGACAAGCACGTTTGAGAATTGCGAGAACATGCGTTCTATCATACGCGTAAAATCATACACTCGATGGAACGAACAAGGAACATCATGATCACAAAAGATCTTTTGTGTCATTCAAACCATCAGTCTCCCCCCGCTCCAGATAGAAGAGAGTCGTATATTTGATTCTTTTGCCATCATCGTCCAGCAAAAGCAAACAAATGAGAACATATTTAAAATGCTAATCAAAAAACAAAATCATCATGGCAAGCTTGCTGGGCCGCCACGGCCCCCAGGCGACGAGGAGGACGAGCACCAGCAGCAGCGGCCTGGAACAGCAACGAACACCAACAATAGCATGGTGGATTCGTCTTCAATCCACGACCCAGCTGCCGATCCGCGCTGGCCCAGCACCATCACCGCACCAAGTATTAGTAGTGCTGACTCGTTTTCCTCGGCGCCCCCCTTCTCCGATGACGACGAGGATGATGATATGTTGCTTGTCGCTGGCAGCAGCAAGAGGGAAAACGAAAAGGGGGCTAATGACTACCCGCAATCACAAGAACGCGGGAACACCACGCACAGTACTCATGATGAGGATGACGAAAGCAACAAGCGCTACTACTTTGAAGATCTTCCCGACGCTCCTATTAGTCATTCTTCCAAAGCGGCGGCATCTAGTAGTACTATGAATCAGGGACGAGAAGGAGAAGAAGAGTCACCATCATCAATCAACAATAACGAGGTGGTAGTACCAGTAGTGGCTTCTGGAGGACTGGTGGCTGAGGAGGATGATCACCGACCACGAGAAGAACCCCCCAACCGGAAGAACGACGACCGCGAGGATGCGTCAACTAGTGCAAGGACCAGTAGTTTTACGGGTGAACTCTTGGAGATCGGGACTCTCGCCGTGGTAGGCGTCGTTGGGTTTTTTGTGGTCTTTGCTCTTGGTGCTATAGTCGGAGAAAATTGTGCCACCAGCCGCGACAACAACAAGGATCAAGGCGAAAGAAATCATCAAGGTTGCCAATGGAGACCAGCACGAGCCACACGAGGAGCAACAACAAGACAAAATCATCAGCATCATCATGCGGGTGGTGGCTACTATTATCGCCGTTCTTCTTATCAACAACGACGTACAACAATGAGTGACTGGTAGTAGGACTACAACCGATGTCGAGGCGAACTTGAGGGGTGGCAGTCGAGGTCCCTCCACGTACATTGATAGCAAAGGGGGGAGCATCAGCTCGTCTCCCCCATTTGTACTTTAGGAAGTCAAGAAACAAGAAAGAAAGAAAGAAAGAAAGAAGCCCCACTAGAGGACGACCGCCGAAGTGGAATATTCCGTCTACATCAGCTTCTCTTCTTTAACTTCATCATCATCTATCTAATATATATGACGACCCTCCTTCATCTCAAGCGTTCTTGCTGTATCGTCGCATGTTGTCTAGTACGAGTAGAGAGAGGAGTCGTCTCTTCCCTGTTCTATGTAAGGTATTATTTGAAAGGTAGACTACTAGCTAAACAACGTAAGAACTACTGTGCCGGTCCCCCTGTCGTGTACTGGAGTACCATACCGGTACAACGCCCCAAACAATCGAATCAATCAATCAAAATTATTATTGGAGTCTTTTCACGATCATGATGCGACAGGAATGTGACAGGCACTCTAAAAGATTAGTTAAGGAGTTGCTGTTCTTCCTGGCCTATTTTGGTGCATGAATGCGAAAAAGCCGGATACAAAAAATAGGTTGTCTGGCGCGCGTAAACTGGAAACGCGTACACGTGTGACCGCAAAGCTTCCGGTATGGAACATGCGTGTGGTCTCTGGGAAGAAACTTCTTGCTGAGAGCGATGCGACGATCGATGGATCTCTTCTACTACAGGTACTCACCTACCGGTACAGTATCACTTTTGTGCATGTCCGGCTGTTTTCCTTGTCCATACATGCATGTATGCAGTCAGTCAGTCATCCATTCCTTTATTCAGCAATACAGTCCAACAGCTTCATGCGTGCATAACAGTCAGTCAGTGCAGTTTTCGTAGTGAGATAGTCTGATTTGGGAGGGTGTGGGTGTCGATTGTAGATTTTGTGCGCAAAGTTCCATCCAACAAACTTCCAACCAACCATGGCGGCCGCGGTAGCCTCGTCGAGTGCCGCCGTCGCGGTCCATACCACAGACTCGGTCGTCACAGTAGCGACTGCCGCTTCGACCATGGATACTCCCACGAGTGAATCTAGAATGGAGTCGCCGTCTGCTACTTCTGTACTTGACGGGGAAGAAGAACTAGTACAACAAAAGGAAGAAGATGCGGAAGAAGAAAATAGTTACTCGCCAAGTGCCGATCAGCAGCCTGTCTCACTCAGCAAGAAAAAAGAAGGCAGAAGCTTTGGTGGTGACGCAAATAATGATAGTCCCAAGCAGGGATCAAAAGGAAAGACTTCAGTGTTGAAAAACTTCAAGGCTGGATTGGGCAAGTTGCGGGCGTCGAATTCTGGAAATATAAAAGCAACTACGAGTACTGAGGAGGGAACTATTCACACCGAACTGCAGCAGCAAAAGGATGATCCGTCATCAGGTGCTGCTGCGGCTACAGCGAATACTACCGAGGGACCTAGTACTTTTCTATCTCCGACCAAGCAGATCAAAAAGAATTTGAAGAATCGCTTGAGTATGTTGCGGTCAGCGGCTGCTTCTTCTTTGGCAAAGACATCGTCATCCGGCGATGATGATGATGATGGTGGTGGAGTGGAACTTGCCGAGCAAGCAGTCGGCCCGGCTGCTTCTTCGGAAGGAGACACTACTAAGACCTTTTCGGCAGCCACCACCGATCCGACCAAACCGCCACTCTCTCCCACAAAAAAAGTGAAAACTAACTTCTTGGGCATGATCCGAACAAAAGGCCGTCCCGGTTCCCCCATTCGAGCCAGCGAGAAAAAGAAACAGGCGGCCCGGAGTGAAGCTCGGAATGATATTATGGGTCGAATTGGAGGGGTTTTAGGTGAATCCGTCAATAACAAAAGTACTTCCACTGATTCTTCTGGTGCCTTTCTGGTGGATGCGGCCGATGTTTCGGGTACCGACGACCACATGGCAGTTATGGGAGCCTCCTACAGTGGTGTGGAAGTAACCGATCGGCCAACCAAGGGAGGAAGATTTGCCAAAGTCAAGGCGAAGGCTCGGAGTATTGTCAAACGAAACAGTTTTTTCATGGGAAAGAAATCTAAAGACACTGATCAACCGCCAGGTATGATGATGATGATGGATGATGACGAGGAACTGTCATCAGAATTTCTTATTTCGGATGAGACAATGAAACAGTCAAATAGCTCTCTTGCGTCGGACAAGATGGGTGTCCCGCAATTTCCTTTGTCCCGACCGAGTCTAGAAGCAGAAAATCAAGGGGATGGCCGAAAAACACTACCGCGACCGAGTCTTGAGGCCGAAGAAGCAATAATTGAAGACCAGAAGTGTGGCAGTATTAGTGACGATGATGAAAATGCACATTCCAACAAACAAGATCTGGAGGGAACTATTACAGGAAAGCGGATGCTCCGTAGGCAACAAAACCGTACATCCACGACGGGCGCCAATGAGCCTTTGACAGAACCTCAAACACCTAGCCGAGGAAGACTCCGACGAATTCCGAGCAAACTACGACAGTCCGCGCTCTCTACCGCCAGCGAGAGAAGTGGTAGCAGGGACCCCGTTGAACCAAGCACGCCATCACGCCGACGAACGCGAGTCGTGAACAGTAGCTCGAATTCTCCAGACGGTGCACCGAAAGAGTCATCCGAGGCGAAAGGGAAAAACAACGAAAGCCTATCGTCAGTCCAAGATCCGCAAACACCATCACGCCGCCGAGTTCGAAGACACAATAGTACATCGAAACCTTCTTCTGAAGCATCTGGGATGGAATCGTCCGAGTTGAACAGCAGCAGAAACAACGAAAGCTTGGCGTCAGTCCAAGACCCTCAAACACCATCACGTCGACGAGTTCGAAGACCCAATAGTACATCAAAGCCTTCTTCTGAAGCGTCCAGGATAGAATCGTCCGAGGTGAACAGTAAAAACAACGAAAGCTTGGCATCAGTCCAAGACCCTCAAACACCATCACGCCGGCGATTGCGACGACAAAATAGCACCTCGAAGCCTTCTGAAACGCCTTCCTTGGACCCCTCGGAAATCGACCAAACCAATAGCGAAGGCACTTCACCGGTGCCGAAGGATCCTCAAACTCCCACACGTCGACGAGTACGAAGACAAAACAGCAAAACGAATCCTTCCGAAGGAGCCAATACGGAACAACGTACCCGTGAAGATGGCACAGATGACAAGCAGGACTCTCAAGCGCCGGCACGCCGACGACTGCGACGTCAAAATAGTACATCAAAGAACGAAAAAGACGAGTCGTCTTCGTCCAAAGCCAATGAAGAGCGACGAAGAAGTCGACGAAGCGCGTCTCCTTCGAGACATACCACCAAGTCAAGCTCTCCCAGCAGGAGGCGGGGCGAACAAAGCCAATCTTCAAAAGAAGATCCCGGCACCAGTAGCAGGTCCCAGCGGAGCCGATCTCCCAAAGAAGACGAAAAGTCTCGGCGTGAGAAACGGAGTGTGTCGCCGAAAGAATATCGTAGTACCACTACTACTAGCAATTCGCGGAACCATCCAAATCGGCAAGAGAAGGCCAACGAAGCGACAAGTACCCAGCAGCGTCGGCGCCACCGAAGTGGGAGTCCGGGAAGGAGTCACCGATCTTCACCGACCGATCTTGAAGCATCAGCAAGTCCAAGGAAGATCAAAAGCAGGTCACATCGAGGGCGTAGTCGCGAAGAGGATCGTACACCCACGAAGCACTCGGCCAAAGAACACTCGCTACAGTCGAAGGACGAGTCCTCTCGAAGCCAATCTCCCAAAAGCGCGTCTAACACTAACAATGATAATCTCCTTCGAAGAAAGCTACGCGAGGGGAGTGGGTCACCAACGAGGGCTCGCCAACATGGTGGTGACGACCGCTCTCTGGTCAGTAGTGGCACAGGGCGTCGCAAGGAACGGCGACCAAAATCACCAAAATCACCCGAAGCAAAAGAAAAGGCGAAGCAAGGCACTACGAAAGGACGCGATGATCTGGCATACCACGTTGAGAAATTGGAGGTTTTTCAATGGGCATAATGTTAACAAATTCTGTTTGTTATGTACACTTACTGGCCGACCTGCATTTCTATTTTTACTTGTGAAGTAAAGTAGGGTATAAAGCCAAGCAAGGGGCAGGATTTTTTCTATGTAAAATTGGCCGCTCTCGCGATATCACTATGTAAAATTGGCCAAGCTCTCAATGATCGTAAACAGCCCTGAAGGTTATACCCTTGCACAGCACACTCCACCTAACCATACTTAGACGATTTGTAACGTCAGTCGTTTTTTAATTTCGTGATAGTGATCCATTGCCGGAAAGGTAGTTACTACAACACGTGTTATCGCGTGGGCGAGACGAGCGGCCTCACCTTCTGGCGTTTTAGGGGGATTTAACACGGAGAACAATTATTGTGCGCGATGCGCCGTGATGAAAGTGGCTTGCTTTCTGCCACGAAGGGAATTTTTCTTTGGCTTGGCACATCCCTCGTATTTATTGATCCCTGATCTTTGCGATCTTCGACGAGCGCGCCCACCGGACTCGCACAGCAACAAAAATGCCACCGCCGCCCGCGCACAGCCGAATCCAAGAAATGGTTCGACATAGTCGATTTGGCGCGAAAACGGATGGATGGATCGCGGCCCCAGCGGCACCTTCCCTTTTCGTTTTCATGCATGTGAGGTGGTTGCTTGCTTTGACATATAAGCATCATCGTTATATGTTTCAGGAGTTGTGGGAGATATAATCATGAACGATGGACAAAACGAAAGAGGACGGCCGGAAGCTCAAAACCAAATGGCAATCATTCCAGTCGACGACGATGTCGGCGACGACGAGGATGGCAACATGATGTCAGACGATACGACTGCATCTTCGTCATCGTCCTCCAACGACGACGAGCCCGCATTTCCGTTGCCCCGTGATCATTCCTATTTATCAGGAGCATCGCATCCTCTTCTGGTAGAACAAGATCCGTCAAAACTTCATGAGGAGCCGACAACGAGGATGATGAATGGTGCTTCTACCGGCCCCGCCGCCACGATCGAACTGGCGATTTTAGAATTACAGCTCGTGTTGTTTCCAGGATCGACCATCCCTGTCAAGTTACGCGACCGCTCCTTGATTTCATATTTGGGACATCAGATAGAAGTTTGCCGGAATGTCCCGCACCGACAACCCGAAGTTCGTCTAGGCATCTTGACCCACGAGTCCTACATTTCTATCTACGCACGACGACGACGTCGAGAACGCCGTGCTGTTACCAATAGAAGTAGGCGCAGAAACAACGAGAATAGCAATGGCGCAGGTGCGGATGATAGCGATGGTGACGATGCAGATGAAGATGAAGATGTTGACTACGCCAGGATGGTACACGAACATCCCTATATCGGTCGAATCGGAACAATTGCGACTATCCAATACACCCAAGAACTCACTACTGAGGGTCTACAACAAGTTGAAAACAGCAGCAGCAGCAGCAGCAGCAACAGGCCTTCCTCCCATGTCTGGCGACGATACCAGGAAATGACGGAGTTAGTGTTTACAGCCGTAGGGACCAGTCGATTTGAGGTGGTTGCTCCCATTCCTTCAGATTCTTCGGCTGCCTCATCCATCTATCAAGTTCGCGAAATTCGTGATGTGCCACTTTTGCGGCCGCCGTTTCTCAATCATCGAAAGCTTTTTTCTTCCCGACCGACGGGGGGTAGTGGTGATGTTACAGGTTTTGCTGACGAGGACGAGACTGATAAGAATAAGAATTGGAGAGTCAGGAGGCACGATCAAGTTACTTGGAACCTATCCATCATGACACCCATCCCACATTTTGTGTATGATCGCAACTTTCCTTGGAAAATTGTGGATGAATTGGTCGCTTTGCTTCAACAGAATCGCGGTCGATCCAATCTTCCTCATTTGGGCACTCGTCATCCGATCTCCCGTACTAGGCGTAAAGAGACCAAGGTCGACATTGCTGGCAGTGACGATGACAACGAAAACGACGACGATTGGTCCACCTCTTGTTCTCCTACCCAGTTTTCATTTTGGTTGGCTGGGAACATGCCGTTTACGCAGAGTGAACGTCTCCTACTGCTTCAAATGTCAAGTACGCTGGAGAGACTACGAATGCTCCGTGCCAAAGTTTTGGAATTGGTAAATGTGGAAGAAGTACGTTACTTGGGATGTGCTCGATGTGAAATGAAATTGGCACCGGTAGGCCAGGTCTTTTCTTTTCACGGTGCCGAAGGTGCCACCTCCAACTACGGTACGTCGTCGTCGTCGTCGTTGCTGCTGCTGCTGCCAGCCTACCACATGTCGGAAATTGGCACGCCTCACTACAACATTTCCTTTGTTTTCCCAAAACATAGTCAACGATCATGGGTACATTCATCAAATCACCACGCTTCGAGGCGTAGTTGAAGAACGGCGTCTGTACTATCAAGGGCCTCCCAGTACTGAGAACAGGTACGTCGTGATGATGATGTTGTTCGCAGGCGTGTCATCGATCCATCAAACGACGAATATCCTGACGACGATACATCATCATCATCATCTGACACCGTTTAATACGTATGCAATCCCTCTTTCTGTAGTTACTTTCCTGGATATAGCTGGACCATTGCGTACTGCCGACGGTGTGCGTCCCTGCTGGGATGGAAGTTTCAACGTGTCTCTCGTCCTGTTACAACCAGCACCACCACCACAACCACCAGCAATAGTTCTACCAAGAAAAATTGTCCCGATACGTTCTTTGGCTTTCAATCTTCGAGTTTGACGACGCTTCAAGATGAATGAATGAATGAATGAATGTTCGAGAGATACTCCTTGTGGAGATGTTCCTATGTACCTATTATTGCCCTAGTACATACCGAGTCAGCAATCGACTTCTTGGACTGACGTCTCGCGATCGGGACGGCGGAAGGAACGGACGTAGTACGGACACGGTGATAATCTTCCGCTTTCCGCCGCGCACCGCGCACCATCCAAGACTTGCGGCCGGCGCGCGCTCCGTTGGACAACCGTTGGATCAATCCCGAATCTCAAACATCAGACACGAATCAGCATCATCGCCGATCTTTTCCCACCGCTATTCATTCCCATTGTTCTTCCCGCTTCCTTCTTCATCCCATCCAATCTTCATTTACCACCACCACCACCAACACCACTCAATTCAACCATCAAAAGACTAAGATGCCTGGACCGGCGGCCTTGGCGGTACCTGGCGCCATGATGGCCATGAAACGCCTAGCCATTCAAGCGACTGCCCTCTACAGTCCGGAAGTCGCGACGGCCGTCACCACGGCGAGCATTGTCGCAGTGTTGGCCAAGTGGATCTGGAAATGGATTCCTGGTTGGATCAAGGAAGATATTTCATTTCAAACTATATTTTTATTCAATTACAAAGGTGATGATGAAAATGAAAAAGAAAATAATCAGAAAGAGGAGAGGGGTCGCGAAGAATTGACGCATTTGGTATCCGTGCTCCAGAGTTTTCATCGCATGACCCAATCCATGGAGGAATTGTACGAAATTCCACAACTGCATGCGGCGATTTTGGCCTTTATCAAATGGTCGCGACAAATGAAAGACTTGCAATTAACGACAGCAGCAACAAGCACTGTTGAGGATAAGACGTTGACTCGGGATTATGGATACGAAACGGCGGGCCGCCCCTTGTCATTAGAGGAGGACGTTCAAACACCCGAACATCAGCAAGCCCTCGAGTTTGCAACGTGGGCGTACCATCGAGACACTACCACTGCAACTACGACTACGACCACGGACAAGAATAACAACAAAGATACCAAGAACAACAGCAGCAAACTGGCAAGAATCCTGCAGGAACGGGACTACGAATTAGTCCTACATCACGATCAATCCACAAGGCCAGGACATGTTGCCTACTATGTGGCAGTTTCAGGAATTCGTCGTCAAATGGTGATTGGCATCCGAGGAACGTCCACCTTGGAAGATTTGGTCACGGATTGTTGTGGCCATGCGGCTCCGTTACGACATGACGATGACGATGAAGAACGGGGGCGGATCGAAGTGCAAGCGGAACGGCCTCATGAAATTCGATTGTCCCAGCGTCATTCGTCCACGACTTTGGAGGCGATTTCTTTATTAGCAGCGCAAGAAGCAACAGCAACCACAGCCACAACAACAATAGTAGACGACGAGGACAGTAATCACGACGAAGTGGAAATTGTCAGTGGCCACGAGCAAATACGAGTCGAAGACGATGATTCTCAGGGCGATAATCATATCCGATGTCACGAAGGTATTTTGCTGTCGGCGCAACGAATGACCAAGAGAATACGACCCATCATCCAGGACTGGGCAATCGACGCCGGATACTCCGTGGTACTTTGTGGGCACAGGTAAGTGGGATGGAATGCGAGAAAAGAAAGACCATCGGACGCAACAACTCAGCACGCCTCTTACTCGTTGTTTGTACATACTGCGCAATATTACAGTTTGGGAGGAGGGGCCGCCACGTTGTCAGCGTTGATTCTGCGAGCTCAATATCCTGAATTGGAAGAACGACTCCAGGTCTATGCATTTGCACCACCGCCAGTCTTGGATCATGACTCGGCCATTGCCTCGGCTCCTTTTGTGACTTCTTTTGTTCACAATGCCGACTTGATTCCGCGCTGCAGTTTGTTCAATTTGGCGATTCTATTGAAGGGATTGAAATGTATTCATGAACGACTGAAGGAGCGAAACATGAACCCGACGGGTCCCAAAACCACGGCAACATTTATCAAGCAACTCTTTTCATCTCACACGGGGCATCATATAAGTGGTGACAGTGATAGTAGCAGTGAGGACGAAAGTGACCGGGACGACGTGGGACATGGTGGACGTGCTAATAGCAGTACTTCCGTGCCAACACCGGCTGCTGCATCTTCTTCTAAACTTGAATCTACGACAAAGACGAAATCGAATACGACCAACGGTCCATTGCTGACACTCGAAGAATGGAGAGACGCAATCGAGGATGGAACTCCAGAGATTCGTAAAGCCGAACATTTGTTTGTTGCGGGACGCGTCTTGCTCATTTACAGTCCCTGGAAAGACGAGGAGGAGCAACATCATCATCATCATCATCATGATAGCAACGATCAGCAAAGAGGTACAGAGCAGCAAATGGAAGACGAAGACGGGACAATGGTTACCCCCGTAGCATCTCGGCTTCTTCGATGTGTCGAAGCCGATGGCACTTCTCCTGCCTTGCGCACCATCGAAGCCGATAGCCCCCGACTGTTTACGGACCATGTCACCTCGTCCTATTTTGAGGCTCTTGGGATGCACTACCATTTTGAATGAATATAGTATTATCTGCCCGTTGATACATCTCCAATTTGAAAGCATAGGACGGTCTCTGCAGTTCTAGTAGAAGTGCCGTTTCGAAGTTGACGGGAGCTACTAAGCTTCGGGACGATCACCATGCCCCACTAGAGCTGAGATTGCAAGAAGCCCCCCGTGCTTGTTCTCTATGCTGATTCTCTACTCGTCGTTGCTTTTTGATATACTAATGACTACTACACTAGAACTATATCGTAAAGCAGCGAAAAGTGAACTGTCTAATTTGGTTACTAGCAAAGCCAAAACAGCCTAAAGTTGCTTACCAAGTGGGAAAATTCCATTCTCGATTGGCCCTCGTACCGAATTGGGATGGAATCCGCAGCAGGTGCTGGTTACAATTTCATAGTTTCGCTGCTAGTAATCGTTAGTCAAAATCCTCAGAGCTGGAACCTGAATCATCCGAGCTGGAACCTGAATCATAATCAGAGCGAAGATCGGCGGCCATTTGCTCCAAGTCTCGCAGACGCTCGAGATCCCAGGCGGTCATTTGTTCCATCCCTTGCGGGAGAACAGGATTGCCTTGTTCATTGAAAAAAGGAGTCAGCAGGAAGTCTAGTTTCTTGTTGGTAAGAACAGGACCGAGCTCGTTCCATATCTCTTCCAACTGGTCTTGAGTCTTTACCAAAATAATTGCGGTAATCATCGAAGAGGTCGTTCCAACAGACGCGCGATGGCGATATAACAAAAACAATGGATCCTCTTTTTTTCGCATCGTATCTAAAATCTTTTCTTACAGTAGTATACCGCTTATTGTACGAGCTATGAGAACGAGCTCAGAACTTCCACGTGGTGCTCTATCATGTGGTCGACACAGTCGAGCATTTTGGGTCGGTGTGCTGTGTGGCTAATAATATAACAATGCGGATCGATTTTATTCATGATGCAGATTAGCAGCGAGTCGCATTCCCCAGAAAGACTTCAGTCATTGAAAGAGTGACGGGATGGCAACACTATCGTAGATTCAGATCCATCATTCTTCTCTCACGATGATCACGATGAGGAGACGCTCATCCAGATACCTTTCTTTTCTGGACGCCGTTTCTTGGTGCTTGTGCTTCTTGGTGGCGACCAGCGTGGCCTTTGTTGTTGTACTCCAGAAACCCGCTCTCAAGCCATCGTGTCGTCATTATACTCGTTCGACTTTGTCCAGAAGCAGTAGCAGCAGCTCGGATCATGATCCAGTACTAGGTGCTGATGCAGTGGAATACATTCACTTGGATCATATTGATCGAGTCCTGTGCATCTCCGATTTGCACACCGACCACGCCGACAATATGCAATGGCTGGCAAACCACACCTGCCCCATTACTCTATCCGAATATTATGGCACTGATAACGTGGTTGTACTAGGGGAATCTGATTTGATTGTCGTGGCCGGCGATATTTCCCATGATATGGATCGGATCGAGGAATCGCTCATGTTCTTGGTTCGGACCGGAGCCAGTGTCCTCTTTGTCGCAGGCAATCACGAAGCTTGGTTGCATTCCAAGGAATTGGAAAAAGATCCTACTCGATCATCAATCGACAAAATCGAAGAAGTCTATCAAACCTGTCGAGACCTGGGAGTGTACACTTCTCGGACATGTCTTCGAGTAGGCGGTACCCCCGAGCGCCCTCATTCGTTGTGGCTGGTACCATTGGACAGTTGGTATGACGGAAGTTTGAGTCTAGTGGAATGTGAAGATTTGTGCCACGATTTTGGAAAGTGGCCATGGGTGGACTTTCTTCGGTGTCAATGGCCTGGATATAAGTCGATGGACGCCCCGAATCAAAAAATACCCGACGGCGTCGCTCGGTACTATGCCAATCGAAACAAACCTCTACTCGAACGCCTTCCTGAATGGATGGCCCAAGATGCTAAGAATATTGTTGATGGATCCTCTGCTGTCATGACGATCAGTCACTTTTTGCCCAATCAACAGTGCTTACCGGACTGGAAAGATGTGGAGTCTCCCGTCTTTCGTCGAGATCGATGGCTCGATCACGGCGGAGGGGGGGTTTCGGCCAAGTTTGCCAAAGTGGCCGGTACCACGATATTAGACCAACAAATTCGAAGCTTGTCGTTGCATCCACCCCCTTTCCAAAATAGTACAACTACTATTCGACGGATCCATGTCTTTGGACATTCACACCGTCCCAAAGATTTTGAATGGAAGGGAATTCGATACGTACACAATCCACTTGGCAAGCCACGGGAACGAGAAATCCATATGGTATCTCCTGAAATGGACTTTCAAGAAATATGGAAGACAAAAGGAGTAGGTAACGATCAGGGGGGAGAAGTTCCGGGTGAAAAGGTGATCCGATACTGGGAAGAACAGGGAGGAGGCTTGGACGCTTTACTGGTTCGACTGACCAATTCGAAACGAAAGAGTCGCTACGGCAAATATCTGAAGAAACGGATGGAAGCACCACCACCTTCCAAAAAGAAGCGATGATCGACTTCTCATTCACCAATAGATTATCGAGGCACAAGAATGAAACGAGCATTCCAACCCGAGTCATGCAGTAGCTCGAGTACTCTGCGCTGTTGGCAGGTTTGAGATTGAGCCGTGGGGGAGGAATCTCCTCTCCTGTAGAGAGCGCCCTTTGGCAGCAGGAATACAAGCCCTTCCTTCGTGAGTACATTAATTAGTCTCCCGGGGTAACAGTAGCTACGTCAGCTATCTGTTTCGCTTTCTGTTCTACTCTAGTAGAGAGAAGTCTTGGTTATCTCCAGCTACTGTGAGTACTACCGGTGCTAGCAAGAGTACAGTACCGTAGCAGGCTACGTGTGTAGAGATGGGTTTTTGTAGAGGTCCTCCTAAAAGGGGGAGAGCCATAGCTAGATATGAATCACGGTCTGAGTCATATCCTGTAAAGAGATCTACAATACGAGATGCATTACCGGTACCGGTACTGTACAAGTCCTCGTACATCCTCTCTGATCTCTGACGCAGCGAAAAGTGAAAAAGATACTAATCTCCGGGTTTTTTCTATTGGTGCAAGAGGGATGAGAGCGACAGAGAGTAGAGGTACTGCGGTACAAGTACGGTACCAGATGTACCTATGGGACGCGCATATCCGATAGCCGATCGAAAAAAATGGATCGATCTTTCCTCTTCCGCCGACGATGCGCCGACGTCGACGATCGACGCGACGGTATCATTATTAATCTTACTCTTCCGCCGGGTTGGGTCAGTCTACTCGTACCAAAAGGCATTGCTACCATGAAGACCTCTTGCATTCCTACCTTATTCAGCCTGCTCGTGGTGTTCCCAGGGGCGGTCATGGGGTTTGTTCACCATCATGCTGCTGAGATCTCATCCTCGACGAGGAAACAATCATCGCTGCAAATGGTACCGAGATTCGACCCCTCGGAGCAGAAATGGTTCCCATCATCAGAGGAAGAAAGTGACTCCGCAAGTTATCCTCCCGTTCGAAGTCTCCTACGACATGGGCCCAAAGCATTTTTCGTCCGGGTGACACAGCCAGGAATGTACGACCAAGCAGTGCTCAAGTTCATGGCAGGCGAAAAAGTTACACGTTGGGAAGCACAAGGCAATATGGATCGTTTTAATGAAAACGCACAGGACTGGATTTTCGAGCGTATGGAAGCTAAACGGAAGGGATACCAACTGGACTATGTCACTTTGGATCCCAAGCAAGTTGTTCTCTCCAGCGTTTGGGCGGGGATTGTCTTTTGGTTTGCAAATGACTTCTTTCAACGATACGTATTCAAATGAAGCACCCCGCCTTTAGGCAGCTGATATTCGGAAGGATGTATATACTCCACAAGCGCATCTAGCTAGTAGAGGCAGGAATATTTGCCACGAGACAAACTAACTTTCTCATTGAAGAACTGCGAATCAATCTGTTTTCATAAGTTTATCTTCGATTCCGAGACGATCTCTTCACTTCCCCTCAGTCTAATTGCTAGAGGCAGTATCGCAAACTTAGTCTTTCTGTTGCGCTATCAGGGTTTGTACTCTATGCTTATCTATTTGACTAGGTAATCTAGGCCGTTCTCGGCAGTTTCTTCTATAGTCGCCGGGGGCCCCCAAAAGTAGAGGTTTGTTGAGCTCGTCCCCAGCAATTAGGCACTTCCTTCGACTAGCACTGCTACTTCGTTCCGTCTTAGAATATTGGGCGTGATGAATGGGTCATGGTATCCATAAAGTAGTGTCTCGCTGTTGGATTTGACCTTGACTCCGGCCTTGGCAAGGGCCTTGTCGATTAGGGCGCGTTCGCGAATGACCCGCTCATCCTTTGGTGGCGGCCCGGAAAATGTACGAACTGCAAGCGTATGCGCCGGAATTTCCCGTAGCTTGACATTGCTGTTTAATGGAATAGGTGCTGTCTTCATATTGTACTTCTTGCCAATAACAAAAGATACCCTGGTCTTTTTGGTTCCACCAGAGACTCGTACTGGGGCCGTCATGGCCATCGTCTCACCCACCTTGTTGGGGCTCTCGCCTGAGACTCGAACCGGTGCCGTCATGGCCATCTTTTCCCCACTCAGCGCTTCTTGACTTGTCAAAAGACCAGTTAATGACCATCTTTTTGCCTTTTTGTTCTTCCCGAATATGTATTCTGTGGATGGGGGGATGCGGGAAGTGGGGAGTGAGAACACTGATCAAGATTATTGGATTTAGTGGATGCATGGATTTTACAGCCTCCACGACATCCCGGAGACACCGATCGATAATGCGAATCATCATTCCGCACACTTCCTCAATGAGCAACAACACTCTGCAATACAACCACATACCGGCACAGGCTCGAAACCCAGATGCAGTCGGTTATCGGAAACCCACACCATCGACAGTGGTCTCAGCAATCATATAGGGCTCATATCGCCTGATCTCTATTCCGTCAGGCAATTTGGCAATAACATCGTATGAGGGACGCTCCAGCTTCTCGGTTTCTCTCCAGGCATACAGCCCTGTTCCATAGCGAAGAGAGGCCAGCACTGCAATTCCTCCTGCAACAAATCTCACCAGCAAGCTCTGAACCACCATCGTTGAAGCAGGCTTGTTTTTTGTTCAAACTAAACGAAAGAAGTATGGCTGCACAATAAGTATGTCCCTGTGTTATCGGCGTTTTCCCATCAAAACCAGCGGGAAAGGTACCGCAGGAATGCAAACTGAAACTGTCGTCATTGTCGAAATCCTACTTGCTTCATTCGTCATTCGTTTTGTCATCATCATCATCATATCTACCGCGCGGTATCGTCAGTCTAAAACGCGCAAAAACGATGCTTGCGCGTCATCCTCATCATTTTCGCGCACACGCGCACGGCCGACAATAACCTCTCGATGGACAGACATTTTGGCGGGAATGCGAACGGACAATTTTGGCCAGCGTGGACGACCGCGCGGAGAACTGGGAGAATCAAACTCCGAACGGAAACGAGTGAGTGGTGTGGTTGGAGTTTTTCGACCCATCTCGCCACATTTCTCATCGACGGGCGTGGGATGTTGCCCATTTCCACGAACACACCATACTCTTAGAGAACATATTTATTCTATCAACCAACTCCACACGCCTCGTTGTTGAGATAAGAACTCTCATAAATCTGGAATCTTTGATCTTCACTTCCTTCGCAACAACAATATTACAACCGGCTGATACCCACCAGCCGTGAAGAACATCTGCCAAGATGGACAGACTACCACAGAAAGATCAGAGAAAAAGTCGCAATGGCTCCCACCGCAGACGCATGGCGTGTTTTTCGCTTAGCTTTTCGGCTATCTTGGTGGCTTGTCAGTTTGGAAGTATGTTCATGCCCGAGGGTCTTCTTGCCGTCACAGGTCGAGGTCTCCTACTAGAACAAGATAACAAAGCAGTCCGCAAGTTTTTGAACGAGGCTAACAAGTTGGATGCCCGCGAATCGGCTAACCTGGAACACGAACACTCTCGTCAGGCTGATCACAAGAAGGAAACTCGTAGGCAAAAACGGAAGAGGCAGAAGGAAGACAAGCGTAAGAAAAGGGAAGAGCGCACCAACAAGAAGACTCATGCCGAAAAGAAGGGCACTGCCTCTACGGAGTTGAATAACTCTTCAGCAAAGAAGCATGGACAGGAATCGCTTCGGAAAAGGGCCGCGGACACCGTGGAAGGTGGAAAGGTTGAAGATGGCATTTCTGCCATTGCGGAAGCAATCGACCAGCCCCACCACGAACACATTGGCTCAGATGAAGAAGTAGTACCTAACCAAGTGGAGTGCTCACTACCACGAGAGCCAATATGGGAGTACGAAAACTACGGAGAGGACCATGAAGCTAAGGCCAATAAGAGGTTGCTCATTGGTCTGTATTCTGGATTCGGAGTATATGGCAGTCTCTTGACCAAGACGGCCCACGTCAACCGCGCTTACGCACGGCATTGGAAGCATGATGTTGTTTTGGTCCAAGGAGCGGCGCTACAAATCAAGGAACTGGATGGAGACTGCGAGCCTCCTCCTCATCGAGCTACCTACGACAAAATTCCATTACTACGGTATGCTCTCGAGCACAAAGACCAGTACGATCAACTCTTGATTTTGGACACGGATGCGTTAGTATACGATATGGACTTTGATGTTACTTCGTTGCTCCCAAAGGGTAAAATGTTGGCTGCTCAAAAGGTCCGCGAGTCCGATGACCACGAGACCTGGGATATCAACGCAGGAGTAACTCTGTGGGACTTACATCATCCGCGTATCCAGAAGCTTACCAAGGAATGGTTCACGCATTCCAAAAGCGGCATGGAGCACAATTATCATGCGTCAAACGATCAATACCATTTGCACTATGCGCTAAAGGAGGGAAATTACAAGGAAGATATATTCGCTCTGGATGAAGAATTCAATTATGGCCACGGTACGATTGTGAAACATTTCATCCGCAAGCCAGAGCACAAACAGTGGGGCGAAGCAGCAATCTTAGACAACCGGGAAAACAGAATTGAAATTGCGATCGAAGAGATCTGCAAAAAGCACAAACCAATCTGTGAGGCGGTGGACAAGAAGGTCTACTCCGAATAATTCCCCAACTCTTTTCCCTATGTTGTAAGAGGATCCGAGAGCAAGGCCCTTTATCCATGCAGTCATTCCTTCTAACTGCTGGTTTTTCCTGCGTTTTTTTATTAGCTAGCAATAGCTGATTTCAGGGAGGAAAGTCAATTTAATCCAGTTCATTATTTTCCTAGACGATTAGTTCAAAACAAATAACACGTTTTTGCAGATGTAATTTTGCAATACCAGAACAGCAACATTAGTTGTCGTCTTCAAGAATCATTTGGACGGCGTCAAGTGCTTCCTTCTTTTCCTTGTGGGCCTTCGCGAAGTGCAACTTGGCATCCAACATCTTTTGGGACAAAACATGACGATCCATGGTCTCAGCGCATGCTGCACAGCTCTTGGTAACCTTGTCATACAGTTGCTTGGCGTAGTCCTCAGGGGAATGGTCGAGGCCAAACTCTTGCATGAGCTGACGGCGCTCTGTGGTGCGAAGAGCGCGGCGCTCTTGGAGATGACGGCGACCAGGACCCTTCGAGGTGGTGCAGGAATAGTCAAAAGGAGCATCTCCGCCTTCAAAGACCCACTTTGGGATATCAGCATGGGTTCCCCAATTTCCGTCAACGACTTGAGTGATTCCAAAGTCAACGGCGGTAGTCATGACTGCAATGACCTCCTCTTCGGTCAAATCAAAGGTATCCATCATCCAAGCCCTAGTCTTCAGGAAGACATCCTCGAAGGCAAGATCCAGCGAAGCACCTTCAACGAAGATAGTGGAAGCATCCACCAAGTCATCCAAATAGTTATCGTAGGCAAATCCGTGGACAACAAACTGAGTGGAAGTTTCCAAGAGGGGGAATGGCATGCTGCTGACCTTCTTCGGCAAGCTACCCGCTTTATGGAGAGTGATTCGGAGTTTAGCAGTCATACTGGTTTCCATTGCTGTACCCGCAAGCTCCGAATCACCTTGAGCAGCATGAGTGTCGCCAACAACAACCATGCCACCCGGGACCTCGACGCTTTCGGAAAAGAATTCACAGAAGTGAGTGAGATGATCGTATGTCAGACGGATGAATAATATTCGTGACCGGCCGCACAAACTTACTTGTAATACATGGTTCCACCCTTTCCGATACGCCAGTCGTCAACATTTCCTCCGAAACGGGCAGGAGGGATCGAGTTGGCACCACCCTGCGCGTCATTGTCGATGTAGTTAGCTGTATTGTTGGGCATGACAGCCAAAGTACCAATATGGGGACGCAGAGGAACCTTCCAGTCAAGACCAGCAGGATCAGGGGACAGATATTTGATGCCTCCTTCGTCGGTCACAATAGTGTCGTTAAAGCCTTGAGGATAGTCAATAGGCATGTCGGACATCAACTCGCCATTGTACCCATGGTCGAATTCGTGAGGCACCCTGCAACAAACAATTCATGGCAACAGAGGACGATAAAAAGGTGAGAAGCATGGCCTTCGAATTGTTTCATCAAGATTGTTCAAGAACTTACATCACTGCTGGGTTGTTGTCAAAAGTGCGGATGGAACCGTCAGGGGCTGTCATATTAGGAAAGCGGTACATGTAGACTGGTTTTCCGTAGAGCATGTCGCCGTTGTCGTCTTCAATAAACTCAAAGACGGTAATTGCCTCGGTGCCCCCTGTTGTGACATAAGGAGTACCGTCGCGCTTTGAATCAACACGATAGTGGTATCCGGCGAACTTTTGAGAGTTGGTCCCGAAACAGCGGCCAGTATCAGGATTAAGGCGAGGGTCCAACTCCAGAATGTCAATTTGGATCACATCGCCAACTTCAGCTCCAGCGACTTCAATTGGTCCGGTGATGAGGTGAACACCAGTACCATTTAACTTCGGTTCAGGCTTGTTTTCCAAGGTCTGTCCAGCTTCCCAATAAAAAATGTCTTCGACTGCCGGATCGCCTCGGATCATCTTGGCATAGTCGTGTCCACAGTGATGAGTAATGACTTCAACAGTAATGGTCTCACCAGATTGCATGGTGATCTTTGGCGTGGCCGCAGGATCATAGTAACCCCAAGTGACCGTGTCGAGTGTGGCGGCAAGATAGTGGTCCGTCTCGCCGAACTTCTCGGAAACTTGAGCGCTCATGGGCATGGAAATTTCGATGTCAAGGGCAGGCTTGCATCCTGCCAAGTCCTGCGCAAGGACGGCAGGCGCCAGAGAACCCAAAAGAGTGGCAGCCATAATGGCACCGCTCAAGGGCGCAAAGCGGTCGGGTACAAAAAGATTCATGAGAAAACTGCTAACAGCCAGAGAAGTCTTTGCGGTTGAACTGGCGATATTGTCGCCGGACTCAGAGTCTCCGGGGCAAGGATTCGAGGCTTCGTCAGAACAGGTTCCGGTTGATACAGTCAGGACACCAGTTTCGTCAATGTAAACTAGAGGTGTCTCGCTGGCTCCGAGGATTTTCAGTGATGGGGTCGATGCTGCAAAATCGGAGGCGCGAGTTTTGTTTGTTAGGAGGTGCTTGTTTGTGCCAAGAATCAGCCTAAGTGCATTGTTAAGATATTGATCTTACCTTCTGCAGACGAAATGTAAGAGACAGTTGGCTCAAAACCAATGATTGACAACTTTCCGAGGTCACCAAACGCGTATGAGGCTTCAAGTCCAACGAGGGAATCAGAGGAAACGCTGCAAAGATTTTCGGACGCGGATGCTCCAGGGACGGCAAGAAGGCAAGCAAGAAATGCACCAGTCAACGCAAATTTCATCCTGCAAAGGTTATCGAGAAGATGACCAAAACAAATTATGACGACGAGGCGTGCCGAAGAAAAAAAAGATTTTTTTCGGATCGTCGTTGTTTTGCTCCATCATCAGCAAAACATGAAGTTGACGCATGCGTGTCGGCGGGAAATGTTGTGAACGCATGTTGTGGACAATTTCCTACTGGACTTGCGTAGAATTCCTACACAAAGGGAGTTCAAGACTCGTAGGGAGGGCATATTCGTCCCTGCTGACGTAAACACATGTATCCTTATATAGGATGACGTCTTGCCTTGAGGTACGACACTGCCAGAGTAGCGCCTCCGCGAAAAAATGAAGAACTTTTATCTTTCAACGGAACTTTTATCTATTATTTTCCATTTTTTCTTCAAACACGCACGAGACAGCGTCATCAGCGTGCATGCTTCCCAGTCTGGGGGCAGAGCTTTGATCCGTCGAAGAATTCTTGCACCAAACAATTCTCAAGGAGACGAGGAAGGGAAGGTGACGTACGACAATGCTGTTGAGCACAAAGGGGTTCGATGGAAAACCGACGATTATTCTAATACTAATATAGTCTCCGGCACTTTACCGGAACTGGTACCGTAAAGCAGCGAAAAAGTGCTGTCTATGATTCTCAGCTACTACAGCGAAAGTACCTTCTTGACTCTCGAGAGCAATAAATCCTCCATGAATGGTCATCATCGTCCTCATGATCCCTCCTGCACCGGAACGATAAGGATAGCCACGCCAGATAGCTACTAGATGATGACAGTCCAGAGTTTGACTCAGTCGTGGACTCTTTTCACCCGCTAGACTACCGGTTGGATACTCTCTACTTTTCCCAGAAAACAAGTACCAGGAGGTAGTACTAGTAGTAGTACTACTTGTGTGATATTACGTGCACTACTACTACTACTACTACTACTACTAGCTAGTAGCTAGCGTGGTTGGAGGTACTACTATACAATTCTACTAGCCGTGCATGATCTATCGTGGTGGTAGCTCGTAGTGAAATCTTGCGAGGTTGTTCTTTAACTTTTAGCATCTTCAATAGCATCGTCCTATTCTTCTTTGTTGGTCATGATGCTAGTGGTACTACTATTCGAACTCACTTTTGTTCGGATCGAATCATCAGTCTGGAATAGCTGGAGAAGTCCCAAATTGTGTTCAGTGAACATAGTTATCAGCTTTTCGTCTGAGTCCTCGCCCATTGCAGACGCCTGCTCAAGTTGTTTCAGGAGCATATTCACTCTAACAATAACTTCTTCACTCGAAGAAATCAACTCTGAATAATCGAGTCGCGGCTCCAAATAAGAGTCATCAGAATCGTCCGAATCGACGGCGACTTGCGGGTTGTTGCTGCTCGACAAGGCCTTTTCTGCCTGCTTCTGCTCTGCTTGTTTCCACCTTCGTCGCTTCGCTTTTGTACTGGATCGATATTGATGGCTCAAATGCTCTCGAAATGCTTGTCCAACTTTTTCCCGTGCCAGGTTTTCGCTAACTGCGTGCCAGACGCCATCTTGTTCTCGGACAAAGCCCCCCGGGCTTCGTTCTCGGAAGAAATCCACTACATCCGAGACGACCAAGGATTTGCTAATTTTGGACCTTGCATTTGCGTAGGCATGGACTGATTCTTTGATCATTTTTCGGAAGAGTTGGTTTCCGACGTGCTTTTTTACCATGGCACCACGGGCACAGACCACATCGAAAGGTCCAGGAGCGAATCCACAGGGCAAAGGTGCAATCATCCTCGTTTTATTGTTGTTCTTTCCATCCTCGTTGTTCATTACAACGCGGTGCTGGGGATTCACTTTTTCTCCCGATAGCATCGAAGTACTGATGCTGATCTCTTGATACATGTGATAAGAGGGAATCATATGGATAAAATTTCGAAGGGCAAGTATTATGGTTTTGGAAGAGGAGCGATGGAATTTGTGAGCTTGTGGCTGGGCGGGTTCGGTGCAAGAAGCAAAGCGAGGACGACGACGACTCGAACTAAAGCAACTGTGTCTGGAGCGAGAAATTTAATTAACACCCGGGGTTGTGTCGTGTTTTCTCCGGGACTTCGTGTACTGCCTCGCGACCCATTCGACGAGTCAATCACAATTGTGACGTCAGACATACGACATGTTGAGTACACGACCGTCTGGCTTCGTACGATTCCCCTGATGCTCCTGCGTGTACCTGGTACCTGACGGACGCGAACATCGGAAAAAAGCCAAAGAGACGAGGCCCCCGCAAAATTAAACGAACGAACACGAACAGCAGAAGCGAGAACCGCGGAGATCGAGCAGTAGATGAGAGTAGGATGCGAGGCGCGGAAGATATTGAGGATTGAAGATAAAAAAATCGACTACGAAGGGCGACATACGTTGATACGCATTGCAACAAAACGCCAGCAGATGAGAAGATTGAATACCGGTATTGTGAATTGACTCCCACGGGCTGCCACTTGCCACTTTCACTTCATTCATCATGATGTCCTCTTTTCATCGGCGACGACGACTCCCACGCTCTACTTCACTGGTTTCGGTGTGATTCATTCATGCATTCACTAATGTCTTCAATACTGGCTGTTGATATTTGATATTTTCAATTTAGATCTCTCCATTGGCGCGGGGCAGTATTATTCGTCCGATCTTGCAACACTCTGCTGTTGGCCTGCTGCTAATCAATCAACACTCGCTCGAGTAGTAGTACTGCTTACATGAGAGTGAATAGGATACATAGTGAACGTACGATCACTGAAAGTTGGCTTGGAGTTTCTTCCACGATCGCGCGGGCGGAATGCAAGAATGATATTATATATTGACTTGGGTGCTTGCCTGGCGGCGCAGCGGTCCGGGCGCTGGGAAGCATGCGAGCTTTCACTTTTTATTTTCATTGTTCGGAACAGTTGCCGAAGTAAAACCACTTCCATCGACTTCCTCGAGGACAGAAACAACAGTTCAGAATGAAACTCTCATGTGTTCCCTTCATCACGATGATCAAGTTGATTGCGTTGATCTTGAAGGTTTCCGCCGTCTCTTTGACGCATGATTTGGCAGCCGCTTGGCCCGGAGCGTTATCCTCCTCCTCCTCTTATTGTGCTCCCTGTATGGATCGTCAGACGTTTTCCATTCGAGCCATTCTCCATGGTTCCCCTCGTGATCCCTTTTGGCAGCAAGTCAAAGGGTCAGCGCAAGCGGCGGCCGTGGATCTAGGAGTCGATCTGGAGGTCCTTTTGTACGGTGACGATGATATTATCCAGCCGCCAAGCAATCAGATGGTCGAGGCTATCGAAAATATTGTCCAGCAATACTCGTCGTCGTCGGTATCAGCTTCTGCTCGTCGTCCCGATGCCTTGTTAGTGACGACTCCTACGGAACAAGTGCAAGAGGCTGTTGCCAAGGCTCTAGAGGCAGGATTGCCCGTCTTCGGACTGAACACTGGATCGAACTACTGGATGAGCACCGCCTACTCCGAAGATGACGATTTGACAGATTCGGGGGAAAGCGAGAATAACGTTCTGGCCTGGGTCGGAGCGGATGACTACGCCATTGGTCGCATGGCGGCCCAGGCTTTTCTGAAGCAGAATGTGGACCGTCCGATTCGCAAGGCGCTCTTTGTTCATCGCCAGCAAGCTGAAAGAAGTGCTACAGGTATGGACGACGAACAGTTCCGTGGATACAAGGAAACGATTCTCGAGCACCAGAGCTTGATGAGCCATCTTGACAAGGTACTCGATCACAACGTTCTGGCTGGGACTGTCCAACAAGTTGTCCTAGACAACAACAACAACAACAACAACAACTTCGATCTACTACCATCGGATGAAGAACTCGCGAGTATCTTTGAAGGCTGTCCTTTTGATGCCATCTTTTGGAACGGGCCCAATGTCACCCTCGTATCTGAATGGATCCACAAGTACGAGTGTACCAACCTCACCTTATTGGGAGGCTTGGTGGTGGAATCAGACAGTCATGTCAGCGGCGTACCACAAGCCATTCAAGACGGCCGCTTGCTCTTTGGGATTTCGGAGCAAGCTCACGTACAGGGCCATTTGCCGGTTGTGCTGGCAACCTTGTATCTGACTACCGGTCAAGTCCCGGCTCCATCGTTCGAGGAAGAGTCTGGCATCTTCCTGGCCCATCACACCCTCTGGGATAAATCGAACGTCGCCAGTATGCCATCCGCTTCTTCTTCTCCACGTCCATCATGCCCGAATGATACCAGTCCTTGCAGTACCTCCTCGACGGAGCTTCCTGCACTGCGCACTGGAAAGACTCGGTCCCCCTGTTCTTCTCTTCGAGACAGCACCTGCCAAGATGCATCATCATCGCCTCCTCGGATCATTGGATTTGTGATTTTCGATGAGGATGCCGTGGATCCTCTCTACACTGCTGCGATCGCATCGGCAGCCAAGGCGGCCGCTCAAGACTTTAAAGTCAAGCTTCAATTCTTGCCCACTAACACTTACTCCATGTCACTTCCGCTGGAAGATGGCACGTCTTGGTCCATGATATTCGAGGAGGAGGAAGAACAGGAGGAAGAACAAGAACCCGAGAAGTCTGTGTTTTTCAAAAGAAACAATAACAAGAACAGCTCCATGTACGGTGAGCATTTGGACTCGTCCTCGTCCTCGTCCTCGTCGCCTCGTACCCCCTCCTTGTGGGAAGCCTGTGGTCAAGGGAATCTCGTCGATGGATTGGTGGTGGCGCTTCCACTTCAAGCTCATTTTTATCCTCCACTTGCACAACAACGATACGTACGTTTTAACCCGTACCATTATTATTTCGCCGTTATTCAACGTTGCCTGGAGAATGGCATTCCTGTCATTGCGGTACGGGGGAACTTTGAAGAGTCGTCTCCCATGGAGAAATCAATTGCGATTCGACACCAAGTCCGGCCCAATTTCTACACGGCAGGATTCAAGGCAGGTCAAGAGTTTGCACGGCGGATCCGGGAAGATGATGACACCAACAAGGACGATGCCAACGAGTTACCGTCAACATCATCAGCATTGTCGGAACACAAGGTATGGTGTCTCTACACTACTGTAAGTGCCCACGCTTGCGTTGGTTTGCAAGATGCGCTGTACTGGGCAAATGATAGAGCTATGTCCACCAACGAGACCAATGTCCTACGCTACATGGATCACTTGCACTCGGAGGGAGGTCGAAATTCGTACTTTCGTGCCATTCTCAAAGCGGAACTGTTGGAAGCGTACCAAGATGGATCCAGCAACACTGCGAGCGTCCAGCTGTTCTTGACAGACACCGTGCTGCTTCCTATTGTCCAAGAACTCGACCGTGCAATAACTGATCGGTTGACGATTGGGGTGATTGGAGCCACGGAAGAAGTCTACGCTCAAATGGATGCCGGTGTGATCCAGTTTGCCTTGGACCCCCAGTGGTACAGCGAAGGATATCTCCCCGTGGCCCTCTTGGCGCAAGAAGATGCCCAGCTGGAAAACGAGGCAATCGAAACTGCACCTACCCTCCTTCGTTCTCCGCCACAGCTCTTGGAACGCACCTGCCAGGCCAATCTTTTCCCTGTGTGCCCCATCACCCTCGGCAGTGCCGACGGCGATTTGGACAACGGAAATACTGGTAACAGCAAGGCATCGTCGGCGTTTGATCACGCCAGTGCCAAGCGACGGGCGTGGTTGGCAGTAGCAGGAACAGTTGCGTCGGTACTCTTTGTTTGATACTAATCGCTCCACACCTCCCCTTTATTTTTTGTCGAAACACAAAGCGAACAAAGTAGAAACTGCATTCCTTTTTAAATCGTTTAGAATCCTATGAATCTTATTCTTTGCGTCTTAGAAGAAGGTTTTCCAGCTAAAAGTAGGAGGGGGGACTCCTGTCAATCCAATCCCAACACAGATCATGCACTGAAGCATCGGAGCCAAAAGACCACAGATTCTCCACATTGGATTCTCCTGTTTCATGTACCCAAAGCGATAAACGAAGCGGGACACAGTCCAAGAGACGGTACAAGCAATCGCCCAAGAAGAGTCCACAAGACTAGCCGACACTGCCAACGGCAAAAAGATCATTGCGTTTTCAATATGATTTTGATGGATGCGATTGCTCTCCACCAAACGAAAGGGCGTGGCAGAAGGGACCATGGATGCTGCCGCAGGTGAAAACGATGAAGACGCGGATTCCGATCTCGCAACGGCGCCAAAGAGGTATTCACTCCAAAAGAGTCCCGAAATCAAAGGTGCCACTTGGATCCATTGCGCCAACCCCTCAATTCCATCCTTGGACGACGTCTCGTCTCCCCTCAACAAAAAGGTATGGACACCAAACGCAAGCGATATCCCAAGAGCCGCACCAGTCAAAGGAATGATGGCGGAGGGTACTTTCACCGAATTTCTCGGCACCTATGCCATGCTGGTTGACCTTTTGGTCCAAAATAACTCGACGAGCGAAGCGAGAAAAGCCGCATTGGATTTCAAAAGCCGCTTGCACGAAAAAATCCAATTTGAGTTTACGCTAGTACGTAAATCATTTTGTTTCAACAGGAAAATAAGATAAGTGACAATGGCAACCGAGATTATCCAAGGGTATTCCCAAAAGAGGACAGCTTTGCTACGGTATGCAAATTGCAAATCGAAATCGAATTGTATTTTTCTCTATCATCTAGTACGACGTACTACCACTCCATCGGTCTACAGTGTCTGAGAGAGTTGACCGTTACCTTAGTGGGTGCCTGCGCCACTCCTTGATGCGGGCATGCCACGCGCCAGTATGTAGCGCCGTTCACGTGCGTGGCACACCGGCGGGCACGCATCCATGCGGGCACGTTCGTCTGTTGTGTTCGGACTAGTCGTCGATTCTTTCTCTCCATAAATAAAATTATTCTTCAAAGTGACGTGGCCGCCACAAAAAAGTGCGACTGCGTTTTGCTGACCGACCGACCGACCAGTCCACTTTCTCTTCCGACGCGACCGCCGACCACATCTCATCATCAACCACATCTGCCAATTCATCTTTTTCTCCCCTACTCTCTCATTTTTTTTTTGTTCTCTTGATACAAACCTAAAGCTATCATGATTCCAGCTCCGAAGACGGTTCTGTGCCTTTTGGCTGCCATCTACACGGTCGATGGATTCGTTTCATCCAGAGGTAGCGTCTCACATTTTGGTGCTGTCCAAAGAAACAACCACGTCGTCAAACAGCAACATGCCCCTCTCATGGTCGCCACAGGCCTTGGTGAAACGCCAGTTCTCGAACGAACAGGCAGGGACAACAAATCCCCTACTGTTCCACGGACGATCAGTGTTGACGAGCCTCCGACTCTGTCGCAAGTCAAAAAACTGCTACCCGCGGAGGCCTTTCGAGTGGACACCGCCACTTCGCTATTCTATTTTGTGGTCGACTTTATTGCCGTGGCAGCGACCATGGGCTTTTTGAATCAAGTCGTCACTTCTGATATCTACCATGGACTACCTATTTGGGGTCAGGCTCTATGCGTCGCTCCTCTCCAAGTTCTGGTATGTGAACGACGATAACAAAAGCAATCAAAATGGTGGACTTATCCGCCATTGTAACTCATTCCGTTTCTCTTCCAACCTACTAACACGATCCTCTCAAAGACTGGGTTTGCCATGTGGTGCATGTGGTGTATTGGTATGTGGACAAAGAAGGAAGAATTCTTGCGGTTCTTGCGGACATGGCACCACCACCGCTGTATCTCATATTATATTATCTCTTCCAACTACTACTAACACGACCGCCGACGACGACACCTCAACAAAGGCCACGATGCGGGCCACACGACCGTCTCCAAGAACCGATCCTACGGGGATATCATCAATCGTGTCGTCGGAGAAGTGGCACATTCTATGATCTGTCTGACGCCGTTTGTTCCATGGCGTAGCAGCCACCTGAAGCATCACATGGGTCACAACCATCTGACTCGCGACTACTCGCACCAATGGTTTATTCGCGAAGAAAGAGACGATTTGCACCCGCTCATCAAACTGAGCCACGCGACGAGGAATGTCCAGCTACCAATCCTGTACTTGGTATATTTGCTTTTCGGAATCCCCGATGGCGGCCACGTTCTTTTTTATGGGAGAATGTGGGAAGGTGAAACTCTTCAACGAAAGCTCAATGCAGCTCTGTCGGTTGTGGTTTCCGCTGCCACCGCAGGCACTCTGTGGATGAACATGGGAACGGCCGACTTTGCTGTAGTTTGCATTGCGCCCTGGTTGGTTATGTCGTTCTGGCTGTTCATGGTAACATATCTCCAGCACCATAGCGAAGATGGAAAGCTTTACACAGACGATACTTGGAGTTTTGAACGTGGAGCCTTCGAAACCGTCGATAGGGACTACGGCAAATGGATCAATCGAATGAGCCACCACATGATGGACGGACATGTCGTCCATCACTTGTTTTTCACTCGTGTCCCACACTACAATTTGGAGAAAGCAACCAAGTCGTTGGTGAAGGGAATGAACGAGCGTGGGCAGGGTCACTTGTACAAAAAGATCGACACACCTGATTTCACGCAAGAAATCATTCGACAGTTCGACGAAGAATGGTTCTTTGTCGACGAAAAGAAAATTGTAAGAGAATAGGCTAGCTAATACTACAAATGACTGTGCGTATTGTTTGTGCTTCGAAGAAGTTTGATACCGTATTACTTTCTACTCGTAAGCGGAGCAGCTCAGTCGTCGTACGTTATCGATGAAGCGCGTAATAGTAGTTCAGGATTTTTACCAGTTGGTGCTTACCAGTATATTGGTGCCTACAATGTCGTCTTCACTTGCCCTTTCTTGTTTTTGTAAAACAAGCAAGACAACTTGTGGTTCGCCCAGTCATCCACTTGGCACTAAACTGTACGACAAAATGTGTTGATCCCCACCGTGACGTCACACACCAGCACCGTTGCTCCCTCACGCCAGCCATCCTATTTCCGCCAATCAGAGCATTCAGCCGTTACACGCGCCGATACCCAAGGCTCTCACACAAATCATGGAACCATAGCGACATCCCCATAATTTACGTAGCTCACCTTTATCATCGACAAGGTGCCCATCAATAGAGCTACGTAAAACCGTTCCGCGTACCCCGCCGAACTTCACCACCACGAGGACCACGTTTCCCTTCCCACACCCTACTCTCACACCCATTACCGAGAAACCCACCACGGCCACTTTTACACTCCTTCGTCGTGAAGTGTATGCCAACTTGCGCTCAGTCCATTGTCCGCTCGGCGGTGGTGCCCATGGCTGGCTAGCCCTTGCCATGTCGGACGCTGCATATCTCCAACTCACTGGTACTGCATTTGTTCCACCCGTGCACCCTGGCCCTCTACCAGTTCACGCCGCCGGCGCCACTAACGCCATCATCACCGCCACCAACAGACTTTACGACGCCAATCTGCACCAATTCGAAACCTACACTAACTTGAAAGCTACCGTTCGCTCTCAAATCCTTGCCGCCGTCCCCGCCACCTTCTACAAGATCCTCGAGGATCCTGACTTTGGGTATGCCGAAGTCGATCGCGTCTGGATCTGGGAAACCCATGCTGTGCATATTTGCGACACCGTCACGTGGTTTCCTAGCAAAGTGCAACTCCCACCTTGAGAAGTTGTCGAGTCAAGAACAGGTCCTCGCCTCCACCACTACGAACTGGGGCACCCATGTAAATTCCAGCAACATCCAAGAGAGCTGTCAAAGGCAACAACACTGAGTGACGTCGTTTTTCCGGCCAAGGAGCTAGCTACACATACTAGCCCGTCAATCTTTTTAATGAAAAGGATAGATTTTATTGCAAAAAAATAGCAAAACCTTCTCAAAGGCAAGAGGCGTTTGTTGCGAGAAGACCATGATCGAAAGACTCCGATCCCCGGTGGCCCTACAAGATGGTTGTTTCTCGTTTCCCCTGTCTTATTGTGTGTCGTCGCGGGGTGGTGTCGGCATCATTTTTCTATCATCACCAGTCCGTTCGCGCCATAAAAATTAAGGTCTGGTTAGTCAATTTTCCAAAAATCATCCCAAAGAGCACAGGCGCCGAAAAAGTATCACATGACTCCATCTCGTGACCCGCCTTTTCCATCCGCCAAACGTGAAAAGATCGAAGAACCGGTACTCGTACGGTTGTTTTAGAAGAAGCCGATCACGACACCCATCATTTTTCTGCCTCTACTACTAGCATTGTCGACCCGGTATCATATCAACAATAGAGGACGAAACAACAACATGAGTGGAACAGCTAAGTCGTTGTGCAGAAGTACTGCCACTCCTGTCGCAGAATCTGCTCTCTAGCTAGTAGAGAGTAGTAGAATTATTCTCGGTGAATCGTGTGGTAGTGGCAGTTCGGGATTTTACTACTACAGGAGCGTTACACTGTTTACTCATAGAATTTTTGTCTCTCTAGAGTAGTAGTATATACTTTTGTCGCTTTCCCTTGCTTGTTGTTGTCTTTGTACCACGAGCAAGACTTCTTGCACGACTGGTACTACTACTTCTTTTACATTACCGCAATAGTCTCATCAACGATTCCACTGGCAATGATTCGAGTACTCATTTCCTTGTTGTTTTGAGATGACACTAAACACAAGGCTCCCATGGTCCCATTCTTGGCCGTAAACAAAATAAAGGCAGAACATCTGGGCGGAAGGCAATCCAAATCGGAAACATCGTGCAAGGGCCAATGCCAGCTTTGCGTAATTTCAGTATCATTGGTACTGCTGCTAGTACTAAGCAAACGAAGCTCTCCTTGAGGCAAAAGTCGAGTCCAATCGACACCCAGGCCAAACTTGGCATTGGGGGCCGCCATGAGTACGCGTGACGGCATTTCTGTAGTGGCTGTAAGCTGGGGTGCTGCTGCTGGTGGTACTGCTGGCGTTGTTGAATCATCCACCGTATTCGTAGTGGTAGTAGGCGTTGGTGGAGTAGGAAGAACAATGATACCACTTCGTTTTCCACTTCCCAAAGCTTGTTGGACCACAATGGGTGTCTCGTAGTCGATAGGACCGACCAATGGAATGGGTACTTGATAATTTCCGGCATCTAGTTCTCCCAAGCAAGAACAAAAATTACGGAGATTGCTTTTGGCTACCAACCCAATGGTCGGTTCACAAATATCTCGAAAGAACCACGATACCAAAATGGATTCATTCGATAGACTCTTGGCGGCTTCCAAAGCCGATTCATCGTCATCGTCTCCCGACGCAGATGGTTGAGAGTTGGTGTTGGTCGCCGTAGCAGCCGCCAACACATCGTTTCGTTGTTGTTCCATCCATTCGGGACGAATGGTAAACAGCAAAAGTTCGTGTTCTTTGTGACGTTTTTGCTGCTGTTCCAAAGGTTTTGCTTTACTATCCGAACTACCACCACCAGTACGTTCCCACAGTGCTGGATTGGCCGTGTTGAAAAAGGTCGACTCGTTCATGCCCAACCGTTCTTGCAATTCTTGTTGGAATTCCGGGATTCGTAGAACATTGAGCTCGTCGACATGGTCGTCGTGATCGGCAGCATCCAAATTGCCCAGCATGTGATACAATTGATAAAACGTGTGAGCATCGCCCAGGGCATGAGCCATACTGACAATGATGGCAAATTTGTGGTCCGGATCGGCTGCGTCGGGAAGAAGTGTGACCTTCCAAAGAGGGTGTTTTCGTGATCCTACAAGTTCGGGAAGAGTGGGAACTTTGAGACGGTACTCTCTCATGAGATCTTCGTATTGATGGTACGGGGTTCGTGAAGTAAAAGGGACGGCTCCTAATTCAAACGTCTGAAAGGAAGAGGGAGTTTCGATGGTACTGCTGCCAGCATCGGTGCCGTGAAAGAGTCGAGGATACGGATCGGATCTTCTTTGGGCTACAATTCCACCCAACCATGGATTCGCTGCCCGAATAGCATCGACACGGGCCTCCAATTTCGATCGCACTGTCTCATAACTGCCTCCCTCATAGAATGTAATGGTAGAAATTGTGGATTGGAGCATCGAACTGCTGACTTCAGCGGGTAGAAACTCCACCGACTGCAAAGATGGATCCTCCAAATCGATGCCTTCGTCCAGACGAAATCGAGCCTCTTGCTGCTGGTAGTAGGCGTATCCAGCTCCGGCCAGGAAGATCAAAGAAGCCATGATACTATTATTAGGTACTCAACTCGTGGCCGTCGATAATAATGGTGTCGGTTGTTGTGCTTTGTGATATTCAAGATTTTACTCCGGCGAGAGAGGAATATATGCGTCGTTGTCAAAACAGATCTCCTCATTCGCATCCGCATGCATCGATCGTCGTTTTTCGTTCTCGTAGCAGGCGTTGAACGGGGAATTTCATTTTGGGCTTCGCCATTTTTGGCCATCATCATCAATCGCGGTTCTTTCGGGGTATTTATTTCAGCATAATTAACGACACCCTAGTGGGTTCGCCGTCTTGGATAAAGTGCGAGCCCACGTTTGACCCTCGACCGTTGTTCCAGGAGCTCGGAAGAGCTCATAACCACCACGTGGATCACTCCAAGACGCGCACACCTCTCCAGCCAGTCAAAAAACAGCGAAGAAGTCTCGCACGCGAGACCCGCGATGAGACCCGCTTCGTCGACACCGCGCATCATATACCCATCGATCAAAAACAATAACCATCATAACCATCGAAACAAAAGGCATGATCAACCCATCATTATCATTTACTACAGCATATTATAGTTCGCCACCAGCAACTACAGCAGCAATACCATGTTGATCTGTGGTTTTCTACTAGCCTCCACCATGACGGATGATTCGGTGCCACGGAGGTTATTTCGATTCCTTCGAATCGCCATCATCTGCCAACTAGTCCTTGTTTCGACATGTCGAGGCTTTTTTCAGAATTTGGCTGCCAGCAAGCGACACTATCACCCTAATTTTACTACCAAATCGATTGGAAATGCTCCCAGCACTGTCGTCGTCGACGACGACGTCGACCAATGTCCCATCTCAAGTGGTGCCATCCAGGGCGTGTCTTCTTCTACCTCTGCTACTAGAACAACAACGAGTACTCGACTTTACGAATCGTCGTCGTCGTCGTCCTCCGCCTCCTCTTCACCTTCGCCCAAACAAACTAAACCTCCTCGATTTGTTCAAAAAGCGCATACTTCTCAACAGAAGAAGAAGAAGGCAACCAACAAATCCATGATGGGGGATTCCAATTTTAGCGGGAGCAACAGCGGAAGCAGCAACAGCGGAAGCAGCAACAACAACAGCAACAGCAATTATAGACCAAGAAGAGGCCCACCACTACCTCCCGGAGTCGTTCGTTCCGAAAAGTCGATTGAAGATTTGGAAAATATCATGTTGAAACGGTGGGGCACTTTGGATGCTGCTACAACCACTTCGACCCAGACCGGACCCGGTGGTGGTCGAAATAAGAAAAAGGGGTCATCATCATCTTCATCATCATCAAGCACGACGAATCCCTTTCAACGTGCCGTCTTGGATCCATGGGCGAACGACAACGACGGCGGCAATGGACAAGGGACATCCTACAAGAAGAAGAATGTGGTGCGAGAATTTTACGATGAAGACGATGAAGGGTTCGAAATTATGGAATTGGATGATGACGATGAGGATTTTATCGATGATGGAGAATGGGAGTGGGAAGATGGTGGACCTTCGGCTACTTCACCCGAGGCACGGAATCCACGGATGCAAATTAGTCATTTGATTCAGCCTCAACCAGCGGGAGGACGAGGAACCAATCAACCCTCCGTCATCGGCGACTCGTCATCACCACCAAAACCACGTAAACAACAACTGCAACAACAGCAGCAGCAGCAGTCTTACTTTTTCAATCCCAACAAGCAACCGACGCCTGCAGCTGCTGCTGACGATGAGCCCAATAAAGCTTCGAAACGATCTGAAAAGTCAGAGCCAGCGGCGGATAACAACAACAAGGCTTCCTCCTCATCCAAGGAACAATTGGCGGCAGCATCCACCAGGCAACCAGCAAAGGATCGCGCTCCACCTGCCAAGGCTCTTCTCGATGAAGATGGTAACCCTCTGTTGATGACCACCCAAGAAGCTTTGATACGATTCCATTCTTTAACTTCCGAAGAAGATATTGCTGCCATGATGACGGACGACGACGCGGATGCTCCCATGGTCGCCTATCAGCAACAACAGCAACAACAAGACGAGGAGCAACCAGCCTCTTGGACCAAGATTGGAATCACATCTGAAATTCTGCTCGAGAATTTAAATGCCATGTATTGTTCGGCCCCCTTATCGGTTCAAGAAAAATCAATTCCTTCCATCTTGACAGGAAATGATGTTCTTGTGGGAACCTACACTGGTAGTGGTAAAACATTGGCATTTTTGACGCCTCTGATTCAGCGACTCTTGTGGAACTGTGGTGGTGGTGGCGATGGCGGCGATAATGATGCTGATTTTGAAGACCCTGGACTCGCAGTGTTGATTGTTGCGCCTGGTCGCGAGCTCGCCAGTCAGATTGTCAGTGTCGCCCGAAGTTTGTTGGAGAATACACCTTTGCGAGTCCAATTAGCGATTGGTGGAACGACATTTACAAGAAATTTGGAACAGATTCGCAAAAAGAAACCTAATATTATCGTCGGCACTCCGGGTCGGATTGCTGAACTTGTGGTGGGAAAGCCTGGGGAAAAGTAAGTTACTGGTTTTCTACTAGCGGATGAGCTATTGTATCTCCTGGTCGAATCTATTTTTCTTACCCATTCTTCAATCCTTTGTTTTGACATCAGAAGCGGAAGACTCAAGATTGGAGATCTTCAAAGCGTGGTCTTGGACGAATTTGATGCCTTGTTGGAATACAAACCGCACCGAGAGCCCACTCGGGCCATTTTACAAACGCTTCAACGCCGACATGGAGATTCCTTGCAATCCATTCTATGTAGTGCCACTGCCTCTGATTTGATAGACTCCCCCAAGGTGACCGAATATTTACGACCGGGCTTTGCCACGGCCATGGCAGACGACGATGATGTGTTTGTGACGGGAGCGTCGAGATCATCCAGTGGTAAAAGCCAGCGAACCCAAGTCAGTCGGACTGTCTTGCATGGAGTGGTGCACGTTCCCCACCGTCGGTTTGCCTTGGATACGGTCCGACGTGTCTTGCATACAGAACCGATCCCCCAACAAATTTTGATTTTTGTTGAAAGCGCTCGGAAAGTAGACGTGGTGGTCGAGAAACTGGCCGAACGGGGCATCATCGCCGCACCTCTCCATGGAGGCCAAGGCAGCGACAAGATGGATCGCGCCGAAGTCTCCAAGGCGTTGCGAGAAGGATATGTGGGCATCGTGGTTGCGACGGAACTGGCAGCACGAGGCTTGGACGCTCCCATGCTGACCCACGTCATTAATTTGGATTTACCGACGGATGCTTCGCACTATGCTCATCGGGCCGGTCGGTGTGGACGTGGTGGTCGGCCCGGAGTGGTCATCAACATGACCACATCTCCCAAGGAACGAAACGTTCCAAAACGATTTGCGGAGAGCTTGGGCATCGATATGCATGCGGTAGAAGCTCGAGACGGAAAGCTTATCATGGTGGACCCAGAGACACAAACCGTAGACGAATAAAGACTCTAGAGCTACCGGTAATAGAGGGAAGAACTATTTTGAATTTTTTTTCTCAGTAGGTATTAGACTAGCTTCGAGAGTGAGTCTGTTGAGTCCATCTCCGATTAGCGCGACCATTTCGACTCGTTCGAGAATATACATAGCCGTCAAGCTAGCGTCAAGAGGAGGGAAGGGGTCGCTCTCCTCTCTATCTACTAACAGTAGAGAGAGACTAGTCTAGAGTCTGTAGGGCTAGTAACATCCAATGCTTTTGACTCTAGTCGAGAGAGTACTAGATGTATTTTTAATTTGAAATCTATTGGCCTCGAATGGCGACAAAGCGCACGGGTCGATAACCATCAAAATTCGTCGTTCGTACAAAGGGTGGCGCTGCTACTTCTACTTCTTCTTCTTGATCGCGATACGCCACGGGTGTATCATCCACCGACCAATGCACAATTTGGAATCCAAAGGCAACCATCAAATCGCGTAATTCATCTGCCGCAGGAAAGGTCATGGCATTTCGATGCCATTGCAGTGGGCCGACATTGATCCAAATGCCGCCACCACCGCCAACGAGAATGTTTCGGATCCGATCCAAATATTCGTAAATATTGGATGCCGTGTCCAAGAAGAAACATGTCACGACGGCTTTGTATTTTTGACTGTATTGTGGAGAAGAGTAATGGGAAAAGTCAGCAATGGTAAACGAAAGGGAGCCACTACTAGATGATGATGATGATGATGATGATGACATTCTTCGTTGGAGAATAATGGGGACATCGGGAAATGGTACCGCATCCAACCGGCGTTGGGAATCGACTTCATTCGAGAGTCGATCCAGTAAAAAGGGATGAACAATCCCAGAGGCTCCTCGTTGTAAGATGGCTTGGGATGCTGCCGCCATGACGGGTGAAAGCTCATTGGCTTCGACCGTAAACCCTCCATGCTGGTAGAGCGTATAAGCCAATCGTCCCATGCCGGCACCTGGAACCAAGACAGGACCACCACCGCGTTGTTGGTTTCCATGAAAAAGAAGTAGTTGTTCGAGACACCAATCGTATAAGCTGTGGCGGACAGCGGTGCCCAATCGAGTCCAATCTCGTACTAAATGGGCAATGATTTGGCCTGTCGCATCGTATACGTTGTTGCTACTGCCATCCATATTTCTCAGTCGCTTCTTGTTCTGCTGCTGATAGGGTGTGGAGAGAATGAACGCTGATGATGATGATGATGCTGATGATGACGATTCCACTCTGCTTGTAGTAGCAGTAGCAGGAAATACCTGATGGAAACATTTCTTTTGGACAGACGCCGTGCTGCTGTGACCAGTAGTCTTCGTCTTTGGTTGGTGGTGATTTTCCATGGTCATCGAGGAGGGAGAAGAATCATGGGCATCAGGCAACGCCAAGGTTGGCTGAAACCCGGACAACAAGATTTTCTCGAGGAGAGTTTCATCCGCCTCCAAACACGCTGCCATGGCATGGATTCTCTTTTCCAGCTTGGTCGAAAGAAGGAAAGCTTTTGGAACGGAAATAGAAATATCGAGCTCGAATTCGAATTCTAGCGCTTTTTCCAACGCCCGACTCATTCCTTGCACAGCTTGAGAGGCTTCGTTCCGGAATTGTTCCAACGACGACTGAATGGCTCTGTCAATGATCGTTCCCGCCTTATTGTTGGAGGATGGTGATGATGATTCGGAAGATGCAATGTAGATAAATGGAATAATCGACAGTGGAGTTTCCATTGACGACGACGAAGACGAACTCGTAGCACGTTGTTCGTTGCAAACATTATTTGAATTGACATGATGATGGTGATGATGATGATGCTGAGGGGGCACGGCGGCAGTTTTAGCGCAGTGGTAGTAGAAATACCAGCAATACAGCACCAAAAGGCAGCCCGTGAGGATACCAGTCGCAAGCCGAGACAGGCCTACTAATGCTTCTCGAGGACTACCCGTACAAGTATTACTACTCGAGGAGTAACCATCATCGTCCATGGGACAGCATACTATGGTATTAGTCTTATTCTCTGTACTCGCTTTGTTGTGTATATACTAAATGTGCTGATGTGCCATTGTCAAAATGGAAAATCGGGGAAAATGTTGCACAGTGCGATGCTGTGCGTTTTGTACTCCATACGCATTCCACGTGGGGGTTATGAGCTTTCACGAAGTCCACGCGTGGGGTGCGGCGGTTTTTATAAATGGACTAGTTTGACTATTCGTAGTACGATGATAAAAAATGCCGCCGACCCCCGCGCTATCCCTCCAGCAAACCAATACGCATCAGTCTTCTACTCGTCGTACTTTTTCTACTGGAGTACGAGACTATTACCGGTACGAAAGTTGTACTGTGTGATAATATCGAAATCCTATCAAAAAGCAACTCTGAGCGCTGCATTTGTTTTGCTAGCAACTCGGAGTGATTACAATCACTCTAGGGTTGAATCACAAACATGGGGAACTTCTTGCGATCGGAGGTGACAGGGATAAGGTTCGTCACGAAACGTATACAGTAGCTCTCAAATGTCTTTGATACGACGACCTCAATATTTCTCTCATAAAGCACTGGGCCAAACGACAATAGTATTCGTAAGCACAGAGCTTATCTTTACATCCACGGGATCTGTGGCTGGTCTCTACTGCAACTACCCGTAGTAAAGAGCCAAACAGCAACCAAGCACTACTCTAGCCCAATCGTCTTGGAAACTGGTATATAGCAGGATGCCCATCCGCAGCTTCCCCGAGCCGAGATGGAGTCCCGATCATTCCTCAGTGCATGTAAATCTAGTCGCCATCCAAGGCATCGACTACTGGTAAGATGACAACGACGAGGATGACAGCAAGCAATCGTTGCCCAATAGCGAGAAGTAATTCAAGCAAGTGAGATGAGAGAGATATTCCGTCTTTAAAAGAGAGGACACACATATCTGCACAGTCATTGTCTTACCGGAACATGAACATTCGTCAGGGATGGGTGGTGGAGTCGTGGAGCTGAAAGTAATCTTGGTACGGGTTGGGTTCTGACTGGACCATGATCCACAGGAACAGTCCAACGGCAAGGCTTGAAGCAACGCGGAGAGGGTCGGTCTCTCAAAGTTGTTGTTTTCACCGCCTGTTCGGTGATGATTCCAGAAAATTATTCATAAGCAAGTTTTCAAGAATGATCGAAAGGTGGTTGTACTACGACATATACGTACCTAGCTGAAGCCATTCCAAATGTGGCAGTGCAGCAATTTCCATTGGTAGATGCCCACGCAATCCGCTGTTTTCTATCCGTATAAACATCAAAGACAAAAACAAGAAGTGAGACCGATGTCAAGGAAATATGAACCCACAATATCAGAACGGGAGGTCCCGTACTTACGAAGAGACAGCCACTGGAGATGGACCAGTTGCCCAATTTCCGTCGGCAATGAACCGCTGTTCAAATGATTGTAGCCCAAGTCAAGACTTTCCAGCATCGTTAGTCTCCCAATCTCGACAGGAACAGTCCCGGTGAATCCATTTCCATCTAAATCAACAAGCACGAATCGAGGTGAGCGAGTGAGGAGTCGTCCGCACAAAGAGCACTGCACGGTAAACAACCGGATCAAGTAAAAAAGTGGCGCGCATACTACGTACCCAAGGACAATCCTTCCAAGCGCGTCAATAGACCCAGCTCGGTAGGAATGGTCCCACTGCTCGTATTATCCACCAGACCACCACCAGTGTTTGTAGTCGGTTGGATGCTTCGTGGTCCTTTACGATGACTACTCCATTCAAACCATTTCAAATGAGGTGACAAACGTTCAAAGAACAGCCCTGTAGGTAATCCATACTGTTGAATACCGGGCGTAGAAGAGAGTCGCAAATCCGTCAAGAGGACTCCCTCTCCGGGTCGCTGCGGTAAAGGCCCCATCAAGCCTGTGGATTCCAAATACAGAGCTTTCAACTTCATGTTTCTCCCCCAAAAAAGCGTAGGAATCGTTCCAACCAAATTAGGACTGAAAGACAAGTCCAACAGTACCAAATCGGTTAGTAGAGCCAACTCGGTCGGAATAGTCCCTGTCAAGTCCAAGTTTGTTTCACCTAGCAAGTACAAGAAAATAACGTACGAAGTATGAGATCCCGTCGAAAAAAGAATGCACCAGACAAAGCAGCCCGTGATAGGGTAGTCGATAGTACGATCGGAGCAGTACTTACTCCATTCCAAACTCATCAACCGTCCATCTCCAGTACAACCGAGACCCTGCCATCCACAAAGGTAGAGAGGAGAGCTGGGAACAAACGGGACAACCCGAGTATTGCTGGTAGTGATATCCTTGGTACGGACAACAGTGACAGTATTACTAGCCAGCACTGTACCGTCATCAGCATCCGATGTGACAGCCGCACCGGTACTTGTCGTACTAGTGGTGTATGTCCCTGCTACGTCCCAGGTCCGTGCCAGCAAAGAGACCACAAAGGTTTGAAGCCAATCCTCCGAAGAATCAAAGCGACCAGTGGGATCCAGGCGAAGAAGGAGTGCCGTCGTCGTCGAGCGGTCCTCCTCCGTGGTTCGGTCTTGTGGTTCTTCGGATGGCTTATTGTCCCATGATCGTTGAAACTCGTAATCCAGCTCATTTCCAGCAGCATCTTGCGTCGTTTCGCCGTCCTCCCTCCTCTCCAGGATGAGCTGTTGGACCATCCAAAGCAAGGCATCACGTTGGGTAGATGTGAACGGAAAGCAAGGTTCTTCTTCGCCGTCCTCGTGGTCATTGTTCGACAGAGCTGATAGAGATGGAGGTGGGTCAAAACTAGGAGCCAATAGTCCTTGAAGTGCCACCAGGAGCGAAATCTCCTCCTCGTTGAGAGTACTACTCGTATTACCACCGGTTTCCTCCTCCTCCTCCTCCTCCTCCTCCTCTGGAACAGGGCTAGTAGCATCCTCTGGATCATGATATTGCTTCTGCTGTTGTTGCTGAGAGGACGCACTGCTGCTGCTGCTGCTGCTGCGTTCTACCGTTTGGATACCCCATGACAAGGGATCATCGTCAAAGTCGTTGGAAATCTGGGAAGTCCGGTGGGCTTGAGAATTAGTATTCTTGGTTATACCGGAGCGATCGTTCCCCACCAAGAATGTCTCGACAGGACAGAGACGAGTCGTTGTCACGGTAGCACGAGGTGATGATTCTGGTCCAATCGGGGCAAGCTCTTCCCTGCTGGCCGGGTGCCATGCCCAAGTCATGACTGCGGTAACTGGAAGCAACAAGAGAACGCACGACACGATCGTGACTCGGTTGCGGTTGCCTTGGAGTCCGCGCTTGTCGAGCTCATTTTGTGATTGCATCATGGCAAGAGTATTACTAGTGCCATCACAGCACTCAAGGTTGTTGTTGGCAAGAAAGGCTGATGCAATGGCGCTCGATGAGGAGGGCTCTGGCACTGGCGGGGGGATGGCAGTGATACTCGAAGCACGGCGAGGAGCGTACAAGTAAGGAGAGTGCATGTTAAAGGGACCGACGGATCCTACTGCACTTGTAGTAGTCGTAGTTGCAGCAGAGATCGAAGCGCTTGTGTTCGTAGCAGTGCCAGTTCCAGAAACAGACGTGGTGCATGTTCCAGAACCACCCGTAAAGAAACTAGTCAGACTGGGAAGCGACACGGAAGAGTCATCTTCTTCATCATTATTGCTCGCTCCTCTCACTTGCACCGGCGGCGGCGGAGGAGCTTCAGCAGGGAGTGCAGTAGAATTTCTCGTGCTCAAGCTCCTCCATGAGCCCGACAGGGAGGTAGTCTGACTGCTCAACGAGGGAAACGCATCATCATCGTTGAAATCCCAGCTCCGTTCTCGTGCCAGACGCTCCTGGCGATAAGAGTTGTTCCGGTCCGGATGAGGGCCGCTCGTCGCGGGCGGGGGGTCGGTGATGGAGGTATTGTGTCGTCTCCATGTGGGACTCTGCTCGGACGCCGACGACGACCCCGACGAACTGGAAACGCTGAAGGTTCTCATGGCATTGCTGCAACTGTTGTTGCTGTTGTTCGAGACGATGGGGATGCCTGGGTGGGGGAAACGGCCATCGGGTGCATTGTTTGTAGGGTGATGTACACGAGGCACAGCAAACGGATAGCGCCGCGGCGCGTGGAGGATTTGCTGTTGGATCTCTTGTTGTTCTTCGGACGCCATCCGCTCTTCCTCGTCGCCGCTGACCGGAGGAGGGGAGGGAGCCTTTTGAATTCTTCTCATCGTCGAACGACGATAGACTACTGACTGTATGAGTGGTTCAAGGCAGTAAAAGCTGGAGTCGTTGGCGGGGAACAACTGGATGATGATGATGATAATAATTCTCACCACTACCGACTGGATGATGATGCTGTCGTCAGTTTACCCTGGAATTGGTGCACCGCGAAACTATGCGAAGCAAAAGTGGCTGCAGCTCCTTTTTCTGCTGCCGACACGGCTTGGCGTGGACGTTTGATGTCCAGTGCTCTCATACTATTACACCCATAGCGCCGCGCTTCGATCGGCGGGAGAGCCCTGCGGCCGGTGGGAGTCGTCGCCGTTCATTCCTGCATGCGCGACCAGCTAAAAACCGCTGTCAAGATCAGCAATCGCGAGATCCTTGCTTTTTGCATCCTCATACCACGATTAGAAATCCAAATATAATACTAGTGCCCCCCATACAAAATTCCGACAAACTGTGTTTCGAAGCATCGTCACTTATTAGACAAGAGCCAACCATGTCGCTGCTACGTTTGCTAAATAGAAAACAAATAGCTTCTCAACCTTCATCATGCAATGCGGGCGACCGGCCGCCATCGTCGCACCCAGACGACTTTATTCTTCCAGTCGTATCCCATATCGTTCGAAAAAAAAATCGTACCGGTAGCTGAGGGGCATTCCTTGGTCTGTACGGCGCCTGACATTTAGTGTCATGGTTTCCACTGAAGTGGGAAGAGAGACGGACAGAATACCCCTTTTATAAAAAATGTAAATATTTGATAGATTCGTTCTTGATGATGATGTGATTCCTGATTCCATTCCATACGTCATTGATGACTCCGTACGAAGTTCGTACAGTACCGGTACGTACGAACTGTACAAGTGTACTGTCCTGGTACTGTACCGGTGTGGCATAGCTACAGGTACTGTACCGGTACAGTGGACACGCCTCCATCAAGAAGTCAGTCAGATCAGTCGACCGGGACATCGCACCCAAATGAGCGGGCGAACCCCCGAACAATTATTTGCAGGCAGAACTTGGGTCAGAATGACTTTTTTGGTGACGAGATGAAGGATGTAAATAAGATACGCTGCACATATCATCTTCCTTCTACTACTCAATACTAGCTACTCCTACTAGAGTAGTAGTAGCTCTACTCTCTACCGGTAGAGACATTGCTTCACTTTTGCCAACGAACGGCAAGAGTGGTAGACCAGCGCCGGGGTAACGAGTGATAATTACTCCTAATAATTTGTTGCCTAAGCAAGGCATCCCTCCTCTACCATCATCCCATTATTGTTCGTTTAGTCGCATCTCGGCAGAGCACAGATCAGAAAGCCAGAAGAATGGCCGTCCAGTGGTGGAAGAATTAAAACGACGACGACGACGACACAGGAAATACTCCAGGAAGGCACGGAGCACGCCGATAGCAGTCGAAGATTAACTTTTAATTGAAGGGCAGGGACATACTAGCATGGCACCCCAACATGATGGCGACGAAATGGAAGAGGACGTTATCGAAGAAGTTACCGACGAAGAAGAAGTGGAAGTCGTTTCGGAGTATCCTGAGGATGCCGAAGAAATGTTTGTCGAGGAAGAAATCCTCGAAGACTTTCAGCGAGCCGTTAGTCAACGAGCTTTGACAATATTACATGAAGACGAGGAAGTTGTTATTGATGAGTTCATCGAAGAAATCATTGAAGAGGAAGTCGACGAGGATGACGAAGAGCTGGAGCTTGAAGGAGAAGATGCCGATGACGAATCCTCAGCATGGATTGACGATGGTAGAGATTATACAAAAAATCCAGATCTGATAGTCCCCAAGTCTTTTCGAGACCAATTTGCTTCCGAAGACAACGGTGACGATGGCGACGACGGCGACGATGCCGTAGAAAACCAGGATTCCTTTTATTTGAACATTCCTGATGTCGAAGAAGTCAGTTCGCTGGAAGATAATCTGTCTGATATGTCGGACGCGGAAGGATCTCAAACTTCAATATCATTGGTGGTAGAAGAAGTACTCGAGGAGGGGGGAGAATCGAAAACCAAGCTGCAGCCAGAAAAACCGGCTTCGACGACCTCCCTGATACAAGCCTTCAATGAAAGTGCAGACTGGGATACAGACTGTCTCTTACTGTTCGGAGAAGAAGAAGCAGACGATATAGTGAGCACTTCGAGCGTCAGCCAGGCTGCTCGAGGCACTACTGCAATGCGCCGACACGCCAATAAGTCATCACTACAGTACATGCCCGACAAGAATCCACTTTTCTTCGGCCGTCACGTGGATTTAGAACGAATGCGCGAGGCCCTGGCCGATATCGACCAACCAGAGGTGAAAAATCCACGCCGATTGGTGTGGATCTACGGTTCTGGTGGGATGGGAAAAACTGCACTGGCTGAAGCTTTTATTCGGGCGGACGTTGCGTCTCCCGCCGGCGAAAACACGAAGAAGTATTTTGTGGGTTATGGTTCCTTCGATGAACGGTGCCTTCAAGCGCAAAAGCCATACTCGGCACTAGTTGACTGCCTCACAGAGATTGTTGATCAGCTCATGCATGATTCAATTGCAGCTGGTGTCACAACATGGCGAGATCGGATCAAAGAAGGTCTCGGAAAGGAAGCTCGACTGCTAACGACGCTTCTACCAAACATTGCTCAACTACTGGAAATTGAAGATGAGCCTATCAAGGCAGCGAATACCTTTGATTTGACAACTGGTAGACTCTTTGAACGAATGAAATTTGTCCTGAGACGCTTTCTGCGAATAGTTTGTCGTGATCAAAAAATTGTCTTGTTTTTGGATGACATTCATTGGGCCGACGAGGATTCCCTACGGATGATGGAAACAATGCTGTCTACACATGCCTTAAAAAACTTCTTCTTCGTTGGCTGTCATCGTGGCGTTAAATCAACACATATACTGCCTCTTGTCAAAACCAAGCTGGCGAACCTTTGCGCTGCCGATATCGTGATGACACCAGTCGACCAAAACGTGGCAATCGAGATCATTGTCAATTATTTGAAGAAGCTGGCACCCATTGCAAAGGTTCGAGATTTAGACAAGCTGTCACTGTGGATAACAGAAAAGTCAGGTGGTAATCCATTTCATCTACATCAGCTTCTTCGATATCTAGTCGAGAAAGGACAAGTCGAGCAAAGTGATTCGACATGGAAATGGAATCTAGAGGGATTACTGGACCAAGAGATTCCATCCAGTGCCGTTGATCTTGTGGTTGAGCGAATCCAGAAACTCTCTCCAGAGAGCAACCTGGTGATTAAAAGCGCTGGTTTCATGGGAATGAGAACCTTCCGTCTTGATTTGCTGCATCACGCTGTGCGAATCTGCACTTTGATCGATAAAAAGAAGGAAGATGGGGTATCGATTGAAAGCGAATCCGCGATCGTGCAACACCTCGAAAGTGCTATTGAGAGTGAACTCGTTGAATTGCTCTCGCCGGGCTACTATGGATTCACCCACGATACAGCTCGGAAAGCCGCTGCCCTTCTTCTTCCCAAATCAACTACGAAGCAATCATTTCTGCATTCCAGATTCGCTGCTCATCTACAGAGAGATGCAACTTCCATGCCCGATGACCCTGATGCCAAGGAGGAAGTGTTACTACTTATTGCTGATCATGTCAGTTTGGCTACGGAACACATCAAGAATTCGAATGATAGAGAAAAGCTTGTTCGTGTCAACTTGGATCTTGCTGCAGGGGCGATCCGGAAAGCCTCACTTTCTTCGGCCGTGACTCGAATAGAATATGGCTTGTCGGTCTTGGACCATCAGACAAAGTGGAAGGATACCTATGAATTGACTCTGAAACTACATCTCGAGTTGGCCCGAGTCCAATTCTGCCGTGGCAATTTCGGATCTTCCAAGATTTTCGTAGATGCGCTTTTGGCCAATGGCAAGTCGGAGAGAGACAAAGTTGGAGCATACGAATTGCTCATTTGGCTGAACGTTGCGAGAAATCAGCTCGAAGAGGCTTTTCGGGTTGTAACGCTGGCGTTGGAGAAAGTATGGGGCGAGGTGCTAAGTGCTGATGTAGAACAAGAAGTCACGAAGCTACGAGCGCTCATGGATGGGAAGTCAGATGCAGATTTACTCATGCAACCCGAGATATCTAACAGGAAAACCTCGATCAAACTTCTTTTCCTGACAAGAATGGCGGAGCTTTGTTGGATGCGACAGGATTTCCTGAACCAGGATTTGGCGGCACTGAAGATGGTCGAGCTCACAATGCGATATGGCTCCTCGAAATATTCAAGTCTGGCTTTCGTTTTGTATGGAATTTCCCTTGCAAGAAGGAATCTTCATAGAGAGGCCTTTCGTTTTGGGCATCTAGCGGAGATGTCTGCAGCAGCTGAGTCGCCCCTCGGGGCACAAGCAATAACATTCCATCACTACTCAATTTCATACTGGAGACGACCTTTTCAAGTGAGCTTGGAACCCCTTCGAAAGTCAGCAGAGGTGGCGATTGATTCCAACGATATGGAGCATCTTTCCTTCCGTGTCGGTGCATACTTTTCGCATCTCCTTGCCACGGGTAGTCGCCTGAACACCGGCGATGCACTGTTCCGAAGATTCAAGGAACACGCCATTGCATTTCGAGGCAGAACGACATGGCTCGCAACGATTCCATTTCGTCTCATTTTGAAACTCCGAGACCAATCTCTCGAACCGGCCGAAAGAGGATTCGAGTCATACTCGGATTCACGTGCTATTCAGTACGCAATCTTTTTCCAGATGATACATGCTGTATTCATGCAAGACATGAAAATCGCAGAAAAATTGAGTAACAAGCTCCTTCTAAAACCAGAAGGGGTCTGGCTGCCAATGCGTGGCTTCATGGAAGGTCTGATCGCCACTTCGTTGGCAAGGTCTTCTTCAGGTAAAATACGGGTAAAACATCAACGCAAGGCAGCAAAAATCATCGAAGTCTTGGGTGGGTGGGCCCAGAAAGGTCTCAAACAAGTCTACCACATGGCAAACTTAGTCAATGTAGAGCTTCGTATGTTGAGCGACACGAAAATGGAACCCGCCCAGTCTAGTGCACTTTACGATACAGCCATCGCTGCGGCCGCCAAGGCAGGCTTTGTACACCATGAGGCACTTGCAAACGAAAGGGCGGGGCTAGTGTATCATTTGCAGAATCAAGAAGAGCTTGCAAAGAAGTACCTTACCAGAGCTCATGAACTGTACAAAATGTGGGGAGCAGAGGCGAAAGTAAGACACATCAAGGAGACATTTCCACAAATCTTCGAACTCCCGAGTATAGCTGCCCCAAAAGTCGAGTATTCAAATGAGCTCGATATATTTGGCATCTCCGAAGAATCAGATTCCGGTCCTAACCTCGACTTTGGTGAAAGCCAAATCATGAACTTTAACTTTGCTCCCGCACTCAGAGCACCGGGCCGTGGAAGAGCTCGCGCCGCCGTACGCGGTGGAAGAGTTCCCATCGCCAGGGGTCGAACAGGACAATCTGGGCCGAGAGGAGGGCGTGGACTGCCAAAATTAAAACTTCCGTCAGAGCGAAGTATCGGTCGTGGACGAGGGAGAGGGAGAGCTGTCGGCCGTGTTCCTCCTCGGCTGCGATCAGGAAGAACGGGCGCACATGCCGCTGGCCGAGGCTCAACGCCATCAACAGAAATCCTTCCGAGCACCACGAAGGAATCTACTGAAACAAAGGAGGAAGACAAAAAATCAGTTCCTGATGGAGAGAATAAGAAAGAGCCAAGAATGGGAGGATTGGTAAAAGCGTTGTCTTGGTCGAAGCGAGCAAATAAGCAAAAGGATCCAGGTGACGATGATGATGTTCCAAAGGCCGATACCAATAAGAAGACGGCCGAGGTAGTGAGGGAGGAACCCAAGAAATCGATTCCTTCGCAAGGTTTGGTGAGAAGTTTGTCATGGTCGAAGCGAAAGAAGACAGATAAGAAACCGGACGAAGGCGCGCTCGAGGGAGCTTTATCATCCACGGGAGCACCAGCTCCTCGTCGAGGACTAGTCAAGAGTTTTTCCTGGTCGAAGCGAAAGAAAAAATCCAATGACGCCGTTGATGGTACTGCTGCTGATGCTGTGAAGCAAGACGCGCACGAAGCTGCTCACGACGAGCCAAAGAAACAGCCAGAAAACTCCTCTCCTCACGACGAAAGGCAAGATATGCCTTCGAAAGAGCCGGAATCAACAGGTTCTGTCTTACATTTCTCACCTGACACGCAAGTCGGCGATAAATCCAAATTTTCTACAGCAGGTCTTAATCTTGATCTGTGGTCGTCCTCGGATGATGAGTCCGAGAAAAGTGAAAAAAAGAAGGACAAGCCCAACACGGTGAAGGATGATACCAGCAACCACTCAGCAGAAGACAACCCACAGCCTCCAGCTAGCATGAAATCTACATTCAGCATGAAGTCTGCCCCAGGCTTGGCTGCGGACAACACGAACGAAAGCAACGAAAAGGAAAAACGTAGAAAACTCAAAGTGTCGAGCAGCAAGAGGGACGGCAGCGGCGACGACGATCATATTGCTTTGGCGCCCCGTCGCCCCCGCAGTCTAGCGTCCGGCTTGGACATTCACTCAGATCATGGCCCGCGTAGGGAGAGCAGCAAGCTAGTACGCAAAGTTGTACGAAGAAAGTCCTCCGAGTCAAAGAGAAAAACAAAGGACACAGAGTCTTCGACTCCTCCTCAGAAACCCTTGAAAGATGTGTCTGAGCCTATTGGTATAAGTGTCGCTACTCCTCCAGCAGCTGCTACAAAACGAAAGTCCAAAGCCAAGACGGCGGCAGGCGAAGAAAGTACTGCAAAGAGCAAGGAAAGGAAGGTTCGGCGTTCTATATCAGGCACCGAGAAGCCAGAAAAACGCAAACTTCCATCGCGCAGTCGGTCAGAGGCGGGAGTCCTGGATGGAAGCGCCCGGGAGGGTGGAGAGAAGAAACTCAAGAAGAAATCGAAGGAGAAGACAGAATTGAAACCGGCAACTGAAGATTTGGAAGTGAATGGTGCATCTACTGCCATTGCGAGTAAAGAAGAAGCTATAACAGAGGATGACACTCAAACGAGCACGGCCGACAATCCCGAAAATTGCTCCGACGAGAAACTTAAAAAACCATCGTCTCTACGGGAAGGATTGGTGAAGAGCTTGTCTTGGACTGGTAGACGAAAGGAGAAAACACATCAAGGAGAGGGCGATGAGGAGGCCGGAAAGTCCGATGACGGCGCGCAGCACGAGGACTCGAGCGAAAAAGGAACGAAATCTTCCTCACCTCTCCGTGGTCGTTTGGTCAAGAGTTTGTCTTGGACGGGCAAGCGAAAGAAAAAGTCGAAAGAAGATAGTGAAGTTACTGGTAGGGACGAAGAAGAGATAGAGGAAGAAACGCCCAGGCGTAGCAAGAGCTTCAACTTAGGTAGCAGCCACGGCAAGAAGGTTACAAAACTGAAAAAGGGCAAGAAAAAGGATGTTGCATCCCGAGAACTCGACAAGGGTGAGGAGGAGGAAATGGAGGAAGAAAAGCCACCACGCCGTAGCAAGAGTTTCAACATGGGTAGCAGCGGAGGCAAAAAGCTTTCGAAACTTCGCAAAGCTAAGAAGGAAGACGTCGTCGCATCCCAAGAATTGGACACTATCAAACAGGAGACGAAGGAAGAAGAAAAGCCCCGGCGAAGCAAGAGCTTTAACATGGGTAGCAGCGATGGTAAGACGCTTACAAAGCTTCGAAAGACCAAGAAAGAAGAAGTAGTTAAACCTCCAGAAAGTCGCACCGGAGGCGATGAGAAGGCGAAGGAAGACAAGCCCACCAGCAGCGAAGGCGAAAAGGTTACAAAGCCGAAGAAGAACAGGAAAGACGTCGTCGTTTCAGGAGAGGGCGGGTCGAAGAAGGTGAAGAAAACCAGTAAGGTGAAGCGCAGCAGCAAGGAGACTACCGAAGGTACCTAGTTTGATAGCAGTAAAAATTCAAAACTGGAAATTGTTAGAGTAGGAATATCATAGCTACGTGTACCTGCTCTGTTCTACATCCACAGTGTCTCTCAAGCGAGGCTTAGCAACGCCAAACAACGCTGTTGCTGATGTCTTGTGCGTCCTCACACTCTCGACTACCGGGTGCCGGTACTTCTATAGTAGAACACGCCAGGGTTGAACTTCGCCTTTAGGGCGGAGGCCTTCCACATTCTGTCACCTATCTCTCACAACATCGTATTAAAACGATGCGGAATGTAGTCCAGACCACGAGGTCGTCATCTTTTGTGAAGAGCGGCGGAACGGGCCGAGGATCGTCCGAAGCAGAGGGACTCGCAAAATGAGAAAGTAGAAGGGAAACTACCGCGCCATGAGTTCTTCGATAGCCGGCGATTTTGCGCCTCCCTTCCAGTGGTCCACGCAAAGTCCCAAGGCCAGATGCAACACCAGAATTCCAACAAGCGGTAACCAATCCATCAATTTGGAGTGAAGAGATGACAAGCTTTTCAACGGAGCTTCTTCGAGCGGGAATATCGCGGTACGAGTAGTAGGAGGGCTGGTTGCGAAAGACATCGTGCCAGAAGATCAGCTTTATATGTATGTATCAGCAAGCACAGAAAGTCAGATCACACTACTTCTTCTGTGTTGGAAGATTTGGTTCAATAGATGCTGTGTCTAGACGAAGTTTTGTGTGGCCCAAAAACTAACTTTTAGAACAAGCAACTAAAATAAAGTGCCGATAAAGAAGTGCTGTCCCTGAAAGAGACAAAAATGAAGGCCATCTGTCCTACAAGGCGACAAACGTACAGTACAGTTAGTACCGGTAGCATGCAGCAGCTTTGCCAAAACCGCGGCGCGAAGAAGAAAAGGGGCACAAAAGATCCCACTTTGGAGGGTCTTCTCGTTGCTCTTACTTATGGTCTTAAAGTGAGAAAGAACGGGGGTGTCAAGTGACGCGTAGATTTTGCGGGGACTTGAAGGAAGTTGATTTTCCTTGTTTCATGTTTTGTGAGTATGTTCGAGCAAAGGCACCAAAATACCTTGGTGTCCCCGTTCGGACGTTCCAAGTGTCGTCCCAACCTTTTCTCATAAGCCCCAATTCGATGCATCATAGGTTGGTACCGGTACAGTAGCAGACTGCACTCGTACCGGTAGGTACTATACCAGGTACAAGTAAGTACCGGCGGCACCCACTTCTGTACTCGTACTGTATGTACAGTACCTATGTACCTGCAGCATCCTCTTCCCGCCCCTGGGGGTTCGGGGTGTCTGCAGCGCTGCCACGTCAGGACTCTAAAGTACACGTACGTGTACTGGTAGAGAGTACCGGTACAGTAGCAGTACAGCACACCTGCTGCGGTACAAGTCCAGTTCTACTTGTACGACGAACCGCGGTACGAGGAAATACGAAATCGTCTCTACTACAAGAAGTTCCTCTGATACTACATCGTAAAACAAGCGAAAAATACTCTACTAATAGACTAGAGTGCCCTACATGAGCACCGCAGGATAGTAGAGTGGTCGCCTGTAGAGATTGGTCTACTACTACAAGCTACCGATAGAAGGATTCGTTGCTAGTACTCTAGCAACTAGTACTACTAACTGTCAAGCAGGGAACTCTACGGGTAGATTGACTCTCTACTCTGCTAGAATAGCACTGGTACTGCAGTCTTAGATATTCGTGGTACGGAGATAAGATTCTCTCTATCTAGTAGAGAAGTGTGGGGTTGGCCCCTCCTGCATTTCTAGTCGTACTACTTCGAGCCCTCGAGACCAACCGCATTTGACTGCGCAATGGACAGCGGCGCAACTCTTACAGAACTCTATAGAGAGTAGTGTGATTCTAATGTTACAGTCATTGTTACGGGGAAAATATCTAATACATCGTTCCAATACAAGTTGCGGATGATGCTCCGTACAGTAGTGGCTTCTTCATTGGGATATCGGACCGGATGTAGATTTCTTGATGATGTATAGACACTACTACACTCTAACACTGTGTCTCCCACGTGCCACTTTCAAGTCCGTCTGGAATGGTTGGGATGCTTCGATGCGTCCAGGTGTCCTTGAAAGAAGAGAAGATGTCACTGATTGCCGCAGATTGAGCAGCCACCACCGAAGGCTCGGAGTACTTGATGCTCATCTGCGCCATCAGCTCCGAACAATCAATTCCATTGGCCTTTTCAAATTCTTGAACGCTCAAGACGGCGTCGTAGACTTGTCGACCAATAAAATCTCTGGCGTTTTTGTAGCGGTTGGTGTGTTGGTCAAGGCCGCGAAGGAAAAAACCGTCGGATAGTTTCTCGTCGCCGGCCTCTCCTACAGTTCCCAGACACTCCCTGCGAATCTGGCGATGTTCATCATCGCTCATCCAAACAGACTCGATCTCCTCTTGCGACAAGTCGCGAATATGAGGGATTTCCATCACTTCATCATAGGCAGTGAATCGAATCCGCCTTTGTGGGCGGTTCTTATTGGAACAAACACGCCCAGGTCGTTTCATTGCTGACTTCCTCTTCGATTCCTTCATCGTGTTATTTTGTACGGTGGATTTCTCATCGTCGCTGTATTGATGATCACCACTGCGGCTGCTACGCGAGGGATTAGTTGGAAGTACGGTCATCAATGGAGAGTTGGCCTTTTTCATATCGCGGATTCGTGGCATTTCGATGCTTTCTGTCTTTGTCGCGAGGCAGGAGTTGAAGGTTTTGGTATCGTGCGGTCGGAGGGGGGGGTATGGAGAAGCGAGCTCTTCGCGCATGGAGCCGTGGGATATGTTTTATGAGCCTTCATGCATTCGAAAAGACCATCCTCCTCCTCCTGCCTCCATCAGATCCTCCGCACTCATCATTCCTTGGGCGTGTACTGTACATAGGCCCTACCAACCGCGGTACCTCCTTCGGTAGAAAAGTCATTCAGCGAAGATGTTCGTCGTATTGTATATAGGGCACGGCGATCCGAGGTCCATTCTTCTGTCTGTTCTCTGGAACAATGAGTTTGCCCGGAGGCATAATCATTCCTGATGACATGCACGACAATATATCCAAAAAGTCCCTGACGCAGATATTTCCATCCAATCAAAGGTAAGTTTATTCGGATTTCCAAATTCATCCCGTTTATTATCTAACAGTCGAGAATGGAGGTTTGAGCGAAAGAGGGTTCTCCTCCTCATCGTCCTCTCCACTTCTACCGCTCCTGTTCTCCCGCCCGCAAACTTCCAGCAGCGAAGCGAGCCAATGTTCAACGCCAGCACCCGCCCGACTGGCATTGGTGCCAAGTGCAAAGAATGTTTGTAAGAATCGTCCAACTCTACTCTACTCTACTAGAGTAGCTACTCTACTACTAGTAGTATACTAGTAGCCTAGGTGCCCGCGAGCCTCTGCCGGGATTGGAATCCCATGCTGGGCAAGCTCAACGTCACCGGAGGTAGTTAACAACAACAACAACAGTAGTAGAATACTCTTATCATAAGCTACTACTCTCTACTAGCTAGTAGTAGAGTACTGGTACTAGTACTCTACCGGTACTACTACCAGTAGTAGTACTACTACTATTAGTAGAGTAGAGTATTTCTACTGGTGTTCCTGTCTCAACGAGTAGTAGTCCTCTGCTTGTTGCCACAACAAAAAAGAAAGCTTCTTGCTGTCGCTTCTTTTAGTTGTTGTGGAAGATTGTATGACCACCTCCTCACCCCACCATGCACTGTGGAGACAGGTACTACTCCAAAATGATGTACAAAACAGTAGTAGCAGGTGGTAGCAATGCATGAACACCAATCTTCGATCGTCTTGTGCGCGTTCGCATCATCGATGCTGGGGAGGAAAGAACCACCACCATTCGTTCGCCAGCCCCCGAGATTTGTTGGAGCATCCCCTTTTGGATTTTGCACTAACAGGGCGTGACCGATATCATTCCAGAGGCAGATTGTCGTCGCTACGACTTCTAGTAAGCGTTCTCTCTCGTTCGCAAAAACAGTGACTACATGTCATGGCACACCGACTGCTGGCATCCAGATGCAACACAAGCATCAACAACCGTTGAAGACAAAACTATACTATACAATGCAATCAGGTAACACCCGATTTTCACGACAAATGACGGCTCCCTTTATAGGTATTAGTACCTGCTGGCATGATTTTAGAATATGCCCAAGCCAGACACATCAGGATATTTGGTCCCAAACTGCTCCACACGCACCCGGCCCCGCACATGTGCAGAAAAAGAACCCAAGGAACATGATATCCGCGGCACCGAAATACCGGTATGTGTATCCCTCGTTGTTCCTAGGTCGACAAAAAGATACGGCCTTGCTGTTTACCTTGCACTGTAGTGCACGTACCATGTGGGCTAATCCCTTAGAGATACAAAGCAGCAGTAACACAAGGCTGGGTTACTGAATGTGCTCAAGGCAGCAAAGCAGCGCGACCGGGATGGCCATTCATCAGAAGACTTCGTTTCGTTGTAGCAATGCTTACTACGTCAAGATCCCGTCCCGGAGCATTTTGCTTTCCGTCTCGAGTAGCGAATGACAGGATCGACCAGCCTGGCAGGCTTTCTCGACACAACCCCTCGCGCGAGAGTCTCCTTGGAGTTGACCTTTGAGCGGAGGAAATAGCGATAACAGTAGTCTCATAGCCTTGCAAGCCAGGTATCCGATAGCCATCTGATGGTCGCACTGATCTATACAATCCACAAGGGTGATGTAAAGATCGGTATTCGTACATTGTTTGCATTGGATGAAAAATTCTTGAAGGACTTGCTCAAACTTTGTTCCAGAACCTTGATCACACGAGACCACCTCCAGAGAATTGACAAAAATAGTCATAGCCTTCTGGGTCGACCCTGATAAAGCATCTTCGTATTGTTCTGGAAACCGTTTACGCTTCCCGCCTTGTACCATGAAACATTCATAATCCTTACTGACTCCATCAAGATGTTGTCGCAGGGTTTCGTCACCTTCGAACTCTCTGTGTTGCAGGATCTTGAAAATAATTTGTTGAATTTCTTGACATTTCTTGTTTAAATCGTCCTGGTTCTCTGGCTTTTGCGCCGGGGGTGCTTGGCCTCGAAGAAAGATGAGCGCTCCTTGACGGGCTGCTGGCACCATGGTATGCCTCATGTCTGTGAAATTGACAAGGCATTCAAGACCTGCAGTTCGTTCGACGAAACACCGACTCGTCAAGGATGTGTGTACCAGGTGAATCACAGCCTCTACAACATTTCCTTCCATCTGTTGAGTCTCTACTGGAATCAATCGTTCCACAACGGCTTGGATGTCCTTGACCATGTCCGTATGGTTCATCGGAGCGGCCATGGGTACATCCTCTGACTGCTGGTGATTGACGCCCTTGATAGTGTCCAAGAGTCTGTGAAAGATATTGCAATATTTCAGTCGATCGCCGCGATATCTCTGAATGTCCACATACAAGTTATTTTCATCGATGGCCTGCCAAAATTTGATTTGAAACTCTATTCGATCCACCGTTTGTAGTTTGGCAGACGCTGGGCTGTCTTCAAAGACGGCTTGAATCGAGTGCCGACGTAGAAAGCTTTGGGTGCGCTCGAGAACATGTAAAAAGTCAGTCCGCGGGAGCTCCAGCTTGACTAGATCCCTAGGGAAAAACAAAGGTAGAGGGCCTAGTTTCGCTACCTCTGAATTCCAGCCGTAACGGATAGAAATCGGGTTTTCTGGTTCTACAAACATCGGCTTTTTCTTCGCCTCCTCTGTCCACGATGACGAGGAAGGCTTGACCGCAGCTGCAGGGGGTGCCTTGAAATCAACACCCGTGTGAAACGTAGGGGAGCTCATTGACATGGCAAAACTGGCTCCTGGTGATGGCATAGCGTGGGACATCTGGAGTCTTGGCCCGAAATCCAGCATAGTCATCCCTCTGTGACCACGAGACAAGGAAAAAGGGTGAGTTTCTCTTCCTTTCAGCCGTTACATAATAGGTAGACACGACACCGCCAGTGAATAGTCAATCAGCTCGCTTGTATCTCTATCTCCCTGAGTCTCACCTAAACTCCGTTGGCGGCGCAAACGCTGCCGAAGATGCCATGGCGTTTGGATGTGGCAACATCATGCTGCGCGGGGCAACGCCCCCCGCTTCTCGAAAAGTTACTTGTTCTTCGTCATCTCGCTTTCTTGGTTTGCTGTTATAGTTGACAAAGTTGCTGGTCTTTTTCATTGCACGGAAAGAGGGGAGGAGGGTTACAGAGCTTTCGTTCTAGCTAATACAACATGCAGAGAGGTAATTGGGGTATCTCAACGTTCAATCGGTTGGATGGGTCTGTGCGTTATTTCTGTTTTTTGTGCTCTCTGCTCTCGCCGCCATGGCCACGCCGAGACTCTTCGTGGGTTTGTCGTGCTTGACACTCCAAGTGGAAATTTCAGTCGGATACAAACACATGCGTAGACTGTGGTACAAAATCTACGTGTAATCCCGCACCCAGCCATGCATGCGCATGTGCCACATCCGAACTCCAGACGTGCAACAAACCTCGAGGTATTTCAGAGCAGAATAAAGATATGAGTGAATTTACGACCTCGCGAAACAGTGAATTCTCGTGCGGTACCGCACATAACAAAAAATCGACTTGATAGGATCCCTCCCTCCTCTCTCTCTACTATAGAGTAGAGAGAGCTAGTAGTAGGTAGCTGAGTAATAGAGAGTCTCTCTCTCTCTACTATAGTAGATTTGTCTCCATCCCACAGCTGGGGTCGTCTAAAGGTCCTCAGTCCTCACACTTCTTTTGATCCCCGTCGGTCATCTATCGCTACTCCTCTCAGCATGTATGTGGTGACTCGCACGATCCGAAAGACGACTCTCGAACAACCAATCACGAACAAGCCAAGAATCTCTCGAACAAAAACCAAGCAAAACCTTCTCAAATGACTATATTGCACGAAAATCTGAAATCTAGAAAAAAGATGATACTCCTACATCGATGCGTTGGTTTACGTAACTGTATAGAACATGGTTATCTTTGTGTCCACGCCACCTCTTATTATTTGTAGGGTGTATCGTGGCGTTCATTTCAGAAACAATTGTTCGTCACGGCGAATATCATCGCCGACCACCCACAAGCAAGCAAGCAATAACTACTGCTCTCTCCTCTGTTCCTTCTCACATTTGTAGCTTAAAATCTCAAATGAGCCTACATTATACTGGTGTAAGATCGTCACAGTTCCTCTGGAAGCTAGTAGGCGGTGCTGCCGGCAAGAACGTGCCTTGCCTCGGCGCTACATTTCCGAAATTCAGTTGCTATCCGTCCGCGTTCATCCAAGAAAAAGAGCTCCTCGAAAACAAAAACCAAGAGGAATAAGTGATGACAGCGGGGCTTGTCGGCTCTTAAGAGTGAAATGATCAAGAAGATTTAGGACGTGACTCCTGCTACAAGACGACGACTCGTTTTCGTTGCCTGTTCCGCTTCCGTCGCCATCGCAATCAAACATCGCCTAAAACTTAAATAACAATCTCTCTCTCTCTCTCTCACTCTCAGTAATGGACAGTAATATTAGACAGCCCAGCAATGAGAAAATCTGATCGCTTGTACTGTATTACGATCACAATAGAGAAGACAAAATAGCGGCCCGAGGCCGCGCTATCATATTATAATCATTGTTGTGCTGTTTCGAGTGAGTCGTCAACCAGTCAGCCAGTCCCGCCAGGCGCTCGCCGATTGTACGAACGCGCATAACACTCTGCAATACACACGGTCTACGCGACTCGTACGACCATAGTCTGCCCGTCGTCGGTAGATAATGTCCTGAAGGATCTTCCACGCTCGCTAGTGCGCGCCGTGCATGCGCAGACGCCCTAGCCACGACCAGTCGATGACGTGGTCGGCCCGTAATGACTCGGGTGCGTGTGAGACGCGCGACGTTATCTGCGGCCCGGAATTTGGCCTTGAGAATGTTGGCAAGAGGGCGCTAATCCGACGAGCCCTCTATGGTGGTAAAACTGCGGGACGAGACTTCCGGAATCACCTACGCGAATGCATGAGCTTCCTTGGATTCAAACCATGCCTTGCTGATCCAGACGTCTGGATGCGACCTGCCACAAAGGCTGATGCCTTCCAACATGCCAGCACCCCGTGGACTTGGATTCACTATGCGAGCCTATGTCGACGCTGACCATGCCACTGACACTATGACGAGACGATCTCGCTCTGGCTTCATCGTATATTTGAACAGTGCACCAATTTATTGGAGTTCAAAGAAACAAGTCAGTGTTGAGACGTCTAGTTTCGGCTCAGAATTCCATGACGCACTTTTGTAATAGTGCCACGCGTAACTCTTGTATAACATTAATGGATTATCGTGATGACCACCCAGCTATTATTGCTAGCTATTTGAATTGAACGATGCAATCGAAACAGTGCTGCCTTATTTTGCTTTTGCCTTTTGCTAGCAGACGACACGGGCTGAGTCAAGCGAGTCCATAAGATCGAATGAGTCCAAGCAACCAAGAACGGATCCGAGGAGGACGACGACCTACTATAATACTATTGGTATGGATCAAAAGCCAGCAGAAGCCATTTCATCCTGCAAGACCGAGTAAAGATCAAGAAGATGAAGTAGAGAAATCTTTGCAGAAGAGATCCAGAAGGCTGCCAATACATTTGAAGGAGCATATACTATCTCAACACCAGTAGAAAAATTGCTGCAGTACTACTACAAATACTCCTCGTCGTACTACCGTTGCGTGTTGAGTGATGTCAAAGCCGCTCAGCACATTCATAAAGTAGTCAATAATTGGTGTAGGCAAAAGTATGAGCGCATAATTTGGGGTTCCGATGTCTAGCATTGTTAGGCTATGTGTCAGTTCGATGAATACTACCCTACTAGTACTACTAGTACTACCTACTACTAGTACTACTACATACCCATTCCACCTGCTAGCGCTTTCTTGGTCAACTCGGCTCCCAAAAAGCTTATGGCATTGGCGGGCATGGCGCGGATCATGGCGGGACCAATTCCACGAAAGAGACCTGCCGGGCCCTCTTCTTCTTCCATGAGTTTTGTAAACACTTCTCCGACGTTTTGATAGGTACCCTCTGGCGCCGTTTGATATCGTGATTTCAAACAATCCATTGGCAAAACCACAGGCCAAAATGCGACCCCTGCCATAGCTCCCGCCGCTAAGGGGGCCAGTGGAGACTGTCCAAACGCATTCTTGGCGACTGTATACACACCAAAGTAGGCCATGCAGCCGGGTACATCACGCATCAACGTCAATACCATTCCCTTGTAAAGACCTTTCAATCCGGACTCTTTGTAAATCCGAGTAGCGCAATCCCCGAAACCTTTGTAGTTCATGCTTCCTTTACCACCACCACCTTCTTCTTCTTGCTGAATTTGTAAGAGACACTTGATTCGTTCGGCCTATCATCATTGAGCGAGTCGGGGGAATTGGTTGAGAGAGGGGACGCCGACGACTTTGTTGGAACAGAAGTTATTGACAGCAATCATCATGTCGTCAAATGTCGTTGATAGCAATTTTACTACTACTTACCGGTACCATGACGAGAGCTGTGGGAAATGCTGAAAATCCCCCGGCAAGGCAAAGCTGAACAATATTGAGCGGCGCCTCGGGCCCCAATTTGGCAAAGACGCGTACGAGCCTATCACCGGTATCAAAGCCCCAGAAACTCACTGCCCAGATCGGAGCCACCTGTGTAGCAGTAATAGGCAGTGAAACAATTCAAAATAGGGGCAATGGAGCAGATATTGAGTAATGATGAATGGACTGTTGTTATCTGTTGCTGCTGGATAATGCTAGTAGTACTAGGTTCTTGTTTTTCTTACCGCAACTAGGGGTGCCGCCACTCCTCTATACAGACCCCCCGGTCCTTCTTTCTTAACAATTTCCCAGAGTGTCGCAAACGTCCCCGACTGCTTCATATTGTTCTTATCTTTCTTATTAGTACTGCTGCTACTCGTCTGTAGCCTTACTTTTACCAAATCGAGTGGGTGACCGACCAACACGGAACAAATGCCACCCACACCTGAAGAAGAAGACGCACGAAGAAAAAGAGTAGGGCGGAGTGAATTCGCAGCAGCATCATGGGCAGCAATTTTCCTCATCGAGTTCTAGGTGAGCAATAATCCTTACCCCCACCGGCAAAGCTGTGCAGATTAGTGAGCCAAGGCCGAAATTCGGCCGCCGACACCCTCGGCGACAGCCAAGTCCACGAAAGTAGCAGCGCGAGGCCGAGGAAAATCATGCTGTCTCGGGTATAATGGTGCGAATGCTGGGATAGTTTCGTCATGATGATCGTTTGATGTTGCTGTGGGATGGGTGCCTTCTTGTCGATACAGTAATGTTATAATAGTCTTTTATTTGGAATTTGAAATTGGCTTGTTCTTTTTATGAACGTTCTTCCGATGGTGGATAATAGGTAGCATACAGCAGGTACCGGGCGGTATCTCGTTCCGATTTCGGATCTTATTTTTTCACATGGCGGTTCGCGTTTGCGAGCAGGCGCGTAGGAATCAGTACACTTTCTACGTAACGCGAACTCCGAATACCGGGTATCTTCTTTGGATAATAAAATATCTACTACATAGCTTCTTCGTTTTCATTGGAATTACTACAGTACAACGCAAACAACAAACAACTCGTAGTGTACCAGTACCTGATGGTACCATTACCCACAACATACTGAGAGCAAAATAAGAAGTCTACAATGAGGATGAACATGATGAAGTATTGGGTGATGATTGCATTACTCCTATTTCCGGTGATGGCAGCAGCCTTTGCGCCGACGAGAACAACGCTTGTGGCAAAATGTCGCACCACAAAAATAACGACGACGACTCGCCGTCACGGACAGGAGCAGCAGCCATCCGCTCTCCATTATCGACAAGAAGATATGATGAATTTAACCGATGGTAGCAGTGCCACTCGAAACGATATCGACATCGAATTCGACACCATCCGGCCGAAGTATTCTTCCATCTTTAAACCTTGGCACTTTGCAGATCCAGCTAATGGCAGGGTAAAGGCTCATGGAGATTATGCGCAAGATTTATATCTAGAGGAACACATTGGAGGGCCTCTCTACAGTCGACAAAGACGGTCTGCATTGCTAGCAGACCAAGAAGAAACACCAATATTGCCCAAATTACCCATCCCTCCATTAAATGCCACGGCAGAACGTCTCTTGCCGACAGTATTGACACTAGCCCAGCAGGAACCACAAACGAATGAAACCGAAGTTCAAACCTTTCTCCAAGCCTGGCAAGATTTCTGTTCCGAGGCCGAGCCCCTTCATCAACGATTACTCGAGCACGCCAACCGTCAAGTGGACACCTCCTGGGTTCAAGCGTGGTGGCAATCTCAAGCCTACTTGCAATATCGCCAACCTTTGTCGCACTATGTGAGCTACTATTTGATGGTCCCAGATGACGAGAAACTGTTGTCACTCTTGGAGGGCGGGGACGAAGACGAAACAAGCAACAGCGACAAGGGGGAGGAGGAGGAGTCGCCGGGTCTGTTGCGCGCAGCGGCCATTCTTCATAATGTGGCCGAATCGCGCAAACTCATTTGCAGTGGTACCCTCCCTCCCGATACCATGGCCGGTAACGCTCCCCTTTGTAGCGTCGGATTCAAATACATGTTTCATGCATCGCGCGTTCCAGCCCTTCCCCAAGATTTCTATCACTTGTATGATCCGGCTCTCTATAAACATTCTGTTGTCGCCGTCAAGGGACAATTCTTTGAAATTGATATAGTCGACGAGAATGAAGATCCATTACCATTGCCAGCGTTGCAAGCGCAACTGCGACAATGTCAAAAACTGGCCAAGCAGCACGAGTCTTGGCCCCAACTGGGGTGGTGCACCAGTCTGCCTCGCGATGAATGGGCCGAGATGCGCCAAGAATTGATCGATCATTCCCCTGTCATGGCCCAGGCCTTGGAACGTTTGGAAAGCGCGGCCTTTTTGTTGAATCTGGACGATGAGGTCAGTAATACATACAACATACTGCTCTTGTTCTAGTACTATACTGCTAAAGTGTCAAGACCCAAACTCACTTTCCGCACTTTCGTGTTGCTTCTTCTTGCATTATCATACTGTCCAAAACAATGATCAAACAGGCACCCACCACATTTTCGGAAAAGGCACGTCAATTTTGGCATGGTGGAGAAAAGGCGGGTGCCAATCGTTGGTTTGACAAGAGTATGCAGATTTTGGTCATGCGGGATGGGGCCGTGGCCTATCAGGGGGAACACAGCATGGTGGATGCGGCCCCCGTCATCACGGTCATTCAACGCATCGTGAAGAATACGTATCATCGACTTGCCAAACGATATGACTCCGGTGAGGAGGACGATACTAGTATCAGCAGTGCGAGAGGACGAGTAGCTAACGTCTTTGCCGAATGTTGGAAGGACCCCGCTCTCCTCAAGCGCGCTACGGAAATTTCCGAACGGTCGCGACAACACCACGTCGAACTCTCGTCTCAATTTGATGTAGGCACCTTGCGATTTGAAGGGCTCGGAAAGAAAAAGGCCAAGCAATGGGGGTATGATGGTCCCTTGTTGGCCCAGTTGGCTATCCAATTAGCAAGTTATCGTCTGTTTGGAAAATTGGTACCGACGTACGAAGCCGCTTCGACGAGGGCGTTCTTACATGGCCGAACAGAAGCAGTGCGGCCTGTTTTACCCGAGACTCTGTCGTTTGTAAGGACTATCTCAGATGACAAGGCCACTGTCGATGAGAAACTTATGGCGGTACAGGCGGCAACATCCGTGATTGGAGAGTATCAAACCAATGCATCAAGAGGCCACGGTGTCGATCGACACCTCTTTGGACTTATGAATATGCTCAAACAAGGAGAAGAGGCACCCAAGCTCTTTTCGCACCCTCTGTTTCAACGTTCCAAGAAATTCCGACTTTCTACAAGTTCTGTGGTATTTCTGCCCGGGTTTGGGCCTGTCGAGGAAGATGGCCTCGGTATTGGCTTCAATGCCGAGAAGGAATCATTCGTGTACACGGTCACTTCCAAAAAGGAAAACAACTACGTGGAGCCATTCTGCAAGTTTCTGGACCAGGCCCTGCAGGACATTGCTGACCTTCTAGATAGATCCAGACAATAAATGCTAGTAAGGTCACGAATTGTTTTCATTGCTTTTTTATTCAGCATCTATTCTAGTAACAGGAATACTCGTAGGGTACCAAATTAGGAAACTGCTCCTTTAGAAGAACTATAAAGGAACGATAGGACGAAAGGCGAACGAAAATGAAAAAATATATTCAGATATCCTATGCAGACATGGTTCCCTCTCTTGTTCTGCCTTGGTCTGAGTCAACCATCATCTCGCTGTAGTATGTGCCTTGCTTGCATGCGTCGGCAATCTCTACAACTTTCCTTGCAGCGACTTCCCAGTCCTGTTCCACAATCATCATTGGAATCTCTGACGCTTGTAGCATTTGAATGGCCTTCTGGGCATTGTTGCCCGCCAAGCGCACGACAGTAGGTTTTTTCACTTTTCCGTTTTCAAATGCGTGGATCAACCCTTGAGCAATCGAATCGCACCGAACGATGCCTCCAAAAATATTGACAAATATGGATTGGACATTATCGTCACCATCTAAAAGCTCCACGGCTCCATCTATGGACCTTTGCTGTGCCGCACCTCCCACATCCAAGAAGCAAGCGGGCTTGCCACCTTCGGAGCTTAGCAAATCCATGGTCGCCATGGATAGGCCCGCACCATTGACCAAACATCCCACATCCCCGTCTAACTTCACGTAGTTGAGATCATATTTGCTGGCCACTACTTCTTGAGGATCTTCCTGGCTGTAGTCGCGCTGCGCAAAGATTTGAGGGTGCTTGAGTGCCGCCCTATCGTCAATTATAAGTTTGGCGTCCGCTATCACAAGCTTGCCTTGAGGCGTTTCGGCCAAAGGATTGATTTCGATTTGTAAGCTGTCTGTTGCAATAAACATTCGATACAGGTTTCGTATCAGCGCCGTGCATTGATGATACAACGAGGACGCATCATCGCACGATGCAAATCCGAGATTCGCTGCGACTCGTTGGCACTGTTCTTCGGTAATTCCTTCCATGATATCAATCGATTCGGTGTGGATCAACTCGGGGTTTGACGCGGCCACTTCTTCGATCGAGGTGCCTCCAGAAGAACTCGCCACTAACATCGGCCCTCCCGACTCTCGATCCAAGATGATGGACAAGTAGAGTTCCCTCTCCAAATCAAAGCATTCTCTCAAGAGCACATTATGACATGGAAGCCCATTGGGTGCCTGTTTGGTAATCAACTTGGCCCCCAACATCTGAGAAGCGACATCGCACGCTTGTGAGGCAGAAGTGAGAAAGCGGACGCCCCCTTTAAATCCATTGTCAAAGTGGCCCTTGCCACGCCCACCCGTCAATACTTGGGCTTTGATAATGGCAGCTTCGTTCTTCTCATTATTCTCGGCTGAGTTCGCATTGGCTACAAACAAAGCGAGGAGATGCACCGCATCCATCCGTGAACGCAAACGAGTAAGCAACGACGATTAGCAGGATGATGGAAGGTGGTGAAACGGTTTGCAAAGGAGGACGCGACCGCAGCCTGTACAATCGGATTCTAACTGCCATCACCATAACTTACGCGGATTCAATTTGACGTAGATTTTCTCGGCTTCAATTGGTGTAGATGCTGTGTAACAGGTGGGGGTCGGAAGATTGTACAATCTCATAAGATCCATCGACACGTATTCCTGGACGTTCAGATACCGCCGAGCATCACTTCCTGCAATGGCTCTTGGAAGAAAATGCCTGCGTATGGTCTGCTTAAAGTAGGCAGTAAGCATTGTTGTCAGCAATATGTATTGTTGCTTTGTTGGGTTCCATTTTGTGATCAAAAAGCAAAACGATACTGTATGTGGTACTGTATGTATTTATTAGGTCCTTTGCTTTTGTTGGGCTTCGTTTTCCTTTTGGTCTTCTAGAAATCGAAAAGAACACGGAAGATAAGAGCGAAATCTTCTCCCTCCAAGCTCAATTCCCAAGAAACGATGACCTACTGGAAGAAATCTACGCCTTCAAAGCAAAAGCAGACCCCGACACACTGTACTATCATGAGGCGATGAAGCAGCCGGACTGGAAGCACTTTCAGCAGGCAATGGAATTAGAGATCGAACAACAAGTGGCCGGGGGCATATACGGCTACGTTAAGCGAACCAAAGTTCCAGAGGGAGCCACTATACTACCCGCAGTGTGGCAGCTACGACGCAAGCGCGACGTCCGAACCAACGAGGTCAAGAAATACAAGGCAAGATGCAATATTGACGGTTCCAAAATGGTGTACGGCGAACACTACGAGCAGACATATGCCCCAGTGGCGGGATGGAGTGCAATTCGCCTGATCCTCGCGATGGTTCTGCTAATGAAATGGCACACTGTCCAACTGGATTATGTACTGGCCTTTCCACAAGCACCAGCGGTCCGCAACCTATACATGAAAATACCACGAGGATTCACCCTCGACGGAGTGGAGAACCCAGAGGAGTACGTTCTCCAAGTGCACAAGAACCTCTACGGTGGAAAAGACGCCGGACGAACATGGTACCTCTATTTGAAAGAGAAGCTCACCGATCTCGGATTCACACAATCCAAATTTGACGACTGCATTTTCTACAAGGGCGAAATGATGTACGTCTTGTACACCGACGACAGCATTCTTGCCGGACCGAACAAAAATGAGATTATGGAGACCGTTGAAGAAATGAAGAGAGTACTCGATATCACTATTGAAGGAACGCTATCGGATTTTCTCGGTGTGAACATCGATCGCCGCGACGACGGAACCATCAAATTATCGCAGCCACGTTTAATTCAACAAGTACTGGACGACCTCAGACTCAACGACGACAATGTCACAACGAAGGAAACTCCGATGGCATCGAGCAAGCTGCTATCCCGACATCCCGATTCGAGACCTTTCGACAACCATTTCAACTACCGATCGGTCATCGGAAAGTTACATTATCTCGTCGCAGGCTCGCGAAGTGAGATAGCCTACGCGACACATCAATGCGCACGCTTTGCGCAAGAGCCAAAAATGGAGCACGCAAAGGCTGTTAAGTGGATTGGACGCTACTTAAAGGCAACGAAAGGTGAGGGCACAATTCTCAGACCCGACGCAACGAAATCACTGGAAGTCTACGTCGACGCGGACTTTGCGGGAAACTGGGATCCTGAACTTGCAGGCATAGACCGTTCAACCGCGCGGTCACGTCACGGGTACTACATATGCTACGCAGGAATGCCAATCGCGTACAAGTCACAACTACAACAAGAGATCGCACTCTCATCGACCGAAAGCGAAATTACGGGACTATCATATGCGCTCCGAGAAGCCATTCCAATTATTAGCTTATTACGGGAAATGAAGAAGCGAGGTTTCGAAATAAACACTTCGCGCACCGAAGTGCACTGCAAGGTGTTTGAGGACAATTCCGGGGCTATCGAGATCGCACGATACCACAAGTTCCGCCCCCGAACCAAATTCCTCAACAACAAACTCTTCCACTTTAGAAGCTACGTCACGAAGGGTTGGATCTCAATCCATCCTATTGGTACCTACGACCAACCGGCAGACATACTGACCAAACCGCTGAACGAGCCGGATTTCAAGCGTCACCGAAAGAGCATGAACGGATGGTAATCAACTCACTGCCTACTCGCGAGAGGGAGTGTTCGAATATCCACCTACAACGGACGATCATGGAATGACGGACGGACGCGACCAGCGTTCACGATTACGCACGATTACGTTCGACACACGTTTGGACCACGACTCAGAGATTCTTTCTAAGACAATCGGAGACAGTCTATGATCCTCCAAGAAACTATAAGAAGTCCACAGACTTCTATCGAAATACATGTCAACGATTCAAGAAAAGTAGAAATGAACAAAAGTTCATTTCATCAGTTAGAGCAAGAGCTCATTAATTTATGTTAGCGCACTTCGTTAACCCACAGTCAAATTAGTCCTTTAGCCCGAATCCCTGAGCCGCTAGCCACTGCCTAGAACTCACGGATTTTAACAACACTACTTTTGCTTCGCATTTGCGTTCGATGATCGGAAGATGCGCGATGCTGTCTTTTGCCGGTTTTATTTTTACATCTACTTCGGTACCACAGGTACTTGTACTGTACGTACTGGTACCCGCGACCCGCACGCTCCCTGCACCACAATCGGCTGACACACAGACAGACTGGTTTTTCTGTCCTTTTAGGGGATTTTTAAAAAAGAGGGATGAGGCGAATGCAGTATCCTTACGGAACTGCCATGTCAGAGCCGGCATGGCCTCCCGTTGGCGAGCCCTGCCGGCCTTCATGATGATCGATTGATGGTCACAATGTTAGAATCACTTTAATTGAAAACTACTGTTCTTCTAGAATACGTCACTGTAATTACATCATGGTCAAATAAGAGAGGAGCTTTTCGTCCAGAAATATTTTGAGGGGTGACGCGATGCCCACCACCGTAGAAAATGGCATGATTTCTACGTGACTTGAACATAAGCTCTGATGCTTATAGTCCGTGGCTTGACGTATCAGGGCAATAAAGTCTCTTGACATCATAAGCCCGATCATCAACGAATGATGCCGCGCTAATAATCTCATACAGTACGAAGCTTCATACATCATCAGCCTCTCGCTCGCCTATCTCTCTACTCTAGCTAGTAAAGCTAAAAGTGTACTGGTGCTTGTCGTGACTGGTAACTTTACTCGCAGTCCATACTGTATGTACCGTGTAGACGCGACGGCTCCTCCACCCTCGCTCCGCCCCGCTCAACGAGAAAGAATCTCGCAATCGAAATAGCTCTCTACTACGAGTAAGCTCTCTAGAGTAGAGAGTACTAGAGTAGTAGATATGGAATCAATCGATAGAGAGTATGTGCACCGGTACGTACAGAGAGCAAGGTGTTTCCTGTGTAATCATTTAATCATGGTGTTTATAACAAACTTTCTATCTTCATAAAATTTGAATCATTTGCAAAACACTTGATCAAATCTTGTACTGTACAGTATGTAGTCGTCGCGCAAAAATACTAAAACCGGTCCTCTCTCCTTCCGTTTTAAAACGACGACGTTGTGGGCTTCCGTTGAGAAATTCCGAGAGAACTTCTCTCCAGCTTCCTAGCCAAGACTTCCTCCCTTAGATCTACATCAGTATCTTTCCACAGCTCTCTATATGACCTCAACGATAAATCTGACTGTTTTCTAGAACCCCCATCAGAAAGGGGAGGCATGGGAAAAGCCCCATGTCTCGCCAACACCTTCTTTGCTTCCTCTGCTGCTACTCCTTCATCTGTCCTCTGGTTCGACTGCAGCTTCTTTTTCTTGACTCCGCCCCATTTTGGCATGGGGAACCCCCCTGACATTGAAGATAACCTCTGCATGAGAATCGGGCTCTCCTTCTGGACAGTAGGCGACGAAAGTCGCTGTCGCTTGTTGGCATCGATGCTATTTCGAAAGCCATCGCTCGCGACTCGCTTTTTCACGTTAGCCATGTCTGAAAGCAGACTCAGCGATGAATTCAATGAAAATCCACCGATGTTGAATGGACCTTGTAGCCTCTGCGATGCAAATTGAGCCATTGGATTTGAATTGAGGCCTCCAGCGCCACGAAGTGCCACGTTGTTACTAGGGAATGCTGAGAAACTTGCCAAACCACCATTCTGACCGTAGGGAATTCCTGTCCGATGTATCATCATAGCAGAAACATTCGGCGTATTATGCGAGGATTGTAACTGGGATCTTATCGAGTTGCTTTCGTCTTGACGTTGCATATCCAACGCGACTGTTGACAGGCGGTGGGTTCAGTTTTAGTTTGTGGTTTTTGTTTTGTGATGAAGACGATGACTGTGTTCCTCCGGCGGGTCTTTATTCGTGCAACGCAAATTCGGATTCTTCATTGATGATGATTTCTTCTTCGGCCACCGAGCGACCGTTAGTTCATTCCGCCGGCATACGCAGTGTTGCGTTTGAAAGGCCAGTTTTATTTAGTGTCTGTATCAAAAAGAATATGGAGATCTGAGTGAAAGAACTTCAACAGCAGGAAGGCACAAATCGACGCTTCCATTGAGGTTCGGATGAAGTCGACATTAAGTAATTCACTTATTAACGAGGCACTATTGTTTCAACAAACTGGATGACCAAGGCTTGTTGACAGCAACCATACTTAATGGTCTTGCCAAGAAGCGGAGTGCCTGGTTTCTTATTTCAACTTGTCTTCGGTTCCCTGTTGTTATTCCGGTTTGACGGCAGACCGTCAGACCGTGGCCTCAGACGTCAATCATTCAGATCTCATCAATCAGACCTCAGACCATATACGACGACGATGACTCCTCCACACTCCTTTCGGGCCTCCAAACACTACTACAAGTAGTAGAGTAAGAATCAGATAGCTTGAGTAGCTATTTCCAGCCGAACTTACCAGAGGATCCAAAGTCGGAAAAGAATCTCGTCCAGTCGTACTAGAGAATTCCAATTCCACTCAGCAAGAAAATGTTCGTCAATCTTTCGTTGTTGGCTTTTCCTTCACTTGTTTATTTCCAAAGGTGAAGCTAGCTGCTGTGTTTGCGTTTCCCTGCTCTTCTTGTTGTTGTTGTTGCTGTTGCTCAAGTTCCTCTCCGGTGCCCACTAGAACTGCGGAAGCTGCATCATGAGAGGGTGCACGCACTACCTCTACCTTGTCGTGTTCATTGCCGTCAATTTCAGGCAGATTCTGCAAATTGTTGGTACTGGGAGTAGTATGTTCCGTCATCCAGAGAGCAGCGACATTGGGTGTTGCTTCGACGACATTATTATTTCGAGGCCCTTTATCACCGCTGCCATTCGTCATCACCGTGTGTGGATGATGATAATGGGGAGGATGTAGTTGAGGATCTCCTTGATGCTGTTCTTGTTCAAAGGGGGAGGGCGTCCTGTGACGAAGACGACGATCACTGGCACTGGCACCGGCATTTTCCCCATCCTCACTCTTGCTTAGGAGTGGAGAAATACTCTGAAACTGTGCGGAGCTGCGGCGGGATGTGGCACCGGCCGCTTCATATAATGCCATCCACGCTTGCTGATGGGTCCGAGGCCGAAACAAAACGCTGGATCGACGCTGGTCCCCCATGGTCGGACGGGGGGGGCGCACTGATGGGCGGGCGTAGTAGCTGTCCGACTGGGATCTTAAATGGCTGGCACGAGGAATCATGGTTTGGGAGTTTGGCTCTGGTGCCGAGGGATTGGTAACTCCTACTGTCATAGTTCGCCGTAACGCTGCTGCTCTTCGACTTTCCGATAGACTACCATTTATGTCCAGCGATGGTTTGGGATCTGTATCGCGTCTTGGTGCTTTTTGTTGTTGTTGTTGTTGTTCCATGTCTTCCGACGAGTCTCCAGATTCTATCAAATCCAATTGTCCCCCAAAGTGTTTGAGACGATCCAACATTTCCCTTCTGTTGTCCTTGTAGACCATCGAGACACGGGCTCCCATGAAGGTTTCCGGTGACGTTTCTTGCAACAGTCCCAAATCTCCCAACAAGAGTCCAATTCCCAGCGCCAATAGTAAGAAGACGCATACATATCCCACCCAGCTGGACACGACTCTCCAATCTTCCCAAATAATAATACCTGTGAGAGCATTGATCAACATGATCATCGCAGCGTTCATGGGAACAAAGACTTTTTGTTCGACTGCAGTCGACTGAATCACAATGGCCCTCGTATAGATCATTCCGGACACTATCTTGATGGCAATATTCATGCTCAACCAAAAGGTACTGGATGGCATGACCATGCCTTTTCCGGTACTCAAATTCAATGAAAAGCCCGTCGCTCGGGCCGTGAGTAGGACTCCATATTTAAACCACCGCGGTTGTTTATGCATATCCAAAATCGTCATGCAAACTCCCGTAAACAACATGGCACCCAACAAAAGAGACGCCCAAATCAAGGCATAAGATTGCGTAATCAACTCTTCAAAGGTAGTATCGCCATAATCTTGCGAGCCGGGTCCATTCACAATGAGCAAGACCACCGCTACGACAATCACATACGTCCCAATTTGCATTTCGCGACTAAACGCCTCAAGTCCCAACACAATCCAAAAGACGATCAAGTTGGCCAGCAATTGAGCCGCAAAGAAAATCGGTCCGACTTTTTTTTGGAAGGAATGAATGGTTCGAATGTTCGTCGTTGAAAGGAACAAGGAAGTGAGGATGGAACCAGACCAGTCGTCACTACAGATTAGTATAGTATATACATAGCACGTACCGATCGCGACGGGTCCAAACCAAGTAGCACAGAGATTCCCTGATATACTGGCTAAAATTTGTAGAATGATATTGGCGGCCAAACATCCTTTCAATTGCCGGTCCGTCCACTCGAATCCTTCCACACTTCGTGATGCAGGATACGCCAAGACCGCCGTGGCAAACACCTTTTTAAAAAATTATTTAAAAAAAGAAAATTAAAAAAAGAAAAGTACCAGAAGATAAGACAAGAAATAAGATAGATCATGAATGCGACATGGCCGGACGCACACACACACACACACAACAAACATGTACGATCGCACCTCCAAGATTCCTCCACAGGCAGCCAGTGCACTGCAAATGATAATGGATTGCTGAAACACCAGACCCGACATTGTATATATCTGACAACTAGCAACTATTGGCTTGCGGTTGCTACTTGAGGCATGTACGAGTAGTAAAACAACTGGCTGTACTGTACTGTCTCGGTCAAGTGAATGAATGGAGAAATGAAAGAAGAATGTAATACCCTACTGTACCAGTACCTATGTATACCAGGTACCGGTACCCGGTACATCGTAGGGATGCGTGGGCGACGCGGAGAGGGATAAATGAATGAATGAATGAGGAAGGAAGAATATCGCGCGTCTGTCGAGCTAGTTTATACAATTCGCAGTACAATTTCTACGTGATTTCTACATCATCGCGCCGGACATCCGCCCCTGACGCACAACGCGGAAGGCGGAACGCTGCCTGCTGCTGCTGCACGAAGAAGTGGAAGGTGGAAGTAAAAGTTGGAATCATTTTCAGCCCGTCCGTCGCTGCGTTTTCCATCGCATCGACGCATCCGCCCCCCGACACCCACAAAAAGCGCACAAAATACCCATGATGTCAAGTAGTTGCAGTGCATCAATCATCAACCATCAACCATCAACCTGCACTGCTTATTGTCCAGAGTATATTCATTGTATTCATCCATTCGACCATGCTGCCAAATTCCATCATCTTACATCACCAATAGAAGCACGAAGGAAAGAATAGTCGACCATCATGTCCGCACTTTCCATCACGGCACCGCAATTTACAGACGAGGACGCACTGTTGGAACAAGAGACGTACAGCGAAGAGGAGTTGAAAGCCGCCCGTGCCGATGTGTGGGGAGAAACATCAGCAGCAACAACAGCAGCAACAATAACAGCAACGTCAAAAGCATCCAAGGACTGCAATGAATATGAGTTGCTACTCGATGATTTTCGTCAAGCTTTGGACGAAGTTCCCTTTGAAGAAAAAGAGGGTTATCTGGAAGCGCTCGAACGAGCTCCTCTTTTGGTCGAAACGGAATCCAATCCGGAACTCTTTTTACAGGCCGAACAGCACGAACCATGGCCCGCTGCCGAACGATTTGTGAATTATTGGGAATTGCGAAAGTGGTTGTTTGGAGAGCGTGCCTGGCTGCCCCTGACGGCGACGGGGGATGGGGCATTGACCCCCGCCGACGTGGAACTGTTGGAGACGGGATTTTGTTGTTTGTTGCCGAAAGAAGACAAGCATGGTCGAGGCATTCTTTGTTTTCAAGTCCCACCGGTTCCATTGTTATCGAATGGCAGTGCGGATCGACTCGCCATGGCACGCGTCACCTTTTACATGTTATCGTTGGCCCTTGCGACCCGGCCCGAGACTGTGGGGAAGCTCGGGCTGGTGGTCGTCGCAGATACCAAACATTATACATTGGCCCATTATGATCGCAAATTTCTCAAATGCGTCGCCTATTTCTTTACCGGGTATCATCCCGTCACGACCCGGGCCTATCACATGACGACACCCCCGGGCGCCAAATCTTGCTTTCAACTCGTCTTGCCCTTTGTGAGATATTTCATGACGCGACCTATTCGGCAACGCTTTCAAATTCATAGAGGTACGACGCAAGAATGTGCCATAGATTTGAACGAATATGGAATGGAAACATCGAATCTTCCAGTCGCCATGGGTGGTCAATTTACCAAGGAACAATTTGTGGAATGGTTGCATGGTCCAGTGCGAGAACGAGAATTGCAACTCGAACAACAATACGTGGAAAGTTTAGACTATGATGAAGAAGAACACGAGCCCAATGATGATGAAGAAGAAGATGATGATGATGGAGAAAATGGATTGAATAATAGTAATGATGAGGATGAAGAAACAAGTGGTGTTGGTGGCAGTCGTCTGCAGCAACAACAAACCCCAGCGTCTTCCTCCCCACCGCCGACCAATGTCGTCATTGGAGTGCCCCACCGAATCATCTGATGGAATGTAGCTATAGAGAGAGTATTAGATAATACAGCTCATACGACCAGAATTCCCATCTTTTCGTGGTCTCCTTCTTCACTGACAAAACATTCTTCACCCTTTCTCTATTACATCATGCAAATCAGCCAGCTACGTCCCTGTCACTCTTCCCAAGTTCTTAACCTCTCCCTGTAGATCACAGTGTCGCTGTCCTGTGGCTAGCTATCATCAATGGAATCATAAAATAGTAGATATTCATGTTGCCATTGCTCCACTATTACTAGAGTACAAGTAGAGTAGATTCGCGAGCGAGCGGACGAGTGGCGGATTCGGATGTTCGACCGAGTCGACTAACACGCATGCCTGCTCACAATGCGTGGCGCAGGCGCCAACAAACCCTCAACTCTCTCGGACACTGTAGACCGATGGTATAGTACTGTTAGTGAAATAATTCGTTGGCCTATGCCCCTGATCGATTCCGATTTGCGTAGCAGGATCGTCCTCTCTCGGGGATACCCTTGGGTACATCTCCTTGCCTCGTCCTTGTCAAGGTGTGAAGGGATGGCGGGCGGCCATTGAACTAGAAATCCAGCCTCATCTCGTCGCCTTGGTTGTTCGCGTCGGTTCCTGAAAGGTCGACCATGTCCTCAGCGAGGTTGCTAAGGTCGCCGATGACGTGGCGCCGAAGAGTTCGTCTACACCTGGAGCTTTTCCCACCCTACGAGTGGTGGGGTTGAAAGTCCCTTCGATCGCGTCGTCGGTGATGGTGAGAAAAGTCCCGAGGTGACCCAACCCAGTAACACGTACCAAGACGAAGCCCTCTTGGGTCTTCGCCAAGGTAATGTTGTGGACGAATTTGACTTCTCCTTCGTTCAAGGCTACCAACATTGTGGCGTCTCCACCTGAGGCTGCTACCTCGAGCTTCATCGTTTCGGTTGTTGTGTTGTTCGTCGGTTCAAGATTGTCGAGTGGTACCTCCGATTTCGCCTTCGCCCATGATCCGTCCTGTTGGATCCGCTTCTGGAGGAAATCCTTCCACTTCGGGTTACTAGGTTGCGCTGCGCCATTGAATGGTTTGAAAGTTGCTTTTAAAGCTAATTAATCTAGAATTCCGAAGTTGGGATTTGCGATACCGAGGTTGACTCGATGATCTTATGAGGTTCATCGGTCGTCTCTCTTGGTATCGGTTTCGGGTTTGGGTGTTCGTTCGACTTCTTGTCTGTCCTTCGTTCGTTGGGGGTAGCCAAGCCGCATACCGGTAGCAGGTACAGTATGCATTTTTGCCTCTTTTTCTGACAAAAAAATGACAAGAAAGGCGACAAAGAAGCGTCACTGTGATACTATTCTTCTTCTCAAGATTTCAGTTTGTAAAGAAACGAAATAAATCGTTGCCATGTCCACTACTGAAGAGACCGAAAACAATATTATTTCGAGCAACAAGCGGCCTCGTCCCGCTGAAGATGATGATGATGGTGATGCCGTAGCTTCAGCTGCTGCTGCTGCTGCTGCTGGCGTTGCTTCCGCCGCTGTTGCTAGTAATAATGCCGTTGCTCCCGTTGCTGCTGTCGTTGCTGCCGCCGCTGCTGAGGATGATGATGATGACGAGGGTGATGATGATGACGAGGGTGATGATGATGATGAAATCCAGATCGTGAAGGTGAATCCTGCCCCGGCCTTGGCGCCACGCAATGCGCCTCCTCCGGCATCTTCGACGTCCCATCGTGGTCGCTTGAACGAAGTCTACATTGTTCTGACTTGCAACTATCCCTTGCAAAATGACAAGTGGGGCGAGAGTTCCGGCCACGAGACGGAAGATACGGAGATCATTGGAGTCTATGCGCAACTGAAAGATGCGAATCGAGCAGCGAAAGACGAAGCCTACCAGTACGGTGAGGAGGAGGAGGAAGAAGAGGAGGACGAAGATGATGAAGATAGTGGGGATCTCTTTGACTGGCAAGAAGACGAACCGGCGGAGTGGACGGCGAGGCGAGTTTGGGTGGAACAGAAGACAATTGCATACTGATACTAGCTAGTAGCAGCACTCTAGTAGAGTAGCAAGACAACTTCAGAAACTGTGTGTTTACTTCTTGTGGTGCTGAGAGAGGAGGGATGCTTCGTTTTACTCTCGAGCAATAACTGGTTGCTCGCGGCCTATCTTGTGAAGAGAAAAAGCATTCTGCTTTTGGCTGCGCGTTTCCTGATATTCATGCTGGGCTCAGCTCTCAGCTCGAACACCTTCTCGCACAAGGCGACGAACGATAGGCCACGAGGGCTCCCGCATTCAATGGAAGTAATACTGTAGCAAAAAGGGAATAAACTACTGAAGTAGAATACGAGTAGACTAGACTAGTCTATGGAAAGAAGAGTGCATTTGATTTCCAGGTATAATTATATAATTTACAAAATTGATACGAAAGGCAGCGCTTGCTTCGCGTCTTCTATCATATAGCTCTTTCGGGGGAAAAGAGTGAGTCGGTCGTCTTGGAATCTGTTTACGCCTCGTACATGTCAAGGCCACAAAAACAAATATTCCAGATCCAGACAAAATATTGTCGAAAAGACAACAAGACTCTTAGACGGCATCCTCACCGACCATGACTGGCTCGGATTCTGTCGTATCTTGGTGACCCTCATCTCCGGATTGCTCTTCGTTGAGCTTCTTGAGCGCCGAGATTTCCATTTCCAGGCCAGATTCAAAGGCTTCCTTTTCGTCCTTGGTCTCCGACTTGGTAATTTGTTCCCGAAGGTCCTTAATGTTGGCCAAGATATCGGCACGACGTTCCGAAAAGGAGCGTGAGTTGATAAACTGCTGGCTTTGCCATTCGACGGGAATGTGCTTGGCTCCAGGAGCGTAGTTGAGCACGTTGGTTCCCAAATGGGGTTCGGCAACATCGTCGCCCTTCTCGGACGACAAGTCGGCCTTGTTCATGGCGGCACGCTCTTCAGGAGTTCCAATGTAAACTTCATCGAGTTGGAATCCAGCAACCTTCTTGTGGATGATACCCAAGAACCAGGCTCCGGCGCAGATACCGGTGGCTTCCAACCACAAGCACAACTTGAGGAAGACAAAGACCAAGGGGTTCGACAAGAACTCCAAGGGGAAGGCCGAGGCGACCAATTGCCACGAGATGGATCCGAGGATAGTGGTGATGATGGCTCCGAGGAATCCCATGTTGAAGAACTTTTGGATGCTGTCCGAGACACCAAAGATGTTTTCGTCGACTCCGATCTCAACATTCAAAGTGGTAACACGGGCAATGACGAAGAAGCAGAGGGTGACGCACATTTGACGACCGACCATGAATCCGGGAAGGTTGCGTCCCTCACCGCGGAACAAGAGCTCGCAGGTCCTCATGGCCATGGGGTGCTCACCACGCTCCTTCTTTTGAAGCTTGGAGACGGCGAAGAAGGCAATTTGCATACCCTCCAACAAACCGACCACGGACATGAGCAAGAAGAAGAGGACGACGGCGACACCGTTGGGGACACCAGGCCACATGGTGGTCTGTCCTTTAAAGAGAGCGTCAAGAGTGACGGCCAAAGAAAAGCCAAGGATGGCGAGAGACCACACGCAACGTCCGTAAAAGAAGATAGCTTGGGCTTCGGTGCGGGGTGCTTCGTGGGTGACGACGGGCTTTCCGGCGAGCCAGTAGAAGAAGTATTGGATCAAGTAGCACGTGTGCATGACACCGGTCACCTCGATGATCAAGGTCACATAGAGTGTAAAGGTCATGAAGTGGGTGTTGATGTAGTCAAGCATGCAGTGCGAGGCGTTGACTTGGGCGGTGAGCTGTCCAACAGTGACGACAGTCAAGACCATGGCGATACCAGATCCGAGGAAGATGCTTTGGATCCAGTCGGGAAGACCGAGAGCCTCGGCACCCGCAAGAGGAGCTCCGCACAAACTGATGGTGAAGTTGATGAAGATGACCATGAACTGACGTCCCATGAGGTATCGGTCCAAATTGTCTCCCTTGTGTCCGAGCGAGCAGATCTTGTACGTGATGGGGTGAGATTCCTTGTAAAGCTCGCGGTTGACGGGGGGAAGACCAACCATGGAGCACTGTCCTCCCTCGACCATGGACATCCAGGTGATACCGACCCACATGACGATGAGGGCGACGGCGGGGCTGACGTCGGCGGACATCTTGGTGTTTTTATCGAACATCAACGCGGTAACGATGACGATCGAAAATATGACCAAGAACATGGAGTAGGCCATCTTAATGTAATCGAAGGTAGTGTGCATCATGGTGGAAGCGCTTTTTTTTTTGAAAATAGAAAGGCAACTTGGTTTTATGCGCTTGACGGTTTCGATTGTCTATTTTCGATTGTCGTCGAAGGAAAATTGTGAGAGGATCCAAAATAGAAATAATATCCGATCGATCTTGCATTCTACTTTCCCGCCTTCCTCGTTCTCCTTTCTCACGTGTTGCATCCGATCTGTCATCGCCGTTGAGAAGCTGCCGGCTCGATCGTCATTTGTATTTTACATAAAGAGCAATCTTGGAACCACCATCTCGTTCAAATTTGTACTAACTCCTACAGACCCGCCTGGCTACCGAAATGGGCAATGTATATCTATAGAATCGAATATATCAAAAAAATGTACTTAGATACGCACGATCGAGAGAATGCGTTGTGTCTGACCTTCATCCGAACCACGATCTTTCTCCCGCCAAAAGATCCTTCCGGCCGGGATACGAGGTCTCCAATCATGGCAATCACTCCGATGCGAGCTCCAGTGAGATCGTGGCGATTATCGGCCAACGCCCGCGATTTGCAAGCAAGCAACGAAAAGAAGATCGCGCAAAGATCGTTCCTGGCAAGTAATAGTGACGCGCGATCGAGTTGGAGTGAGAGACATCAAACAACTTGGTGTGTCCCAAGTCCCAAAAAATCACACAAGTACACACAAGCCAGGAGAGGGAAAGTAACATCATCTATTATCCCCTATACACCAGATATATTCGATTTGATCTGGTATCTGTTGCTGTGGTGCTTCATGCTTGTCCGACCACAAGGACTTTTGAGGTTCTACTCGTCGATCTCCTCGTTGCTCCTTCACACCAGTTTCGGATTTCTGCCGCCACCACCACCAACAACAACAACAACAACAACAACTTCAAGCTTTCGTAGTGGTTTCTCTTTCGCAACTATTTCTGCCATCAGCATGACGACATCGGCTGCTCCTATCGATTCTCCCTTTGGATCATGGGAATCTCCCATCACTTCCAAAGCCATCACGGCGGGTTCGGTCAAGTTGGGTGGAGGTTTGTTTGTATGTCCTGCTGTATCTTCTTCTTCTAGTAAGAATGGTGAAGTCATGCTGTGGTTGGAAGGTCGACCTCAAGAAGGTGGCCGTAATGTATTGTGTCAATACAAGGCTGATAATGATGGGCGGCGAATCGATATTTCTCCCACAGATGCCAATGTACGAACCCGCGTGCATGAATATGGAGGAGGATCCGTGATCCTTGGAGATTCTCTCGAACAAATCTTTGTGGTTGATTTTGCGACACAACAATTGTGCCAGCTCGAAACTGGTACTTCTGCTACTACTTCTCAGCTGAAGCCCATTCCTACCAGTGGTGACTATAATCCATCGCAATATCGATTTGCAGATGGTGTCTATCAGGATGGAACGATTTATTGTGTGCGAGAAGATCATGGACCCGAAGGCAAGGCCGCGCCTTCGGAGGTGCAAAATACCATTGTGGCGGTGGACACTTTGACGGGCAAAATGACTGTCTTGGCCTCGGGCAATGATTTTTATGCGGCACCACGAATTTCGAGCAAGGGCGATGAACTTGCTTATGTTACTTGGAACCATCCAAACATGGTGAGTTTTTGGTGGAATAGTTTTTGGTGGAGCAGTGTTTCGTCTCTCTTGCTTTTTCTTTTTCTGCCACGCTTACTTGTTGCTTCTTCTTTGTTAATTATATAGCCATGGGATGCTACGGAATTACGAGTCGCCACTTTGAAGAAGGATGATGAAGGTGCAGGAGTAGTTATTCTCCAAAGCGATGAGAAAATTGCAGGCGGTGTAGATGGAGATGATTCTATCATGCAGCCTCTCTGGCATCCAAATGGAGATTACTTGTTTTACATATCGGACGAATCGGGATATTACAACTTGTACCGTGCAGCACGACGACGAAACAGTACTGAGCAAGAAGAACCCAAGTGCATTTGGAAATTGGATCATGATCTAGGAGGGGCCGCCCCGGGATGGATGTTGGGACAACAGGGATACACCTTTTTGCCTCAAGATGGAAGGCTGGCTGCAGTCTATCAAAAGGATGGAAAATCGGTACTTGTCTTGGCTGACGTCGTAGACGGGGATGGTATTTCCAATATTCAAGGGTATGGAACTGACGATGGACTACCCATGATGTTTGGGAGTATAACACCCGCAAGTCAATCGACCGAGCTCTACTTTGTCGGAGGAAGCCCCAGTACTCCCACTAGTTTGTACAAGTGGAACTGGCAACAACAACAACAAAAGACTCCTGCGGAACTCTTGATTTGTTCTTCCTCCCAAACCTACGACGAAAGATTGATTTCCGTTCCCCGTCAAGTGGAATTTCCTACGACGGGTGGAAGGACTGCCTTTGGATATTACTATCCTCCCAAGAATCATCGATATATCTGCACTACGGATACCAACGGCCCACCTCTATTGGTCAAGGCCCATGGAGGTCCTACGGCTTGTACGGGAACCTCCTTCAATCCGAATATTCAATTTTGGACCTCTCGTGGATTTGCCATCTTGGACGTCGATTATGGCGGATCAACCGGTTACGGACGAGAATATCGTCGTCGCTTGCGAGGCTCGTGGGGCATTGTCGATATTGATGATGTATGTAATGGGGCTCAATATCTTGTCAAACAGGGTCTGGCTGACGGCAAAAGACTCTGCATCGATGGTGGCAGTGCGGGTGGCTATACTACACTAGGGGCCTTGGCCTTTCGGGATGTCTTTCAAGCCGGATGCTCACTCTACGGTGTGGCTGATTTGACGGCCTTGGCAGGAGACACGCACAAGTTTGAATCCCGCTATTTGGATGGATTGGTTGGCAAATACCCTCAAGACGAGTCGATTTATAAGGAACGATCTCCCATTGAAAGCGTTGAAAAGTTGTCGTGTCCCATCCTTTTGCTACAAGGCGACGAAGACAAGATTGTTCCACCTAATCAAGCCGAGATGATGCACGAGGCACTCTTGAAGAAGGGGATCCCAACTTGCCTCAAAATCTACAAGGGAGAACAGCACGGATTCCGCAAGGCGGAGAACATCGAAGATGCGCTCGACAGTGAATTGGCCTTTTATGGAAAAGTTTTTGGAATTAAAGTCCCAGGAGCTGTGGATTTGAAGATTGATAATCTAAAGCAATAAAAGGATGATTTCGTTTGTGAACAGTCTCTATTGTACTACTACAAGCAGAAGCGCATTTATTTGGGAAGGCTCATTTGGGAAATGAATTGATCAAGTTCGTCGGAATGTCCTCCCACTGCCGTGCCAGGGGGTAGGGTCGAGGGACGCGCCAAATCGACAATCAAGACAATCCGAGATTCGGTCGCATGATAGTTAAAGGCACGATGAATTTTGGAATCGTCAAACAAAAGTGGCCGCCCGACTTGATGTGTTTCGACACAGCCATCGACCCACGTCCCGCACAAGTAACTATGGTCTGGTACCACCAGTGGAATATGCAATCGATAGACGTCATTGGCCAAATCGGCCCATCCAACATGGGCTTCCAAGACAGTTTGAGGCTTGAGCTGACTAAACAAGGCCGTTCGTAGTGTATCGCCCAAGACGGATTCCAATAGTGCACATGTTTGAGGACAGCACCGACGAGTTTCTTCCACCCAGGTTCGTTGCGAGACATCCTTGGAAGGAAAACAATAGCAGAGCGGAAAGACAGTCCAGGTCACTTCACCGTTCGGTCCGACGGAATAATGTTGGGTCTCGGGCCATGGAGTCCATTGAGGAATATTGAGAGCTTCTTGACGAAATGTTCGGACGGCCTGGGAGGAGAAAAGCCCCTGAGCGATTTGGGATCCATATTCTTGCTCCAGATTTAGATATGGAGGGGATACGAGACGATAGGTTGGATCCTCGGGGATCGCTGCCGTCTCTTTGGTGTCTTCTCGACCTTCTTCATTTTCATCATCTTTGGGCGGTACCATTTCCCATAGACATCCTGGAATTACTGAAACAGAAGCAGTATCCCCACCAGGAGGATGTGTTGGACTCAATCGAACGCGAGGTTTGAGACGTTTGTACATGTACAAGACGGCAGGTCCGTGGTCATCTCCCAAAGAATCGTCGTCCAGATAGGCATACCCGTGGAAGAACCAAGCGGGGCAGGCATCACTGACCCGAAAGTCTCGTAATTTGGAACACGAATGTGCCAAGAGGATGCCAATCATTTGAGGAGTAGCGTCCTCCTCCGTCGATTCTACCCATGGATTCTGCCAGTGATGATTCCCTAACAGACTCGTCAAAAAGTGCCAGACTCCTTCTGGAGTGGAAAGAAAATTGAGATTGGTCATGGATCGAAAGTCCAGCCATTGTAATCGATAGGGTTGAGACGAGCAGTAGGAGACTGGAGACGATGAGTCCTCGTTGGAAACAGCGATCGTTGTTGGACGACGTTTCCACTCAGAATGAAGCGGATGACAGCCGCAACATGACGCTCCACGACGACCACTCTCATCATGATCATTATGATCGTCGTCCATCACCACGCGCCAGTAGGATGTCTGCACTGGCACATGCGGGTTTCCTTCGTCTTCGTAGATTCCCAGAATCGTCATGAGTGGACCGGCACGGAGTGGCCGACACTTTAACCAGTGGGCATCATAGCGTATAGCAAACCAAACTACATCCTCGTCTTCCTCATCATGATGATCATCGCTATCCGAGCCTTGGGGACGCCCCACGGCCAACCGCTTCGTCAACCATTGTTCCAGTTTCGAAGACGTCACCAATGCACCACCCATACAGAAAGGAGAGCACCTTTCCTCCACGAGCCGAAGCTTGGTCTGGTCGGATCCGCGACAACACTCCATGATGAAGAACGGTGGTATTTGTGAAGACTTTGAGGAAGAGTGAAGAGGTCGGATCAGATCCATCGGACGATGCGTCCGAATAGAAAGTCGGACGGATGGGATTTTTTCCAATGGGATTCGGATTTCTTGCTTCTTCGCAAACGCGAGGTGTGTTTACGAGGTGGTTGACACCTCCGACTGCTTTCGACTACGTAGGGTGCCAGCTTTTACTGTGTGCTGCCTACCAGAATAGTACAGTCCAGTACTGTACCTGTACCAGGACTGACCTTTTCCATCGTCTCTCTCGCTCCTTATATGCTCCTCTCTCTCTCTCTATCTCACAGAGAGATCTCCACCTATTGTTATAATCATCCTTGATACCTGCAACTCAAAAAAGCTGGCAGTACTAGTATGGCACCACCACGATCACTGCCAGCACTATATATAGTACTAGAACCTGAAACAAGGAAGCTGCTGGTGCCTGTTCGAGAAAGAATCTAGTAGACTGATACTAGGATTGTTGTTTCGTCGGCTGTGGATGCTGGTTTCTATCTTTTTGCTGTTTGGATGATGCACGAAGCAATATAGTGCTGGGAGGACACGACAGGACGACCAGCCATGTATGGACCTTTACTAGTACTGGTCCTCTACGAGAAGACGAACACAAAAACGAAAGAACGTTCGACGGCATGGTGGTACAGTCAGCCAGTACCTGTAGTTGTCATGATGGTATGTTAAACAAATAGTATTCTATGTTTGTGTGGCTGCTGCTGCTGCTGCTGCTTTTCCTCCTGTTTCTTCGCTCTAACATAAATCATTCGACAACCAACCATCCAACAAAAGACGCGCATCAGTCGCACTGAATGGATTGGATAAAATGTTGTTATTTTTGTGTGGCGTGCGGTAGTGATTGTGCAAATAAAAAACATGATCATGGGCGGTTGGGATGCTGAATCATCATCATCATCATCATCATCACCAATCTCCACTCCTCCCATCAGATGGCTTGTTTTGTTTACCCGCACAATCCCCAGCAGATATATCTACTACTTTTATATTACTTTGTCCAAAACTTGGGACCAAAGTAGTAAACTGTTGCCACAAAGGGAGCGACAAAACCACCACCCCAGAACCATAGATTAAAGTTTCGCTTTTTCGCGGCCAATTCTTCCTTGGTGGGCGGCGGAGGACGGTCCTTCAAACTCAATGTCATGGTCGATGTTTCCAAGGAAGATTCAGGACCGAGGCTGACAAAGTTTTGGACCCCTTGCTGCAGCAATGGATTCATATTATTATTGTTGATCGTTGTCGATGCTACTGATGTCATCAATGTTGGAGCGGCAACATCCACAACATTGACTTCGGATGCCACCGGAACGATCGGGGCAAACGCCGAACCGACCGACGCCAATGTCGAAAGGACCAAGAGTAGAAAGGAGAGCGTTCGGGATACCATCGTTTTTTAAATAATCAATCCGGTAATCAATCGTCAAGAGCTTGAGACTATTCAAATGATGAGCGCTTCAACACGATCATTAATGGCAATATTCACAACTGAAGACTACAGTCTTCTGAAGTCATCGCATTCATCAGGCTTGACGAATGGCATTGATCGAAGCGGCGAGCGATGTTGTGGATCTCGCGATCGCCGCGGAACGATGGAAGAAGGCGAGTGACGTTGTGGATATTGGGACTATTTCAGATCGAATCATCAAAATTCGCCATTTTCTCGGATCTTTGCACTTTTCAAGATACAAGATTCCCAGTTCCTCCTGTCCAGTCAACATCCAATCAAAGGCGAAGGGGGTGATGCGATGATGCTGACGACATGTCGTGTCGTCATTGCTTGCGCGTAAAAAGGTGAGTCAGGAGTCAGAAGAACAACTGCACGATGATCGATGATGATGCACCATCAAAAACAGAACAGAATTCTGGAACAAGCAACAACAACAACCCATCACCCATCAATCAATCGTGCCCGACGACGACGACGACGCAGCCCACTTCACCAGCCATCATCATTCATTTTCATCCGAGTCAGTCAGTCCACGACTTCCTTTAGAGTGCTATACAAAAAATAAACTACAACTACACAAAAACTACAGGTTGTTATTTTGAAAATTCGATTTTTTTCCTATCACATCATCATCATCATCATCATGACCGGAACCCCTCGTCGAAATAATAATATGGCATTGCCAACAGCAGCAACAGCCATTTGCTTCCTCTTGGCCTGCGGCGGTAGTCAAGCCTTTACTACTACATCCCCATTCTTGACGTCGGCATCAACCAGCATAACAAGAGGGCAATTCGGCAAGTACTTTGTTCCTGCATTATTTTTAGAATCGAAGTTGGAAGAACAAGGAGACTCTAAAATAATTACACCCGAAGCTCAGAAACTTCTTGATCGGGCGGCACTATTAAGAGCCGAGATTGCGGCCATGGAAGGCAAGACCGTCCAAGAGGTCGAGACGGAGGCCCGGTCGAAAAAAGAGTCGGAAACGAAACGGCGGCAGGACCAAGATCGAATCACTGCCGAACGAAAAGCACAATCGGCGGTGGACCGAAAAACGGACGGCAGTTTTCTGGAAGTGCCCAATACTTTTGACGATATGGTGCGACAGGCAGCGCGGGCTGTGGAGCGGGCGTTTCAGGACGGGAAAACGAGACAGACGGTCCGATTCAATTTGGTCGGAGAAGCGCAATCGGCGGTGTATGAAAATGAATGGCCGGGGGGTGCCCAACAGATGTATCGAGAGGCAGGGGGGCCAGTGACAGCCGCGTTGCTACGAGAAGTAAGAGCGCCTACCAAGAATGTGAACGACTTTAACGCCCAGCGTAGTCTTGCACCGGAGATCAAGAACCAAGATATTTGGGATTTTGATGGTAGTGCACTCTGGACGGCGGAGGCTAAGGAGGGGGCCAGTGCCGACGTCCAAGCGTTGGTGTTCCCGAACACCGATACCAAGTATTTGAAAGATATTGCTCAGATATCGGAGGCCATGGGACCAAGACTATTTCTGCTGGTCAATCCATTTTGGCGCAATATTGACTCTTGGAGCTTCAATTTGCTGGCCCCCAATGCCAAGCAAAAAGCTCAAACGGTTCTCTTTGATCAAGGTTACGACGAGACTTACTCTCTTATGGTCTTCATGGTACGGGGTGAAAAGTGCGCCGCGATCAAAGCGTATCCGTATGATTGGCAACTTTTTGCGTTTCGAGAAGATGAATACAATCCCAACATGGCAGAATCAGTCATTCGGTTGGGCTCCTGTAAAGAAGAACCCAAGTCGGCTCTTGTCACCGAACTGCTGAATGCTCGTCCAGAGTTCCAAGAGACGAAAACGATGCGCCAGATGAAGAATTTGTTCTAGCTAGAGTAAAGAACAAACACGACTAGTAGAAGTCGAACAACCGAAGCAAGGCACACGAGCGAACCAAATACAGTAGGACTTTTAGTGAAATACTTGCATTATCTCTTTCCCTTACGCTTTAGCAAACGTGCTACCCGAGACCAATAGAAGGTGAAGCAGTTCACCAGCACTACAACAAAAACTACCATCAACGAACAATGTTCTTTTCATGTGTATTCCTCTTCCTCGTCGACCAAGTCGAGTTCACTCTTCTTGATCAAAACTCCGGCGAAGGAATTATACTGGTACTGGTACTGGTACTGTACCAGTACAGGTACCAGAGCTAGAGCCCATCCGAGGATCCGTACCAGGTACCGGTTTGTACTGCAGTCAGTACTACTCATAGAGGGTGCCTCTCTAATCTTGGCGGGGACTACCTACCGGTATGGCATACAAGTACAGTACCTGGTACCGGTACGACAACGCACGCAAAGGAAGCGGCGGCGGCTGGCCGACGTACGGGTCCCAGGATGCTCCCGTGGTACGCTTGTACTGTACTCGTATGTGCCGGTACTATGATAGATCATAGATCTAAGACTACCGACAGCACGGTACCTCTGGTACTGGGTCTACCGGTACTGTACTGTGCTGGTAGTACCAGGTACTGTACCAGGTACCGGTAGTCTACGGGCGGTACTACTACTATTATGGTGGTACGTCATTTTCCGTACTGTACGTGACACGCCGCTTGTTCTCTTTTCATGCATATTATTACATATACCGCGGTACTTGTCCCCATACGAGTAATAGTATGTCCGAACGAAAACGGGGGAGGGACGCTCGCTCTACAACTGTACGAGTAGAGCTGTACCGTACGAGTACCTGGTAGTACTTCCTTCCAGCATGTCTATTCATTCTTGCCCAGCGAACCCATATTCGCTTTCGCTCGAAAAGGAACCGAGAAATGAGATTCAACATGGTGTGTGTAAACAGCGAAACGGGGAAAACGGGCGGATTTAGCGCGAAAGCGAAGCTGGGTTCGCTAGCTGGGGAAAAAATGAATAGTAGACCGTTCAAAAAGGAACCGACACTTCTCTAGATTCTGACTGCTATGCTCTTGTTGTAAGAGTAATGCGGTGGCTGCTTGTAGCTGGAGTAGTCCTCCTGGTGGTGCTTGGAGGTCTCTTTGTTGCGTTTTGTTTGTATAATACTCCTCTCTAAAGAAGTTTGTTATCTTGCTTTATGAAAACATCGTAGTGTAGCAAAGTAGCATGCTATTTAGTAGCGAGTTTAGAATGTAGTAGTTGCGAGTTCAGAATGTAGTAGTAGCGAGGAGATGTGTATCGCAATGTAGCTATGCAGCTGGAGCGGCGTTCATGGAGCGCGCTGCCAGCAGGTAAAAGAATGAATTCTGGTAAAATACATCAAGTGTATCATCTTCATCCGCAGGTGTTTCTTTTCGAGCATCAGCGAGGCTCATGAGCAAATGAAGAAGTTCTTCACAGAATTTTTGCGATGTTCTCGAATCGCCAAGTCTTCGGTGGACATCGGCAAGGTTGTTAAGGATGGCCAGATGGAAGAAAGTACAGGGGGCAGTCTCTGTCGCCGCTACTGGCTGAACCTGCATGGCGAATTCGTAAAGTCTTCCTGCTTTCCTCAGGAACAGTTCAGACGTTTGTGACGTCTTGAGTGCGTGCAAATGATGAGTAAGTGCGAGGTTAAAAATTGAAATGGCCGAGCACATCACCTTGTGCGGGAAACTTGAAGAGTTGAAGAATGCCACGGGAACTTGGATCGGACGATTATACACGAAATATCCATCGTCGTTTCTTGATTCTTGCAACGCTCCTCTTTGCTTTAACATTAGGCAGTCCAAGTCAAAAGGAACTTCTTGGTCTCCACCACCAGTACAAGAATCTGCCATGCAGTTCTTCGTGGCCTTCAAAGAGCTCGAGAGGAAAGAGAGAGCACCCGTGTAGTCGCCTTCGTCGATGAGTTGGGCTCCATTGTTGTTGCTAGCAACAGCGTCGAAAAGTGGTGTATTATTCATGATATCCTTGTTCTGGCGAGTTGGGTGGGCTTGGTGCGTAGTTTTCTGGTCTCGGTTTCAAAATTATGGTCCTCTTCATCGCTCTTCTCGCTCGACGCATTTAATTCGGATGCTCTTCTATCGGACTTCGGCTTATGTTGTCACGTTGTTCCCCGCCGGAGACACTGTGAAATAGCGCGGAGAAAAGATAGATAGAGAAGCAAGGTCGTGGTGTCAGTCCTGGTTCCATGGGGTTCTCTTCCACTTTTTAATTAACACACTATTGCACGAACTCCCTTCTTGCGAAAGGGAAGAAGGTTCGCACCCGCCCGAGGAATTCGTGGACCAAGTAAAAATTAATGCCACAAGAGAACGGGAAGGCATGTATGGCACCCTCAAATTTGGCGCGACGGGGCGCGCACGCTCGCAATGCTACTCCGACTAATGCTTCGCCGCGTCCATGAAGAACGCGGCGAAGTACTTCACTTCGTTCGTACTTCGTACGTAGACCACATCTACTGTAAATTCATTTCGGCGCCCTGCCGCCGGCCTTGCTTGCTTGCTGACTTTTCGACGACTCACTCCTGCTCTCAAGCTCCAAGCTCCCTCTAATACCGGTATGTAGGCTAGCTCAACAAATTTCGAGCGTCGAGTGTAAGCTCAAGCCCTGCTCTCTCTACTCTCTCATGTCTCTCTATGTGTTGTATCATAGTAGAGTAGCTAGTAGTAGACTCACAATCTAAACAACAACACAACGTGATGATTTTTTCGTCTCAGCGAATTTTCCTTGCTTGTTGGACCGGCAGCTTCGTCACACTACTACCGGCACTAGCTGGTCGATCGGTGGGCCAAGCCATCGCATTCGCCACTTCTGCAGGAGGTTTCCACAGCCCTCCACGATCCTTCTTTTTCCGGTTAGACGCATTGGGCGACTTTACTGTTGAGTTGGAGAAGCCATTGGGTATTATTCTGGAAGAAAGGCAGCAGGCGGGTAGAACGAGTGCTGGCGTTCAGGTCAAAGAAATCGGACCCAATGGATCGGCTGCCACCAGCCAAATAGTGCCAGGCGACGTGGTATTGGCAGTCGATGACAAGAATGTAGAGGATGCCGATTTCGATACTGTCATGGACCTGATCATATCGTCTGATTTGCCTCTGATTCGTTTACTCATGGGCGACGGTCTTGGAGTTTTTGACATGCCCAAAAATGTTGTCAAGACTTTAAAGAGTAAAGAGGACGCATTTTTCATTGATGAAGTCGTACGAAAAGCTGTCCGAGAGATTCGAAGGAATGGCCGACTGGGCGATTTGATAAAGGTCGAAGTGATCGTTGGGGTGGGTGTGCCAGAGCCAGGTCGAGGGATGGTGCGATTCTTCGCCATCTTTTCGACGGATGGAGTCTCGACTTATTCTTGCAACGTGGCATCAACAGGAGTAATGGAAGCGGATGGAAGCATCAAAATTGTGTCGTTATCTTGTGCAAAAGATGAAGGCCTGGGTCAAACGTTCGATCTCATCAAAGAGGAAAAGAAAAGCATAAAGTAGTAGTAGATCAGAGGACTTCTTCGCGGCGGATCTTCTTCCTCCCTTGCCTGCTGCGTGAATGAATCTGGCTCCAACCAATGCGACGCCACCCTGCTTGTATACTACGAGGACTACCAACTCCTTCAATCAAAACTGAATGATCTGGCAGAGTCTCGTCGTCGAAAGGTGTACCTACCGAGATGGCTAGAGCTAGCGGAGAGGCGGCGGAACGAGAAAAGCTAATATGAGTGGCTATTGCATCAGAACAAAAGTATCAAGAGATCCTCGTCGACTCCACCTTTTGCTGTAGCCCCGCTTCTTACATTAAAGCCTCCCAGATTGGACTTTACGCCAGGCGAAAACAATTTGCTCTAAGAGAAAAGACGACCACAATATTTTGGGTGACGATGATTGAAGACGAGGATGATGATTCTCCCACCAACTCATCGTTGCTCGAGCCTTTGATACCACATGGCGATGATGATGGCAATGACGATGATGATTCTTCTTCGGCAAAAGTCGTCACCACAAAGGAAGGCGGCAAGGATGGAACTGGGTGGTAGTGGCGGTGGTGCTGTTAGTAGTGCTAACGAAAACTTGCAGTCCAGGACCAAGACTACCCAGATGCTAAGCAAAAAAATGGAAAGGGTTTTGTGAACTTCTAGTTCTTGCATCAGAGTACTTGTCATGCTGGTCCTTCTGTTTGATATGATTCCAACAACACGCAAGTTTACCATCACTTCCTCCATCCCGCAAACAATGGAAGACGCCACACCAAAAGAGGAACTGACGGCATTTCCATTGTTGATTGATCGCAGGTTGATGCCGAAAACAGTCCATTATTACGACGGGTAAATCCGTCAAATCTGCTTCCAGGACAAACACAGCATGAGTCGGTCGGTCGGTCGGTCAAACCGTCAAGCCAGTCCAATAACATCTCAAGAGGAGTAAAAGGGACCACGTGTTCTATTTACTTTATGGCACATATTGTCTTCTTTTCTATTCGAAACTCTTGTAATCTGTCATTGGTAATGGTTTGTTGCCTCATGTGTTGGACGCAGGCTTGAGCGGCGGTCCGAATGGTAGCATGCTTGGCTTCCTTGGGACCACGGAATCCCATCTTTTTGGTCACCACTCCTGGCAACCAATTCGTCGCATCCGAAAAGGAGGCATGGACACTGTCAGGGATATGATACGATTCGACTGTACTACTGCCACTATTACCCGTACTGCTGAGAGAATTTTGCAAGAGCTCTTGGATTTGAGCTGTTTCCGGGTTGGTTAACCAAGCTTCGGATAAGAGCGACAGCGTGGGTAGGGATATCCCCTGCTCCAATGCTGGATCGTCTAGTGAAAAGGCCCAACAATCCAACATACTCAATGATTTCAAGGAAAAGGAGTCCTTTCTCAATCGTTCGTTTTGCGACGCCAAAGCCATGGTCGCACCACCGAATGAATGTCCCAGCAAATGAATGCCTTGCGTCCTATCGGCCGCTTGAAAAATCTGCTGCAGTAGTAGAGAACTACTTCCGTCATCATCAGCGTCGTCGTCCAGTGTTTCTAGTATGTATTCCAATACCTTTTCAATTTCTTCAACTCGCTGACGGAGAAAAGGTCGTCGGAAATTGACGACTTTGGAGCGAGAATAGGGAGAATCGTCGGGTCGTTGATAGAAAATGGAGTCTCCTTTGATCGTTTCGGCATAGGCACCACTTCCATCGGCATGTTCGACTGCCACGACACAAAAGCCTTGCGAGGCAATTTGTTGACACAATGACGTATACATTTCCATACATCCTCCCAAACCATGAGAAAAGATTACAATTGGAAAGGACGAGGAAGAGGAGGAGGAGTCGCCATCGCCCTGCTGCTTGTTGATGACGAGTGGAGGAGCATTCATGGCGCAGGGATGGGTTCGTTTCGAAAGAAAATCCATCATTTCCTTGGGTTGTCGACTATACTCCGCCAATCCTGCGACCGCTTTTGGGCGAATATAGGGTACTTTTTGGCTGTTTCGGGCATCTCGCGTACTGGTGGGGTAATGAATCTGACAGAGCGGCCCGTCCTGGGTGGGAATCCTGGTTTGAATGGCACCGACCGAATACTCTCCCACTATATCCGAGGGGAAAGAGGGATATCGCAAGGCCCACAAAAGATTTCTCAGCACGGAAGCGACGATCATTGTTTTGTAGCACCGGGATATGTTTTGGATGCAGGAGTCAGGCAGTCAGTCAGTCGGAAATAATCAAAAAGGAGTTCTGAATGAATACCAGCCTGCTGTCCTTATTTGCTAATGGTCTTCGCAATAGACTAGACTACTGTATGAACTCAAAAGATAGAATGAGGAATGAGAATGGAAATCTGAACATCGTTGTCTTCTTTTTGCTTCGTCATCGCTCTCGGTCGTCTCGTCGTCGTCGTCGTCTCAACACAACCAACCCTATTTTTTTTGGCGGGAACGAACTCAAGGAACTCAAGAATGCGTCAGAAGTCGCAGCTCTGTAGCTGTACTGTACCGGTAGTAGCAGTCAGGATAGTCAGCAGTCAGCAGACGATTGAAGTCAAAGGAGTCGTCACATGTGCGTTGGATGGCGGCGGCGGCGGCGGCGGGCGGGCGCGCGCCGGGCTTTTCAACAGAAAAGCTTCGTGATCTATGTACGTACAGTACCAGTACAGTAGACTACCGCGCGGGTACAGATCTATCATGTACAGAACTACGAGTAAATAGCCCGAGATCTCTCCGTGACGCGACGACGCCTATCCTCCTATACCGATAGTAGTACGAGTAGAGATCCGACGATGAGATTATTTTTCTCGCCATCGCGCCTCCTCTGTCTCCCTCTACTCGGTACCAGGTACCGATATCTTACGAGTACTGGTACTCTCCTCCTCTTCGGAACCAATCTGAGAGGATACAAGCAGTATACTACGAGTATATATACCATTATCATCTCCATGGATCCCTCTGCTCGTACGTGTACCGGTAGCGGAACGAGTAGTCGCACATGTAGTAGTACCGATCATGAGGATGACAATAACGTCACCATCACCGACCGACAACCTTTGTCGTCGTTTGACGACGGCTCTTCTGGCCACAGCAATAATCCTATGCATCCTCATCATCCTCATCATCATCATCATCGCCATCGTCAAAGTGCTTCTTGTGAAGATTATGACAATGCGGGTATGCATCATTTTTCGTTGGAAGAGGATGACGATGGTAATCCTCCACGTATGCATGTACTTAATATTACACGACAACGAAGACGAAGACGAAGACCAGTGTGGTGTTCACGATGGATCCTTCCCAAGCCATTTCTGTTACTCAAGTATTACGACGACCCGTCGATTCCGATCGAAGCCACGGGATCTTCGGTGGATATGTTTGCACGGGCCGTCATTTTCATGGCCACCATCTTTTTGGGACCGGGGCTGCTAGAATTAGCGACCCGACAAGCCGTAGACGATTGTCCGTCATATTTTGAAGACGGGATCAATGATGAATGCAGGGTCTATGGATTCAAACCGAGCAGTTTATTGAGCAATATTGCCATGGTCGCGGGGTTTTTGTCGACTCTGGTGTTGCCTATATCGGGTGCCATTGTGGATCATACACACTATCGAAGAGCAGTCGGGGCTTGGACCGCAGGGGGTTTGGTATTGATCAAATTGGTAGAGTTTATCCTGCTCGGCGGGCGGTGGTCCTCCTCGACATGGTTCGTAGTCGCCTGTTTTCAAGTCGTCTCAGGCGTCTTGTATCAACTGCATGTGGCGGCTGTTTATGCGTACAGCGCCGAGTTGACACAAACACCGACCCTACAGTCGGGCTACCAAACACATTTCTTTTTCTGCATGTACGTTAGCATGTTATGGTATGTGGTACAAGTCTTGGTGGTGGGGCATTATTGGAACAAAGAAAAGGATGATGTAGAGACGGCGAGACTCGGGCTTGTAATAACAACGATATGGAGTGCGCCTCTCTTTTTCCTCGCTTGGAAATACTTGTTTCAGGAGTGTGGCCCGATAGCGTATTTGGCGGAAGGACAATCCTTGTGGACGGTTGGCTTTTCCAAATTGTACCATACCTCGCGGACACTCTTCGTCGCCAACACCACAGCGCCGGATCACCACGATCATGAACATCATCACGATCATAATGATCATAATGAACAACTATCGCCACCACCACAATGTGGTTGTGGTGGAGGTGGTCATCGTTGTCGTCGTCGTCGCCATCCAGCAGGCATCTTTTTGGCAGGAATCATGTTCTCGGAAGCAGCTGATACGGCCTTACCGACCATTGCCACGACGTATATGAGTGAATTTCTGGGAATGGACGCATCGGAAATTGGACAGACTATTTTGTTCAATTTGATTGCCGGTATTCCGGGTACCTGGTTGGGACATTTTATTTGTCAACGGTACAATTCTCCCGTCGTCAGTGCCAAAGCGGCCATCCTCCTCTACATGACCACTACGGCCGTTGCCAGTGTCGTTTTGAAAGAAACTACCAAACAATATGTCTACTTGTTCGGAATGTTGTGGGGGATTTGTCAAGGATGGATGCATCCCCAACACACGACTATTTTTGTGACCATCGTCCCGCCGACTATGGAAATGATGTCGGTCTTTTTGTTTGCGACACAAGTATTGGTATTTCTACCACCCCTGGTATTCACGGTCTTGAATGAAGTGGGTAATATTCCAATGAATTGGGGATTGGCATCGTTGGTCATTTATTTTGGATTGGGCTACTTGGGGCTCGTGGGTATGGGGGACTACCAGCAGGCCACCATGACCATGAAGAACCATCATCCTAATCCCAATCCTAGTCCAATGCAGGAATCATCGTGGGGTGAAGAAAGTCAACCAGCAGTGGTTGCGACAACAACGATGAGTACTGTAGCCGAAGTCCTGTAAAAAGAAGATGATGATTCGATTTGTCCATCCTTGGACCATCATCCGTAGCTAGTACAAAAGAATAGCATTAGGAGGACGATGAAGAGCCATTCGTTCGAGGAGTCCTACTCTGGTCTAGTCCTCCCGAGTAGAGTACTTCGTAGACTCTCTACTAGCTACTGTACTTTATTTTTCCACTGTAGTAATACATCATGTACTGTAGGTACTACTATATTACTAAAGTACCAGGTACCGGTAGAAAGAACAAACTCTCACCGAGCGATGTGGCAGAAGTCGGCCAGACGTGGGATATTAAGTAGTAGAGTCGAAGCAGTCGAACTTTCATTTGGATCCTGCGGGTTTGACATAATGTCTTTGGAACTCCCGCCAACCTGGTTGCCCCAGGTGGGTGGTGACCAAAAAAATGGGATTCCGTCGTGGTCCCAAGGAAGCCACCAGCAAGCATCATGCTACCATTCGGACCGCCGTTCAAGCCTGTGTCCAACACATGTGGCAACAAACAACCATTACCAATGACAGATTACAAGAGTTTCGAATAGAAAAGAAGGCAACCTCCTTTGTCAAAAACAGTGGGACTGAGGCAGGATTGCGAGACAACTGGCACGAGGATCCGAGACGTGGATATTTAGAGTCACACCAGTCAGCATGTTCAAAGAAATCGGAAAAGCCGAACTGGCGGCGCGATAGGAGAGCCACCGCCTCTGACATCGAAAGATAGTACATGTAGCTATGGAGTATGGCCGACGAATGGTTTCTTTCGCGTCTTGGCCCAAGTCAGTTGTCACTTGTAATGCGGAATACCACTCGACCCTTGCACTTGTGATGCCGAACATCACTTATCGCCTCTCGAACTTTTGCTTCATCATCTGTGTTCACCACACGATCTACATGAGGGATAAGCACACGTTCGTCTTCCAGTAGCCTGGTGTAGAGAGCCATGTTTTGATGGTAGGACATGTCGCGAACGTAGTATTTGTACGAACGCCTCAAAGGATTGAAGGCCACGCGGCCGAGCATCGCGGTGATCTGGAGCAAAAACGGCAAGATTGGAATCGTTCCAGTGTCACCAATAAACTGACGAGGACCCACTGTGGAACTGAAAACGCCCCCTTGACGAAGTGCTAGGCGGCCTTGTTTCAAAGTTTCGGAGCCACCGATGAGGTCAAGTACAACATCCGTCTTGCCCTTGACCAGTTCGTGTGCTCCCCATTCTGGAACTTGATCATACGCCAGAACGTCCGAAGCACCCAACTCCATTGCAAACTGGCTATTCTTACCGCTGCATACCGCAACAATTGTCGCTTGCGGCCATTCATGCCGAGCTGCTTTGACTACCAGGTTGCCTACCGCCCCAGTAGCACCAACGATGACCATGGTACTTCGTAGAAGGCCTCCCGAATGGGACATGGCGTCATACACGTATTTGGAAAGGGTGCAGCATGCGACTTGTCCAGGTACGAGTGCAGCCGCCGCTTGTTCGTGCGTCAAGTGGCTTGGTTTCTTCAACATGACGCAAGGTACCAAGGATGATTTGGTAGGATCAAACGTGAAGTATTCTCCCCATGTACCATAAAAATGATTCTTGATACTATCCTGAAAGCCCATGACGTAGGTCCCAACTGGAAAGTCCTGGATGGCCTTTTCTCCGGCTCTTACGACTATCCCACAGCATTCAAATCCTGGAATGTACGGCTTTTCAGGACTCACCACTTCGCTTTTGTTCCTCTTTGGTGGAGACGAACGAAATCGCCCCACGTAAGTCCCTTCGGCACCATGGATATCGTCCACGGACACGGCAGCAGTCAAAACACGAACAACCACCGCCGTGGGACTCAGTTCGGTTCCTTCAATGGCATCCGGATTCTTTTCCAGGTCGTCCCGGAAACGGATTTGGTTCTCTAACGATCTAAACTCGGGAGCTTCGTTTGTGCACAGTCCCCTCATGCCATTACTCTATCAACAATAAAATAAGTAGAAGCTTTCCTTGCTCTTCGGAGGAGTCCTCATTGATATGTTTTCGTGTTTTTGTGTGGTGCGCCGCTGTATGAAGATGCAGCTTGCTAGAGGAGGGCGGGTACGAATACAGATAAAAATGATGATCTCGACCGTTCTCATACTGCGAACACTTCCCCATGTACAGGGGACAGTCAGCATGATGGCTGATGGGAGGTCCCGTTGTCGTGGGCGGGGATAGAGGGTTCCCATTTCTTGAATCCTCGCGTCACGTTCTTGCTGCTGTAATGAGAACACGCACCGAACAGCGGCGGACGAGATGGAAATCGATACTGCGTCAACGACAAAGCTTCCCTCTCTTATACAATCTTTGATATGGGATGTGTCTTTGGTATGATGAAGGTCACAAGGAGGTAAGACCACCCGGGGTCTCTTGATAAAAGGGAATGCGGCGAGAGAGAAAAGATCCAACAAAATCCAAAAGATATTACGCGTGCGTGCGTGCGACGCACTCTCTACTGCTACGACTATACCTGTGTAGAGTGGAGACAATACCCCAGGTACGTACTGTACGTACTGCGTACCGGTACTCTCTCCTATCGGGGGGTCACCCCCCGGTGGTCAGAGTCGTCTACCACCGGCGAATTGATTTGGTCATATAGTCTGGCCGTCGGTCGTGAGTCGTGGGAGCAGTGGGTGTGTATTGCGAAGTCCCTAGTCTGATAAGTCGTACGAGTTACGAATGTTTCGTTTTCCAAATTATGATCCTATTTTATCTGTCTACTTTCTGCTTTTATGAATGTTCGAGGTGGCCCCATTGTTGCAGATCCGATCTTGGTTGACTACTTCAAGGTCAAAGTTCTGCTGCAACTTCCCAAAAAATTCGGGCAGTCTTGCCGAATTCTGTCGTCCGGGCGTGACGTCGGACATCAAAAACTTGTGCGCGTGATACAGCGCGTCTGCGACCAACTCGCGCTCGTCCTTCCATCCGTCGCTGACGATTCCTTTATTGCTGACGTGGTCGTTTCTGAATCGTACTTTGCGATCCGTCTCTTTCTCTTCATTTTCTTTTGCGTCGCCCACTTTCTCATAAATTTCAAATTCATTGTTTTTGATTTCGTCGTATTCACTGCCTGTAGTACCTGTAGTACGTGTAGTAGTAGTAGTAGTAGTACCTGTAGCAGTACTTGTAGTGGTACCTGTAGTAGTACAGGTAGTAGTACCTGTAGTTATTCCTTGTATCTCACCGGGCTCTAGCCCTAGCAGTACTACGTCGTGACGCGCCATCATGGCTGCGTCACTGTTCCTCACACTGTGGTTCTGTCTGTAGTTATTTTGTGGCCTTCCGAATCTACCTTGGTTCGGTCCATTTCTTTGCTCTCTTTTTAGTTTGAGGCATTGGGACTTCATGTGTCCCTTTATGCCACAGTGATGGCAATGTCCTTGGAACTTGTTTCCATTGTTGTTGCTTCGTCCGAAGTTCGTACCGGTAGCATTGTTCTGACTACCGTAGTAACCACTGGTTTGGCCTTGGTTACGCTTATTATTCGTGCACCAGTTGGCTGCCATGTGCCCCGTTTTACCGCAGTTGCGGCATTTGCCTTTAAATCTTTTGTGCAAGGCGGCCATGAGTGCCGTGTCGCTCGTCCCTCCGTTGCCTTGTTTCTTATTTTCATTGCTACGGTATCTCTGATACCGAATACTTAACATTTCGATGACTTTACTTAGATGACTTTACTTAATGAAATCGAGGGTTCCGCGCTTTCTTCGTTGTTCGCTAATTTCTGGTATTCAGTCATTTCAATCACGTCCCCGTATACTTTACTGGGGATCGTGTTTAAAATCTGCGTGATCAGAGCGTCATCATCAATCATTTGACCGCCGGCCTCTGCGATTCTGTAGCGAAGGTCATCTTGGGGCGGTCATCGCTTCCCATTGAAGTGCCGATGCAACGATGACCCAACGCATGCCGCAACTCATCTCGACTTGCTGTTGCCGATCGATAGCTTGTTAATGTTGTTATAATCTTGTTTGCTTTCCTATTTTGTAAGACTGTTTCTATTTGCCGGTATGTACGCTCTACCCCCTGTACTACAGTACTACTGCTGGTGCTACATACTTTACAACGAATTTCTTGGGTCTAATTCAGTCCTTTCGGCTCCTCCCGACGAACGGACTAATACCGCGGTAGCATACAGTACCGGTAGAGTTCGTACTATTGTACTTCTTTCTTCAAAAGATCCATACGTACTCGTATTAGAGTCAATCAATTGGACTGTATGGCTTGGATGGTATCGTTCCGGCGGGAGAGAGATTAATTGCTCTCAACCATCAAGGTAGCAACTAAATTAGTCAGTGCACTTTTTCGCTGCTTTACGATATGTATTAGAGAATTAGAGAGATGCTTGGAGGTGTTTTGCTTCGGATTAGACTACAAGTAGTACTCGTATTCGCATAATACACGATAAGAAAAAATGAGTACCAGGCCGACTAAATAGTACGAGGAATAGTCATCGCAGAGTTGAGCGGCGTGCTAGCTAGCTCGACTTTGTTTGACTTTCGTCGTCGTCGTCGACGGAAGAGTCCCCCCGTCGGAAGCGATCCCGCACCTTTTGAACTCGATTCTGGACACGATCCTTGGACAAAATCCAAGCAACTTTTCCCAATTTTCGCAAACTCTTGCGTTCTTCTTGAAGTTCGTTAAGGGCACCGGAAGTTTCATCCAATTTTCGTGTTGTCGTGGCCAGCTGAGATTGCGTTTCGGTCAATACTCTAGTGGTCTTTTGTAGCTGATTTTGTTCCAACTCGTATTGATCCTCCAAGTCACGAAACTTCTCGCCGACCAATTTCAAATCGGCTTCGGCTGTCTCTTTGAGGACGCGTTCCTGTCGAAGCTTGCGCTGTGTGGTACGAATGGACCCCAACAATCCACCTACCACCCTGCGCAATTTCCCTCGATCTTGCTTTTCGAGAGCCTCCATTGCATCTCGACCTTGTTCGACCCATTCGTCATCAGTCGTCTCTCCGTCTCCCCGAAATGCTAGCGTATCTTGTTCGATTTCTATTTTCTTCATTGGATCATCTCCCTCGCCATCGACCGTTGCTGTCAATATCTTTGATGATTCTTCGTCCTTTACCGACTTGCTCGCTTCCGCTGTGGTCGCTGTCGATGATGATGATGATGGTTCTTCTTGGGCTGGAAGCACAATGACTCCGACCAACGCCAAGATGGCGACTCCCAGAGCTCCTAGTACCAATGGATCATTCGCCGCGGCCCCACCAACATCGCCCACAGAAGCGGAGGCAGCTGACATTGCCGCATCGGCATCGGCGATCCATGACGAGGAGTAGTGGTCCAAGCTTATTGCTGCTGACGATGATGAAACAAAATAATCCTCCAGTCCCACAGCGTGTTGTCGTGACAAGGACGACCTATGATGATGGCATGTTCGTTTCGAGGCCGAGAGTATTCGGGGGTTGGTACGTGTAGGAACGACGAGTACTGGTACTGCCGGTACAGGGAAGGCCTCGACAAGATCCTCCTTTTCGGCAAAGAAAATCCTCCCCAGTAACGAGAGTAACAGAATTCTGTTCATGCTATTCAAAACAAATGGTTGTGGAACAGTCTACTATTTGCCAACGAGCCGAGTCCTTCAAAGTGCTTTCCTTTTAGGATATGCGCTGTCAGGTTGAGGGCATCGATGAGGGTAATGAGGGTGTCAACGATGCTACCGGTACCGCGTAATCATGTGGCCGGAGACGACTTCAAAAGAAAAGATATACCGCACCGGCAACACGGGTAAAAATGAGAATGATCGACGTACAGACGGTCTCATGTGAAAACACCTACACGTGTCCCAAGACTCAAATGGCCGTGACTCAAGAGGGGCGACATAACAGGCTGCGACAAGGCATCGAATCTCCTCGGCGACAAAATGACTTCTCGAGCGGATGATCCGGAGCAACCGGTTTGTGAAAAGATGTGTAAGAATTACATGGTCTTCACGACAGAAGATACGAGTGATGGCCACAACGAGAATGGCCCAGGGAGTTATACAAACTGCACTTGGCGGTAGTCTTTTCCTAAACTCGCCTTCAGCCTTTGCAAGCTCCCTGGAGAATTTGGCAGAGAAAAAGTACCTTAATTAAATCTGAAGTTTTGTCATCTTAAGAGAATTATGCCTACTATATCCTGTTCAACTTCATACGTATACATAGTATGTAGTTACGACGTAGAGTCAACGGAATCTCTGAACACGGAATGCTCTCGGATTGAAATCAATACAGGTAGATCCGGCTGCCACCTGTACCTCTGTCTGCACCCCAAAACGAAGGGAAATTGCGTCTGGTGGGATTCAAGGATATAAATAATATCGTGGACATCCTGCTAATCCTGCCGATTCTGCACCTCCGATGCGGTTTGTGACACAATTTTAGTTCATAATCCTTGATAAAACATTTTTGTGCGTGAGGCAAGATGCCGATGGTATCGAGTAATGTTCCAGAACTGAGTACCGAAGATCTTTTGGGACTACGGGATGCGTTGGGTTTGTGATACTATGTCTTGGACGTATTAGGAGAGAACAAATCGGGATCGATCAAGGACATAATAGGCCAGCGAATTATTTCTACTATCATTTGCTACATCATCGGTCTACAGTTTCCGAGGGAGTTGAGGCTGCGCCAATCTTACGAACCTTTTTGCATTCTGATCCGAGCGAATGAAATTCTCACCAGCTCAGCTTGAACTTTTTACCTTCTACTCGTACGTCTTCTCCTCCTCCTCACCACCACCCCTTTTGCCGGTACTGGGGTTGCATTAAGTGCGGTAAGTGTAGATCAGCCTCTGATCCGCTACGCAGCGGTTCGTGCGCACCAGCTCAGCTTGAACTTTGCTGCCTTCTACTTATCCTCCGGCCTCACGCCTCTATGAATTCGGAATAAAACAAAAAGCTTTAGTCCGGAGAGCCACGATAAACGTCGGAACGGGAGTGCCGCATGGATGCACACCACGTCTTGCATGGCGGTCTTTTTGCTCTAAATTTTAGTGAACACCATCGATCATCCATCATCCAAATAAAGCCTTACGCCAGGTAAACGAAGCCATCCGGGGGCGAGAGCGATTTTCGATTTATGCCCACGTTCCTGGTCATACCACTTCCTTTCTCCATTTCTCGTGTTCTCGTGTGTTCCATCCATCTTTCTTCCATCCATCGGTTTTCCTCTCTACTCGTACTCGTATTCGAATCTCGTATCTTGTCGTACCTTCCAAACTACAACAATGATGATGAGGCCACTGACTTCCAACGGATCGATCGCTAGTAGAAACAACAACATTAATCGCAATATGTCTATGAAGCTACCATTTAGCTTTCCTTTGGAAACCAGCAGCAGCGAGGAGTTAAGCCTCACCCAAGTTCTCGCTTTGTCAAGGATTCCTAGTAGCTCCTCTCGGTCTCCCCGCAAAATTGAGAAGCAAAAGAAAACTTCCAAGCTTGCGTTTGCACCGGATGAACAAAACGAAACCTTCGAATACGAGTCGTTGTCTTCAGATATCAGCTTGAGGGACCAAATATGGTACAGCGTAAGTTATTATTTCTCGATGATTTTTCGTGAGACCCCATCCTCATTCGACTTGGGAACTTTTGTTTCTCACATCAAAAAATGTTGCATTCATTATTCTCTCGAACAGCCTAAAGAGTTCGCAAAAATGGCAGATGATCTGGATGAAGCGACTCGCAGACGCCGCAAGCACATCGCCGGAATTCGCAGATGCTTTGTTCACACCATCCTTGATCTGCAGGAAGAACATCGAAGAGAAGGTATCCAGGATCCCAAGGGCATTGCGTGCACGGCGAAGCGTTGCACAAAGTACAGCAGCCGGGATGCTGCCACTCGCGGCAAGGAAATGGCAAATGAGGCGGCCGCACCACCATCACCACCTTCATCAAGTGTGCAGCAATCTCAAACGCTGGATATTATCGACTGTGTTTTGGATTTGGTGGGAGTTACAGATTCTCCACATAGGCCGAACCGAACAAGCGATACTTCCCTTCAGCCACCAATACGTCTATTGAGCCCTTTGATTGATTGCTAACACCTACATTTCATTATAACAGTTTTGAATATTTTAGCAATACTTGGCATTTCCTACAGTGTAGATCAGACTGATGCTTCGTAGTGTGCCTCGGTTTCTACTGGCTAAATGTATATTTGGTCCCGGAAACTTGACGGATCAGAAGAACCTCATCGCATCTGCCGAGTCGATTGACCAGCGTGTTGCCCAGGCTGGACTGGTCCTTACAGGTTGACGAAGAAACGGCAAATTCCATGACAGCCTTGTTCGTCCCACCGCGGAGTCCATACTGGACAATCTCAATACAGTCGGGCGAAGCAGCCTCCTTGACAAGATTTATGGTATGCCGAAGGACATCTTCTCTAGGTTTGGCTTCCACTCGGAGCAAGATGGCGTTCTCGTGATGGTGCTTGTCAATCGAAGAGATAGTAAAGCCTTCGAGGATAGTTTGGATACTCCTGACAACGACGACCGCAGTGGGGCGGTCAGCAGGGCTATTAGATATCATCGACTGTAGGAGCGAGTGTAATGTGGGGAAAGCTCGTTCAACATTCTCCATCCATTGGTCTGGAAATATATGATTGCGAAGTTTGCTGAGAACGATCGTTCGTTCCATACCCTTTGAAATTGAAAGTGGTGAGACAATCAAATCATAATGTTAGAAATTTGTTCACAGTGCGCCATCTCGGAAGATCAAAAGTACGTACCGTATACATGGGATAACAAAGTTCAAACAACATGATCCCCAGGGAGTAAATGTCGGTGCTGGAATCATAGTCAGAGCCCTGCATTTGTTCTGGACTCGCGTAGGACCGTGTACCGACACCCGCTGTAATTTCTCGAAAGGAAGAGGCCCCACCTGCTTTCCCCTCTAGTTCCATTTCCTCCTCTACCAACTCGTCCAATGGCTCGAGGGCCTCTCGATTGTCGTTCGCAGATTCTCGAGAAAGACCAAAATCACCTACTTTGACTACTCCTGAATCATCCATGAAGCAATTGTTGGGCTTAAGATCCCGATGAATCAGTCCTTGACTGTGCACATGCTGGACCCCTTGGGCGATTTGCACAAACAAACTCAGGGCGTACGGGATGTCAATTCCACCATTCGTCTCGCCCCCTTTGCGAGTGTCCGGGTTATTCAGAAAATCTGCCAGAGTCTTCTGACTGCAAAATTGCATCTGGATGTATAGAGTGTGCTTGACCATCAAAGCTGGAGTCGCTGATGAATTCTTGGACTGGGTCGCCAGTTGATTCTCCCGGTCGTCGGTGGAGGTTCCTGTCATACTTTCGTGCCGAATTGTTTGATTACGACTATCTCGTGACCATCCCCCGGTATGCGATGCAGAACCTTCAATGCTAGACTCTTCAGAATGGCTCGAATAGTTCGATGAATATCGATGGACAATTGGACCATGGGGAAGAAAGCCAAGACTCTTCGATTTCTCTTCGACAGCAGTGGCCTTGGTCTTCAAGGCTTTCTTGGTTGCCACAGTCAATTCATCGGGAGTTGCAGTATTTTCGACCCCCGTTTCAGTGTCTTCATCGCCACGATCAAACGTAAAACCGTAGTCGTCCAGAGCGGCGGGCACACCTGGCAGTAAGTGATGGAACGACTGATCTCCAGTTATATCATCCAAATCATGATCCCACCCACCTAGCGGGTTGGAAGCGTTATTGTAGCCATGCCTCAGATAATGTCGATCACCTAGACTTGGCCGTCGTTGTTTTTGTTGCTGCTCTTGTAACAGCTGGTGAGTTGCTCCCAAGGGAGAGTACGCACCAGGATGTCTCCGCGATTTCGTATTAGTGGTCGTGGCGCCGTCGTCAGGCGAGAAGAGATAATAGTCAGAATCTGCCAAGGATTGACTCCCCCTTGTCCGTCCATCGTCTTGGTCGTTTTGCTGGTGAAGTTCGAGCCAGGCTGTGTAGTATCGAACGATATTGGGATGATCCAGCAAGGCCAGACTCTTGACTTCTCGCAACGTTCGCTGGAGACGTTGTCGAAATTCTTCCAGTGGCAATCCCTCCTTGTACCTGAGTGCAACCTTCTTGATGGCGTATTCTCTCCCATCTAGTACATTTTTGCACCGAAATACAGTTCCAAATCCACCCTTGCCCAAGGCAACCACCTCGGAAAACTCAGAGTCGTAGCGATTGTATCGAATCAAGGGAATACCATCGACCAAGAAATCGACACCCTGGGGCTGTTGTTGCTGCTCTTGTTGGGGAGTGCTGTTATTGTTGCTCGTATTGCCAGCAGTCGTAGAAGTGGTTGTGTTCTTGTTTTCGCCACTTTCATAGACCACACGACCATCCACCGTATGACTAAGGTGGAGAGAGTCGCTTCGTAGACGACGTTGAATGGCTAGTTTGTTGACTCCACCCATATTGCTACCACTTGTTGCAACATCTGGGAGGGAATGCGATCGTTTCAACGTGGGTGTAGTAGAGATCGCATTCGGATCGTTGCGGTTGTTGTTGCCTGAAGAATCCTCGTTCATCATATTCTGAGAACTTTTGTCACCTACGAGTCCCACCCTAGCCATTTGTTGTAGCAATTGTACCCATTTCGACTTCTTTTGCAAATACAAGTAGCGGAACACAAGGGCCGCCGCACCCACCACGACAATACAAATGCCCACCAAAATCGGCCATGTCAAAAAGACGCCATTTTGTTGCCGAGGAAAATCGTCGACCGAATTGAAGGGCGACGAAGGCAGTGCCAATCTGTTGTTGTGGTGGTCCGTGTGATGATAATACTGATACTGATGCTGTTGGTTGGGCGGAGCAAATAAATCATGATGTTCCAAGAGCGGTGCCAATGTGTGTCGTTTGGGGGCAACGACTTGAGAGCTGGTGCTACTTCCCACAGAGGACCAGAATCGTGACGATGAAGCTTGTCGTCGAGGGTGTTGTTGTTGTTGTTGTTGTCCCGTGGCATAAAACCAATCATCGGCCAGTCGGTCAAGCAACGACATTGGCTTTGCCCAGTAGGAAAATAGTTGCTGCAAAATGGGAGGTCGATAGACTGTGAGGAGTTTGGGACTGTTGTTCTTATTCGAAGAGGTTGACGACGATGCATCCGCACCCAGTTGGGGTGGCATGGTGCTGTCGCCGTCAGAGCCGCCGTTGGCTCCTCCTGCCGACGACTCGGGATCCTCCAATACAGTAAGGGGCTTCCATGTCTTGTCTTGCAGGCCAAAAACGGAAGCTACTACAGTAGAAAAGTCTCGCTTCCAAAGGACTTGTATATCACCGTCACTGGAGGACGAGACGGCTATCAGACTGGTACCATCGGGACCAAAAATGACACTAGGAAGTTCAACGGGTCGATAAAAGTCTTGCATCAGGACCTCTCGACTTTCTGCGGCAAGGCCCGAAGGCAGGTAAGGCCCTCCGCCTCGATGGTGATGGCTTGGGAGCGACGAGCCATCAGACCCTCCACTCCCTTCTCCGAATTCCAAAGCCTGGACCGTGCCCAGAGTAACATTCCAGACACTTTTACCCGAATCTGTCGAAAGCTGTTGCACCAATACATCCTCTCTTTGAAGTAGAACGGTCGAGGTGACTGCATTGTCGTCGTCGTCGTCGCCGCCACTGCTGGTATCTTCGACTATAGTTGTGCCGTTGGGCGACTGTTTCCAGACGAGTCGCCCTGTGTGGGCATCAATGGCAAAGAGGGAGGTCGATTTGGTGGCAGTGACAATGCCACAGCTCGAGCCGCCGCCACTACAAGTTTTGACGGGCGTCTGCAAGACATCCACGACAGTAATTTCCAAGGGTTGCAAGAGTCCCTCTTGGTGTTCCAGACTGATGTAGAGCCTGCCATCCAGACCAGGAACAATCCGTCGTCCACCGCTCAGAATCTCGGAGGGCCCCACCAGTGGTGTTCCGGACCGAAAGCCTCCTACCAAGCTTCCATCCAACGCCTTCAAAACCCCAATCGATCCATCGACCGTCGACACGATGAAAAACGGGTCGTTTTTACTGTGGCAATTGTTGTTGTTACTGCTGCTGCTGCTGGTAGCCCTGGGTCGGCTGTCGCTGTTGCTGTCGGCCTCATCGTCCAGGAGGATGGGTGGTTCTTCTTCTTTTACTACTACTTCTTCTTCTATGATTATTGCTGTTGGATCCTCCTGCTCCGCTCTCGCCACTCGAACAGGCACCCACACAACCGTCACAGAGATCCACAGAAGAAAGATCGAGAGACGACATAGGAGACGTCTACGTCGACGTCGTCGTTGTCGCGATGGCTCCCAGACCTCTCCAATGGTAGCGGTGGCCATTATCATTGAATTGAACTGAATTGAACTGAACTGAACTGAATGAAATTATTGGACAGTTCTGTTCTGTTCTTTCGACGAAGGAACTACTGATGAGGGGTGGTACTAAGGTTCTTTTTGACGATGACGATGATCGATCGATGAGCCTTTATTAGCTTCAAGAATGCATGAGAGTTCCGTGGTGTATGATACAGTAGTGCAGTGATGAGGAGGGGGAGCACTCTATGTTGCAAATGCAATGCAATCCCGGGGAAGGTGATCAGTACATTACAACAAGAGAATAATGACTGAAGAATCATCATCACGATGACACGCACAAACATCATCATCGCCGTCAAAGTCGCCGCGAACCGCGATATTTTGCAACGCGGCGCTTCATTGCGATGGTGAACTCTTCTGGTTCCGGGGGCGAACAGTAGCATGTACCGGTACCGCGTACAGTACTTGTACCCCGTCGGGGGGGGAGAGAAGAGGGGGGGCGGCGGAGGCAGGCGGGGGGGGGGGGGCGGGGTGGAGAGCAGAGGGGAGCGAGCGTTCGGAGTAACCCGATCACTCGACACATCTGACTGGTTACGTCTGGCCTTCCGTCCGGCACGATTTCAGAGAGAGAGAGAGTAACCAGCTAGGTACCGGTGTGATACTCAACATACTGTAGAGTGAGTAGAGAAGAGAGGAGTCGTCACAATCTAAACAACTACAAGTACTACCGTACTACTACAGTACAGGTAATAATTCTTCTTGACTTTTGATTAACTTCTTTGTACAGTACCTTAGTTCGTATGTCTTCTTGTCCGTGACGTTGCGTTTGCCAATTGCGTTACGAATGCTTGTTGCTTTTGACACGACTACGCGTTTTTCTCCTCGTTCGCTTGAACTTTGACTGACAGATCATCAGGCATGTCATCAAAAAGCTCAGGACTTTTTCGCTCTACTGTGCGAAGATTAAGAATAAAACTACCGGTACTTGTCATACTCTAGTAAAGACGAAGTAGTAGTAGAGTGCCTTGCCCCTCTCTCCATGAGTAGCTACTACTATAGTAGCTAGAATTAGCTAAAGCAGTACGATTAGTGACAACCTTCAGTGACCGGTGTTGGCCGATAATAATCTAGAAGCAAAGAGCGGAGAGCCGCAGCCCAAAGCAAGCATGCCTCATCTCTTGTGTGCCAGCGATGATGAGTGAGTGAGTCTTGCTCTAGTACTGTAGTTGAGGTTTTCATCGGTACCAAAAGAGGTACCTCGCCATCCATCCCCTTGTCTAGAGAAACTCAGCAATGATAGCAAGTGGTTGCTACTAAACAGTATGAGTAGTTACGTAGTTGTCTTGTTTTGTACAAATATTAATGCTGTATGCTATCAAAATTGTGAAGTTGTAGCATTAGCTAGCACAAATAGCGAGTGGCGGCGGTGATGAGTACCAGCAGTTTCAAATTGCCGCTCTGCGATCCCCGATTCAATTCGATTCATTTCAGATTGCAGCCTTCAAAGACAGGGTACTCGTCTTGGCTTCGGCGACGCATTTTCAACGCTCGTGCCGCACTCACAGCCATAGACTGTGACTGCTGCTCGTACTCGTCTTCCAAGTCGGGGAACTCCGTTTGAAAGCAACTACTGGTGGTAGTAGAAGCAGTATGTTGTCGGCGAGCTAGTCTTGGGATTCTCCTGCTTTGAGGATATTGTGCGGCTTCCAAGGATGAAAGAAAGGTAGCATTTATATGGCTGACTCCCGCAAAAGGCGAATGCATGGGGCGGTGTCTTTCAAAAGGATTGTGATCATCGTCAGAGGCGTCGAGCTCGTTGGAATCGGGAAGCATCGGCGGAAGACCCCGCCAAGCGCAAAACGTGGATGCATCCATGGAGGATTGAATAACAGGCAGTCGCGGAGGGGTCACCACAATGGAAGGTCGGCGCTTGCGGACCTGCGGAGTTTGAAACCGAGGAGACGGCGCTGGCTCGTCGAGAGTCATTTGAGACACCTGGTCGAGTATTTGGACCTCCACAAGAGGGCTTTGTTGCGGAGCACAACTGCCGGGTGTCGACATGTGGAAGGAAAGGTCCATGGTGAAAGTATTTGAATTGTGTGGGGGAGAAACAACTGTAGTCTACTCGTGCAGTACTCGTAACTCTCGGAGTGCAAAACCAAAATTGTGGTGGAGAAAAAAAAATAGTCCAGAGGATCGATCTGTGTGGATTGGCGGTGAGGAAGGCGCCGACGCTCGGAGAACTCTTGTGCGGACCATTGGGTTCGACCACTCATCGTACAGTACCGGTCCTTTATTATGGCACGTGCTTTTTCCTGACTACCGGTACCGTACGGTACGTGCATGTTGAGGCAAAATAAAGGCCGACAGGATTTTGAACAGCATTGGAGGGTTCCGAACGCGCGTGCCTGCCTCAAATTCCATACTCCACGATTAGGTCGATGACCCGCCCGCGCGTGGACACCGCAAAGACCACCGATTGGATCATTGGTAGCTACCTGTTTTTAACTGCCGTACGTACCACATGACAGGCACGGACGAAGAACTGGCCAACTCTATCTGCCTTCCTGATGTTCCGTCTTTGGCCCTGTACTGACGTGTTTTAATTATGGCAATTTTTTCCTGAGTTCTCAACGGCTACTTCTTGTGCACGTGCGTTCCGCCCGTTGCTGATTGTGATCACTGTAAAACTGGTTTGTTGCCCCAAACCAGTTCGTGACCCCCCAAAATGGCCCAATGAAACGTGCCCTTTTCCGTGCTGCTATTTCAGAACATAATGCCTTTCCGTCAGGGGTCCATAGTGCGCGAATGAGCTCTTCGCGCGCTATGGACCCCTGGCTGCTTTCCGTGCTATTTCAGAACACAATACTTGCATTCTATCACCATGTGCTTTTCCATGCTACAGTAGTATTTCAGAACATAATAATCGCATTCTATGCACAAGGTAGGGTAGAGTTCGTCAACAGTCTACTACGGTACTGGTAGAGCAGTTACTACCTCATTGTTGACAATCTACTAGTAGTAGTCAGGAACACCGCAAAGACCTGTCAACCGAATCTACGCACCACAGACAGACGACTCACAAATTGAATCATGCGCGAGTCATCATCCGACGAACATTCAAAAGGAATGAGAAGCTTTTGCAACAACAACAGCAACAGCAACGACAACAACAACAATCTAAAATAGCTCACTCTTTTCACCGCACCTCTACTTTACTATTGTATTGTATCGGTACTGAAAGGACCACGACAGGTTACGACCCCAACAACTTGGAGAACAGAGGATCCGCCATCCTGGAGATTCTGCGCCTCAGATGTTGCATTCTATCACCATGTGCTTTTCCATGCTACAGTAGTATTTCAGAACATAATAATCGCATTCTATGCACAAGGTAGGGTAGAGTTCGTCAACAGTCTACTACGGTACTGGTAGAGCAGTTACTACCTCATTGTTGACAATCTACTACTAGTAGTAGTCAGCGAGATAATAGCGATCAGGTTATGAGCTCAAAGTATGGCGACCCTCGCTGCGCTCGGGTTAATCAAAGATGTTTGGCCACACACGTAAAACAATTGCCGCTCCTCCTCGTCCTGTTGCGTTGCGACGAGACGTTTCGAGAAAAGATGCTGATTATATATTTTATATTTTCACCATATGCGTCCTCTATCATCTGTCCTCTTTGAACTCCTTTCAAGTTTCAGCAAATGGTGACTCCATTCTCTCCACATCCTCACTTCCCACGAAGTTTCCGTCAACGACGCCCACACATGAGGATGGAACAAAGCTCAAGATTCTTGCTATTCCTCCTTTCGACAATATCTTGTTTCGGCCTTGTGAATTCGAATCATCGTCACCATCCAACGTTTTCCACTCTTCCTGTCTCCCACCATAACTTGTATGGCTTCTCTGGGCCGACCATCACATCCGCGCGAAAAGATATCATTTTGGTCGTAACATCATGGAGAGGGGGATCCTCCTTTGAGGATGGCGAACAATCGGATGATATTGATGATTACGAGGACGAGGACGGCGACGGCGAGGAAGATGATCTCATTGACGGCTTGCACGAAGATGAAGAAAATCCACCGACTGAAGGGTACGACCACTCTCTTATAGATCCACCGACGGATGAACAAGAACCTATGAAACTAGGAGGCTCGTCATCATCATCATCATCACGTCGTACCGGTGCTGCACCCGACGACAACATTAACCGACGACCACGACGCCGTGGTCCTCCACAGCCTGCCAGACGAGCGAAGCGCACAAAGCACTGGAGCCAACGATTGGCATCGCAAAGCTTTAAAATGGGAAGCCAACTAGCATGGGGAGCCGTCCAACAAACTGGCAAGGTGGCATATCAGCTCGTGAAACCCAGACACGTCGAAGCGCGAGAGTTGATCGGCATATGGCGGCTGGATCAGCAAATTGTATCCAATGGACGAGATATGGCCAGCGTGGCGACGGTCGAATTGGATCCCCGACAACGACTGGTAACTTTGAAGCTGCCGAACGGAAAGACGGTCGTAGAGCCGTTTTCTTTTCAAAAGACGCGATTGGGTAGCTTCCAAACTGAGTTTGTCGCGCCCGCCTTTCTTGTCGGCGACACACCACGCATGTATGGATATCGAGGGACTTGGCAACGCAAACTAGCCGACAAACGCGTCATCAAGCTAGTGGGAAAGATCTACCAAGTGAAAAAGCAGCGATTCGGGAAATCTCAAGGAAAATATCTGTTTACCCAGCCTGTTGGGACGTTTGTGGCGAGACGCCGGATGAAATTGTCGGATGACGACGATGAAGGGGGTGAGAGCTTCGAAAGTGAGTCGGAAGAGGGGTATGAAGGACAAGGAGATGAGGATCTCGAGACCGACTTGAGCGAGGGCTACGATGAGGAAGTTGACGAGGACTAGTGCCGACTGGCGGGTATCTTGTTCCGTTCCATGCGCCATCAAATAGTCATAAGAAGAGACTACCAAGGATTGATCCTTACTTGTGCTACCTTCAGTCTCTATGGTTTCGATAGCACTGTAACTCGACAAAATACGTCCGCTTGCAACGCGTTTCTATAGTTTTACACTACAATACTGCCCTGCTCATGAATAGCTGTGTGAGGATGATGGATTTCTTTCGCGTTTTGCCCCCAGTATCGAAGTAGGAAAAGTTGCGTCTTCTGCTTCTTCCTTTTTGTTTGGAATAAAACCGATGTTTTGCTTGTTTATTTCAACTTGGCGTTCTTGATTCCGGCCATCCGTGCCAAATTGGGAGCAAAAAATGGCAAGCTGAGGAGAAGGCCTCCCGCGAAGGCTCCTCCCACGAGATTTCCACCCTCTGAACTTTTCTTCTCGGGAGCTTCTTTCTTGTATTCCTCGCCCACGTCCAACGCATACTTGTCCACCGCGGCGAAGGCGGGGGAGGCCACAGCTACCGAAGCGGCGGCGGTGGCAGCCTTGGCCAAGAATGCTCTTCGACCGGCAGTGCTGGGTTGAGACAACGCATCAGAACTGGCGGCAAGAACGCAGAGAACGGAAAGAGGGTAGAGCTTCATTTTCTAGTATTCAACTTTTCAACTTTCTTGGTGAAAGAATGGAATGGTTTGTTCGAGAGGGCAACAACAGCAACAACACATTACTTGTACGAGAAAAGATGCATCGTCAGTCAGGTCGGATGTCGGATCATGGAGATGCGCATATGCATGTGGGATGACGACCTTTTTGTTGATGATGACCGAGCAATAAATCGTGACTCCTCAGTCGTCAGTCGACATTTTAACCCCTTCAGGAAGACTTGTTAAAAACTCAAAACATTGTTTCAAAATTCGATTGTTTTCTCCAAATTCTCCTCGGGGGTCAAGGAACCAAAGTCGTCTGTACGGCACACCTTCTTTCCTCGTCTTGACCCTGCGCCTTGCGACACAAAAATAATTTGTTGTGTGCGATACACGATACGGTACTGGTATGGTTGATGATGGCACCATATACTGTATAATCTACTACTACGGTATGGTTGATGATGGCACCATAATAATCTCTAACTCCCTATATTATATATTATAAAGGTTTCGCTCTTCAACTGTGGGTATTGCTCAGGCAGAAACGGCGGTGCTGTGCTGGAAGCTGCAAAGGAACGATGATCGAATAGAAAGCACCTTGCTAGTGGGACGAAACCCCGCGCAGGGCGATGCTTCTTTTTGACGACTCCTCCTTGCCTCTTTGCTTGCTGGATACACTCACGAAGTGACCATACTATCTAAGGGCTTGGAACCATCGTTCCACCTTGATAACGCGTTTGATGTTGAGAAGAATAGGGTAGAAATCCATGGACTCTCAAGTACTAATATTTATTATCCAGTGACATGAAAACGATGATGGTGCATTCTTTCGGTGGATACCAGATGTGGATGGCATACCTTTCTATGTTCAATAATACAAACCCGACCTTTCAAAACTTTCCTGCACGAAGTGCGTTGGGTGTTCAGCACCAGAAGATCCTCTGCTGCCGGTCGAGAAAGGGTTTCTGCCACCAGGAAAAGCGGCAAAGAGCTGATGAAGAGTTGCCTGCCGACGGCGCTCCTCGAGTGCTCGTTGTGACTTTTCGATATCATCTAGAATTTGCGGCGCTGTGGCAGCACCCAAAGCATGAAATCTTGAAGCACAAAGCTGAGACCGTAGCATTTGTGTCTTTTCTAGGTCACCTTGCTGCTGGAGTTGTGGAAATCCTGCGGCTGCGCCACTGCCTAGAGCTTCAAGGTTTGGAGCAGCAAGAATCGCAGAGATATGGTTTTGAATCTTCTCATGCCGATGCTTCTCAATGGCATGTTCGATTGCAACTTGTTCCACGATGTGGGCTGCACGCGATATCGTGTCTGATGCCGTGTTTTGTGACGGGAGTCCTAGTCGCTGGAAGGAACGAGTTTCGGCGGCAAGGGATTGTGGAATGAGATTATCGATGTTCTCGAATAGAACATTGTCCACTGGGTGACGATTTCTTACCAGCGGAGAACTCGAGCTCGACAATCTCCCCAGAGAAGTTTCAAGCAGCGAGTCTCGGGGTGAAAATGGTGAGATGCTTGAAAGCAATGGTACTCGTCCAATGTCTGCGCCTATTCTTGTATCATTGATATTGGGCCTTCGCGATAACACTGTATTGCCACCATGAGCAAATGGCGAGTTCAATACGGAATTTCTCGAATTCCTGATTAGATCGGCGGTGGAGGCGAACATATTTCCTGATATCCCCGCAATGGGAGATTGTTGAAGTCTCCACGAATGTGGGAGGTAAGCTCCTCGAAGCCCGGCAAGCAGGGGCGACTCTGTCAGCGAGGCAAGGTGCTCCAGGCCAAGCTCGCTAGAGGTCGCCTCGCGAACGCCGCCTAGCCGCTGTACCTCTCGAGCAACCGGCGCAACGGATCGAAGACTTCCGGGGTGGGCATGTTCGCTGGGCGTGCCACCTTGAGAGGATGATTTTCTCTCGCTTGCTGTCGATGAAGCGGTTGTACTTGTGTTGTTGGGTTCTTCTTCATTGTGGGACCGGGCGCTTTGTTTCTTGGACTCGTAACCTCGAAGAAGGTATCGAAATGCCTGGCGAGCTTTCATAAATACCGCCGCACCTTCAACAACCACATAGCGATGGTCCGCTACTTGGTCTAGTTTCGATGAAAGCACTACCTTTTCAACAAAGCGTCCACCCTTTTCCTTAAATTCTTCGAGCGCTTTTGAAACAACCTCTCTCTTCTCCTTTCTCGATGCTGCATTGTGGTATTCTTCTTTGTGCTTCTTCAAAACGTCACGGAATAGCTTATTGCCTTGGTTCTCATTGGGGCCAGTTCCTGAGCGAGCGAGGAAGCAATTACAATCGAGCGATTAGAAGCAGAAGATCTATTAGCTATTTTCTCGGTGTAAGGCGAAACGATTGTGCAGTTCTTACCTCGTCCCAGCAGGACATCACGCGGCCCGACTTCTGATAAAAGAGGTCTCTCTCGTTGGAGTGATTGGGCTACGTTCATGCTCAGAATTTCGTCTTTGTTTTAAAATGACGATGGATGGGATGGCTCGACGATTGAGAGCCGACACTTAATAGACCGAGGTTTCTTGTTTACAGGAGAATAATAAGAATTGTAATTGACTTACTGGATGTCCTGTTAGAGTGTGTTGATATTGTTGTCGTGGTCGTGGTCGTTGTCGTTTCGTTGTTCGCGTTGTTCCCCTCGCTTTTATTTCGAATAGATGGGTCGGGGAGTTTGTGCGCTAAGTGCACTATCGCTCGTCTCAACATTACTCGCTCGTGCGTGGCGTAGCAAAACAATGCAAGAAGAACTTCGCTATCCTTGCTTAATACTATTCGTACTGTTTGTGGTAGCGCCACTGCATCCCATACAACATCATGATGATGTGTGCATTACACGTAGTAGCACTGCTCGCAATGGAACCATCATTTGGACTTGTACTTGAACTGTACCCGTAGAGAACGTTGTCGGTAGTGTTCGTGTTCTGGGGGACTAAGGTGGGGAGTTCGCCTCATTCTGCGATCGCGAAGAATAATTTTGAAGGTTGATAGATGATGATGGTTGATGATTCTCCTGCGCCTTCCTTATTTTGTTCTGTTTTTACTTAACGAAACATCGGTGTTGGCAGTATGCTTCCACCACTCATAATTATAAATCTCAACCGTTGCGACACTGGTGGTACCGGTACGAAAACACTGCATAGAACGGATAAGCATTGTGCTGCTTCTGATTCCCGGAGAACTCTCTGCGGCGCGAATTGTTGACTACTCTGTACTACTTAGAATTGAGAATCATCAATACGAGTACGCCATTCGACAAGACCCACGCACGTGCATCCGTACAAGTACGTATTCGAGTTAAAAACAGGAAAGAGATACTAACTTGTACCTTGCGAAGTCACTGGGACACTCCGGCGAAACACCACCTACTGCAAGCAAGCGTAAGATGCTCTTTCGCCAGGTGCCAATGGTGGTACCGGTACGGAAACGCTGCTTTTAGAATTAATGAAAAGCATTGTGCTGCTTCTGATTCCCGCCCGCTGGCGGAGAAGCCTTTCTGCAGAGAGAATTGTTGACTGACAAAAGCCCTATTATTTAGTTACTGTAGTATAAATTCGCCATTGGTTGGAGAGGACACGTGCGCCGTATTCGACGTTCAAGTACTGTTGTAGGTCTTCTTTTACCTTCTAAAAATAGAAAGCAGCTACCGGTACCGGTACCAGGTACAGTAGCAGGAAAGAGATCCCTGTTGAAATCTCCGTAGTCTGTACGCTGTCAGCTGTCGCTTCGACTAGTGGGACCACTTCCTCAGCCCCGCGTCCTGTAGTGTTGATGTTACTAGCTAAAGTTCGTCTGCCCTTCCGAGGCACGAACCTATCTCAAGTAAAGTAAACTTCCATCTCAAACTCGAGATTATGACAATTGTTATTCTACTTTTGATGACTTGCTTGTTGGCATGGGATCTTTGCTATCGCCGATCAATCTTGGAACTGACAGATTCAAGAAGGGTTTGCCGATATCGGTCTCCTGGGTTTTCTCCGGCTTCCAATCGACGCGGATCTTTGCTATCTCCGATCAATCTTGGAACTAACAGATTCAAGTATGAATTTCTTCCGCGATTCTAAATCTTGATCCCACAAGATTTTTTGGACCATAAAGGTAGTTGCTTCATTAGACAGTGCACTTTTTCGCTGCTTCCGTATACAACGTTACTAGTCACGAGTTGGGCAAAATGGCACATTTATTTTTTTCTAGTTGGGAGCCTACACCATATTCAAGAAGATTAGTCGTCGCCACGGCAGCGGGCTCTCATTATACGCTTCGCTTGCCATGCAGCACGATACGGCCGGCCTACCCGCGGTGTATCAAATAACTCCGTTGTCTTTAAGCCGGTCGAGGCAGCGCCACTGATCAAACGGGCTCACGAAAGCATTTGCTGCACTAGCTCCCGATATCGCGACTGCTGGCACACCGATACCGGGGAATATCGAATCGCCCGCTAGCACGAAGTTTGAGATCGGAGTTGACCCATCAGCCAGGTAGTCTTCTGTGGCAGCACCATATGTTCCGCGAGGTCGCCTCAAGAACCTCTCATGCGTCAGGGGAGATCCGAGAAGATCTAGAACTACCCTATCCCTGATGTCAGGGACTACACTTTCTAGTGCTCTCCACAGAACCTGCGACCGTTCTTCCTTTAGCGCGACATACTTTGGATCGTTTCTTTTCATTCCCTCCCAGACAAAGTAGGGTTCGTTTCCTGCGCCGTATGCGTGCAAAATAATATAGCCCGCGGGGGCTAGGTCACGGTCAATCACGCATGGATTCGACACAGCGATCATGTTCAGTTCCCCACATGGTCCATCTGGAACTCCACCGGCTGAAGAGCCCTTGTCGCCACTCAGTCCACGGTCCATCACTGTGTAATGGGCTTCCATTTGGTCAAGGTCAAGTCCAGTGGCATCAATGGCGACATGCAGGTGAAGGAAGGATCCGGTCATTTCTGCTGTATCACATCTATAAAGTAGAGTTTCCTTCCCCGCGTAGTTGTCCTCTGCGACGCGCTCCATTTTGATGGCAGGTCCTTCAAAAGTCGACATCCACGTTTGCTTGGGTTCTCTTGACACTCTGGGAGGTTGCGGCAGAACACTATCGAGCTTCTCGATCGCGTTCTCATTACCTTTAAGTAAGCTCTTCAAAGACCAAATAGGGGCGTTACAGATGACACCATCCCTAGCCTGAACTCGCATCCCGTTCTGCAAAGTCACTCCCGTGGCCTTTTCTGCCTTTTCATCAAAATCGATCGATTCGACGGTCTGCCGAAGATACAGCTTGGACCTTCGGTCGCCCTGTTCCAACCCTCTCACTAACGCATCGACAACCTCTCCTAAACCTCCTTTTGGATAGTCCAAGGCAGCCCCCTCTCGGTGCATATCCTCCAGTACGAAAGCCATCGCTGCAGCTGATGTCCGCGAGGCGGGTAGCCCACTGAGCGAAAATGCTAGGGCGTCCAACCAATCACGAAGCCATTGGTCTTTCACCACAAAATTGGGCCCGTTCATGTATGACGCAAAAGTCCCCGTGAGCTGAGATCCTTGCCTTACCAGATCGACGAGAGTTGAGAAATAACGCAATAGAGGTACTAGTGCGGTCGCTCCTGGTCGCATCGCCATAGCTGGAATCGTAGCTCCTACTATCAAGCCCCGACAAGCACTTCTCAAGGCTTCAAACTCTTCGACAGCGCCGGGTCCTCCAAATTTTGTCAAAGGTCCACTTTGGAACAAATTGGGGCCCAGTTCACACTTCCATCTTATTTCCTTGGCCCCTTTGGTTGGATTTTCAATCATTCCCCACCCGTCATATCGGATCCAGTCCACCGACTGGCCCACAGCATCTAGTACTTGTCTCAAGGCACTGAACGGCTTTTCAGAGCACCCCAGTACAATCGTCGGCCCCGAATCAAAAGTGAACGTTTCACCGTTGCTCGCCTTACGGTCAAAGGCATGAGCGCAACCCCCAGCAAGGTAGTGCGACTCAAAAATAGCTACTCTTTTGTTATAGAGAGTGTTCAGTATTGCACCCGCGCAAAGCCCGCCCAACCCGGCCCCTACAATGGCAACGTCCACCTCGAGTGGAATTTCTTGCACCGCAGCTTTGGCGTCCCCTGTTTCTTCTTCATCCAACGCACTAGCAGATACACATAATATATTCGATGTGAAAGATCCATGGCGATCTTTTGCTCCCCACTTGCGGAGTTGAGTGTTGGTGAAAGCAACAACGGAAAAGGAGTGGATAACGGAGCACACCAATAATAAGCGAATGCTGCTTCTGCTGCTGCCGCCGCTGCTGCAGCTACTGCCGCTGCCGCTTCCTATGGCCTTTCTTCGTGTCTGGAAAGAACTCGTTATCATCTCGTCGAATCAATCTCGCTGCTGCATGCTACCGCAATACTGGCCACTACAAACACCACACCACCTAACTCAACTGTTTCGACGGTGATGCTTGGTTTTAATACAGTGTACTTGTAATGTTGTACAAGAAGTAATAACCTCTCGTATTATCGAGAATGGGATCTTCAAAATCCAAATCGTCATCTTCTATTTTCAATTTGTATTATATTATTTATTGTATCATACCGCGGTATTTTCGTACTCGTATTATCGTCTCATCGTCACGGCGCTGATGACGCAAGTCAAAAGGAGGAGGCGGCTCGCGGTCGGGCGGGATCGATCTACCAGGAGGTACCGGTACATCCAGTCTACAGAACCTGGTACCATTACAGTACGTACGGTACGCGCCCGGCCGGCGGCGGGATCTCGCATGTCTCGCATATGTCTCGCCCCGATCGCGATTTTGCAGTCCAAACGGTCGATTTCGACGCGTACGTCATCTTTTCCCGCCAGCACGTGAAGCCATCATATCACAATCATCGGCTATTATACCAGTATCTTCGGCAGACGACCTCGATAATCGGTAAATCAGCGAAGCGTTGTTGTGTCGCCATGACGCAGCAAACGGCAGCTGTTGATTGTCGAATCATCCTTGATGTGGTCAAGCGCTTGTGTCCAGACTGACCATTTCATTCATAAATCGGATAGTTATCCCAAGTCACCATGAAGTTTCTTTCCTCCACTGTTACTGCGTTTTTGATCGGTTCTGCCGCTGCTTTTGCTCCGGCCCCGACTGCCTTTGTTCGAAGTTGTACGTATCTGTGTCGATGGAGGTGTGATCTCGAAAGTGTTCTCACTCTAAAGTTGGTCCTCCCGGCTGTTCTTTTCTTTTTCCTATTGCAGCCACTTCTCTCCAAGCTGAGGGTTCTTCTACTCGTGGGGAGTTTTTTGCACAACTGGCCGGGATTGTAGCCGTTTCAACCGTCTTCCCCGGTGCCGCCCAGGCTGCCAAATACGGAGCCATCGGATCCGCTCCTCCTGGTGTTTTGGATCCAAAGGATGCCATTGTAGACGACGAAGTGTTCAAGTCGTCTGCTGTCCAGAATGCCTTCAAGGCAGTGAAGGATTACTCTGCTTTGGTTGGAGAAATGAAATCTAGTCTGAGTAGCAACAGTCAAGTTAATCTTGGTCCAGTCCTTCGGAAGCAATTCGACTTTGGCAAGCTTCGAGCGGACCTCAATACATTGAATAGTGCATTTGATGAAGAAACTCAGCGAGGTACCGATCGTTTGATCCGTGGTATCATGCAAGATCTGACGGAACTGGAAAAGGCCAATGAACAAAAGGAGGACATCGAGCGCAGCGAGCGACGCGTCGGCAACATGAACGCCAAATTGGACAAGCTTCAATGCGCCTTTAACGATTTCCTTGCCTTTGCTCCTTAGAGGATTCGGATTATGATGCTGTTGATGCCAACGCTGCTACTACATGTGTGCCCTTCTACCTGCACTTCTACCACTGACTATCATAATGGTATCTTGCATTAGGCATCTTGCGTTTGCGATTATATAGTGTTTAGCTGTAAAAATGAAGTGGATACGTAATGCTTGACACCAATCGTAGGTGTGTCAAACAGACAACTGCGCTGTAGCATTTGTGCAGTGGTTAATGAATATATAGCGAAGGGGGGTGTAGAGCTTGCGATGTTTTGCCATTCGTAGTGTAGCGATTATCAACTGGGGCATTCCATCTGTGGGGATAATTTGTGGTTGTGGCCGGATTGGTAGGCCATCATTGCAATGGTTTCGTTGACAGCCTCTCGATTAGAGCTCGAAAAACGTACACTGCGAGGCGGTGGGGTATGACTGGCTGGTCCGCACCTTTCTACACGTGGTGGTGGCTCTTCTGGTGCGTACATGGCGAAATCATGCCTGTCTGGCGGAGGAGTGATGAGATCTCGGCCTCCATCATCCCTCTGAGCTTCAGATGCTGGTTCCAGAGGCAGCCCGATGGACGAAAGGCTATTGTCCGATTGACGGCGGCTACTTGGAAAGCCAAGCATAGGACCATTTTGCTCCTCTTCTGTCCTCCCAGGAGTATCTAGCTTGAACGAGTGGTTTCTTGATACATTGCCCGGATGTCTTGACAGCGAAGCCATGGAGTCGCCTCGGATAAAGTCCACACCAAGCAAGCTGGTGTTTGACGCATACGCCGAAGTAAGCGACATGGAAGACGCACGCGGACTGGTCTGATCCAAAGAGTTGTATGAGAGGCGCTGTCTTTGCCTTGCTGGCCCAAAGGATTGACATCCTTCTCCCGCCAAGACTGCGGGGTTCGTCAAAATAAATGGTTCGTCTTCGTCGGGATCTGATAGGGAGCCATCAGCGTCCATTGCAGCTGCACGCTCTTGGTCACTGATCATAGCATCCATGAAACCTCCATTCCCCAATGGTGCAAGAAGTGATGTTCCCTGCATATGAGGAACGCGTTCGCCCCCCATGTTCTCGTCGAGAAAGAGTCGTTCTGACCGCATATGATCGCGCGGGGGGGAATAAGAGTAAGTTTGCGCTGGACTAGTGTCTTCGGTGTCGCACCAATCTGGAATGGGCAGATAAGAGGGACGGGTTCGCGGTAAAATCCTGGTCGGGTTGGGAGGAGGTGGAACAAGATGGGCGGATATTCCATCTTCACCCCCATGCCTACTACTGTAGAGGCCAGGAAATGTCCTTTCAGATGACCTGTCCAAAACAAAATCAACCGGAAGTAGACCCAATTCTTGGGCCGAGTGAGGAGTTGTCTGCATTGATCCATTGTGGTTGGACATTGCGCTCCTCGGAGTCCTCCGTGGAGTCAGCTTGATGCTTGGCAAGGGCGTATCATGAGCGGACCGAACACTTTGACCAGCAGGAGTCGAGGGCGACGACATGTGAGGGGTCAATCTCATCCGCCCTGGAGATTCCATGGTCAGCGTGCGCTCCGGAGTTGAGGGATGCGCATTTCGGCTTGTGCGAGAAGGAGTGAAGTCCTTGGTTATGCTACTCGTGGTGGACACGGGTGGGGAGCAGGCAACCGCGGTCGGAGGAAGTGGCGGTGTAACCGGTGCTTCGACCTTGTAGTCGTCATCGCGGTGATGACTTCCATCTAGAGAAAACATCATAGAGGAAGGACCCCCGTGGCGTGGTGGACGTTTCGTTGGAGTCTCCGTGCTGCCGACTCCTGGTTGTTGCAAAACTGTCAGAGGAGCAAAGCGCGGGGAGGACTTGGCACTTGATGCAGGTGACATTGAGTGGAATCTCGATGAGCCCGATCCAGTGCTATCTCCCCTACCGGTAGGATGAAGGTATGCCGAAGCGCCAACGGGCGAAGACGAGTAGGAGATGAACGAGGAGCCCATGAAGGATCTGGAAGGCACTCGAGGACGAACCATCAAAGGACTACTCGTAGCAGGAGCAAAGTCCATGGGAAGTCGGTTTACCAGTGGTGACCTGATTGATAATGACTCCATAGCAAACTCAACTGCTGGGTGTGTTTGAACTTCGCCTTCTTGTGTATGTGGCGAGTCCACGGAGCTCGTAGATTCTGCCCCACCAGCTTGGAGAGTGGCGGAGCATGGGCTCAGACACTGCGCATTTCTCTTCCGCCCTCTACTGGAAGCAGAACTGAACGGGGATAACGCCGACCTACCTCTTGGCTGCAATCGAAATGAGCCACCACAACTGGGGGCGCTCGGTATGCTCGCCCGGGGGCTACTCATCATAGAGGTACGCTGAAACGCTCCAGACGACTCCATGGAACATACCGATTGCGACACCGATGCTGCGCAGATCGGCGTTGTTTCTCGCACCAACACAAAACTGAGTGGTGGTTTGTGTTTCTGATCTTGGGTTGGGGGTGTTGTTACTGTGGGCTTCTTTTCGCGGCTGGCAGGAGGTTGCATTCGATCATCAGGGCTGCCCAGGTGGGGTTGCGACGAGGAATAGTATGGATTGTCCTGCATGCTCGAATGGGCAAAACAATACCTGAATCTTTCGTCCTCAAAGCGCTGCGTTGGCTTCTGGGGAGTATTCGTACAAAGAAATAGAAGTGAGCATTAACAGAGGAAAACATTAAAAAACACGCGCACATTTTTTGAGAACTTGGAGATGCACAAAACGCATTCTTCAATCGAGAATGTCAAAAAAAATGGCCGACATCAGATCATCGATCTCCATTTTCTCCACCGCAAACCATTGATGTTGGCCTACAGAAAGCTCGATTGCTGTCTACTTTCTCTCACCTTTACCTACCAGTTGCTGTTGTTGTTGTTGTTGTTGTTGTTGTTGTTGTTGTTGTTGTTGTTGTTGTTGTGCGCTGAAAATGATTCCACGGAGCCTTCTTAGAATCTTTTGTAACGATTGTGAATGATGGAGGGAGATTTTCTGCACCTGTCGCCGTGGTTGATGACGGATGTGGCTGTTCTACTCTCTCTCTGCAGTCCGCGGTCTATCGGTAGCACGAGCGAGATAATGGTGTACTGTACGAGCAGAAGGTGCGGGCGTTTTGGTTGGTTCGCTGTGGCGTGTCTGTTTCCATCGGCAGCTGCATGCTGCTGCTTTTACGTATCGATACGTTGTACCGGTACGACATTCCGAAATGCCTAAACAGGAGGCGGAAACAACGAACGAGTGTTCCGCCTCCATCCAATTCTACGAAAAACTGGTACCACCCTCTGCCGGCCGTGCGCGCGAGTCAGTCGGGCTGACACCGACCCGACAGATGGGTGTTCTTCTCCAATTCAAATCATTAAATGAACAATTATTGCAGCAAATGACATTTTTTCGCTAGTTAGTTTGGTAGATAGAGAACTTGAGGGCTTATTACTATGGAGGTTTGTTTCATTTTTTTTTGTTGATGGCATCGTCGCGGGTGTCACTAGTGAATGACTAGGGAATGTGCCCGCCAGCCCGTTCAAGCAATTAGCTACTGTAGTGTCCAGCAGATACGGTACCGGTAGAGTCGTCCGGAAGCAAAAAAGGATACACGTACCATCGCGCGATGAGGTGGTTGTCAAAATTCCTGCCTTTGCATTCGGGTCCCTTCCTTGCGACATTTATGCGACACATTTTGGCCAATGAATTCCCCCCTATTCGGATTCAATGGGTTTGTCCTCCGTTCGTCGACCATAACTCCGGCCAATCACCGTCCGCGTGGCGACGCGAAGCTCCAAAGGGTTGGCGGAATGAAGAGAAAGATCCGATGATGCCCGCATCACGCAGATGATGCCCGACCCCTTCTCATCTTTCAGATTTCAAGGCGTCGACAACGATGCATCACAAAATTCATTTGACGGTCATAAGTCCTTCGGATACGTACGTTATTATTTTCGAATTCTACAAAAGACATCAATCATGGTCGCTGCTGCCGGAGAAAACCAATGCGAAGTTGTCCTCGTGGGCTGTGGAGCCCCCAAGCGTGGTATGGGATGGTACCACGCCGTTCAAATGATCAAGGGAAAGTGCCCTTCCGCGAAGCTCTGCTTTGTTGTCGAACCTTGGTTCCTGGGAGCAGGTATGTTGCAACTGTGTGGTTCTGTCGTCTGAACTGGACTGAAGTGAACTGGACTGGTCGGTATAATGCTAAGGTCTTGCTGGCACCGAGGACTGCTTGGAGACCGGCACTTGTGATTTCGATGCGAAGCTGTCGTACTGTCTGTATTCGCAAATTTATTTTTGGACTATTGGCCTCAGTGCTCACGGATTCTCGCATTTTTTAATTTCTTTTCCCTCTCCTCCAAAAGGATCCACTGGTCCCGGTGGCCCCGAATTTGTCGAATGGCAAAAGGAGGTGGAGGCTTCTGAAGGAATCCAGTTCTTCAAGTCCCTCGCAGACCTTCCTCCCCCCGCCGACGGAAAGAAGCGTCTGGCTTTGATTTCTGGACGTACTGCCGATAATCCAAGATTGCTAACAGAGAGTATCGGCGCCGGAAATTGTTCCACCATTTACCTAGAAAAGCCCGGTGCTCCCACAGTTGCCGAACTCGAAGCCATGCGAGATGAAGCCAGTGCCGCTGGCGTGAGCGTGCTAATGGGATACAACAAGAATGTGTGCAAATATGTCAGCAAGGCCCGGGAATTTGCTGGGGCCAACGACGGCAGCCATGTCACCTTTGTCTCCAACAATGCCTACGAAAATACCCCCGAATCCTTGGGAGAGTGCTTTGAACGAAACCGAGAGGGTATGTTGAAGAACATGGCCATCCACGAATTGGCTCTGCTGGTTTCCTTCTTTGATGTCAAGGTGGAAACCATTGAAAAGTGCGAAGCCGACAAGGAATTCTCAAGTTGCCAAACACTCAAGGGCCCCAGTGGGGACGATTTCACCGATTTCGACAAAATCAAATTCACCATCACGACGAAAAGTGGAAACTCGGTCAGTGTTCAAGCGGATCGTTGCGGAGGAGATGTCTCGTGGGCTCAAGTCGATATTGGTGGCAAGGAAGTCTTCCGTCATTCAATGCCCGACGAGGAAGACAAGGCCAACGTGGAAGTCTTGCAAGCGGAATACCCTGGAGCCATGCCTTATTTCTTCTCCCAAGATCCCGACTACATTACCGTCAAGGAAAAGGTCGCGGACTTTTGCGCCAACGGCAGCGCTCCCGAAGGAATTGCCACCATTGATATTGCCGTGGAGACTTTGCGTGTTGCGGAGTACTTGACTCCTACCATGCAAAAGCAACTCCTGGGTTAAATAATGGTGATGCTGCCTCGTCGTCGTCAATACTAGGAGTACCATACGTATTGTGTTGACTCCATAAGTTCTTGGGCGCTCTCCATATCCAACAATATAGTCAAGCCTAACCTTGCATCCATTAAAATCACCGTATACATACTAGAAATAGGATCAAACATTGATATGGTGACTTTGTGTGCTTCTCTTGAGCTCTCTAGACTACAAGTGCGCTCGCGACGATTATATGAGAGACGAATCTGTATCTCGACTCTATTAGTAGTAGAGAGAGACTACTGTGGTAATGGAATCCCGTGCTGCTGTATTGCGACTTGCACTGTGACGTAGTGGGTCTACTTCGACGGCAATTCGATGAGAATTGATACAACTGCTACCGTACCTGGTACCGGGAGAAGTTGTACCGGTACCGGTACCCTGCCTGGCACAGTACATGTACCGGTACTGTACTGGTACTGTGTAGACAAGGTGGTAATCGCTTGTACTGAAACTGTACTCGTAGTCTACTTGAACTGTCGTTGCGGCAGTATGGCCCCCCTCTCTACCGATAATGCTACAGTACCGCACCTTTCGTACCTACCAGTACGAGTACTCCTCAACTCTACTGTACCGGTGGGGACCCCACTGGCACCAATTGTAATCTATTTTGCTTTGAACGAGGAGTGTTGATAAGTTGAAGTGCTACCAGTAAGTCTGCTTATGCGTTTATGTGTTGTGTTACGGGTTGAGTACAAGCATAGCTTAGAGCACTCTCAGCCGTTCACGGTAGCCGTATCCTTTGACCTCCTTGTCTCCGCCACCTCCACCTCCACTTCCTCCTTTGCCGGAAGATCCCTTGGATCCCTTGCCGCTTCCTCCTTTACCTGATGATCCCTTAGATCCCTTGCTGCTTCCTCCTTTACCTGATGATCCTTTGGATCCCTTGCTGCTTCCTCCTTTACCTGATGATCCTTTGGATCCCTTGCTGCTTCCTCCCTTAGATCCCTTGCCGCTTCCTGACTTGGATCCCTTGCTGCTTCCTCCTTTGCCGCTTCCTGACTTGGATCCTTTGCTGCCTCCTGACTTGGATCCCTTGCTGCTTCCGGATCCCTTGTCCATCTTGTAGTCTCCTGAATAGCCACCGCCGTAATCAGGGGTCTTCTTAACGTACTTGTCGTCACCAGATCCACCGCCGTAATCAGGGGTCTTCTTAACGTACTTGTCGTCACCAGATCCGCCCGAAGACTTGGATCCCTTGCTGTTTCCTCCCTTGCCACTTCCTGACTTGGATCCCTTGCTGCTTCCTCCCTTGCCGCTTCCGGACTTGGATCCCTTGCTGCTTCCTCCCTTGCCGCTTCCGGACTTGGATCCCTTGCCGCTTCCGGACTTGGATCCCTTGCTGCTTCCTCCTTTGCCGCTTCCTGACTTGGATCCTTTGCTGTCGCCTGACTTGGATCCCTTGCCGCTTCCAGATCCCTTGGATCCCTTCTCCATCTTGTAGTCTCCAGACGAGCCGCCCTTGGAGCCCTTGCCGGAGTCGGGTGTCTTCTTCACGTACTTGCCAGAGTCGTAGCCTCCTTTCTTGCCGCCCTTGCCCGAGCCAGAGGAGTCGCCGTAAGAACTATCGCCTCCTTCGACCTTGGCGTAAAGTTCTCGGCGGGCTTTGTTGTCTTCGGCATCGAACACATCTGCGTAGAGGAGCTCTTGCGTTGCGACGGCAGTCTCTTCGGTCGACGAGACGACTCCCCCCCGAACGTTCGACGTGACAACGTGCGGGAGAGTAAGGAGGAGAAGGGTAGTTACGGCAGACTTGATCATCTTGGTTGATAGCTGTTAAGTTGTCCAAGAGGAAATTTATGACGGACAATTGAGGGAGAGACAAAGGCCATGGATGCCGACGATTGAAAAAGTGAGCGCGGGGTGCACCTCGTTTGGGCGCGAAATCGGTACGAATCAACTTCGCCGGATTTGAGATTGTCTAAGTAACCAAAATGAGCCTCTAAGTAAATCGGATTACTATCGCGGCTTGCTCCCTTTCAAACCATGAACGGAAACCTGCCGCCGACATCAAGTCGCCCGCCCGGTTGTGATCGGAGAGGAGAGGTGCGCCCAGATGTGGCCTGCCTTCCGACTAGAACGGCACAATCTGAGTGGTAAACACTGATCTTTGCTATTACCGTAACTGGTACTGTACATACGAGCATTTATTCGAGCTTGGCTTCGCTTCAGGCTTTCAAATTTCTTGTTCTCCTTTTCCCTCCTTCATTCAAGTTTGAAAAAAGTCACACTTTGAACTTGCCGCCGGCAACGCTCTGGCCTGGCGTTCGAACGGAAAGCCAGCCTTCCTGCAGATTGGCAATCGTGAAAAAATAATGATGTACCGGCATGATACTGGCAAGTGGCGAATGCACGAGCCTTCCATGTGGCAAAATTCTATCGCAGACTATCATACATTAGCTCCCGCCCTTTTCTGGTGGGGAAACAATAGTTCTCTTTTGTTGCACGTGGAGTATTATCATTGAAGCAGTCCCGACCTTCCGCTACTAACTACCGGTACTGTTCGTACCGGTTACCAGGTAGCAAAGCACAGGTACTTGTACCTGTACCAGTACTCAGTACTGTAGCTCTACGAGTACAGTACTCGTACCAATAGAATACGAACTACCGGTGCCGCCTGCATCGCTCGTTTCGTCGACTTTTGTGACAACTTTTTTCTACCCTACAAAGAACAGACGCTCCAAGGTAACACGACACACGAGCACGATCCCAACACCTCACAAGCATTTCATGCGTGAGGTTTGCGACCAAAGTCCTCCCCTTGGATTGTCTTTTCTCTGACATGGATTCCCGTCTCATTTCCACAGAGATTGACTGCTAGTAGACTACGAGTTGCTAGTAAACACAACAGTTACTCCATAAAGTCCAGCGAAGGCTCGTAGTACAGTGAAAGTACGGTAAGAGGACGAATCGTCGTGAGAAAATAAAAATAATTGTTCGGTCATCAGAGGCGCAGAATCGGCACAACAAAACTGACCCCGCGCGCAGTGAAAAAAAAATCCCGCCGTGCCACCACGATTCGCCATGCCTCACTGTACGTGCTGGTAATGTGCATCTTACAGCACAACACTGTTCGTGTCAGTAATAGTAATAGTAGTAGTCTATCTCTAGCCGTCCTAGAGAGAACAATAGATAGACAGCCATGATAGTACTATGGGTTTTAGTTTCTTTAGGACTAGAGTAGAACAATGGGAGCCTACAAGCAGTACTTGTACTCAGCAAATCAAAAGCAGGGTGGAAAAAGAGAATGTATTACCTGCTCTTACCTCGCTCGAGAGTAGTAGTACAACTTGTTGCAGTACGAGTACTACTACAGTCACAAGAGGATGCTTGTCCTGATGTGGCATGCTCAGCAGCACGAAATAGTAATTCGGTCGATCGTCGGCCGATACAGTGCTCCTGCTGTACTGTATGTTCTCTGCTGGACAGTCTCAGCATGGCTACTGGGCTAGGATGGTGGTGTTGCGGCGGCGGTAACTGCTGTCACCCGTCCAATCCAAATTCCTACCAACAGCAAAACCAAGGAGTACAGAACTAGTTCCAAGGAACAAAAAGAATCGTCACCGTCGTCGTCGCCATTCATGATTTCGGCATAGACTACCCTTTCCGAATCTATGGCTTCCGCTTCTGGTAAAATGGAACCGGAGCGAAAAGTCGTAAACAAGTTCCGTACACTTCCAGTCAAGATACTTCGTCGCGAGGAACCAAGACCACGAAATGTGGAGGGGTGGTGGCGACGCCGATGGTGGCTGGAACCTCCAAGACTGCCCATTGATTCTGACGGTCGAAAGCTGCGAGGAGAGTAGCTATCCTCATTGATTTGATGCTGAGTGGAATCGCTCACTGATCTCTGAGAAAGAAGAACATTGCCTGTCCTCGTAGGCATTGGCAGGATCGTGCCAAGATCGTTGTTTTCAATGTTGTTATTTCGTCGTATCCAATCTGGCATCTCTCCCAACGCTCGGCCTTGCGTGTACACCGCACCCGGTACGGTAGGTGGCGGGACATAATCAGGAGCGACAACTCCTCGTGGAGGAGAAGCTGATTGCTGCTGCATATGAGTATGGTTTTGGTCGGCATCATCACTAGTATTGAGCTGCCGCATGGTGACAGGCTCGCCCGGCAACGACCCAAGGGTATCCGAATCTCCACCGTCTGTACTCACGTCGCAATTACCATACTGGCCTACCTGCTCACCCCAGCCGCCGCCGCTTGCCCCACTGGTTGTCCTCGTCGCAGAAGCAGAAGCAGAAGAAGAACCAGGTGTTGGTATTGCATTTGCCGTGGTGGTCGACCGAGGATCGTTTCGATGCAGCCGAAAAAGTCGACGCTTTTCTCGCCGGCCGGCGGATGCCGCGCTTCCGCTTGTGGTGGGAGTAGTAGACCTAGCATTCGGGGCGGGTGGTGGTGATGGGGTGATGGCGCCATTGTTGTTGCGATTCTGCTGCTGCTCACCACCGCCTCCTGCCGCTGAATCCATCGATTCATCCATGGAATGATCATCGCCATTCTCATCATTGCTGCTCACATGATTGCTTGGAATAGGAGCAGCAGCTGGTTGTCGCTCATCTCGTCGTGATCTTCTTCTTCTTAACATGTCTATTATTGGTCGCTTGTTGTGTACTCGTATTGTGTATTCTTTGTGGTCGTTGTGGTGTCTCGTCTTGTACTTGTAGTACCTATTTTATTGCGACACCTGGTGCTGCGCACTGGTTGCAGTACAAGTAGCATTATCTACTTCGTAGTTGTGTCGGTCATCAATCGGATGAGAAAAGACCGCGATAAATACATGCCGGTACTTCGAGCTACTTGTACCCAGTAGTCTACCTCATGTCGCACACCAAAGTTCAGAAGGGGAAGAACGTTTCCAAACAGGATCCAACCAAACACCACGAAGGTCGCTTGTGTCGTTTCCTGACGATTAGTTCGACCCCGGTAGCTTAGCTTTGGTGGACTGCGCCAACAAACCCTCAACTCTCTCGGACACTGTAGACCGATGGTATAGTACTGGTAGTGAAATAATTCGTTGGCCTATCTATGCCCCTGATCGATTTCGATTTGCGTAGCAAGATCGTCCTCTCTCGGTGATACCCTTGGGTACATCTCCTTGCCTCGTTCTCGTCAAGGTGTAAAGGGATGGCGGGCGGCCATTGAACTAGAAATCCAGCCTCATCTCGACTCGTTCGTTGGGGGTAGCCATCCCCAATCTGCTGCGAGGAGGCAGTCGTCGAAAAAATGAGAATGATTCGTACGACTACAACATCCTGTACGACGACGACTCCTGGTAGACTACTGGTAACTCTAAACAAATCAAATCATAGGTACCTATTTTGGTGCAGGCAGGCTACTCACAACTAAACTTCCGTCAATGCAGCGACACCAGGCAACACCTTTCCTTCCAACAATTCCAAACTGGCACCTCCACCCGTTGAGACGTGGGAAACCTTGTCACCCAATCCTGCCTTGTTGATGGCTGCGACCGAATCTCCTCCCCCGACAATGGTGATGGCTCCTCGAGTTGCCGTGGCGTCTGCCAACATTTCGGCAATCTTGAAGGTTCCTTCCGAGAAATTGGACATTTCAAAAACGCCCCTGCGACAATATAATCAGAAGGTAGTGTCAGTATGTACTGGTTGTTTACGTATCAATGTGAATGAACCAAGAAGAACGTGCCACTCACATGGGTCCATTCCAAACAATAGTCTGGCAGGCGTCGATTTCGTTTTTGAATTCCGCGATTGTCTCCGGGCCGATATCCAATCCCATCCAGTCTCCCGAAATCTCCGAAACTTTGGCGATAGCCGTGTTGGCATCGTTGTCAAATTTGTCCGCCAACACGACATCGGTTGGTAGAATCAACTTTACACCCTTGGCTTTCGCCTTCTCCATCAAACTTTTGGCCAAATCCACAATATCGTCCTCGACCAAACTAGCACCAATATTGTAGCCCAAAGCCTTGTAAAAGGTGAAGATCATACCGCCACCAACAAGAATTGTGTCGCACTTATCCAACAAACTCTCAATGACGGGAATCTTGGTCGAAACCTTGGCTCCACCAACAATCGCCATCATGGGACGCTTGGGGTTTTCAACGGCGCCTTGCAAGTATTCCAATTCCTTGTCGAGCAAAAATCCAGCCGCACTTAATTTCATGTGAGAGGTCACACCCGCCGTACTCGAGTGAGCTCGGTGGGCCGTTCCAAAGGCATCCATGACAAAGTAATCAGCGAGCTTTCCCAACCCAGCGCTCAATTCTTCGTCGTTCTTAGTTTCACCCTTGTAAAATCGAGTATTCTCCAACAGCATAACATTTCCCTTGGTCAATTTGGCAGCGGCAGCTTCCACTTCGGGACCCATGCAGTCATCGACCTTGGTAATAGAAGTTCCCAAAAGGGCCTCGAGAGGCTTGACGACAGGATTCAAACGTCCATTCTTACCAGTCTCAATGATTTCTCCCTTGGGTCGTCCAAAATGACTACACAAAATGACATTTGCGCCCTTGTCCAGCAAGAATTTGGCCGTTGGGACGATCGATCGGAGGCGGGTGTCATCGGTGACCGTTACATCATCCTACCAGCATAATCGCAAAGGTATAAAAAAGAGGACAAAAATGAGAAACAAACGACTCATATAATAAAAGTTGGAAGATCCTTCACTTCGAATATACCGATATTTCAATCTAAAGCAGTGAGGGATGATTTACCTTGGCGAGGGGGACGTTGAGATCGACACGAACAAGGACATTTTTGCCTGCCAAGTCGACTTTCTTTGCCAATCCTTCGACATTCAGCTTGGCCCAAGCGAGGGGCGAGGCATGGAAACAGCGATGCGGGACGGAGGACGACGACGAAACGGCGCTTCGCGCGATCGCAGAGGAGATGAGGGAAGAGAACATCTTGATTGCAAACGAACAAGTCAACGATGAGAAAGTACCGGTATCTCCTTTTGTTGTTGTGACGACAGAGACGAACGTCGGCGATCGACGATCGATGGGGACGTTTTGTTTCCTGACAAGTTGTTGCTTGCTTCTCGTCTCGCCTCATCGCTCGCTCTCGCGGCCCATCATTTTTGTTGCTGTATTCTTTCGTCATTGTTCTCGGCATCGGAAACCTTCGAGTATGACGTGGTCAAAGATTCGATGACGTCATCACGACAGCACGGTACGTACAGTACGGTGCATCAAACGCGTGCGTGCGTGCAGAGCCCTCATGTCGTGGACCTACGCCGGAGGAGCGGGAGCAAGCGCGCAGCACGTTTTGCAATCAAGTCTCCCGTACCGGTACGCATCAATCGCAGACATCACTGTGTCACGATGCTATCAGAGATGTAGTCTGATTAGATCGAGATCGAATAGAATTGCGATAGTGAAACTAAAGTAGTGATGACAATGTTGATAGAATGTTTCTATTTGCTGAATTGTGAGAAAAGCTATCTAGGAGCCAATGCTGCTGTACGATGTTGGAAGAAGAGATCGATCAAGAAGATCTTGATTTTGATTTTGTTCTTCCTCGTAACGGTCAGAAACGTCCGCATGAAACGGGCGCGCTAAATCGGTCGATGACAGACGGAAGAGTCGCATGAGTCTTGTAGCGATCTCGTTCTTGTTCTGTGACACACTGTACCATCCTTGACTATGTACTCACTCGTATTGACTTCACACAATGACACCTCCCATTTCGCAGCATTCCCATCGTTTATCATCATCATCATCATCATGAAGTGCGTCGCGGCCACATATAAATTTGCCCACCCACCATCATGAATAGACGCAATTTCGAGTATGGAACTCTCCCGACGACTGGTTCGTCGCTGGATGCCGAGGAAGAATCGCATTCTCATTCCAACTCTGATCATCAACATCACCAGCGTCACCAGCACCGACAATTCTTTGGGGGCGGCCTACTGGCAAAGTACTTCACCGGTGAGGATTTTTCTCAACACATTCAGACCCTCCTCAATATCAGCACCAACGTTCTGGAATGGTATGCCTTTGCAGTGTTTGGGTATTTGAGTGATGTCTTGGGCGCCGTCTTCTTTCCTGCCTTTGATATCGATGGACATCCTACTTCTGCTAATACTGAACTGATTGAGAGTTTTGCGGTCTTTGGTGGCGCCTTTTTGGTGCGACCCTTGGGGGGGTTGCTCTTTGGATATCTAGGAGATGTATACGATCGCCACTTGGCCTTGTTGGCAAGCATCTGGCTTATGGGCGTGGCGACGTTGGGGATGGCGTGTTTGCCCACCTATCACCAGATCGGACACTGGGCGTACATTGGATTGACAGCCATGAGACTCTTACAGGGGATCAGTGCAGGGGGGCAACTGATGAGTAGCTTAGTGGTGGGGGTAGAGAGTCGGCCAGCCCATCAGTGGGGCTTCTATGGTGCCTTTGTGGTGGCAGGAGCCAATTTGGGAACCCTTCTTGCCGGAGCGAGCGTCTCGGTCCTTCGTGGACATGTTGCGGCACATCCATTGGAAAGGTGGGGCTGGCGGCTACCCAATTTTCTCGCCGGGATCGCTCTACTAGTGTTGGGATGTTTGCTGAAACGATATAGACCACCTCAGGAAGATGAAGTTCTTGTAGAGGAGCTGACATCAAAAGAAGCAACACCACAAGAAGACTCCTCTACGACGATGCCTCTAACAACACCGAAACCCAATACTACCATCAAAGCAAATCCTTTGCATTTGGCATTTGCCGCCGCCAATCGACGGTCGCTTCTGGCTGCGTGTATGGTACCTGTCCTGGGATCCGCCGGGTTCTACTTGTCCTTTGTATGGATGGCCCTCTACATGTACACGCTCAGTCCTCATCCGATATCTTCAGCCTTTGCCATTAATGCCTGGGCCATCTTTGGAAGTATCATTATGTTCTTCCCAATTGCGGGACATTGGTCCGATATTTGGGGGAGGCGCCGTGTCATGACCACTGGAGGAGTCGTCTTTGGATTAGGAGCCCCCATCGGATTGAGAATCATTTCAACAGGAAACCCACTATGGGCACTTTTGGCTCAGATGGGAATGGGAACGGCCTTGTCCCTGTGGGGTGCTCCCATGGCGGCATGGTTGGCGGAATCCTTCGAACCCCACATCCGACTCACTTCGGCGGCAGTAGGCTACAATTTGGGAGTGGGGATATTTTCAGGTATCGCTCCAGCTGCGGCAACATACTGTGTGGACGCCTGGGGATACCAATCTCCGGGATATTTGTTTGGAATAGTGAGTCTCATCGGATTGACCGGCTTATGGGTTGTCGCCCCAGCTCCCCCACTTAGAAAGAACGAGGAAGAAACAACGTTGCCGGTAGCAGGATTTGAATGAGCAAGAAGAGGAACCAAAATCGACAACATTGAGGCAAGAACGTTAGTAGTAGTTGTTGTTGTTAATGCCAGAGGCCACAGAACTGCCTTGGCAAGAAACATCATGTGGGACTGAGTGCCCATGAAATCAACATGTCGAACTATGCCGAGTAGTACTTCGAACACTGTATACGTAGTAATACGTACTCTAGGAGCACAGACAGAGCCGTAGTAGCTGACGATTCTTCATTCTCATCTTCTAGAACGAATGATCGGTTCGCTACTCTAGAGGTACAAATCAATATATCACACGTCTGTTTATCCTTTTCTGAATTTTTGAGCTTTAGATTATAGTGTTGTTCTACCTATATCAATCTATCTATCTCCAAGATGATTCCGATCTTGGAACTACAGTAATCGATACAGCAGCGCACGCGAGCACTGCCACAAACCAATCTCCGGGTATCTGCGAGGTCGCGATGTTCCCCTTTGTTGAGAGCGCGAAGAGAAGAAACACGACACGGCACGGAAAGCGATCAGAACGTTCGCTGTTTTCCTGCCTTACTTTGCGGCCGCAGATGAGCGCGCACTCGCATCATCGCATCGGAGGCCAACTGCGCAAACTGCGAAATCGATGTCGATCTCCATTGACGAGACGATGCGACGATGCGACGATGACGATGGATGATTTCGCTGCTTCACACAAAACACGCACTGACTTATTGTATTATTAGTACTATCATCATCATCATAATCATCATAGTCACCATGCCACCCACACCACCCTTTCCCATGTCCTTGGCCCGCCGCAGTGCAGCCACCGCTGCTGCCGCTATGAGCGCCGGAAGTAGCGGCAACAACCACCACCACCAAAACGACAATAATATTACGAGTGATGATGCTAACAATACTACGGCCCAAAATCCTACACATCATCCCACACTTCCTAGCGACAGTAGCTCTCCATCTTACCCGCCATCATCATCATCATCATCATCATCATCGGACAACGACGGCGACAAGAAGAACAATTCTACTACTTCTTCTTCTTCGCCTATTTTATTTCATCCCAGTATTTTTCGCTACACTTGTCGAGGACGCTTGACCTTGAGCTCACGTCGAAAGCCTCATCATGCGGGAATATGCCATGGGATTCAATCCCAATTGGAACATGTCGATCATTGGCGTACCACCACACAAGACGAAGCCATTCAATGGTTTCAACATAAAGCGGCATGGAATGATGGGGCAGCCCAAGCGGCAGCGGCGTCGTCGTCTTCGCCAGATGATAGTGGTGGAGCATCAGCCGCCGAAGCACATGCTTTACAAACAGTCCATGTTTCCAATGTATTGGTCTATCCAACAACAACAAAAACATCATCAACTCCCTCCCAGTCCACACCCTCACCACCGTCACAAGAAGAAGAATGGTCGTGCTATGGGACGACCGAGGTGGATTTGTTAGTGTTGCGACCTTTGAAATCCAAAGAAGAAACGATTGCTGCCGTCTCTCCCTATTGTTCTCCCGGCATGACCATTCGAGATGTGACATTGCCTGACAGCAGCAATACTAATACTCTCAAGGATCGAACATCGACTATTCGATTGGGCGTCGTGGAGATTTTGTATCAAACGTCCATGGAAGAAGACGATGAGGACGAACAAGAAGAAGAAGAAATCGAAGAAGTGACTGCATCATCATCCACCAAAGCGGATGATAGCAATACCAGCAAGGACTCCGCCACCGATGATAAGCCAAAGACACGGAAGACAAGACGAAAAAAGACAAGGAGTGGCGACATTAGCGATGACGGTGAGGAACAACAACAACAACAGCAACATTTAGGATTTCCAGCACGCTTTTGGAATAGTGGGCAATCGGTCTGGAAACACATGCAAATCAATGCGCATTTATTGTATCAAGCGACTCAAGAAGATTTTACCAATCGTACCTGGGAAGCCATGCACAAAATTGTTCAAGAATTTCCCAAAACCAGGGATCGAACCTTGGAACTGATGAGAAAAGTGATTTTTTGGGATTGGTCGTCGCCTTCGGATGAGGATGGTGGTGATAGTAGTAGTGGAGGAGGAGGAGGCCCTCCTCCGCCGCCCATGACATAGATATTAGCCTACCACCGGCCGCGGCAGACGACGACTCCTCTATAGTAGCAATAGCAATATCTATATCTTTTTTTACGTGGTCTATCTAATCGCCATACCGGAGGCAAGGTCAACTGATTCTGAGCCACACCTACTACCCAATGGCAGGTTGAATGTTTTGGCCTAGGAGCTGTTTGCGCAGCGTCCACCTTCGACTAGGGTCGTAATACAATGTTGAGTCCTCTCAACCGCCTGTTAAAATAGTGGTTCCGTCCAGTCGCCTGTTTTGATGTCGGGCCATCCGTCATCCGCCTGTTGTTGTGAAGTACTGGTGCCATCCAATCGCCTGTTTTGATGTCGTGCCATCCTGGCATCCCTGTTGATCCACCTTGTAGTTGGTGGTTTGCCGTCCTAACTTGTTTACCCCGGCTCTACTCACTCAAATGAGGAGCAGTACTTTATGATTTGTTTTACATGCCCATTAAAGCAAAGCATGTGTCTCCGTGTCAAAACTGGTTGAATAAGAATTACAGCCAGTTCTGTCCTCCCAACCAGAGCTTCGCGATCGACATCCCCCTCGTCGACCGATCGAGTTCCCATCAGAAAGAGGAGACAAACCAGGGGGGATTTCTCGGCAACCCTCCGGCCACGTCTTCATGGTCATTGTTTGTTGATTTTGGAAACTATGCACGACAAAATGAATGTGCGCGAAAACCCCCCCATTCTCGCCCTTTTTTGGCCCGCATTCGCGCACTTGCGCAAATGCCCCCCCATTCTCTCACTTCATTCTCGCACTTTTTAATATTCATTCGCGTCCCTTCTGAGACGGCGCGAAACCCCCCCATTCTCGCCAACCTTTCGCGCCCGGTCGCGAATCCTCCACCATTCTCGCCTCACATCCGCGCCCCCCACAAAAGTACGCGAATGTCATCCCATTCTCGCCCTTTTCACACTCATTCTCGCCATTCATCCGCGCCCCATATCCTCTCAAACATGATGATCATATACGTTTCATTGCATATTAATATACACAACCGTTTCTTTTTTACGCGTACCGCATAATATATACACCGCTTCGATATCTTATCAGTAACGCAACATTTACCGTTACAATTTATATGCGATCGGAGTTGAGATGTCGGACACGTCCGACATCATTATTTATTCGATTAAGTCGGACACGACTGACAACAATGGAGCGCTCCTGTTGTTTGAAAACAGTTAAATCTGGGATTGAAGATGGCGTATTATTAGTGACTGGGGTAATCGTGGGACAGGAGCGGTGCCGACTCGGGAGCGGGCAGGCGTGGAGGGGAAGAGCGAGAATAAGGCGCGTCGCGCGAGCGAGTGGTACGACCCTGCCTCAAAGATCGTTTTTTCTTCTCATTTCGCGCGCATTTGCTTCCAGGGTTCCCTCCGACCTCATCCTCCATCCACCCGATGTTCCGCCCTCTGTCCTATTTGTATCCTCAAACATGATGTTGCTGTTGGAGATAAGGCTTATCGTGGGACCACACCACGTACGGACCATCAGGATGACACGTCGACAATCCAAATCACAACGAACGTCATCCCCGCCGCCGTATGTGAGGAGAGAATGATGGTTGAGAGTGAGGTGCGAGCTTCGAGGTAGCGTCTCTGGTGAACGAATGCGGGGGCGCGAATGCGGTGCGAGAAGTTGGATTTCATTCTAAAGTGGTGTTAAGTGCATGTTGTCCTCTTCGTGTCGTATGGGGGCGCGAATGGGGGGGGGGATTTGTGCAAAAGTGCGCGAATGACTAGTAAAGTTTGGAATTTGAGTACCGTTGAGACATTTTTTGCGACACGGGGTGGTCCGCGGAGGGTTCCGCCCGGTGAAAGAAGATTTGAAATGTTTCGTTAAGTAGAAGGGCGCGAATGCGGGCGGCAAATGGGGGGGGGGTTCGCGCACATTCATTTTGTCGTGTGTACTTCTCGAAGGAGGAAAGTCATAATGACTCTTTTGATTAATAGGACTAGGATGCGGAATTTCTTCATCCAACAGCTCTCGACGAGAGATTATTGCTGTCTTACTTTTTAGCATCGTACGAGTACAGCAGCGCAGTCATACAGTACCGGTAGTGCAGGAGGGATCTTGCTCTGATGGCGATGAGGATGAGAACGACAAGAATGAAAGCACTCGTCTCTCTCCTGTTCTTTATTCTCTCGCTCGAAATTGAAGAGATCTTTTATCAACGGATCTACTAATTGCAGGAGCTGGGCAAACAAACAATTCAGATGATGATGATTACAATGGTTAATAAACGAGCTTGTCTGATTTCTTCATCAGTTGGTAGAGAAGATTCTCCAGCTCATGGATAGTAATGCTATCAATGAACTCAGCATGATGGATGTCTTTGAGTTTCTATCCGAAGTAGTACTTGATTTTGGTGCTGTCTGAGGAGAAGATGCTGGGAACGGGTAGTCATCACCTGCCACCAATGGGCACTTATCTTGTGTGGGAGGGTCCATGTAGAAACCAACATAACCCATTTCGCCTGTCCCGGTGTTACGATCGACAACACCTTGCATACTTTGGGGCTGATTCACCAAGCTCCACCCATGCGAGCTGAACGTTTCTTCATTCCAGACATGCTGGCTGAAAAGAGGGTTGGTCAAAGCCTGGCTGAAGGCATCCCTCGCCACAGCCATATTCATCGTCGGAGAAAAGATCGATGATGGACCCTTCTTGTCTTGAATCATAAGCCCAACGAAAAACTCAACATCATCAACAGTACGGTACAATTCCTTGAGCTTTGCAAGGACCACTGGGTTAGTAGTGATGTCCTGAAACGTTTGAGGCCGAGATTCGCCATAGAATTCCATGTAATCAGCAAAGGGAGCAAGCTGAAGTGCACGAGAGATCTTCACCGATTGCTGATCACGGGCAACTAAATATGGATCAGTATTGAAGGCTTCAAAGGAGGCAGCCGGTTGACTGCTAACGTCAAGGAACAGTTGTTTCAGGGAAACATTTCCGTCGAGGAGCAAATCGGTTCTGAAAAGAGATTCCAGAATTGTCATGTTGTTATCCCCAAGCTTCATGTAACTTGGCTGAAGTGTATGCCACCGGTACATAACTGCAAATTCAGCATTGATCCAATTCGTCTTGTACCATGGCGCATCCCACAGAGACGGTGTGGGATCTACTTTAGGGCAGGTGGTATGACCAAGATGAGCAATGTATTCTTCAATGACAATCTTGCAGTAGATAGCAATAACGATGTTCCGGGTGGTTTGGAAGACTCGCTCATCGTCCCAATCAGGGTATTCTTTTTCAAGCTCTCCCGCTATGCGGTTGTGCTCCCGAAGGAACAAAGTATCCATGGCAACAAGTGTTGGAAGCAAATTGATGCCAGGATGTCCAACTGCCAGGAAATCGTCTTTGTTCTCCAGGTTGCTCATGAGGGGGCAGCCTACGGTAGAAGTAGATGTAGCGTTTTCTTCTTCACCAATATTACGAACTGTAGGTTGGTCGAGGACTTGGAACTCTGGATAGATCTCACCATTGGAATCATACAGAAAGGGGGGATACTCTTCCCCGTTTTCAACGATCTGGGACTTCAAACGGCCCTTCATTCCATCTGTTTCCACCATTGTACGGAGGGCATGCGTCTGGTCGATTGTGCGTCCATACAAAGGAAACATGTCAATGTTATGGTTGGTCAAGGTCTATGAAAAGAAAAAAACGCGTGTAGGGTATGCCAATGTGAGAGACAATATACCAGAAACACAATCTTCGCCGCATGCTCTGGAGTATTGTGGTGCTGCATCTGATGTGGACATCAGCCTGAACGGTCCTACCTTTCCATAGTTGAATGGCATATCCGAGTTTTGATAGTTGTCGGGATAAATGAATCCCTCTGTAAGATAGTCGGCAAAAATAGGAAGAAGCATGGTACTGTACAATGAGTACTTTCTCACGCCGTCTTGGGGGTTGACAAAGAGTTCAGAGACATCGTCAAGTGAAGGTAGGCTATCCACCCAATCTTGGGGTGCAGCCTTGATTTGACGATCGTAGTAGGACCGATCGGTAAGGCTTTCCCAGCTGGTATAAGCCATTCCGGTGGAAAACTGGTCAGGTCTGGTTAGTCCTAGCATTGATGTCGCGCCGATAGATAGTGCATTTGTTTCTTGGGATGTCAACTCTGCATTGATCCGGGTCAAAAGGAAGGTAAGGGATAACGCCGACAGGATCATGATGAAAGCTACTAGTCTATGAAGCAGTCAATTGTTTGTTGGCGGTTACTCGTTTGCTGCTTGGCCGATAGTCGTTTTATGAGACTTTCATCAGGATGTATCACACAAAATCGAGGGTCGGGATGTATGATTCCACAGAGGTCAATTGTTCCGGAAAAAGAAAAAGAACAGGAGGGATGCGAAGGTTTGGTTCGCACCGGCTCTCCTGCGTTCTCTCCTTTGGTTGCGCCGAAGGCAATGCCTCGCTTCGCTGTTTCGAAGAATTAACCGAATGGGGATCGACTATGTACGACCCAGCGCATTCGTGTTCTTCTTCTTCCAAAAGATTAAAGGAGGATCGTACAGCAGCGTTGCACAGTTTGATGAAGGAGGGAGGTCAATTGTTCCGGAAAAAGAAAAAGAACAGGAGGGATGCGAAGATTTGGTTCGCACCGGCTCTCCTGCGTTCTCTCCTTTGGTTGCGCCGAAGGTAATGCCTCGCTTCGCTGTTTCGAAGAATTAACCGAATGCGGATCGACTAGGTGACATTTTACACGATACTGCAATACACACGGTCTACGCGACTCGTACGACCATAGTCTGCCCGTCGTCGGTAGATAATGTCCTGAAGGATCTTCCACGCTAGTGCGCGCCGTGCATGCGCAGACGCCCTAGCCACGACCAGTCGATGACGTGGTCGGCCCGTAATGACTCGTGTGCGTGTGAGACGCGCGACGTACGACTGGCCCCCGTCCGTTGCAAAGACTCAATTTCACGTGGCCCAAAACGCGCGCAGACGTCGTAGAATCCTGCGCGACATGCCACACATGTCAATTGACCAAGAAGACTAAAAAGAAATACGGTCATCTGCCCGAAAAGGAAGCCGAAAGCTACCCTTGGGAAAAATTATGTGTAGACATGATTGGACCCTACCAAATTCGCCGCAAAGGCAACAAAGACCTTATATTATGGTGCGTAACCATGATAGATCCCGCAACTGGATGGTTCGGGAAGAAACACAAAACTGGCGAATTGGGGTGGGAAACGGGATTTCGTCATCCCGTTCGCCGTTTCCGGTCAGGGGAAGAAATAGCCTTATTGTTGCAGCAACAAAGATGCCATCATCATCCATATGTCCGCGCGTTTGGATGACGACTGACTCGATGCGGTGGAACATCATTGCGTCACGCTCGGGACTCACTCAAAAGTAGAACAAAGAACAAAACCACACACAAACACGCGCACGTGGCCACCACGTGTCTGCGCTGCCACGTTTTGTGATGTCAAAGATAGATCCGTCTGATTGGTTCCAATTCGAAAATATCCACGTCTGAAAAGATTTCCATCTGCCGGAGCGAGAAAGACGAACTTCAAGAACTTACTTGCTGCACGGCCGGCATATTTATATCTGAGAAAAGAAAACGACGGAACTCCCCAGCTTCCTCTCTATTCATAGTAAACAACTACCGGTATCATTATTCCGAGCATTCAAGTACGGTACTGGTACCATAATTTGCAAGTCGGTTGATGATTGTGTTGAGTATCATAAAAAGATATCGACTGTAATAAACGAATCATCATCGATCAAACTCAAGAGGCAAGAATGGTTTCCTCTTTAATAATACGATCACCAGTGGTAGCCTTATTGGCGATGACCCCTCTTCTTCTTTTTCTGGTGGTCGATCAAAGAAGTAGTTGTCCTTGCTTGGTCCATGGGTTTTCCCCATCAGCAGTTGGACGAACAGCAGCACGCCCATCAGCATCAGCATCAGCATCATCACCGTCAAAGCTGGTGACCACCATGTTCATGTCGTCCGATGTATCCTCTTCATCGTCACGCATGGCGACCACCCGGCCTCGATTTCTAAACTCCACAGACGACTCCTCGTTCATGATGGTCAGCAGCAGCAGCAGCAGCAGCATTACCTACAATCAGAATCAAAAGAGGTCGGCGGCCGATGAGCATCAACGGGGATTGATTACTATCGGTGCCATTACTCTTCTATTTGCCTCCAATTCTCCAGTCTTGCACGCCGCCTTTTCATCGGGAGAGAACGCTCCTCCCGTCTTGCTCTTGAATGCGGCAGTCAGCGTGGTGGCCCTCGTAGGTCTCTTGGTCGGAGGTAAAAGTTTGGAATCCAATACGCCCCTTCCATCATCTCTGCTGGAACAACAAATAATATCCCAGGAAGAACAAGATCGATTGACGCTGCAGGGTGGCTGTGAATTGGGATTGTGGAAATTCTTGGGAACCACCGCCAATTTGTACGGCTTGGCACTCACCACAGCCGGCCATGGCGCTCTCTTGATCCAATTGACCACACTTATTGTTCCCCTGGTGCAGGGAATCCAAGGCGTCCCGATTCCCCAAAGGATCCAAGCGTCCATCGTCCTGGCCTTGGCCGGGGTGGTGTGTTTTACCCAAGATCCTACGGGAACGCCATCGGCCACGGGCGATGCACTCTGTGTGTTGGCGGCCGTATTTTACGCCACATATGATTTGCGATTGTTTGCCTGGGGCAAACGAGTGGCCGCCCGCAACCTTATTACCAGCAAGATTGGGACGCAAGCCATTCTGTCCGTCTTATTATTAGCGGCAGTCAGCGGTCCCGAAGCGTTGGAATATGTGACAAGAATGAACAGCAGCTTTAGCAATGGGAACGGCGGCTTTGAGACGTGGAGTGCCTTGCTTCCCGTCGTTGTCTGGTCGGGCGTCGCAGTCAATGCTGTCGCACCCTTTTTACAAGTCGGTGGCCAACAAGCGGTCGGACCGACTCGTTGTCAAACCATTTATGCGTCCCAACCGTTATGGGCGGCCATGATGAGTTTTGTCTTTTTGGGAGAAACCATTGGTGTACAAGGAATGGTCGGTGGGTCGGCCTTTTTGGCAGCTCTCTTTTTGGCCGCCACGACATCATCATCATCATCATCTACCGTAGTAGAAGAAGATTGAAAAAGGACAGACTGAAGATGAAGGAGAATTATCATCATCATGATTATCATCGCAGAGATACATCCATAATACGTACTACCCTGGCGAAGACCCAATATTGCGGGACACAGCGTGGCTACCGCTTAGCCATGAAATAGCTAGCAGTTCCTCTACTACCAGTACTATTTGTAACAACTGTACTACCGTACTATTAAAGCCAGCCGTATAGCTCTCTTAAAAACCAAGCATCTTCTACTCCCTCTACTAGACTACTCCTAGCTAGGGTAATATATTATTACTCCTCTACTAGAGCTAGAGCGATAGCCATCGGGTTTGTCTGGCACAGTACGTTGCCAGGCAACATACTACTCATCGTACGTACTACTGTACCTTTGGCATTCCATGGGTCGGGCGTGATAGATACTAGTATAATATGATAAAGTTTCATGTTTAGTTAATATCCATTGTACAATACTCTAGTAGGAGCTGTAAATAAAATAATGTTCCAATGCAAATACAGTGTGTATTCGTAGAGGGAAGAGGGTCAATCCATCAAAAGTAAAAAGTCGTTTTGTTGTCTGTCAAGTCGTGCGGTTCTTGATGTGTAGCAGGTCCGGTCGCTACCTAAGCACACGCTCACAGGTCGCCATTACTGTACCATCATCTTGCCTTCTGTAAAAAGATAGAGATTATAAGAAGATGCTGGTGGTAGTCGCATCAGTAGTCTTATTGTTGTTGTTGCTGTTGTCGTTTCCAGCATCACCAAACAATTCTTGGACCATTTCCATTTGTCCCCGTTTGAGCAACAATGCTTTGAGCAATTGATTTCTCAAATCATTACTCATTTTGGGAGGTGGTTTTCCCCAACAAAGATCAGCTCCCGCCGCTTCCAAGCTGGGAAGATCTTTGTTCAAATGAGCACTCACACCAATCCAAAGAGCGGCTGATTTCTTGTTATTCGTAGTATCTGTTGTCTTGTTGTTTTCCTTTTGAGATGGACGCTGATGACTATGATTCCTACTAATGCTTGCCAGAGACATGAATAGATTGGATCCAGAGGATAATGATGCCATCTTGTTGTTGTTCTTGTTGTCTTGGCGATTCTTGTCATGAAACAAGGGTTGTAGTCTTTCTTCGACTACCAGTATATCAAATGGTGCTTGCTTGCTGTTGGAGGAGCGTGCTGCTGCTGTTGCTGCGGCAATCAGTTCCAAAGCTTGGGTCGCATTCGAGGCAGCGACAATTTCCACCTTGGGAAGAAGTGTGGTAAAGGCTTTGCGAAAGAGAGTAATGCAAATATCGTGAGGATCCACCAGTAGGATGCGACGAATTTCTTGTTGAGCCACGACGGTTCGATATGGATCCTTCTGAAGGGCTTGAGAAAGAAGATGACGATGATCCACATCATCATCATCATCATTGCTGCTGCTGTTATTAGTACTGGATGATGGTTTTTCTCCATCCAAGGTGAGTGCGGCATGAGTATAAAAGGCAGCCGCCTTGGCTCTTCCTGCAACTCCTCGTTTGAATGACGATGAGGATGATGGCGTGGTTGTTGTTAGGATCGTCCGGGTTGTGCCAGTGGACATAATTTGTTGGGAGGCTTGTGTCTGCAACAAATGATCGCGAGCCATGATCAATGCCAGAGCATGTCTCTTGAATCGTTCCATATCCTCATCATTGTACCAAGTACAATCTTGCTCTTCGGGGGATCGTTCAAATTCTCGAATCCAAATGCGAGGATCGAATTGAATCCTGCTCATCCGATGTTGTTGCGACGAGGGAGACGTTCGTTTGCCGGGTTCCGAGCTACTACGGCGTATAACATTGGTAGGTCGAGGAATCTTCGTCGTCGTCCTGCTGCTACTCGACGCCGCTGTTTCCAAAGAAGATTGACTGTCCTCACTTTCCTGTAGAGATTGCAAGGAAGGAACACTACTTGCACAAGGGTTCTTGCTGGTAGGAGTGGAAGTGGAAGTGTCAGTAGTTGTTGTACTTGCAGGAGAAGAAGAATTGGGGCTTCCACCACCGAAGGAACGATGTCGAAGAATCGAAACTAGTTCCCGTGCTGGTGGTGGTGGGGTAGACACTGCTTGTGGATGTGCCTCCTCGTTGCTGCTGCTGCTGCTCGGTAGGGGAAAGAAATTGACAGGAACCGGAAGTTGATACCGACTGAGTATGGATCTCCTACTGCAAGCAGTGTTTGTTAAGCCCACAGTATTGTGGAAGATGCTAGTTCGGGGCGGTGTGGCTCCCTCTGGAATTTCGAGTGCGTTTAGGGGAGGCCGCTGCAACGCCTTGACGGGTGCCTGCTGATGCTCTTCTTTCTTCTTCTTCTTGACTACTGCTGCGACTGCTGGTGGTGTTTTGCCTTCCACTCGAGCAATGGTATCCATCTTGAGTTCTGGATCACTGCTACCTTCCCCCGTTGATTCTTCGTTTACTACTGCTACTGCGGGTGCTTTTTTATACAACGTGGGAAAGATCACCCGCCGACTTTGTGGTTGAGGATGATCACCGATCGTCGGACGATATTGTGTTGGAGCACAAGGGGGCATGGTAGTTGTTGCTGCTGCTGTAGTCTCCTGTTGGGCAACGGTGTTTGGCATGTGGAGAGGAACCAACACGAGCGAGGAGGATGTAGCAAGCAATCAACAGCAGTCGCCCAATATTACTCGTAATGAATGAAATGATGTACGAGTATTGCCGAATCAGGAAGCAACAAGCAGAGTTGAAGAAGACAAACCTACAAGTTCTTGCTTGTACTCTTAGTCTTGTACTCGCTGCAAGACTGCTACCGTAGCTACCTTCTCGTCTTCCCCGCCAGAAAGCGATGATGAGATAGAATAGATGGATGAGATGCTTCTTCGCTTCTTACTGAAGAATCCAGACACTGTAGACTACCTTACAGTCATAGCAAGTACCCGTAGAGCTGATGATGGTGATGGCGGGCGTAGCATGATGTTATTGCGCGTGCACACTGCTTCTTTTCTCGTACGGTACGGGTAGTACGAACTCTTACCGGCGCTACCTGCGATACGAGTACCTGGTACGAACTGTGTGTACCAGGTACTGTACGACGATGATGATAATTGCTTTTCCTACTGTACAATTGTACGGAAGGTGAGAGGTCTTCGCTTATTGGTCTTCTCGTTGACACCGGCGGGTTGACGAACGTAGCGATGACGTGCGAAATAATTCTTCATCCCGTAAACGACATTTATTATTGTGAAGCTACCATAAATAATAATATTGGCGAACCGCCTTGTTGCTTTTATTATTTATGTACCTGTAACTGCCGCTAACTGCCGCCCGGCCAAAAACAGCTTGCGTGCTCGCTGGTCCTCGCTGCTTGTACCGGTACCAGTACGAGTACTATCTGGGATGGGGTTTGGTGCCCCTGCTTCAGAACATTCCACGTGGAGAATAAACAAAGGGCACAACAATGCACTCAATGAGGTTTTATTCTTCCCTGTATCAATCGGTGTTCTTGCTCCTTAAATAAATTGGCGAGCCAATGAATCCTAGAAACCAGAACCCTACTGTACCTACCGGTACTCCTATTCTTATTTTATTGACTTCTTCTTGGTTGGGCATATTCACATGAATAAACGAGAACTGCCGGTTCTTCGCCCCCAGAACATGTTCCATCCATCGATCATCATCCTCTCGATGATCGATCAACGCCGCCAAAAACAGACGCAACGATCGATCAAACAACAAAACTGGTGGCAATACCACAATACCTGGGTAGTGGATATTGTACCGCTATACGCACGGTAGATCACACCGGGTCACACAAGCGGGCAACGTAAAAATTTACTCCGCATCTCGATCTCGATCGCGATTCGCGATCACAACATCACATAATATCATACATCACATCATCACATCCGCAAGAATAAGTTGTTGCAACGACGATCCTCCTCTATGATTGTTATCAATTAATCATCATCACCATCATGTTACTCGAAAACCTCTTTCCTGATGCTCCTCGACTCCCCGAGCATACCGCCAAGCGGATTGTAGATTATGGAGAAAAACGGCTGAAAAAATACAGTGTCAACTCACTTCAAATCTACCAACATCCTACCAACAACGTCACATCCTCCTGCACCTCTGCCACCAGTCATACTAGTCTATCACCAACCCCACTGGTTGTACCCGAAACGATTCGACCGGAGCGATTGCAAGTGGGGCGTCTCTTGGGGCAGGGAAGCTTTAGTTTTGCTTATGAAATCACGAGTTTCGGTGATGATGAGACATCAGCAGATGAAGAAGAAGAAGAAGAACAATCCTCCTCCTCAAAGTCCAACAGCAACAGTAGCAGCATCACGCGGCAACAGGATGAACGATGTCAACATACCAGACCGTTGGTGATCAAAGTGTTGCAACCCAAGTTGATTGAGAAACCGGCTCTCTTTGCGGGATGTGCTGCGGATCTAGTGAGAGAAGGGATTCTCTTGTCCAAACTCAATCATGTCAATGTCTTGCGGTGTCATGCGTTAGGAGGACATAGTATACAAGCGTTTGGAAGTGGCCGACACGATGCCTTCTTTTTGGTCTTGGAGAGATTGGATAGCACTCTCAAGGAAAAGCTAGAAGAGTGGCGACAGCAAGCCCAATCGTTGGATCCCAGCACCATCACTGATACTACAAGCACCCAAAGAAACAAGAGCAAGAACAGAAATACAAAGAAGAAATCCATTGCCGACCATGTCTTGTTCTTGTTGAGTGGTGGCAAACACCGCCGCATGCAACACTCACTCATGGCACGCACTGATCTCATCTGTGAACTCTCTCAAGCGATTCGTTACTTGCATTCGAATCGAATCATGCACCGGGACTTGAAACCAGACAACTTGGGTGTGGTACTTCATCCGGATACTGGGACACTGACACTCAAAGTGTTTGACTTGGATGTATGTCGGATACTGCCTCCCGAATCTCTTATCAGTGACTTTCAAACGTTTCAGTTCACCCGACATGTCGGATCGCCTCGCTATATGGCTCCCGAAATTGCCCGAGGAGAAGAATACAATGCCAAGGCAGACGTGTACTCGTTTGGATTGTTGGCGTACGAAATTTTGTCTCTCAAGAAACCCTTTAGCGACATTCCCTCCAAAATGTTGGACACCCGCGTCTTTCACGAGGGCGAGCGCCCCCCCTGCCCCGTCTCGTGGCCCCGCCCCGTCGTGGCCCTTCTGAACCGATGCTGGTCCGAGAAGATAGTATTGAGACCTACCATGACCCAAGTTTCTATGGAACTCCGAGACACGTTGGATCGTATGTGCCCACCGGCACAAGTCAAACAACGACGTCGATTGCTGGAACAACGAGAAGAATCCTCGTCGTCCTCCTCGCTCGTCAACAAACGTCGACTCCGACTACGAAGCTTGGAGGAAAGTCGAACTCATCGCAGCGAGTCGACTATTGAAGTATCGCAGTTGTCTCAAGAATACTGCTGCTACTAGCTAGAGTGCTGATTTTTTAGAAGACTACTTCTACTTTCTGTACACGTACGGTACCGGTAGGTACCGGCATTCTTTTGTTACCAACACCCACTCGGCAAGAATATTACGTAGTAGTAGTAGTAGTAACAAATGTCAATCAAATGGAAACGGAAGTCCTTATAGAATTACTAGTGGTAGTCGTTGCACAGTACCAGTACCATCTAAAACATTGATACTACCTGTACCGACCAGCTGATGATGAGGGTGAGGATGATGCAAAGAGCGACACCAATCCTTTCAAATCATCGACGTGAACCCAATGTCCTGCCTTGGGCAGCACGTGGAGACCAAACAACTGTGGAAAGTCTTGTTTGGAAAGAGATTCCAATCGATTCAAGATCGGAACTTGCCACGCGGTATTCTTGCCACCCCGCACCAAATCCACACGAACCCCATGTTCCAATAACGCAACTAACATGCCGTCGAAATCTTGCGTTCCAAATTCCGGTAAAATATCCTGGACCACCTGCAAATCAAATCCAAAATCTCCTCCTAACTTTGTTGGGTTGTACGAGGATGCCAACCACTGAGCCGTCGCCATGTCAAATCCTTCTCGTACCGTCAATCGTTCTACCAATTCCTTTTTGGATCCAATGCTTTCGTCACTACTACTTTGCAATTTCGCAACAACTCCGACCACGCGCTCCACACTTTCATTGGCTTGTCCCGGAACGACATCCAACAACCACAAACGATCGATCTTGTTGATATTTTTGTTGCTGCTGCTGCTATTCTTCTTCGTGACGACTTGTTCATAGACATATTGCAACGCCATACGGCCACCCCAGGAATGTCCGACCCAAGTAGTCGGAGAGAGATTTCGTGCCGAAACCGTATGAGCAATATCTTCTACACATGCCGCAAAAGAATGATGGGAAGGACTCCTGCGACTTTCACTGATCGATGATGGGGATGATGGTGATGATGATGGTTCTTTCACAACCAGTCGCGACTGACCGTGTCCTCGTAGATCCATCAAATGCCCAATGCATTTCTTTTGTTGGATCTCACATACTTGCTTGGCAAAGGTTTTCAAATTGCGGCCATGTCCCAAGAGTCCATGTAAAAATACAATTTCATCGCCGCAGCTAGTAGTGCCAGTGTCAGGAGCGTCTTTGTTGTTGGATGCTGGAATAATCGTTTCCACATGCAGGGTCATACCGGTAATAGCAGCAGCAGGAATGTGACTAATACTGCCTGTTCGGCTCGTACTATTACTTGAAAATAACCGTTTTGGTTGTCGGCTCCTTGTCGAAGAAGAAGAATTATCCTCCACATCATGTGGACACAAAGATGTGGATGTGGCAGTCGTTCTACGTCGACGATTGGGACCCAAAACAATGGCTCCAATCTTGGTGGTCGTGTTGGAAGAAAAAAGAGAGGAGGAAGAATAACATCGACGGGCAGCAGCAGCGCAGCAGAGAAGAACCACCATATCCTCCTACCGCTATAATAGTCTTTGATTAGTCTTCTTTCGTGATGATGCGATCTTTTTGCGTGACGACGACGACGACGATTTGATGGAAATCGCGATCTCGCCCGATATTGTGCTTGTAGTAGTCTATAGTAGTCGACTCGTATCTGAAGTAGCAGAATTATCCATACGACGGATTGTATATTGCATCTTCACCGCGGTCGTATATCGCTGCCATGGTCAAAATTCAAACAATTCACTTCTCTACCCCGCCGCGGTAGAGGATTTCCGAGTTCAGAGGCCCCCGCACATACGTACACGGTATGTGTACCGGTACAAAAATCCCCCAAGAAGGGAGCCACTACCTAGATCTGTCCGTCAGCCGATGGCAACAGAGTCGGGCGGGAGAAGTCAAACAAATAATTGAGCCACTCTCTGCTCTATCTGAGGCGGGCTTTCGGTACGTACAGTAGAGTACCTGGTACGGTACTGTAAAGATCAGTACAGTACCAGGTACGGTACTCGTACTGAATGAGATGTACCGGTAGGTTCGTCAAGCATGCATATTATCAACAAAGATAAGAGGTTGCGGGACCACCACTAAAGCTCAACTTGAAGCCAGCGACAAACGACGGCTACTAACAACTACTGTAGCTATGCTGCTGTGAAGTATTACATAATGCCATCCCTTATTTCTGCAGAGTTCTTTCGCGCCCAATGGATTTTCTTCTCCACATACCTTGTACAGTACCGGTCGGTGGAACGACAACTTCCACATACTGTTCCCTCCTGCAGCAAAAAATCAAACGGCTACGATCCACCGGTATCGCATAGTCTACGCGCACTGCGTACTCATAGTACAACAAGAAAAAAAGGAGCTTTGTGTGCGTTTTGCTCCACCGTTTCTCCCACTTTAGTAGGGTAGAGAGTAGCCGAATGACAACCAGTCTACTACCAACGATTCCTTTGCCGCGACAACCTTTCTGGTGTGTGTGTACTACGTAGACTAAGAACTAATGAACAATGTGCAAGAAGAACAGCAGACAGCAGCAGATACTAGTAGTAGTACTACTATTAGGTTATCGACCGCCGCCGCAGTCAGCATTTAGTAGTAGTATTAATATCATCAGCAGCAGGAGTAGTATTCTTACTAATAGTAATCACCAAGAGTTCTTCGTCTAGCCTACTAGTTGTAGGTTTTTGTAGTAATATTAGGTAGTAGCTATATTACAAGGCAACAGGCGATGGGAGGGGATCATTCGGACGAGGAGAGTTCAATTCGTCGTCCTCCCCTTGTTCCTCGAGCTGATGGTGGTGGTGGTGGTGATGTGGTGGTGGTGGAGGGTAGTAGGGAGGAGGAGGAGGGTAAAATGGCGGAGCTGAGTTTGCACCGGCACCAGGAGGTGGCGGTGGCATGTAACCAGGATGATAGTAGTAATATCCAGGAGCATGGTAGTACATTCCCGGTGGCGGTGGAATCTGTGCGGCAGCACCGGGGGGCATCATTTGGTGCGGGGGTGGCATTCTTGACGTCGCTCCTCCTCCTGCTGGTGACAGAGGAGCACCACGCGACGGTGGAAATCGCATTGGTGGGACTGCTGGTGAATGCTCCATGGAGGAAGGATGGTAGTAGTAGGGTGCGCTACCGGGTGGTGGCGGCGGCGGCGGCGCATACATTGAATGGTGTGGCGCCACAGCTCCAGGAGCAGGGAATGGTGTTGGTGGAGGGACGATGGTGGTACCAGCACCACCAGCTGCAGCCGCTCGCTGTTCTGGATATGCAACGCGGCCTCTCCTGCTGCGGTCTTGATGATCATGATGTTCTTGGTCCAGGTCACGCTGGAGTGAAATGTTGGACGTATCTGATGAGACGACTTTGGTCCTTGATCGACGGCTTGGTCCTTCTGAGCTGTCCGCGTGTTTTTCATCAAACATATCGCGTGCTACCGGAGAAAGCCCGAGGAAAGGGGGATCATAGTTTGGATTGTTGTTCTCACCCGAGGAAGGGGGCAGCTGCCGCGACAGGTGTTGACCATCAGGAGTGGTGAAAAATCTTGATAGCGACGTGAGATCTGCTTCGTTGGCAGGAGTCGAGGATACAGCGTCTACCAAAAGGGGCCCTTGGTAGCCCGTGTACTTTGGTGACTTTGATAGGATGCTTGAAGAAACGCTGCTATTGGCAGAGCAATGTCCTCGTGCTGTTGCCTTGCGCTTTTTGGAAACAATTGGAGATCCCGCCGGATCCCTTCCCATTGTCTTGGATTCATTTCCGCCCCTGCTTTGCTTCATCGAGTCGTCGCTTTCACGAAGCTCCTCTGCTTCAGAGCTCATCAAAGCCTTTCGGAGAGCATGCCCGACCTTGTCTTTTGCTTTATCAATACCGATGAAGGTCCATCTCGCACTGTACGGGTTCATCTTGAGAAAGCCAGTTCCTGAAGGAGAGCTGCGTTGCATTTCACTCACAATCTCGGCGATAATGTGTCCCCGAGCGACCTTGGAATCCGCCTCGACGTACCGTGGCACGTTTTCGGAGATGAGATCACGAAAGCGTCGGTTCCCAGCTGGTGTGGAGTGATAGAGGCAATAACAAGTTCAAAATGTTGCGTGAGGACATGGCACAAGAGCACACAAGGCATAATACACATGGCATGACACAATAGCAACACAAGTTGAACCATGCTTCCGATCATTGGCGTTATGATGTCCTTACCATGATGAAAGTTTTGCCTGGCCCAACCTACGAGTACATCAAACTCCGAAGGAGCAAAACCCTCTGGCATCTCCGTTGCATCCCCCTTTACAGGCATACAATTCTGTGTTTCGTGTAACTTTGGTGCCGAAGATCGGACATCACCCAGTGCTGTCATATTGTGACATGTAGTGGTTGCTTTGTGGATCTAGCTAGAGACAATAAACGCGATAATGTCTCCTTTCCAATTTCTGAAATGGATCAATGATGCGGATTTTTTGGTGCGACGCCGATCTAGAGATGAGCTCCCGTTCTCCGTTCATTTTTTCCCTTCAAAAAAGGAGAGCAGTCTTGGATCTGGATGAACGGTGTCGGCTGGCGACACCAACAGGCCACTCTCACGGGGTAAGTTTTTCGAATCAGTTATTCTACCGTTATGTGATTGAAAGATAAATATCGACGTCTTTTTACGTGCTTGAGTGTGTTTCACGTAGACGAAACGTAGAGTTAGGTAGGAATTGGTTTTGCCACGTCATGATGCTTGCTTGACGAATGAAGAATTGGAATTCTTCAAGGTACTTATGTACCGCTAGCGGTACGAACGCCCTTGGTTCTCTCCAAGAAGTCGTCAGCCGAGCGGCGAGCAAGGGAGGAACATCCAAAGAAGCGCGCTCTTCCTTCGTGGAATGTAGAATAATCATCAGAAGCGCGTAAATCGAAACACGCGGTAACTACTTGGGAGCGTGGCCAAGTTTCGTGGCCACGGAGCGTGGAAAGCGCGAATACAATTGTCGAGGGTGCAATTAAAGTGAGTTCCGCGTTAGTTCGCGGTAGACCGCACCCTTGGATATTATTCCAGACCGATCCGACTGAACTGGACCGCTACGTTGTACCCAGTACATACCGGTACGTACCGGTATGAGTGAGCCTGCGGGAAATTACAAGACTTCTTGTACCGTTTGTCTGTCATCCGTATCAATAAGTAACTACAGTGACAATAATATGTAGAGAGGGGCGAACACCCTAAATAAAGTCGGAGCCTGACGAAGACCATGGCAGCACCGTGTAGGGAAGCGATCTTTTCGCGGATGTTGTATTAATGGAGACCTAGGTCCTACTCAGGACCTCCTGCGACCCAGGGAAGGGGTGGTAAAACAGCAGCAGGTCGACGACCCACCTCTGGTAGGGCCTTGCCTACCGACCGTATACCTTTGTACATTTGTGTAAATGGGACGATCTATCTTTGGAATACTAGATCGCGGGGACCGTTTAAATCCTGTGGGATTGGGAAGGAATAAGTCATGGGTATGACGTCGCCATAGCGGGTGACGTATGGACATTGTAGGATATCACAACATCTCCGATGATGTGATCATGACCATGATGTACTGGTATGATATAATCTTTGTTTACTCTCTTTGACTATCTCTACTAGTACTCTATCGGATTCTATCAGGTATGTTAGGCCTTTAACCTGAAGATCAGACACTTTCAAAATTATATTGCACCAGGCTTCGTTGTGAGATGACTCACCCTTTCCTATTAAAAACTAATTATTTATTTATTCACTGGCTGGATGGATGATCCTGCATATGATGATGATGGTGGTGCGTGATGGTGATAGAAGCCACGGCTTTGTGTACCAACGCAATGATTTCATCAATGGGCGGTGCGGCATCGTTGTGCTTCATCTCTTGGTTTGAAGAAATCGAGGCTTGGTATTCTGCTTCTGGATCAGTGACATTGGAATCAATCCACTGGAAATAGCGTTGAGATTGTTGTTGTGCTGTGTTTTTGTTTGTGTTGTTCGATGTGGCTGTGGATGTGGCGGTAGTAGTCATTCCTATGGATTGCGCCAGTCGCCTAAAATAGTGCAATTCATAAAAGGGGCGTGGAAAGATTTCAATCAACGATGCAGCATCGCCATGACGTCCTCCTGACATCATGAAGGCAATATTCGTTAACGCGGCTCCATGCATACTCAGAATCACATGTTGTTCTGCGAACCACGTCGCTTGTTGAAAGAAATCCATTGTGTCCATAGAGACTTGATCGATCGTAGAGTGGGGGTATTCTTTTTGAATAGCGTGTCGGATCTGGTGTAGATTGATGATCCGCCGATCCTTGGTCCGTTGAATCAAGCCAATCCGAAGTGGCGGTTGCTGCTTTTGCTGTTGCTGGTGTTGTTCTTCTTCTTCTTCTTCTTGTTGTTGTTTTGTATTTGCACCCAAGACGGCCCGTTTTAGTGATTCCGCATCTTCGGGCCGAGAGAACCATTCCGGCGCACGCCAGTTCGACTTGACATTATTCGATAAGCGATACACCAAGGCCTGCTGCTGCTGGCCGTCGGGGGTAATACCAGTATCCAGCATATACCCCAAGGTATGATTTGGATTGTTTGAAGAGCTCAAGCTACTGTTGTGGAGGGGGATATTGCGTTGATACGTACAGGCTCCAGTTTGTGGCACGACACTTAACAACCACGAACCTCGAAATCGAATCCGTGGAGGGCTTGTGATAGTATCATCATTGATCCAAAATCCGAGTTGGGCGTGGGGATACTGGTCTCGAACGCGTTGAAAAAATGACCAACAAGGAAAAATGGATTGGGCCGCATGGGGAAAATGGCCGAACCAATATCGTTGTGTATTGTCATTATCTAAAAGGCAAAGTGCCAGCATGTCGACAGTGTTGTTGCTGTTGCTGTTGTCGACTCCCCCCAGCAGCAACGGCAATAATGATGGAGGAAGGGAAGCATCCGCTTTGGGGTATGAGATATTGGCGATGGCAATAAGTTCGGCGTGTTTGCTAAATGAGCAGCCTGGGATACTGGTGCGAGTAGTCCTATCGCTGAAGCTCGGAGTCTTGGCAGTTTCAGTGGCATTTGGGGGAGGTGGTGGCGTTGATGTTGATGTTGGTGCAGGCTTGTATTCGTATTGGGAAGTGCTCATCGGGCCCAGTCGACCGTTCATGTTGACAAATTCAAGTTTGATAGGTGCCAAGACGTTGACGTCGACATACAAAATGTAGGCACATCCCAGAAAGATCCCAATTCCGAACATCCAACAGCGCCAGGCGACAACTCGGTGCCGAACTTTTCTCGTACACGTAGTTGAACAAGTATCCATTATCCACATGAATATTACCGGCAATATATAGGGACGGCCTAATATGATATTTGCATCAGCATCGTGTCTTATCACCATGCTACGTAGTATACCGGGAATAGTTGGTCTCGACGAGAAACACCAAACAACCGGTAGTTAGTGGTACCGGTACATGAGACGACGCTTCGCTCCGAACCCTGTTTGAATCTTCAGTAATCGGTCACCCCCGTGGCCGGTCGATATTGCCGAGGCTCGTAGATTGCGTGGGTTGCTGATTTCCGCTGCGCGCAGGGGTGCCTCCGTAGGAGATCGCAACCGCATAGATGATTCAAGATCGCGAGAGAGGCAGGATCGAGGATCGAGGATCGCGACGAGGAATAAGGATGCATGGATGATGAATATTCTTCTCTCTCCTTGTTGTCTGTTGTCTTGAATACCGGTACGACCATGGCATTCATCATTCGTCCAATGAGTGTATCACCATCATCATCACCATCATCATGGTGGGAAACCAAGTCTCCGGCATTGTTGATTCTAGTATTGGCACTGTCATGTTGTCTTCCCTTGATGGTTGGTGGGGTTGTTCATCGGAACAACAACAGTAGCACAACAATCACTACTAGTACAACCAGCAGTGCCGACGACAGTATTTACGAAATCTTACACGTGCAGCCACCTGGCTCATGTCCCTTTCCACGTTGGAAAATGTGGTCATGGAAGTGTCACAGTCGATTGCTGCCGTTGTTGCATTTCGGTCAAGATCGTTCGTCATGTCCACCGGACGTCTTTGTCAATCTGCGCATCCTTTGGAACAAGGCCTTGACTTCGGTCGATCCGAAATCTCCGGCCTACGAAAAACACGAGGGTTATCCTACGTATCATCTACTCCCACGTATATCACGATGGATCCTCTTTCGTGCGATTCCCGTGCGGATGTATCCTCGATGGCTACATGCCAATATTGAGCTACGCACCGTGTATTTGAATCAAGCCATTCAAGCTGAAATCGAGCACATCCTTGGTGGTGAGGATGGTGGTGAGACGAAGAACAATAATAATACTAATAATGACCAAGAAGAGTCTTCGTCGTCGCCGTCGCCGCGGATCGAGCTTGTCATTTTGGGAGGTGGTTATGATACACGATCCATACGTACCTTACTTCGTTTTTATCCTCATGTGAATCGAGTGTGGGAATTGGATTTCAAGGCAGTGGTCGAATCGAAACAAAAGCTCTTACAATCTTTGTATCGTGAGCTGCCTCAGTACTTATTGAAGCCGTCGCCGTCGACGTCAACGACTGATGGAGATGGCGGTGATCACCATGATAATTCTGCTTATTTGCGATTTCAAGCGATCGATTTGAATGATCTGGACCTACTGGAATCGGTACTGTCGCAAATTGCTCAAGAACAAGAACAACACAGCAGAGGGACAAAGACTCATACAATTATAGTGACGGAAGCCGTCCTCATGTATTTGGACAAAGGAGTCCCAACCAAGATTCTACAGCTGTGCATGGACAAATTTGGTTCCAATGCATCGTGGATCTTTGTCGATAGGATCAGAGACATGCAAGAGGAGTCGTCGGGCAATGACTTGGAGGCATCGCGAAATGTGGCATCCAACTACTTGGCTTCGATTGGGTGGCAACTCGTGGACTGGTGGATCAAGCCGGGGGCAACGCGGCACATGGGTGTCGCCAGATCATCATCGAGATCGACGTGATATTAGTATACTCTACTCTACTAGCTAGAGAGTGTCAACTAGTACTACGTAATTAGAGAGCTAGTAGAGAGACTAATACGACTACTGTAGCTGCAATTAGATGCTTTTGCTCCAACAATGCGCTTTTTGGTTCTGACCACAGGAGCACCTGTCACTACTACTTCAAAAAATAGGCTCGTTGATTGTAATTGTACGTTAGAAAACGGTAGTGGTGATAGTCTACTACACAACTTGCGATGAAGATGAGGACACTGGTCGATATTCTTTTTTCCCGTGACGATCACCTTTCAAGTTTTGGGATATCAGCGATCGTGGTGTCAGCTCCAACGAACGCTTCTGCTGGGTCTCGTTCTGCCTATGCCCATACTCGTAATTCCCATCTCGTAGTAATATTACTCCTCCCATGGGTGCCCCCAAAGTCTCGGGAAGATAAGACCAGGCAATGGTTACCCACGTCCAACTAGTAATCCACAAAACGAGTCCGATGGTGAAATAGGAGGTTGTCCCTGACACTAAATAGGGTGACAAGAATCCCCCCACACGACCTCCAGCGTTGGCCATACCATGTCCGGTAGTTCGATGCTTGGTTTCCAAGACTTCGGCTGTCCAAATCCAAGTAATGACACTACCACTAAACACCCAAAAGCGTGCTCCAAAGGCCAAGGCCATCGACCACAATCGATGCTGCTGCTGCTGCTGCTGCTGCTGGTGGTAGTAGTGGTCCTGCTCGTCGTTCGTATCGTTGCTGCTGCTGGACGACAGCGAAGAGGACGATGATGATGCCGCAGCCACCCAGCATAAACCACAAACAAGGATGCCACCTAATCCAAACGACAGTGCGTGTAGGATCCGTCGTCCCCACCGATCAATCGTCAGAATCAAAAAGGTAGTTGCTGCTAGTTCGGCCAGGGAAGAAAACAAAATGGCCCCATAATCAAACGAATGGCCGCCAGCACCATGGTATTGTTGCTGGTCTTCCTGTGATGATGCTGATGCTGATGATGCTGATGACGTAGTGGTGGTGCTAGACGTAAACACCGCCGTAATCGCCAGTATTGTCCCATAGAAGAGCAGAGCAGAGCCAAACCAAATCGATAAAATCGCAAGAGAGCTCTTTAGACGATGGGGCGACAGCAAGTCCCAAACCGAAGAAGAAGAAGCCTGAACGATCATGTTAGTTTCGGAGCAATCTTCTTTCATCGTGGTTTGGTGGTTCCTGGAATAATCATTATGAAAGGAATCAAGCTGCTGACTTTCTACTTTGGCCGAAGCGACACCATCGCACGAATTCTTGTCGTTTTCGTCGTCGTCGTCAGCAGTTCCGACAGAGTAGTTGGCTACTAGCACCAGCAAGGTACCCAGGGGTAAGATGTGATCCGGATCTTTTCCATTTTGTACAGCAGCACGCCTTAGGATCGTCAAGGCTTGCTCTTGTTCCATGGACAGGATGGTTCGTCGTAGACCTAATGATGATGCTGATGTTGGCTGTCCGCCGTTCTCGACTGTCGTCGTCGCTTGGTAGGTTTGCGAATGCGCCAGCAACCACTGCGGAGACTCGGGAACCACCAGGTATCCTACTAACGTGGCAACTATGCAAGGCACCGCACACCAGAGACACAAATACCTCCACCCACCGCCACTACCATCCTCTTGTAAGGTAAGTTGCGCTCCCAGTACCACTAAAAGGGTACCCGCGGTCCAAAAATAGGAAGGATAGACCAATCCTTTGCCTCGACAGGAAGGAGGCAAACATTCTCCATAGGTATCAAAGGGAACCGTCACACCTCCAATTCCAACTCCTACCATAGCTCTTGTAAACACTAGTTGCCGATACGAGCGACATGTTGCCGACAAGAGTCCAAAGACGGCCACGAGAGCGGCCGTGACGATAAAGGTAGGCCGGCGGCCTCGTACGTCCCCTAGCCGGCCCAACAGCAGGGTCCCGCCCAAGGCACCCACAAAGACACTGGAAATCAACGTCGAGGTTTGTCCCGTGGACAAATTCCATTCTTCTTGAACGCTCAGACTCAAAAAGCTGAGCACCAAAATTTCCATGGCATCACTGGCCGAACACAAACCAGCCGCCACCAACAAACGCCGTTGAAAGGGGCCGTGACCGATCCGATCCATGGCTTCTTCCAGTGACAAAACATTATTATCACTAGACCTAATACTACCGGTATGCGAGGAGTCAGGGCCCGATCGATCATGATCATTTTGTGAAAGAGATGTTTCGTCGCTAAATGTGTTGCCGTTCGTCGCGGCGACGTGGTGATGGGTGTCATCTTCCGTGACTGGAGTATATATACCGGTACGAAGAAGAGGGTCATGATTCTTCATTATTGTGATGGCCGTGGCTGATGATCTCCTTGCATTCCTTCTTGCTCTTGCTGTTGCTGCTGGACATACTGAGTTGGGTTGATGATGGACTATTACAGTATTATAATCAGCACTCGTACTCTGTTCCCATGAATGGATGAATCATCATCACTACTTGAACCGCGCATAGGCTATATCATCATCATTATCATTGTCAAGAATACGGCAATTTTGGGGGCGATGTATAGAAGGCCAGACGCCAGAAATCAACGGACGCACGGACGCCGTGCGGGCGGTCGTCGTCAACGTGAAGGGTGAAGGCGTGTACGATGAGAAATTGAGAACATTTTTTTGCGATGAGACTTGTGGCAGTTTCTTCCGCCGGCGGGTACAATAAGTATACGGATTGAGAAGTTTTCTATCAGCAGCTCGATCTAATAAGTCTGAAATTGCTCAGTACCGCGGCAAGGTTCGGCACTTTCAATTTATTTGCAAAATTGGTTCTCTATCAATCTTTTGCTTGTTGAGTTAGTGCGAAGAGCACAAAATTGAAAACAACATAGAGTCTTTCCGACTTTCTTGTCTCTCTCTCACACACCTCACACAACACACAAATCTATCAATCTGTACATCGATCCAATATCGATAAAGTAAACGATACGCAATACCATGGACAATTCAAGATCGTTCGGGAAAGCAATCACGTCCAATAATGCTGGAGCGAAACACCTAGAGCGCGGAGACGTCAAGTCGGCTCTCAAGGCGCTAACAATTGCCTTTCACAGTTTCAAGAAGACGCACCACCACAACAAACGATGCCGCGTGCATCTGTCACAAATAGAAAGGCAAGGGGCCGTGTCAAATCCCCCCAATATGGATGAATGGATGAAAACGATGCCATACAGTGAAGACAACACAGTCGTCCTTATCTACCAGCATCCTATTCGAATCCCTGAAAATCTCGAATCGAATACTGCTTGGATCGATTCGTCAAGTGGTCTAGTATCTACAGCGATAACGTTCAACCTCGCTCTGACAAACCACCTGAGAGGACTTGAAACGAAAAACAATGAAGCGTTGAAAGTTGCTGCGCGGTTGTACGAGCACTGTTTCAGTTTGGAACGAATCCGAGGCTGCTCATTGTTCGTGTCGCCTCTATTCCTGGTATCGATACTGAACAACTTGGGATCAGTCCATCGCCTCGTTGAGGATATCGACCGATCAGAAAAGTGCTTCCGACAATTGCTATCAACTTTACTCTATCTGACACAAAACAGAGGCGTCAATCCAGCAGAAATGGAGGTATTTTTCGGAAATATTTCACTTGGCCTGCCAGGCAGCTTTTTGCATTGTGCTGGGGCGGCATAGTAGTAGGAGCAGTAGTTAACACTCTCACTTTCTACCAGTCGGAACATTGTTTCGTTGCCTTTTAGCACCTAATACTAGAGGGTATGGAACTCATATCTACTAGTCTCTCGTCTTTGTCCAAATACAATCATCCCCTAAACAGCGAACTACAAGAAATAGTCGTCGTCGCAAACAATAGTTACTCCTCATCCATAGACGAATATTCTTCTTCGCCAGAAACATATGCTTCCGATTCTTCGTCGGACGATGATGAGAGGGGATCGTCAAAATTATCCTTCTTATAAATGACCTTGGGCGACGAGCCCCCCCGTCCTTTTGGGTCGTTCGTCTTTGCTGTCATGTTGTTGTCAGGCGACGATGAAAGCTCGGATGATGACGCTGACGAGGGAGAAGAGTCCTGCAAAGATGGGGGATGCTGCATTCCTAGTTTCTTCGGGGCTGGAGATGATACCACGATAGAATCCTCCTCATCGCCGTCTTGTTCGTCGCTGGAACCACGACTTGAAGCCAAATCTTGATTGCCGGGGCACGATTCTTCTTCCCGAGCAGTAGTTGTAGCCGCCGAAGTACCGCGGCCAGCAACACGGGTTGGACTAGCGCAACGGGATGATAAACAAGGACGCTTGGTACCACCAGTAGCAGTACAAGTAGCAAGAGTAGTAGGGTCCTCCCCTAGTACTGCTACTGGTGAGTGGTCCGTCCCCTTGACGCGCCAGAAGGAGCCCTTGTATATGCGAGGCTTTTGTTTCAATTTGGGGTTCAGTGTCAGTCCCATGAGGACTCGATAAAACGGATAGTGATGTTTCAAATCACTCATGAAGCCATGTGCCTTGTAGCCGTTGGCAAAAGTCTGGACCACATGGCCTGTTTCAATATCCAATCGTTCGACGGGAAGCTCCAATAATTCCGGCGGGGAGAGGGATTCCAGTGGAACGCGCTGGCAGTGGTGGTTGCCTCTGATTCTCCAATAGAACCCTCGGTAGAGATGAGGATCCCGGCCTCTGACGACTCGTATTCCAACGAGCGCTAAAAAGAGAGTATACAAATGGCCTCTTGGTAAGCTTTCCAGGGCCGCGGTTCCACTTGAAAACGATTGCAACAGGCGCCCATCAGTGGGATCCAATTGCTCCACTGGTAACTCCAAAATGGCCGCCGGCAACGTGATGGTGTCGATTCTTTGGAGCACATCCGCCAATGCTTCTTCTGAGAGAGGATTTTCCTTGGTTGGTGGTGGCGGTGGCGGCGCTGCGACGGGAGGTTCCACAGAAACCGATCTTGCCGTACTACCATACTCATTGGTATTAGGAGAAGGCGCAAAATTTTCCATAATGGACTCTGAAGAAGATGAATCACCATCATCATCGCCTTGTTTTTGTTGCTGTTGTTGTTTACGATGATCTTCTTGTACCATAAAAGGACGGCGGCTCGTCATACGACTACTTCTTTTACGTACGGCTTGAGAGCCTTTCAATCTCCAAAATTTCCCCTGGAATACGTGCCGATCAAACTGTCCTCCCCAATCTGAATATTGACACGGTTGACGACCCAAGAGACAAAAACAAAAGGCACTCTTGTCGACGAGGGGCGATGATGATGATGACGACGACGATGATGACGATGATGTTGGTAGTACAACCCTGCTGGCGACTTGACGAGCCGTATTGCCATCGGCAAACTCTTGTAGGACTTTCCCGGATTGTAGATCGAGTTGTTCGACGGGAAGTTCGAGAATTTCATCAAAGGTCAAAAAGTCAACCCCGATTTCGGCACCATACGGATCATCATCATCATCATCTTCTTCTTGAGCTGTGGTGGTGGGGGAAGAACCGGCGAAAGGAGGACTCGTGGATGCCGCTGCTGGCGTGGTGGTCTTATCACTGCCAGTACGACTGCTGATGATGATTCGTTCGTCCAGCAATGTCATCTGCCTCCACGTTGTAGTAGTAGTAGCAGTAGTAGTAGTAGTACCAAACGGCTGTTGTTTCTTTGCCTGTTTTCGAGGCCTATCATCATTACCCATCATCAAAGGCGCCTTTTCCCTCGCCACCACTGGTGCTAGTGGATGACTAGTACAGCTACTGACACTAGTAGTACCAGTACCAGTAGCAGTAGCAGTAGCATTCGCCTCATCATCATGTTCTTGCGGTTGTTGTTTGCGGGGCCGTCCTCGCTTTCGTTTCTTGAGGGGTGGCGACGTCGTCTCGGGGATAGAATCATCCTCCATTTCTTGTTGTCGTTGTTCATCGTTCTTGTCGTGACCCGCCGTGAACGCAGTAGTAGTCGTAGTCGTAGTACTTTTTGTGGCAGTGGTATCGTCTTTTCTGGGTCTACCCCGTTTCCTCTTCTCTTTCGCCTGATTCCTCTTTGGCGTGGCGGAGGAGTCGTCCTTTGTTGTTGTTGTCGTTGCCGTTGTTGTTGTTGGACGACCACGGTTCTCCTCTTTTCGGGGTCGACCTCTTTTCTTCTTCTCTGTAGGGCGCCTGATGGACGAATCTTGTGGTGCGGCCGCTACTGCTGCTGGTGGTGGTACACGAAGCGCTTGCTCTAAGAGAGCAACACGTGAAGATGGCCAAGAAGAAGAAGAAGAAGAAGAAGTAGTAGCAGTAGCAGTAGTAGCTTGTTCTCCTTCTCTTCCTCCTCCTCCTCCTCCTCCAACAACAAGAACAACGTCAACGTAGTAATGTTGTAGCAAATGGGCACATCGCAAGATTTTGGCCAACAAGGTGGGACTTTCCAAAGCTCGACGTTGCAAGAGTTTCATAGCACAATGAACCCGTGCCAAAAACACGAGACATTGAAGTGCCACCAATTGATGATGTTGTTGTTGTTGTTGTTGTGGCCGCCCCGGCGGACGGTTGTTACTGTTGCTCTGCTGTTGCTGTTGCTGTTGCTCGTGAAGCCACACAATAAGAGCGGGAAACATGACACTGAGACGCCATTCTCTCAAGGCAGTCGAAACAATGGAAATCAAACGCTGCCAGTAATGATAATTCTCGTCTTGGAGTATTTTTAATAGCGGCGGAAGAACAACCGCAGTTGCAGTTGCAGATGTAGTAGTAGTCGCAGCAACAGTAGTAGTAGAAGCCGAGGAAGTGGATTCCGATTCTCCTGCTGGTGGTGGCGGCTCGTCGTCGAACAATAGAAATAGTCGGCACGGCGGAAGAAGGATCCATTCCTCCATCGGAATGTCGTAGGACTCACACCATGTTTGAATCCAACTCGTCAAAGAAGAAGAAGAGGATGACATTCCCGGTACCTTATGCCGCTGCGCGGATGGTGGTGATGATGATGATGATTGACTGGTGACCGTTGCGGCATTAGCGTTTTGAGAAGCTTCTTCTTGATGAGGCTGCTGGTTATTGTTGCTGTTGCTGGAACAAGTTGTTGTTGTTGTTGCTGTTGTTCTCGATGATCCTGATGTCGCCGTCGTCGTCGTCGTAGTCCTTGCTGCCAAAACACAGTGCGACGAGTCTTCTTCTCTCTCCAACAACGCTTGTCCGGCCCACAAGAGACGATCGGCATGGTAAGGATGACCCGGGAATAGACAACGCGCATTCCCACTGGCATATTTTTGTTCATTCTTGCTGCCACAAAAGAGAGCCCGCCAGACATGAAAAAGGTTTTCGTGGTCTTCCGCATTGAATGAATTCGAATACGGCATTTGAAAATTTTGGAGTGCAGTAGATACTGTTGGTACTGTTGCTGCTGCTGCTGCCGCCGCTGCTGCCTCGTCGTCTTTGTCTACTCGTATTGTTACGACTTGCAATTCTTGAAGGAGCTGAATGGCCATTTCTTTCAAAGCTTCGCGAGACGAAAAAGCTGATACCGATGATACGGATACAGATACCGATACAGATACCGATGGTGACGACTCGTCTTCGCGACGGGCGTGCTGCGCCAAAATCACGGCGGCCCGGCGGGGATCGTGGCGACAACTCTGGAGAAACGACAATGCTGCTGTTGCTGATGATGATGATTCTTCTTCTTTTTCATCATCATCTTCTTTTCCTTTTTCTTCTTCTTCTTCTTCGTCCAATAGTAGTAGAGGACTCGTCGTCATTGTTGTTGCGCTTTATTATTGTCGTGACTACTTGTGTGACATACCCATCCAGATCAATTTTATTACTGTATCATAATAATATGTTGAAAATCAATGCTGTTACGACAATCCCGCGAAATTCCAAATCCCGCGGAATATTAGTTTGAAGAATCCACGAAATCGAAATCCCACGGGATTTTGATCCTCTCTCCCGACAAAAATACGCGTCGCTTCCGACAGGACTTTGATTAATAATAGTCTTTTTGACTACTAATCTATGAAATTCAGCTATCAAGATCATCATCATGTGCCACTAAAATATATGTAGTCTGTCTGTCCTTTGTTCGTTTTGGGGGGGTCTCAATTTAGGGGTGGGGGTGGGGGGCGCACATGCGATGTGCGATGGCGCGTGCCTTCGTTCGACGGAGAAGGCCAAAAAAGCCCGCGAAAACCACCAGAAGCACGTACGTGCTGTGGCATGCGTACCTACCCGCACAGTTAGTGCCATGTACTGTGCTATTGTGTGCTTTTGACTATTAATTGTACAGTGCGCATAAGTCACTGATACCGGTACAATCGAGACGTGGTTCAACAGTTCTGTACCATTCTGTATTTATTTCTAGCAATTTCAGACTTAAGGATCGACGCGACCTTCTGGTGCTACTTTAATTATGCAAACCTGGTACCGGTAGATCAAAATAATACCGCCGATGGTACGTACAGTGCCGGTACCTGGTACGAGGCGCATGCTGGTTTAAATGACACACGCTCTGCTGCGAATACGAGCATTGTTCCGAACCTTCTCGCTTCACTCTCGCTGGCAATCATCCATTATCATCATACTGGTACAGTTGCTCTATCTACTAGTAGTAGGTCTCTTGTATTACCACCATTGCATTCTTATCCTTGCAACAATCCTCAAAATTCTACTTGTAGGGCCATTATTGTAGGACAGGAGTAATAGAACGCTGGAGGAAGTTCTTGCAAGGAACATCAGCGAAAAGAACGAAGCGGGCAAGGAGAACAACAGCAACATCATAATGGATGGTGTTGTTCTTGCTCATTGTGATGATGAGAAGGACGGTGCCGGTCTCATCACAACAACAACTACTACTACTACGGCAGTAGCTGCTGCTGCCTGGCAGCAGGCAACTTCACCTCCCGCCGAGAGCAGGACGGAGCTCAAGAGGATGATTCTTCAAATCGGTGTCAAGCAAGTGAACAAGGGAGAACAACAAAGCAGCAGTAGTTCTACTATTCTCGAAATGGAGCCTACGTCATCTGTGGGAGACTTGAAGCGTCAAATAGCCAGTTTGCAGGAATTTGATAATATTCCGGTCGAGAGGCAACGATTGATCTATTTTGGAAGAATGTTGGTAGACAATGATCAAGCACTGGGAGACGCCGAGAATGATAAGGGACTGAAGATGCGATCGGATGATGGTGTCATCAATTACGTTCATCTTTCACCACTTCCAGAAGGTGCCAATCCAAGTCAGCGTACCGGTGCATCAGTATCACCGTCGGCATCTTCACCACGAGAGGGCCCCCTCCGGTACCATCCTACAGGAAGAACAAGAGAAGTCCCCCACGACCTCCCCGCTCCTCCCTCGGTACAACAAACAGCAGCCCTTCATTCCCCAACGCTACAAGTAGCCATACTTCGTGCACGACGATTGGGAGCTCAAGCCCGTGAACGCAGGCAACGTCAATATCACCCCTATCCAACGATGATGATGATGGTCCACCAAAACTATCCTGCTCGAGGAGGAGCACCACCACCAGGACGTGGTGTGGTGTTGGACGCTCATCATGATCGTCGGCCTCCGTCTCAGTCGCCTCCGCCACCTGCGGTTTCTTTGGAGTATTATCCACCAGCTCCAACACCAGCACAACCGGCACCGGCAGTACAAGTACCACCAGGACTAGTGCCCAGCAGGAGCATCCCTGATAGTGTTGGTAGACCGCAGCATGATACTTCTTCTGCGAGTGGTACCTCGGCCGAAAGCAACGAAAACCGATTAAGTACCCTCATTGCAGCCGAAATCGAACGTGCCCTCGAAGCCCGACTAGCCGAAGTACAACAACGACGGCGGCAGCGGCAGCAGTCACCACGAGCTCGACTAAGGGCCGACATTCGAAGAGAAGCCGCTCAATTCTTGCCAGTACTGGCCGAATGGTATTCTCAAATTGAACGATTGGTTCAAATATCACCAACATCATCCGCCGGTGACCACGACGATGATGACTTGTATTTGGAGCCATTGTTAAGGAACATGCAGAGGAATTTGTTGCCAATGTGGAATGAGCAGTTGCGACCCTTGTTGCAATTCTGGCATGAGCAACAACGACAAGAGCAACATCAGCAGCGACTACGACAACAAGAGCAGCAGCAGCAGCAGCAGCAACAGCAATTCCAACAACAATTACAGCAGCAAAGACAGCAGTATAGGCAACAACAGCACCACCACCACCAGCAACAGCAAGAGCAACACTCGACAAGTAGTAGTAGTATTCATGTGGCTACAACGAATCATCATCCTCATCCAAGCTACGTCAACGTTATGAGAGCCACAGCGTACATCATGTTCCCAAGGCCGGTGGCAGACCATTTCAGGTATTCCGCGTCAGCACTACCCGCAGTAGTAGTAGCAGCATCAGCAGCAGCTTCGCCCACCAGTGCTCCGTCGTCGCCGCCATTGGTGTTTTCGCCTGAGCAGCATTATACAGTTTGAACTTCATAATAGGACCGGTATAATATGACACGAGCACACCAGGCAGGAAGAATTTCTTTGTTTATGGGATAAAGAGGAAGCCTATAATATTAATATATATAATCTTCGAGACTACTACTAGTATTATTATGATTCGCTTGCCCGATTGTTGTAGTAGTCTCTCAGACCGGTTTGATACACATGCTGGTCCCAAAAGTCTCGTTTCTCTGCGTAGCTGTAGGCCGCTGCCGCTGGACTCACGGCCAGAGCGGGAATGACCAAAATTGGGGCTCTTGTTGTTGTTGTTGTTGTTGTTGTTGTTCTTGTTGCGGCTTCAGCCTCGTCGTCGGTTTCCGATGGTGAACTAGTAGTAGAAGAAGTAGACCCGTCGCTGTTGTGGTTTGTGGTGCTGCTGGTGGTCTCGTCGTATCCCTCGACTACTGCTGTCAATTTCTCCATATCGTCGCCCTCGACTATTTGTAATTCCCCACTTTCTTCAATCCATTCACCAAAATGCTTTTTGAAAAAGGAGAGTCCACTACTACCATTGGCCAAAACGATTCGTCGCACGCTGGGATGCTCTTGGCAAAAGTCACGAATGGGATTGGGCCGATCGTGTCGAATGTCGCTGTCCAAAGAACCCGACGAACGATGACACGACTGCACAATATCCCAGAGGGCAAATCCTTTGGTCGTCAAGGCATGTAATTGTTCGGTGTAGGTGGGGAGAATGTGGTCTTGACCATAGCGCAGTTCCGATGTGAATTTATAAGGTTTGCCGGTACTTCTGGAGATGGAGGGAAGAGTGGGCGTACTCGGCACTGGAAACGCCACAAAGGCACTAAAATCCGCAGAGGACGCGGAGGCCATGGCGACGGCGGCCGTGCCGACGACTGCCGTCTTTATTGCAGCACCAGCATTCTTCGTTCTTCGCCTGGTTTGCCTACTACTTGTCGTTACCACCATTTTCACCTAAGGCAGTCTTCTTGACGATGTTGCGCATGGATTGGGTGTTTCGATATGTCATCTCTGTGAAAGAGGATAGACATATCGATCGAAGAAGGTACCAATCCAACGTAATATTTCCATCTGATCTGTTTTCATTGTAGCGCGATTAGCGAGATTCGATTTTTTGGCGGGAAAACACTCCGCACGCTCGATCGCCAAGGCGCCCTTTGCGCACTCCGGGGTCGAACGTGTCAAAGAACCGGGGTGGCGGGTGGCGGCGCGGCGGCCTGCGGGATAATGCGTTGTTATTGTTTGTTTAGTTGGATGGTCATCATCGGATGACTAAAAAATATCAACAATAATCGATAAGCGGTCTTTGTGTTGCGAACAACAATTAATAACAATTATCCCCTTTTATATGGTTCGTGAACGGGGGCTATTTTAGAAACGCATTTATGTTCCCTATAGAGCTGGTGGGTGCTGATGACGAGCCCCCCTTGCCATAAATATTATTTCCAAATTCACATCATCGCCGAGCGAGCGAGGAGACGACTCCGCAATTATTTCGCACCTCTATTAATAGCATCTTTCGAAAAAACACATCTTCTCTTTATACAACCCTATTATACCGCGTACAGTACCGGCATCTCCCATCCATTTTCGCTTCTCTCGATCTATGGATTGATTTGCAGTGGTAAGACATACAACACAACAACACCATGAAGATAACTAACAACAATAGTAGTGGTAGTGGAGAATTTTTGTACCCTCAACACAAGCGAACAAGCAGCACGGATCATGATGATTTTAGTGGCAACACATGCAATACCATGACACAAGAGGATGGGGATGAAAGCGAAGGGTCGGATAGTGCGGATTTTGACGCAGCCTTCCCCGAAAATAAGTCATCCGCAGTGGATGCGGATCCCTTTTCACCGTTTGACTTTGAAGACGAGACGGGGTTTGGTGGGGCGGCAGCAGCTGCCTTTGGTAGTACTAGCTTGTTTGACGAAATGAACGATACACCACCCCCACCCGAAGACAAGTATATACAAAATGATGGTGACGATGGTGAAGAAGAGGAAATTGTCTCACCCGAACCTAGTAGTAATCGTAAAGGGCAAGGAAGTTACGATGATCCGATTCCGTCGTCATCAGGCCGGGGGGGACGGAACAGAGCAAGTGCCTCGCCAAGACCGCGTCGCGAGAAGAAGGGCACGACCAGTGAAAATCTCTTACCGCCCAGCAAATCGTCGGGTCCGACAACACGAACGAGGTCTCAAAGTAGGTCGCGCAAGCTTGTCCGAAAGTCTAGTGGCCGACAAAGAGGCCGAGAAGAGGAAGAAGCAACTACTACACCAAGACCATCTCCGCGGCAAGGAGGAAGACTACGGTCGCACAGTCTGGGACGACGAGCCGGATCCAGATTGAGTGGTGGCTCTCATCACCAGAGATCCACACTACCTCTAGACCCTTCGTCCTCTGGAACCAATCGACGCTCCAGTTTCTCTCGTGAAGGATCGTTCAGCGAGCGAAGGCCACGCAAATCTTCGATCCAGGCCGACGACGATGTCCAGCAAGAAAGTACACAGGGAAACTCGTCTCCGCGCGGTAGGCGATCAACAACGCTAGACGAACGGGAAGGCCAGGATCCTCGTCGATCTAGCAGCGTTGTACGAGGGAATTATCAGCGAAGAAGAAGTCACAGTGAGAGCAGAAGGAAAAGTCTTTCGAAAACTGTGAGTGGCAGTGGTAGCCAACATCGACGCACAATCCCTCTCGAGGGAAGCGGTCCTACTACTAGCGACACGATGACGGGGGGAAGCCGAGGGAGCAGTCAAGGGAGACGGTCGTTGCGACGACCCCCCACCAACGACGGTGGCGATCCTCTCATGTCTCCCTTAACGAGGGAAAATAGCACCGGCCGCCGGCTCGGTCGCATGGGTTCTCGACGATTGAATACAAGTACGGATCCGGCATTTGGAGAGGACCACGGCGCCGATCTATTGTCACCCAGTGAACGGGGCAGCAGCCATAACCGACGATTGACTCGATTGCCTTCCGGTTCTCGAAGATCAACAAGTGTTGTGGAAACCGAAGCGCCATTGCCCCCCGATCTATTGTCACCCAGTGAACGGGGCAGCAGCCATAACCGACGATTGACTCGATTGCCTTCTGCTTCTCGAAGATCGACAAGTCTTGTGGAAACCGAAGCGCCATCGCCCCTCGATACAGAACCTGAGGCGTTGAATCTAACTCGCTCAAATAGCGCCAGACAGATGAGAGGGGGCACCAGAGTATCCTCTCGCAGGAATATCCACAGACAAGAAAGCTTGGATAGCCCGGCGCTTGCACGCAATGGAAGTTTCACTCAGACCCCAGCAGGCGAGACCGAGTTGCCAACCGCGGCACCTATAAATCCCGGTCGCCCAACGCTCCAAAGAAATCCTCCATCCTTTACCTCTCCTGACAACAAGAATAACACGGCAGAACGAAGACGACCTACAGATCCTCGCCTGGACGGCTTACTTCAAAAGTTACGCGATCCTTCAGTTCGCAATCTGGGTTCCCTGTTGAATGATGAGGAAGAAGACGAAGACGCCACGGCACAGGCATTCCTACAAAGCAGCGGGGTCTGTTTGCTCGCATGGCGCCAATGAAGCACGCGACTTTCAAGGGATAGATATGCATCAGGGTTTATTAAATAACAGCCAGCTATTTGAGTATTGCTTATTGGGAATGATTGTGCTTTCACTTGTAACGAGGAGATACTACAAAGCCACTTAGGTTTGAAACATCAAATATTAAATATTGGGACTCTTCTCTCTTGGTCGGACCCCTTTCTCTTTCTCTAGTAGAAGTACTTGAAAATCGTTACCCAGAGCGCATGAGCGCATGTTGTTTGACTTGAACACGATATCAATGAAATGGGTTTATTGGCTTGTGACGGCCGTTGCGCTCACTGCTGGAGCAGGATCCCTCGTCACACAGGTAGAGTTGGCGATTTGTTTGGCTTTGAGTTCTTCATGTCGAATCGACAGACGCTCCAACCGAGAAATCAATGCTCGAATCTCTTCAACCCTCTTTGGGTCCTTCTTGGGCGCGATCTCCGTGCTCTTGGTGGGGCTCGACTCGTCTTGTTTTCGCTGTTCGACGCGTTCTTTTCCCAGCCTTGCAATTATGCGCTGAATGTCTTCAATCTCTCCCCGGATATCAACAATATCAGTGGCCGTACTCTTGACTGTTTCATGATCCTTTGCTTTTTCTTCCTGTCGTTCCACATTTTCAGGCTGCCGGCGCACGGCATTACTACTACTATCATCAAACATAGCCTTCTTGTTCGCCTGGTGAAGTTCCTTGAATGAGGCAAGTGGCGAGAAAGCCACATCAGGGACCGCCGACCCAGGTACTGACCGGGCGTTTGGTTGCTGCTGAGCAGTCAGGTAAGCAAATCGTTCCGCTTCCTCGGGAGACGCTTCCTCCTTGTTTGATCGAGGACGGAAAATGTCTTGCGACTTGTTGGAGGAAGCAGCAGGAGGAACGCTTGGTGTTGTTGGACTGATGGTCGTGTTTGGATTATTCCGAAGCATCGATTTGGGTGGTTCATTATTAAACTTGGTGATCAAGTCAACCACCGAGTATGCACGTTCCGATTCTTCATCTCGTCCTTCTACCTTGCCGGAAGAATAAAGCGAAACATCAGCAGGCCTATTCTTCTTTTCCTTCTTCTTTCTCGCCCTTTTGCTCTTGCTCTTGGATCTACGCCGCTCTTCGGTCCGCGAGGTGTCTTCCATTCCATAATACTCGAGGTCCGCTCCCGAGAGCGCAAAGACAAGTTCCCTGGCCACATACAACACGCCGTCGCTGGCCAAACCCATTGCTCCATTGGCAGCGTCCATGCCAAATTCTTGAAGAGTCCGACACGACGCTTTAGACTGGTACCTAATAGTGTCCTCCCACCCGTCTACCGCTGATGCAGTGTATTTTCTTGACATTTCTCAAATTAATGTATTTCTTTGTTTCTTTTTTTCTTGTCCATACGACGAAGCTCTTTGTTGGCTTTGTATCGAGAAATAAGGTGGTGGTGGTGGGTGGTGTTGTTGCGTTATGCAAACTGCAAACATAATACAAAGCAATATTATTGATTTTGTGACTTGCAAAGTGGCTTCCGTTCCATATGACCAACGGTTCAACGCATCAACGCACTTGCAATCGGTAAAGAGGCGTTATAATTGGTCATAAAATACAATAGTTAACCGCCACCCAGCGAGCCTGTCGGCTACTCACTCAAAATTCCAAAATTGATCGGCACGAACATATTTAAGTAATTCTACTCCGCACTGTAGATAATGCGCAGAGTGGCGAGTAGACGAAGAATTCGGGTATCGACAATGGCGCCGAATAGTAGTAGGAAAAACAATAATGCTACTCGTACCCGGTATTGTAGTTGTCTCCACGCACGGAGCACCTTCCGGAGCCGAATTTTTCAGAGACTGCGGACCCCAAAAATTCGGCCATGCATGCGCCATACCGCCAAATTGTTGGAGGTCGGTCGGCGTCAAAATTTGTGCCAGATTCATTCATTCATTCATTCATTCATTCAGTAGTATGCGAGCATAACATAGTAAATGCTACTTGTACTGTACTACTTTTACGAATAAGGCACCTTTATATTTCGGAATATTCTAATGCGATATTTCAATCGGCATGTAGCGACACACACGACACTCTTGTAGCAGTAGTATGTAATCTGTGCTAGGTGTGCATGTAGTATGTCTGCTCTACTCTAGTAGATCTTATTCTTTAGAGTTCCTATTGCCGCAGAAAGATGAACGAGTTGGTCGGATCCAATTTACTTGTGTTGCCCCCAGGCTTCACTCCAGCCTTGATCTCGATAGTGGACGACTCCTCGTCCTCCCCATTATTTCCCATGAGAGGTTGTTTGACAAAGAATTGACCTCGCCCTTGACGACCACGGGTCGCTGACTGATCCCCCAAAGAGGATGGCGTTCGTGTCGTATAGGACGACATGCCGCTGCTGTTCCGAGCCAGAGTGCTTCCAAAGGAAGGTAGTTCCCTCAAGAATGGCATGTTGGAATGTTGTTCTTGTGGCTCATGACATGAGTGGATCGAATCGTTATCTGTTTCATCATCAGTATCGCTGTCGTCGTCGTCGTCGTCGTCATCGGTGCCGGATCCGTCGTCGTCGGTGTTCGTCCCTTGCTGGCTGTGTTCGAGAGAACGATCAAACGAACCTTCGGCTTCGACAGAAGCACTACATGCTTCATATTCGAGGCCACTCCAGACATTATTCACAAAGCGGGCTTTCATATTGAGTGGCGATGCTTCTTTGGACGAAGAGGATCCCTCCTCTTCCACATTTTCGACACTGCCGCAAGAAAGCCATCTCAAGTCGAACAAATTCCCGAGCAGGTTGATACAGGATGGCGGCATGATGCAAGACAAAAGGCTGTTTGTGGAGAAATCAAGTGATGGATCGCTACCCGTAGCTAATAAATATGCTTCCTTGCTTCTTTTTTCAAAGGAACAGTGTTTGATGGAAATTGTGAGCATCTTTTTGGTTGTGTCTTGTAAACCGAACCGATGATGGAATTCCCAAGACTCCACGCAAATTTTTGCACGCGTGTGCGACCCCCAAACCCAGTTGAAACGAGATCAGATGAGTCATTCCCCTAAGTAGAACCATGTGCCACACATCCGATGAGGCGACGCGAGCTCCCTCGCCGATCTTCCGATCCCCGAACGGATGGAAAATGGTCGAAGAAGTCAGCAGTCGCCTGCAACGAACCGCGCGCGTTCGCGCACTTCTCTGGCTCCCTCCACCCCCCACTACTGTATCACTGTACCAGGTACTCGTACTGCGTACATGTACCCGTACAGTGCAGCAGTACAGTACCTGGAACATCCAAGGGTGCGCGGGGTCCCGCTACAATAGGAGTGGGACCCCGCGCAACGAAAGACGCAACATACGCAACTTTCAACATTCGATTTCAAAGCAGCAATCAATCAACACAGACTGTACCCGTATCCCGTATAGCATGTAATTCGTGCATATTGGTCATAGAGAGCTTGCAATACTTCCTCTCTCTCTCTCTTGACGGATTTTCATTGGGGCATGTCGGAAAAGGGGCAATCCTGCTCGTCGAGGATGATTCCTCTGTGGGATTTGCTCCCATGCAATTCCTATCTGATCTCGTTGCTTCCAATCGAAGATGCGTTGCGTTTCGTTCCATCATCGGGTGGAATGTTATTATCAAACAGCAACAAGACCGAATTTCATGACTTTCTTCGCTTTCTTGCTGCGGCTTGGCTGCTTTCGATTCAGCAGCGGGGAGATGGTGGTAATGGTGATCTCAGTGCCGGCAGACGATCATCCCTCACAGAAGTGATTGCTGGTCGCAGCAGTGGTGAGAGACGCAAACGATGGCTATTCCTTTTCGCCCTGTTTGCAATGGACTGGGCCCCCACGATTTATCGCTTTGTTGCCAAGCAAATGGAACCCTTTCAGATGACTTATTGGTCGCCTTTTCTACCATCAACTCCTCTGTTAATGTCGAGCCAAGACAACCCTTCCCGGCTGCAAGAACGTCCCCGCCGACAATCCCAACTGGCCGCGCAACGACGCAATCAGTTGTGGAAGATTTTGCAGTCCGCCTGGCCGCTTGTTCGATTGGCTTTATGGATGCAATTAGTAGTGACCCACGACGTTGACGGCAAATCCACTTCTTCTTCTTCTTCGTCTTCTTCTTCGTCTTCTCAAAACGGACGACACGCAGCAGCACGAACGAAAACAACAACCGCTTTGCTCTATACTTTGTATGCTCATCGACGATGGTTACACGAACAAGGCATGGAGCTTTGGCCGACCGTGATCCGGCCCTTGCTAGAATCGAGCCGTGACACCCAACGATGGGTGCTCCAGCAATGGCGAAAGAACCTCGTTCGAGATGTGCACGAGGACCGGCGGTAAAAAACAGTCGTCATTCAGAAAAAAGTCGGCTTGTTCTTGTTCTAGTTCTTCTTCAAGAATGGGGATGGCGCATCATATTAAAAACGCCACGAGGAACAAGGTATGTACTAGCTACTACTACTACTACTGCGGTACGAAAAGGAGAAAGAGGATGGAGAAAAATGAACTGAATTTTATCATGTTGTACGTGTATATAAATTGTCAAATGAGTGCGGAACAAGCCTCACTTTGTCTATTGTTCTTTTGTCTGTTCCTTTGTGGTTGTTTGTACTACCACTGCTGGGGATATCGAAAGAAGATATTCGATACCTTGATAAATTGCACTTTCGTCTTGAGACCAATCGAAAAAGGAGTTCATATCCAATGGCTCACCAAGAAAATGTTGTTGCGGCTCTTCTTGTTCCTCCAGAAGCATGCCATTGTTCCACCAGCACTCCTTATTGGTGTAAGGATTCTTGCTGCTGCTGCTGCCGCTGCTGGGGAATAACTCCGGAAGTGGTGAGAACGCAGAGGAGGACGAATGGTGGCCGCCATCGATGGCTGTCTTCGAGGAGGTGCTTGAGAGATATGGTGCTGGATCAGAGCCCTTGTGTGACTCGAGAAACTTGTTCGCCAAGATTGCAAACTCTAGCAAGTTGTCTTTTCCGGTGGCGACGGCGGCGGTGGTGGCACCATTAGGAGGACGACCTTCACTTGTTGTTGCTAGTACCAGCGAAGAAGACGCGGGCTCGCATGTCGGATTGGGCACCACTTGCTGCGTTTCAGGACCAGCCTCCTCCTCATCTTGATGGCCGCCCTTGTTAGTTTTTCTTGTCCTGTTTCCCTTGACCTTTTGCCGGATCATTCCTGTGCACAAGGCAGGCTTGCTGCGAACCATGAGTGGGTGGCGGCAGGACCCGTGATCTGGACTACCGAACGACTCCCCTTTTTTGTTCAATTGGAAGCCATAGATTGCCAGCTGGCGCGAGAAGCTTCGGTACTTCGGAGGGCTGCTGCTGCTGCTGCTGCTCTTTCTATTGTTGGTGTAGTATTTCGGAAGGATTTCCGTCTCGAATGCTTCCTTCGAATGGATCTTGAAGGCCCTGCCGTGGGGAAGCCAAGAGATGATATGCTCGTTTCCTTGACAGGAGGCATCCTCAAGGATACAGTGCAGCTTGAAAGGGAACTCGAACTGATGGTATATATAATGCAAAATTATGGCAGACGTGGCGTCAAGAAATATGAGTGTCCAGCATGATCACGCGTTGTATCCAGATGAGTTGAAACGAACGTTTTCTCGTTCTTCTTCATTTTATGTTGTGGTACGAAGAGCCAAATTATGCGATGAAAACTTACACGCGAAGGGAACAACGGGCAATCGACAGAGAGGAGGCGCATCTGGTCTGGCATGCTTGTGTCAATTTTGTCGTCAATGCTTGCCCAGCTTTGGTCTTGCTTGTGCTTTTTGGATGCCATTTTGATGTAGTTTTGGATGTAGTAGTTTTGCCTTCAGATTGCGAATTTGTGAGATCTGTCGGCAAACAAAGCAACTCATACCGATACTTTACCGGTAGGGTACTGCACAGGAAACACGTGATATCTCGGTCTAGTAGAACACCTGATTCCGCCCCCCGTACAGTAGATGAGATGTAACCGTACTGTAGGGCCACGTGAGGGACACAAACGCCTAGTTCAAGGTAATACAATACGACAAACCCGCCCATCGGAAAAAATACTCCGAAATGAGTTGGTATGCTTCTCCTACTTCCCCCCGATCAGCGGAAACCTCAATAGATAGCGCAAACCTGTTTTTTTTATTAAAGAACACTAACTGTAGCCCATAGTCTACTCAGAGAATTCGCAGCTTCTCTTTTTCACCGATTTCAACATTCTTATTCTGTATGAAATTGTAGTAGCGGAGCCAGAGCCGCCTATGCCATGCTGGTTGACCTTTTGGCCAAAAATAACTCGACGAGCGAAGCGAGGAGGAACGCGCTGTACCTCCGGGTCCTTTTTATATACAACCGGGACCCTTATGTGTCGAATTCCGACGCTCTTATTCTTTTATCGCTAGTGCTACTACTACTAGCTAGTGCTACTACTAGTGCTACTACTAGTGCTACTACTAGTGCTACTACTAGTGCTACTACTAGTGCTACTACTAGTGCTACTACTAGTGCTACTACTAGTGCTACTACTAGTGCTACTACTAGTGCTACTACTAGTGCTACTACTAGTGCTACTACTAGTGCTACTACTAGTGCTACTACTACTAGTGCTACAGGTACAACTATTGCTGCTAGAAATGATGCTAGTACTCTGAACCGTCTTCCGAGATGGCCCCAGATGGGTTTCTTACCAGCGATGGAACAACCATTTGTCCCGGCTGCAATGGAACAAGATTCTACAGACCGAACTCCAAGGCTAGTTGGTGGCATGAAGTAAAGTAAACTTTCGTCTCAAACTCGAGATTATGACAATGTTATTCTACTTTTGATAACTCCACTTGTTGGATTTGGATCTTTGCTCTCGCCGATCAGTCTTGGAACTGCCGGGTCCAATTAATCATATCTTCCGCGATGAAGATAGTAATATTCGCTCCCAACTGTCGAAGTCCCGTGTCGTGTAGTAGTACTAGTAGTTCGTCTGATCTTCCGATGCACGAACCTGTCTCAAGTAAAGTAAACTTTCGTCTCAAACTCGAGATTATGACAATGTTATTCTACTTTTGATAACTCCACTTGTTGGATTTGGATCTTTGCTCTCGCCGATCAGTCTTGGAACTGCCGGGTCCAATTAATCATATCTTCCGCGATGAAGATAGTAATATTCGCTCCCAACTGTCTATATCTCTATCCCACATTCTTTCTTGTTATGGTAGCCTTTCGCTCCGTTTAGGGATTTACAATCGTTGGATTGTATAGTTCATTCTTCATGTATAGTAAACAATAGTTTCCGCTGGTACGTCGCTTCCGAGACGACCGTCCGATTGAATCGCAGACTCATCCGATTGGATCTCCATTTGGGACTGTTTCTGTACATCGCGAATCCAATTCACGACAGACGCGTAACGTACGGATTGACGTCTGCCCGTCGTACTGAGTCCAAGTAGTCAATTGACATTTGACAGGGTCACCTTGGATCTTTTGACATCCAGCCATCAGAGATGGATGGACCGTCGAGCAGTATCTGTGACTAACCCAACACAACAATCCGCCAACGACAATTGACGACGACTCTCTAGACAGTTTAGCTAGGGATACGGCACTAGAGCCGCTAAGGACGAAGGCTAAAACAACAAGACCCAAGAAAGGGGTCTGCTAATATCAAGAAGCCAACAACAATCAGAAACAACAGATCCATGAACTAACTCGTCTCATGGCCAACGGGTCCAATGCGAGTTAGTCCAAGGATTAGGCTCCATCACCGAGTTTATGCGGCCCGAGGCCACTTCGCCCCTGTCACGAGTAGCTTTCAGGTATCGTAACGTTGCCCTACTATCACGAATTATACATCCTGTTGTTTTACCAGCCGCATCCTCGTGCTGGCAGCAGCACTATACCAGACGGGGGAAGACCACTTGTTCGTGCCAGTATACTGCACGTCATCATTGCTACTAGGCTTGTTGAAAGTCGTCCCACTCGTCCTCATCATCATTACCATCTCCAATATCCCCTCTGGCATCTCCGCCGTGCGCCACATCCGAGTCAGCACTCGCTACTGACTTGTGGTCGTCTTGCAGGTTGATGTTTCCCATGCTAAGATGAAGTTCCTGACTAGCATCCTCGGAATTTTTAATAATGGGAGCGTTCTTTGGCGCTGCCCCTTCGATAGTAGCCTCGGCAGGTTTGGGGGGTTTCTTCAGCAACAACAGCCCCCCACTACTTGATGCTGTCGTCGATGACGCCGGCTTTTTCTTATTCTTCTCGGCACCTTTCGTGCCAAACGAAATGTGAATCTTTTCTCCTTCCGCCAGTTTGGGAATGTCTGTCACTTTCATATTCTTTGCCTGTTGTTCTCGTTGAATACTTTTTTGAAATTGCTGTAAATTTCCCAACAGATCCAACGCCACATCCCGATCCCGAAAACCAAAGCCCACATAGGCGGTTTTTTCTCTGCCTCCTCCTCCTTGCAGTCCTCCTCCTGACTGGACCTGGGTGACAAAATACCGACTCGAATCCACGACAGGTTCGACACTCTTGCTGACGCTGCTATTTTCTTGTATTTTAGAAAGGGCGTAGAGTTTGGTATGATCTTCAGTCGTAAATAACAAATACAAATCATTGTTGCGTCGTTCGACTTGGAAGCCACACGTCTGTAGCGGTTTGGATAGATCCCACTGTTCGGCTGATGTGTGATGCGTGCGTGGAGAATCCAAGAGTGGAGTGAGTGCGCTTCCAGCAAAGTCGGCGGTGCCCAACACACATAGGACGAAGGCTTACCTCGATGCCCGCCACTGGTCGTCAGCGGAGGAACTCGATAAAGGAAGCACTCATCCACGTTCATGAGTGTTTGTTTCAGCAAGCTGCCAACGCCGGCATCGTTGTCATCGGACGGTGGCGTGCTACTGTTACCACCACCACTACTACTACTACTACTACTACTCATGATGAGACCTTGTGTATGAACAGAGAGTGTGGATTGTGTTCAAGTACTTGTAGCCTAGAGCAGTTTATTCGTAAAATGACGCCTAACACCAACAGTTTTGGCGGTAGATAGTCTGCACGGCAGCACTCCAAACTCCAAAAAAATGCCTCCCATGGTCGCGATCGTCGCCTGCTTCTTCTACTCGTACTTCTCGCGCTTCTGGCTGTATACGTCTGCATGCTTTCTCTGCGTTGTCAAACCGTGCAAAGACAGACGTAGCCTTGATCGAGTAAGTCGACTGTCAACTTGGTTTCTGCTCTCTACTCTGGCGCCTTGGACGACAGAAGACATCAGCCGCGCAGAAGAAGATGAATAATCCGAGTCGTCCGAGGATACTACTGTAGCTATATCTTTGGTCGTACTCCGACACTCGTCTCTCTAGCTATTTAGTAGTAGAGTAGAGTAGAGTGTAGAGACTTATCAAGCTACCATTTGCTTTAGAGAAGTGTATTATCTACTCAAGTGGGAATAGCTTGAGAAGCGACGAGAGAGGACAGTGGACGTTGTGGTCTCGTCTCCCACTACGAACGGTAGTACACTCGTCTCACTTCCGGTATGGAAAACCTGATGTACTGTAAATTTATGCCAAATACGTGACGATATTCGGCGGATGAAGAGGCAGCATGCCGTGGTCGTCCATCATGGAACCTCCCTCCGTTTGTTTCCATTTGACTTTCAATGGATCCAAAACAGCATGCAATCTTTTCGCCAGGTCTTCTTGAACCTTTTCAAGTTCATAGCAATTGTAGGGAAAATCAAATTCGTTGAGTAAACGTCCATGGTCGTCCCGTCGGAGAGTGCTGCTGCTGCTGTTGGAAATGTTGAATCCTTGATAGTACGGAAATGCCAAGCCCACGGGACATTTGTGAGGTCGTTCCTTGCAAGTGATGTTATTTTCTGTATTCCACTTGGACGTTTTCCAAGGCTCACGAGTTTTGGTGTGCAACATGTATGCTTCCGTGAACTCTTTGGCCCGGCGTTCGTAGGGCCAACCTACCGCTCGCGGATATTTTGGATTGGTATGTACCAAGTTGGTGACAGTCGCATAATGGACAAAATGATTCAGCACAAAGGCGGGCCGAAAAATTTGTTTCATTCGTGCCTTCGTCGTGGGGTCGCGGGGAAAGGGTCCGGGCTCGCAAAAGGATTCCAGGTAGGTAGCATTGGGTCGCTTTTGGACGCAATGACAGTCGGTACAATCGGAATGGCACTGGGGCATCTCATCATTGACATATTCTTCCGTAAATCGATGATTCAAAGAGGCCCTCGTCTCATAAAAACTAAGGATGTGAGTATCGGGAGCAATGGTTCCGATCTCGACGCCCGTTTCCAACCATTCCCGAATACTGGACCAATTACCACTGGGAATCAAATATTCGTCCGTATCAAAGAAGGCCATCCATTCTGTCGAAGAACCATATCGGACACGACAACTCGCTTCGGCCGCATATTGAGAAGACCGTTCCCCGCCGTTCATATGATGATAGGCATTGTTATTGCAGACGCGATGTTTCCAAGGAATTCTGGTGACACGGGAGGGTGGAAATATGTCCGTCACGGATCGCAGAGAAGTAAGGTTGGTATGGGCCTCTGTATTGTCGTATACGACCATGTGATCAAAGCCCGCAATCTCCAGGTGATAGGCCAACCATTCCAACATCCGTTCCATGGTATGTGTATCCCAATCCCTCTTTCCACGCTCGGAAAAAACCGCCGACGCCCATACACAGCCCACCATGAAATGTGATTTTTTGGTGGTGGAATTGTTGCTTTTGAATGAAGATGTCGTGGTGGTGATAGTACTAGTACCAGCGGTATCGGAAGCTTTTGTGGCGACGGCATTCTTGTTGGTTCTGCTAGTACTTCTGCTGCTGCTGCTGCTGCTCCTTTTTGGAGGACAGATAGGAATGTTGGCCCAACGTCCACTCTGACTGACCGGTGGCAAGATATGCGCCTCGCCCCACTCTTGAAGAGGATCAAATGATGATGATGCGTCTTGTTGTTGTTCGGTAGAAGTAATGATATCTTGGAGTTGGGGAGCATATCCCATCACATTTTCTCGGGGAGGCGTTCGAACGGGGACGACGTCCACATAGAATGTGGGAACAACTCCAACCCCATCCTCTTGTTCCGACAACAATGATAATTCTTGTTGTATAGCGGGAGGAATGGGGCATTGAAAATTCAAAATGGCATTCCATACATTTTCATTGTGAATGCCGGCGGCAAAATCTTGGACCCTGCTCGGTCGCGTCAACATGGGATGAGCCACTCCGACTTGTCCTCGACGACTTTGAAAATTGGCATGCTCATAATTGTACGGATAGGTACTCCAAGTTTCTTCTACAACGACTTTTTCCAAACGAGCATCTTCATCATCAGCATCCCCAGATGGCTGTTTCAATCGAAGAGTAAAGAATTGACAAAGGAATCTTGTTTCTGGAAAGTCGGCCTGTTCCAAAGGCACCAACCGATACCAGTGCTCCTTGGTCGATCGTTTGGTCTCTTTCCAATCCTTGGGTAGGTTATGTAGCAGTAGTTCCGACGAAGCATTGCTACTCATACTGTTGGTGTTGTTGTCGTCGATTTGTTGTATTGGTACACTTTGCATCAAGGCGACTTGCGGTTCCAAATTCGCAATATCATTCGAGTAGGGGTAGGGATCTCGTCGACACCGTCGTTTGTTGTGAGCGATGAATTCCAAAACTGCACCATGACCACTGCCATTTACATTCTCGCCATTATTATCCTGTTCTTGTTTGACAAAGACGTCATGAATCCATGGCAAAAAGGGATCGGCATCGACGGGGCAGGTCGTTTGAGCATATTCGTGTCGTATATTATACATGGACATTAATCGACCAACATTGGGACCATATTCACCATCCATATCGGTAGAATGTCCCACGGGCCATCGATTGGGAATATCCTGACAAGATTGAATGTGATTTGGATACGATACCGTCGTCAAAGAGGACGCTGGATGAATTCGGAGGGGCAAGGGCTTCTTGTTCTTGAGCGGCTCATCAGTTGTTGTTGTTGTTGTTGTCGTTGTTTTTTCGAGCACTGCGGCAAGTGGTAAAAAGGATCGGCCCATGCTACGCTGAAGAAAGTTTCGTACTTGGATATGTTCGTGTGGAGAAGGAAGAGTATTGTTGGTGGAAGTTTCCGGAATGATAGTACTGGCACTGTTGTTGAGAGGAACGGACGGGATGGTGGTATAGGATGCCGGCTTCTTTGTCGTCGGCGTCATCTCTTCATCATCATCATCGTGCTCATCATTTTTCAGAGGGGCTGCTGTTGCATCTACTGTTCCTGTCCTTTTCCTTTTGGAAGACGATGAAGGATGCAACTCTGTATTCCTATTGTTCACATTCCTATTCAGAAACGAAGCGTCGATATATGGGTGGCGACCACCATTGGCCGTACCGGTAGGGGGTATGAGAGTACCCATACTCATAGACATAGACGATGCCTGGTACGAGTTCTCGTAAAGATAATACTGTAACCAAGCCATCATCATGTAGTGCTGCGTCAAGTACAAGGCACACAGTGCCACCGCCATGACTCGTATTGACACTGATCGAGACATTATATTACTGGCTCGTCGTTGTTGATCGCGTTTGAGTTTATTCTTCATCATCATGACTCGTCTTATATTAACACTCGTACTCTACGATACTCGAGAAGGCTATTCCAGTATGTTAATAGCATGGATGTGAGACGATCTGCAATAGATGGATGGTGTGACGATGATGATGATGATGATGATGATAGGATATGCTCTCTATCTACGCGTTTCTTCGTCGCATGGGCATTCCTCATTTTTTTGAATTTTTTGAGGAACCACCGACCGTTTGATTTCATATTATGGTGCGGAACGCGTGACGTCGGTACGAAATATATATGCCCATCGACTAGGTGGACTACTAAGCGAAGACTGATTTACCCCTGCTGAACCCCACGATCCCGCAAGGACACAACACCATAGCAGAGGCTAAAAGTGTGGACGGTACAACACGTTTACACCATCATGCTCTAATAAAGGTATGCAGATGAGGTTTTATTTCTTGACCTATTATCCCTGTCGGATTTTTTTGGCAGGAGGTAGAGCTGGTCCTTCGTCGTCTTCATCGTCGTCCTCATCCTCCGTCTCTTCTTCTCCAGCATCATCATCGCCACCATCACCACCTCCACCAGCTTGAACCGTTATTTGATTGGACTGTTCCTGTAGCTTTTGAGATCCTGCCCAGATTCCCGCGGCTGGAGTCGGACCATAGTCGTCATCGCTATCGTCGCCGTCATCATCATCGTCGTCGTCGTCTTCCGTCTCATCGTCGTCATCATCTCCTGCAGCTGCTTGCTCTTCTGCTTCTTTTCGTTTTTGTTCTTGTTGTTGTTTTGCAAGCCGATCTTCCCGAGCAATTTGAACTGCTGCCAAATATTGCCCATACTTGTTGCCAAAGATATTTCGTGGCCCCGCCCCCTTACCGGAAGCACATCCCAGACATCCCGTCGTGGGATCTTGGGCGGTCTGTGCTTCCGGGGAACGATCCCCCAACGGTACCCGACAAATCGACGTCGTTCCAAATTTGTAATTGGAAGGATTAATCACGTAGGTACTACACAGTCGTTCGTATCCAGGCTTCTTCCACTAGTAGAATTATTAAAAGCAAGGCAACACCAAGTGAGTGTATGATATCTCAAGATATTCTATTGTGGCACGCACACGACCAGTTCTTGAATGAATGAATGAATGAATGAATGATCCATCCATCAATAATAACAAGAAGAAGAAGAATAACACTTACTTTGGCAATCAACGCCGCGTCAATCAACTTTTGTTGAATACAATAGTCATAGACCGCTTTGGAAATACGGTGATAGGTATAATACATATCATAGACATATCGTGACTTTTGCCAATTGATTTGATGGACCGGCCACATCGATTCCGTCTTGCGTTTCTTTTCATTCGTCTCCTTGATTTTATCCCGCAATTCATGTTCCAAGGCTTCCAGGGTAGGTTCCAAAATCTCGGAAAAGCCTTCGGGCGCACGCTTATTACTGTTGTTGTTGTTGTTGTTTTTTGTTTTTTTGTGCCATCGTTGAGGAAGAGGCATTTTATACTAACTGGAAACTATCGATACTGACGACTCTATTAGCTAGCAGACCCTGAATAATAGTACTAAAGGACGGATATTATGCCAGTACTTGTACTTCAGAGAGGGGTATGATGGTGTATGGTGGTGTGTTTTTTGGCTGCAGATTGGTTGGCTGCTGCTGCTGGCTGCTGCTGGATCATTCTCATCATGCATCATCGTCATGCCTCCACGCCAAAATATTCTTTCTGCACTTCAACCCCCAATTGCAGGAAATTCATGTATTGCAGAATCAAATGCAGCCATCGCTTTCTGCAATGCGTTCTCCACTTCGATCTGCGCAAACGCGCTAAACCACGTCACTTCCTGCAATCAGCGCGCACATTCTGCAGTTGAGCTCGCGGGTTGCAGAAAATGCAACTTTAATTGCAGAATACTCGTCCGGCTCGCTCCCCACGAGGATTATAATGCAGACATTATTGCAGAAGATTTCTGCAATCCGTCCGCGCACACACTCATCCCCTCTTTCTCCGCAATACCCCCCCCACAATAAATCACAGTTACTCGTTCCCCCCAAAGTTACCAGCGTAGAGTCGTTTCAGTCGGAAACCGTGTTTTACTAGTCCACCCAGTCGAACGAACACGCCCGGCGTGTAAACATTCGAGCGAGCCTCGCCAAGGCCCATTTGCTCGATTTTTTCGAGTAGATTCACAGTACATCGATCCATAGTTGTCATCTCGTCGTTTGTCTCTCTCGTTTGCGTCGTTTTTATTTTGATTTTATTATTCGGTTTCATCTGAAACCGACGATGATGAGATTATTATAAAATGGGGGAGGGTCGGTATACGTCATCCGTTGAAGGAATATTGATTGCAGAAAATGTGAAGATCTGCATTCAATCCTGCAATTGGTAGTGGATTGGGTGCCACGTGTAGGGGCGATGTTAGATTCTGCAATATGGCCTGCAGTTCGTTAAAGTCAGATTTTTGTTGGAAACCCTCCACGAGAATTCTGCAATCAGGCCTGCAAAGAGGGGGAGAATTCTGCAATTCTTCCTGGTATTGACAAATTGCAGAAAGATTAATTTGGCGTGTCGCCGCGTTCGTTTTTGTGGTTTGTTGGCTGTGTGTCGTTTGTCGTGTTCTTTCGTTGAGATGTTATTGTCGGATCGGTCGGATAGGATATGGGAATAAAATGGATCTAATTAGTCATTCTCAGAGAAATGATTTGATTTGATTGGCTGAATAAGACGGCTGTGTTTGACAATGAACAAAATCGAAGCCCTTTTGGTGTTCGTCAAAATCGCTTGGAGCGGAGTACCAGACATCTGCTACATTACCAGGTACTACGGTAGCTACGTATCCACCACCACCCGTGTAGAATGCAAGCTGGAGTCCAGTACGTACCAGTACTGGTACAGGACGAACTCTCCGCGCTCGCCGCGGTCAACGTGATGTGTTATGCGATGGAGAGATGCGATGATGGAGAAGAAGAAATAATTCGACAATAGTGATCCTATCATCATCAGCATCGCATCATTATTTTTTATTTCAGACTATTGCACCCTCCGTTCGGATAGACTACGATAGTACTGTCTCTTGGATACGATCGACATCAAATACGAAAATACGTACCGGTATACATACGAATAGAATACGTACGAATAATACAATGACTACTACCGCCGCATCAGCTCCTCAAGAGGCTTCACTGTTCCACCAGGACGAGCCGCCACAAGAAGTGGATGAATTGATGATGATGGAGGACATGCCGCTTCCTTTTCCGGCAACGGAAGGTGATAATGATAATCATGATGATGATATGGCAATGATGACAGAAGACGATGACATGATGCAAGCCTTTTTGGAAGAAGGCGATGTGGCAGAGCTCGACGCCACCGCCTCCGCCGTGAATCTGGGCGCCCGTCAAGTGTCCGACTCGACCCACGGCACACACCCCGCAGCGGCGACAACAGCAGCCACGAGGACACTGGAACCCGCCGTATCTCCCTCTCCTCCCCCTGCTACTGCTGCTACTACAGTCAGTCACACGGAAGATCCTCTGGTGATTACTGGCCGACCTGGGATTCCTCTCTACTTGTCGTGCAACCCGGATCACTTGTCCGAGTATCAATGTTTGATTCGCAAGAACATTGAACTTTTTGAGGCGACCGAATCGGATATCCAAGCCCGCATCAAGGGCCGGAATAAACCCATTGTTTTGGGTCAAGTGGGGATTCGTTGTATCCACTGTCGACACGTCGTACCGCAAGAACGAGAACGGGGCAGCATGTACTATCCACACTCGTTGGTAGGAGTTTATCAAGCGGCACAAATTTTGAGTCAACAACATCTTTTGGAAACGTGCCCCTACGTACCTGCCAATGTACGTCAAGACTTGACAACTCTCCGAACGAAAAAGTCGCCCGCGAATCATCCGACGGCTGGGAAAGAGTACTGGGCGGCGACTGCCCAAGTTTTGGGTGTGTTTGAAGATCAGTATGGATTGCGATTTGAAGAACGATTGGGGATCGTAAGAGGGCACGTGGAACCTCATTAATTGCAACGGACACTTTGTTGAAGATTCAACAAGTGTCTGTGAGTGCCTTGTTGCTTGCTTCGTGGGAATAAGCAAGCAAGCAACAAACAAACAAACAAACACGCTTCTTTGGGCAATACTTCTATATTTTAACATAGCACATACCATGCAGATACTATTAATCTCAAGTTGTAGACTGCCCTCGGGATGTAGAGTCTGGGTGAAGACTTGAATGAATCACCCATCCATCCATCCATCCATTCTTCAACAGAACAAGAATCCGCACGCGGGCGGCGGCGGCGGAATATGGTCTGTTCTTTACGCCTCGGAAGTGTGGTATGATGGATACAACAATGCAGTACCAGTTTTCGCGCTGCTACTCTTATTTCTAAGATCTACTACTAGACTACTCTCGCTACTCTACTCTCTACTACCATCTTTTCGCTGCTTTATGATACTAGAGAAGTAGTAGGAGAGAGTGAGAGGCGAATAGTACCAGGTACTACTACCAGTAGCTACAGTGCTACAAGTACTGGTACTACTACGGGTGCAGTGGTCAGTGCGGTATTTGTTCGTATTAGTCGGTCTTGCGGTCTGGCCTACGCTCCGCTCACTCTTACGAAGTACGCGTGTCGTGATGACGTGGACTTTGTATCACCGCGAGCTCCCGACGCTCCATCGGATCCATACCGGTACCGGTACCAGGTACCGGTAATACGGTACCGCAGGTTCCCCGTAGAAGACCATAGCAAAAGATCCAACAACATCCAACCATACAAACCGCGAAAAGCAGAAGGACGAACTGAACAAAAAACCTACCGGTACAGTATTAGTAGACTACGACGAAGACGACCAGCACCATGAGAAAGAAACACATCCTACTCGCATTGCATTGCATCCTGCCATTTTTTGTGTTTGCACTTGCTTGACATCATTGCTTTGATCAGAATCATGAAGGTTGCCTCGTTGTGTTTATTATTTCTGTTTGGATCGGCCACTGCCTTTACGACGCCGGCAGCAAGCACCAAGACCACGGCATATGCTGTGCGCCCCACCACCACCACCACCACTCGTCCGTCTTCTTTGGCGGCCTCGTCCATGGGCGGCAGCGGACAAGAGAAAAAGCAAGAGCTGTTCAAGGCCGGGTTATTGGCCAATGTCGAAGACCAAGCCGCTGCTTTGGCGTCCAAAAAGATTCGGTCGGTGCAAGATTTGGGTTGGTCAGGACCGGCCAAGAGACGGGGCGGTACGCGGCCAAGGCATTGGGCCTTTGGAGGAGCAGGCGAAAAGGCGGTCCAAGATAAGCCCAATTACGATCCAGAAAATCCCTTGTGTGTCGAAAAGTGGTTGAGCCTCCAAGACTTTTATGGAATTGTCAAGGACGATACCGCCGTGGCGGATACGATTTTTGTAGCATTGGCCAAGGGCGGAGCATATGTCGAGCGAGAAGTGGCAGAACAAGTCATTGCCCGCTGGAGATCGGGTGGTAGTGCTGCTACTTCTGCTAAGAGTAGCGGCGGTGGTGTCTTTGGCCGCAAGAAGGCTACTGGAACAAGTTCCTTTGATGAACAAGCCTTTTTGAAGACGGTAAAGGAGGGACGTCAAGACTTTTTGGTCGGATGGGCCGCCTTTCTGACAGTGACTGGTATTGCAGTGGGAGGAATTGTATTCCCTACCAACCCTCTCCAATTGGCGTTAGTCGATCTGCTGGACGCTGTGACTGGTTCTGACGTCATTATCCCAGCGTCGCCGTAGTAGCTAGACGCAGCTAGTTTAGATGCAGGATATGAACAGGAAATCTCCAAGGCTACAGCACGATTTACGGGGCAGAATACCTTCCATAAAAAATAAAATACACCGTTATTGTGAAGCACCGCATCTTCAGATCATATTGTTCTTCGCAGACTACTACTCCTAGAAGTGCTGCGTTGAATTACGTGCTACAAGTTCTTGATATATACATCATATTGTCTTATGCTATCTCAGGCCGCCGCAGCTCCCAATGAACAAGAGTCATGGACGAATCGGGTAGTATTGAGAAAGAAGAATGCGAATCTGGATGGGTCAACAAAAACATCTTCACCACCGCGGCCAGCCCCACCACCACCAGCATTCATGTTCATGTACATTAGAAGTGACAACAAGTGATTGAAACATTCTTCCGATTGAATATTTTCCCCCAGCTCGTGGAATAGGGTTCCGATATTGTTGATGCACGCCATATAGAAGAATGGTGATTGAGAGGAACTGGCTTGGGTACGTTGAAGGCGAAAAGTATATTGGTAGAGTCGAAGGGCTTGTCGCATTAATTGTTCTTGAGAATTTCCTTGAAGCGCAATAGTACTGTTACAATGACGAGAAGCGAGATGGTAGGCTATAGCCAAGTTGAAAGTGATAGCCACGGCAACGGAAACTTCGGAAGGATTGGTTGCCTTGAGTGGGACATGCATTGGAAGTGTGTAGATGACATCGTCGCCTTGTTCTTGACTCGAATCTTCTGCAATATCTCTCATCATCCAAAGGTCAACCACACAAGCAGAAGGTTGATATATATCGGGAATGACAACATCGGAGGCCATCCGATCGTCGAGTTCTTGACGGGAATATTGAAAGGCTTTGGATAAGAATTCGATAGAGCCAACGTAGTCGCCACATTCAATTAGATCCGCTCCCATGTTATTCAGGAGAGTCACTGTGGATTTCGCTTGTTGTACACCGCAGCTCATATTATTTGTTCTGGTATGGGATGTGTTGTGCGTGTTGGGAAAGGTGAAAGTAGTTTGCATTCTTTGAAAGCTTGAGCGTCGTCTCCATCGGAGTCAAGTTTTCCAAATTGTGTGAGCAACAAAAGACATCGAGCGGCATACTGTACAAACGGCTTTGTGCGCGTGCTGGAGCGATGCATTTTTTGTTCGCTTCGTCACGACGACGTGCGGCAGCGGCGGTGTCGGCATTGATCAAAACCGGATCGGCAGAACAGTTGGGCATATTATTGGAAAACCAATCCATCAGACGGTATCGGAATTTACTTAACGCAGTGCCGCTTCTGAGTTTCGATCCCGTGATGATATTATTTTACCCGGTAGCTCGTACTTTGCAGTACGCGTGCAGTACTGTAGACGCCTCAGGAAGAATCATCATCATCGTCTTTTTCATCTATCATCATCATACAACAACAACAAAAAATAATAACGGGTATGTGGGCATGTGTAAAAAAAACCCGGTTCCGTGGCCCGCCGGAGGCACATTTATTGTTTGGCCGCCGGTTCTTGGCCGGCAGGCCGTCCCGCTTTTCCACAGTAACCACTAACCAGCACAGGCAAGGCACAGGTAGCCTTTGGGTTTGAAAAGGGGGATGGTTAGAAGTTAGGAGGTTGGATTTGGAATGTGGGGTGAGCATTAGAAAGGGGGAACATAACCCCCCACAGCATAAGTACCCCTAAATGAGGGCAAACCCGCTTGGGAAATCAACCCGATTTTTTTGTGCTTTCAGATGTAATCATCAGCATACATCAAAACAATGACGCACTCAAGAATATTGGTGAGGTGCATCGTACTATTACCGGTACAAGTAGTACTCCGGAGTTCGTACTACCGGTAGTACCGGTATACATTAGTATGAGTAGTCTACTACAAGTACCTCCGGAGTTCTTCTTCTTCGTACTAGTACAGTAGTACCTTCTGCTGAGTAGTAGTAGTCCTCTAAAGGGTAGTACGTTCTTTCCTCGTTGCACTACGTACTTTCTATAGTTAGTAGAGAAGACGCATATGCACCGAATCGTGTGTTTACTAAATGAAGATCGTGGCGGTGGTGGTTCTCTAGTCGTGTAAGTAGTAGGAGTACTATTTAGTAGTAGTAGCCGTACTAGCAACACGAGGAGGACGATCACGCGTGGTTTTCAAGCTACCGACCATTACTCGTGTGAGCCGGAGAGGGTTGACTGAACATACTTCCCGAAGCGAGGTCAACAGACAGATCAAAATCGAAGTCATCAAAGGTCGTGATGTCGAGCGGATCATACAGTTCTTGCGGAGGTTCTTGAGACTCCTCCACAGGACGAGGAGAGATCCCTTTCATGATATTCGGCAGGACTAGAGGGGTCACCAGCAGACTTTCTTCTTCCTTAGCTTGTTGCTGCAGTGTGAAGCTTGGTATTGCTCTTTCTTCATTCAGCATCATGCTTGGCCATCTTTGCTCAAAGCAAAAGTTCGCCTTTTGCTCAGATGTAACGAGCGAGCCGTTCAAAAAGTTCGCCACCGGCGTTTCTTCCTTGTAAAAAGAACCTCCTCCTTTGGTCGTCGTCAGTGGTACTAGACGGGCGGGGGCTGGTGTGTCCGTCGTCGCATCCTCCTTGTTGAAGATTGAATAATGCTTTAGCCGCACGTCGTCGTTGCCTAAGTCAAACACACAACTTGGTGCAGTGATATCTGGGGCAGCACCTAGAGCCAACAAGTGTCCCAGTTGTTGCTGGTGGTGGTCTTGATGCTGTTCCCAGCAGCCTCCTGCTTTTCCCTCGTTGCTGCTGACATTCTTCTGAGTTGTCTCGGTCGACGTTGTAGATGCAGCTGAGCTGAATGAGTTCGTACGTCGTGGTTTCAGCATAATTTGGCGACTCATCGAACTCGCCAAATCTTTCTCCCCCCTCACAAAATAAGGGTGAACGAAGGCTCCCTTGCATGGCCCCTTCTCAATGCGCTCGAAATGCCACATATTCAGTTGCCGACGGAAAGAACGATACTTGGTCTGAGAAAAGAAAAGTGGTAAGATTTCGACCAATCGATCCGGATCATGAACGATGAACCCCCGGCCGCCCAGAACCCACGAGATCACATCCAATATCCTCTTCTCTTCGACATACTCCATGAGACTGTGCAAGCGTCCAGGGAACTGGCATTCAATTCCAGCTTTCCTTTTGCTCCTGTGATTAACTATTTTCATCATCTATACTGAGTATTGCGAGAAGGAGCATGTGAGCAGGCGGAGCGCATAGATTAATGTGAATATTGTGAGAGTTTTTAGTAGCAGCTTGTTGCAGTCGTCTTTTCTACCGCCGGTATTGCATGACGGGATCGAAAAATCGATGTTCGCACTTCTATTTGATAGCGAAGTTTATGGAAATTCAAGATGTTCCCATTATCACAGAACCAATATCAAGGCATATATAAAGTATTTAATAAAACAGAACCCTTTCGAATTTTCCAAGTTTGCATGCAGCAAAAGCTATTTGTGGTACAAAGAGTTACGGACGAGGAAAATAGAATCTACTACATACTACTAGTAGTAGAGGAGGTTACGCTGTGTTGATTCTTCAAGATCGACCAATAAAATAGTACCGATATGTACGTACTACTATTCATGATGTACATATACCGGTATTGGTTTCGTTCTCCAACTTCCGGGTCCAACTTCCGGATCGATGACAAGTTAATAAGCCCCTTCACTTAAGGAAGATCAAGATTGTATGCACTTTGTGTGGATCCCTCCCTGCAGTGTCCTGTCGACGTCATCGGTCTGTCCTTCCACCCTGGCGACGTCAGCCTGACACTGCGTGACGTCATAGCGTTCCAACTAGTCGTGACACCGCTGTCAAGACTATGTAATGCATTTCATCTAGAAGCGATCCTTACTTCACAGGACATCCAAGATCGCCATCACCTCTACATTTATGATAAGTCGTTCGTGCCTCTGACACTTCACGACTACTTCACGACTACAAAAGATTCATCTCTCAAAACACCCCAGAAAAATAGTCTCACTTCTTCTAAAATCATTTACATTTAATCACGAATTGAATCCCGTATCTACGAGTCGTTGCATTCTGATCAGAAGTTCGACAATGTCGTAGTGCATTTCATCTAGCGATCCTTACTTCACAGGACATCCAAGATCGCCATCACCTCTACATTTATGATAAGTCGTTCGTGCCTCTGACACTTCACGACTACTTCACAACTACAAAAGATTCATCTCTCAAAACACCCCAGAAAAATAGTCTCACTTCTTCTAAAATCATTTACATTTAATCACGAATTGAATCCCGTATCTACGAGTCGTTGCACTCCCGCACATACAGTAGTACTATCTTCCGGTAGTGCAAACGAGTAGAAGAGAGCTCCACAGATACGCGTACTGTACCGGTACCGGTACGATACAAGTACACCCAACACGCACGCAATTCTTTAATGACCAGCTTGAAGTTTTCCCCCTCATCACGTGGCTGAACACCATTCTTTTAGTCGTAGTACAGTAGTGGTAGACTATGCACTCTCCAAGGGTTACGTAGCTCAGGTGGTGAACTGATTTGGGAGGATCAGTGAGGCCCTGAGTTCGAATCGTCGCGCGATGACAGCTTTCTATGCTGTTTGTCGTTACACTCAAGCCCAATATTTACGTTTAAGAGTCCGATCTGTCCAGCCACCTTGTGTGACTCAATGCTGACGCAGATACACGGACTCAACTCCTGATGCGCAGGCGGCGCAGGCCCCCCTGTGTCGCAAGCAGGGCAGGCCTATCATCGCGAATCTCTCTGCACGGACTCATGTACCCCGCCGTGACACTAGCAGACACCCATTAACGATACTGCGAGCGTGGCACACTTGCGCCTTCTGTACTTAACATCAAAAGGAAAACCCGCCGGGCCTCTGCTGGGATCGATATCCCGAACTAAGCAAGCCCGCCGGCTAGTAGTGAGATGACAGATGACGCTAAAATGAGCGGTAGTCCAACCAGACAAGGCTAGGTGGTGGCGAGCCTCTGTCGGGATTGATATCCTACGCTAGGCAAGCTCAATACCACTGGAGCTTGAAAACAACAACTATGCACTCTCCTCTCTCCACTCTCTCTCTCTACCTCTACTACTAGAGTAGCCACTAGAGAGAGTAGAGTAGCTACTACTAGTAGAGAGTAGAGAGTAGTAGTAGAGAGAGTAGACATGAAGTCGCATGAAGTAAAACTACATCGACGAAAGCTTTTGCGAAGTTTTTTCGAGGAGGGCCATTCAACAACTTTACAATACAATAGCGCCGAGGCAGTGAACATTCAGCATATTCAATGCATGGTGCGTGCTGTGTCGTGGTTTTAAGATGGGAACGAAGAGGCTACTACTACTGTGGCCACGATTCTTGCTAATTTTCAATCATTGTTTAAAATAACAAACGACGACGCGTGTGTTGCTGCCAAAATAAAGTTGTGGCCTACTAGTACTAGCCACGGCTTCCCATGCTGAAATTTCTCTAGGGTCCTCCATCGTGGAGCCTGGAAGCTGCTGCTTGTTGAAAAAGAAGAAGAAGAACACCACCAGCATCCAAAAGCTATCGTCAGATCGAAGTAACGAAGTGTCAAGAACAGTGGAGCACTAGTAGTAAGAAGGCACCGACCCTTTTGAATAAAGTCTTGAAAAGTAGTACTAGTACGTACATTCCATTCATTTTTTAACAACGATTACTAGAGTACTTTTATTTCGGCCTACTGGCACCTCGCAGTTCCAATCAACTAGTAGCTACAAGAGGGGGACCCTCGTTGATAGCGCTGGTGGCAAGTCGAACTTCTGCTGGACGATGCTGATTCTCCGATCCTTGGCTGCTGCTGCTGATGCTGCTGCTTGCGGAAGTCCCACAAGAAGAACAACAAAGATAAGGTCCCCGATTGATTGATTGATTGATTGATACATTCATTCATTCAGTCGACAAAAGTAGTGATAGCGTAGGAGTGGAGACAGATATCATTTCCCTTTCCATGCTGCTTAATACATCTGGCGAGTCAGTCAGTCAGTCAGTCCGTCGTCATTCTAGTGTATGCTCTCGAATGGTAGACTGATGATGGCCATCATTCGAAGCAGATCACTGATCGTCCATTTTCTCCAACGTCATAATCTGATTACGAGAGTGCGAGTACTATATCATGGAATGGATGACAAAGTATTACGTAGCCGTGGGGGATAAGGAGGAAGAGTTGTTGGGCATGGTTGTGAAAAGACTTGTAGGTGCCGGACTGGGATGGTCAGGGGGTTGAACTCCTTGCGAAGGATCGTAATAGATGACCGCCAAAATGGTTGCGGTCGAGACAGCGGCCACCAAGGCTGTCAGAATCATGAATAAATAGTACGGAATTCCACAAATGGTAGGCGACTCTCCTCCGTGGGCATCTTCTTCCTCCTCGTCGTGATGACACGGACAAAATAGATAAAGAAGACACTGAATGACACCATGCTTGTCGTCCTTACTGTCGCTGCTCGGGGAGAAGCTGCTGCCAGGACGCGACATACTTTTCCTCATTTGCGCCTGCTCGTGCTCCCGTATTAACTCTGGTGTGACCTCCGGGAGCATGCTGGGTCGCTTCTTCTCTGTTGGCTGCTGCTGCTGCTGCTGCTGCTTGAAATGTCCATTTCCATTTCTATGGTTCGTGGCGGCTGCTGCTGTTGCGATTGCGATCGGGGCACTCTCTACGTCGTCGTCCACCTCTTGATCGTCAAGGGGTGGACGAGCCGGAAGTGAGCATTCTTCTTGCTTTTCTTCCTCCAGAGACGGCATCGTAACACAACAACAACAACAACAACAACAACAACCGATAATTAATAAGCAAGGATTTTCGCAAGAGTCGTATTAGCAGCAGCGTTGGTCAGTTGGAGATGTATGAATGTAAGTGGTGTAGGTACAACTTGGGAAGAATCAACGAATCGATCGGTCGGCGATTTGGGAATAATCTACTGCGGGCGACGACGACTCTGTCTCTCTCTCTCTCTCTCTTCGAGCTAGAACTACGCAGTACCAGGTACAGTTCGTTGTAAGGATAATCAGAGATAGTGCTTTTGTAACAAGACAAGCAATCGTAGTTGCTATTACCGGTAGATACACATACCGGTAGTGAGGGTTTCGTGTCCGGCCCGGTGTCATCCGGTCTTATTTTCGTCATCATCATCATCGTCGTCGTCGCTATTATTCGTTCGTTCTTGCTTGTGCGTTTTGTTCGTTGTGTTCTTGTTTGTGGCGGAGCGCGCCGGCCGGACGGAGTACAGTACGCGGGGGGTCCAGGCGTGCAAACGCGAATGACGGACCCGAAATACAAATAGTCTAGTGTACCGGTACACGTACCTCCCCCGCCCCCTATTCTAATTCTGACCTTCGTCCGCTCCGTTCATTGTTGCTTCGCCACCAACCACGAAAAATTGAGAAGCCCGAAGCTAAACGACCGACCGCGCGTGTGCGTTGTTGTTCCGCACCACCCACACGCTGCATACCGGTACTGCGTACTGTACTTGCGTAATAGCGTTTTGGTGTGGCGTCATCGCGGTGTTTCGCTACTTTCGGCATTTTGCCGTAGTCCGCGAGTTCCGTGGTATTTCGTTTCACGTGTGATGAACATCACATATTCTTTTGTTCTTTCCAAGCTCTTCAATGTTTGGATCGATCAATCACTCCTTTTCTGTCTTTGGATATCACAACCTTATAGCAGATTAGTACAGTCAGTATATAATATGACTACAGAAGTGGATACGACGAAATCCGTTTGTTCGCTCTTGCATTTGGCAGGCAGCAAATTGCGAAATCGTTTGGGCGGGCAATTGAATGAAAGTGCGGCATCATCAGGCGGCGGAGCTTCGGCCTTTGCCAAGGCGCAATTGGAAAAATTGGGATGGAAAGAAGGGGAAGGATTGGGAAAACGACGACAGGGCATGTCGAGTCATATCCGTGTCGTCAAACGAGCGGAAGGATTGGGTTTGGGGGAGTCTACGTTGGATCCGGCGGTGCAACAAGCGGTTCACACCGTGGACTGGTGGAAGCATTCGGTAGGAGATACACTGGCGAAATTGGCGGCCAGTAAAAAGACGAAAAAGAAGAGCAAGAAGAGTAAAGACAAGAAGGAGAAGAAGCGAGTGTATACTGATGAGGAGCTCTTTGAAGCGACGGGAGGTGCTCGGTTTGGAATGAGAGCCCAAACCCAACAGCATGGAAAGTGGAAGCGTGCGGAAAGTAACATTTCGGAACAGGACGAGGCCGATGCCAAGGGCAAGTTGGAATGGGATGGCATGAGTGCCCCTGTGGTAGTCTTGAAAGAAAAGTCGGCAAGTGATGCCAGCAGCAACAGCAAGGCCAAGACTACCAATGAGGGCTCCACCACAAAGAAGAAGCGAAAGGCTGCAGAGGAAGATGTGCTGGACTCGGCAAAAGACGAAGACAAGACAGAACGCAAACGACAAAAGAAGGAAAAGAAGAAGCGGCGAAAGGAAGAATCATCGGAGTCAGAGCAATCTTCCAAAAAGTCAAAAAAGAAATCCAAGAAGCAAAAGTTATCGGAGGATTAAGAACTCTCGTGCGAGTTTCGTGTTCTATCCGGTTCGCGTTGATGTCCAGCGTACGATGGAGGAGCACCCAGCGAATAAAATTTCACTTTGTAGATTCTCAATTACATTCTTAACTTGCTAATATAAGTTCAGTCCTCCAGTAGCTGAACTCCCCTTGAAGAAGCTCAATGACATTAGATAGAGTGTACAGGCGTTCAAGCCGCGTGAAAGAGGAAAATAGATTGCAGGATATGACATTTACGAATATTCAATTATGATTATGGTGTTGAATGATTCGATATGTACATCTATGCGGTGATCTTGAGATATGGCAATCAATCCGAGAAGTCCCCAGAGACTTTACTAGTAGTAGTCTTAGTCCACGAGTACACAATCATGGTGGAGTGATTGATTACAGCGCACCCGAGTCTTCAATCACAATGGTGGCCCGGGGCTTGCCGAACTCGGTACCTTTCAATTCAATTTTCTTTACGATATCCAAACCCTTGGTGACTTTACCAAAAACGGTATGCTTGCCATTGAGCCAAGGAGTCGCACCCGTGCAAATGAAGACTTGGGAAGCAATACAAGACGAACATAAGAAACGACCACGGAATCATACACGACATGAGAAACTAATGTTACGCGTCACAAAAGCAACAATTCACTTACATTGCGATCCATTGGTGTTGGGTCCCGCGTTCGCCATGGAAAGGGTTCCTGTTGGATGGACGTAAAAGAGCAAAAACACCCAAAAGTCAGCCGATTTTACCATGATTCATTGATATCATCCATCCAGGTCGCTTGCTTTCTTGCCAAACTTACCCACTCCTCCATGCGCCAAATCAAAGTTTTCATCATCGAAAGTACGTCCATAGATACTCTTGCCACCGGTTCCATTTCCAGCGGTAAAGTCTAGTAGTAGTAGTAGTAGCAGACGAAAAGAGCGTGAGAAAATAAAGGCTAAACCAAAGTCCTCTTCTCCTACAAAGTATGAAAGCAAATACTCACCTCCTCCTTGACACATGAATCCTGGGATCACTCGATGAAAGGCGCTTCCCTTGTATCCAAATCCTGGTTTTCCCGTACAGAGTTGTTTGAAGTTTTCGACCGTCTTGGGAACCGTCGATCCGTACAAGCCCATTTCAATCCGTCCCGTGGGCTCCCCATCGATAGAAATATCAAAATAGACCGTATCGGTAATTTCGGCATCGGTCTTTCCAAAAAGACCCTGCAAGAGTCCACCGATCATGGGCAGTTCGGTCGAAGTATGTCTACTACTAGCAACAACGACGGATCGGGGCACCAGGACGGGGCTAAAGGCCTGCGCCAAGCTCAAGCACGAGGCGGCCACTAAAAAGGATCGGAGGAAGGTCATCATGATACAGGTAGATATGCAAAAGCTGGTGGCTTGTAGACAATATAAAGCAGATGGGGCAACATGGGTCTCATCAGCATACAGCATCTCTTCATCCGTCCTCCGATCCATGGCATCATCTTGATGTTGCCGTTGCATCAGGTTGTGGTTTTGCGGAAGAAAAGATACGCCGTCTGATGAGATGACGTTGAAGCTAGGGTGGGAGATGACAGATGACGACGCATCCGTGATTGATAGGGGATGGATTGAAAGGAGTAAAGAACTAATTCAGCTCATTGTTTATTAGCCCCGAGTATGGCTAAAAATATTTATATGATATACGAGAACGTTTATCTTTAACTCGCTGATCATCCATGCATCGTCTCACAAAATCCAACCCGCCGGTCCGTTCCAGTTCCGGTTCTTTTGGTTCCTTCCTCCATGATATTAAAATAAGGGAAGATTCTTGTTCTTCTACTTCTTTCTCGCCCACCACATGAAAAAGAAGAGTTGGCTGGTTCATGAAAATTTCACTTTTCGATAGAGAGTCATTCATTATTGAGTAATACCAGTATATTTATTATGGTAGCTTCCAGCTATCATAGGCGAGTGGTGGAACGCTCCACGGTTCTACCCTCCGATGAGGAAATAGTGGTTGCAGTGGCAGCTCTTGACAGCGCCCGACGATATCAATCATCCTGCCAGTCTGCTGCTCCTACAACAGCAACCAGAACTGCAAAACAAAGAGGTGTTGATCCCGACGGTCGCAGTTTTTCCACGAGATCATCCCTGATAAGAAGAGACCATTCGGGCGGCTCAGCAGAGGACGTGCTGGAAGAAAGGCGGACGGCGCATCCTGACGACGAAGAAGACCAACGTGTGGTCTATCAAGAACAAAGAACAAGGGCCCCTCCCACCACCATAGCAAGGCGGACCTTTTCTCCAAAGAGAGCCCCATCGGATCAAATCAGCATATCCATGATAGTCAAACACATGTGGGCACGAGAGTGGGAAGCCGCCGAGGAACAGCTCCTGAGTCCAGGGCATGGAACATCCGAGGCATCCAAAGAAAGCTTGCTCCCATGCTTTCCATTGGGTCGGTCGACGGGCTTACCCTTGCATTTGGCTTGTACTATGAGACCCCTGCCACCCGCTTCCTTTGTGCGAAAGTTGATCAGTGCGTATCCCGACGCCTGTCGGATCCGTCAACGAACCTGGGGATTGCTCCCACTCCATTTAGCTTCCGATTTGAGTCTCCACAACAACAAGACAGCAGGGTCCAAAGTTCCAAGGCGACCCGCAGCGTCCTCTCGAAAGAATAAGGGTGACTTCGACAGCGTATCTTCTCGGCTCATTCTTCCTAGCGGCCAACATCAGCCCACGGAATCATCATCGGAGACCAGAGACGATGTTCCAAACCACCCAGTTCCACACCACTCCTCTTTGTTGGAATTGGGACCAGAGGATGATAATTCCAGCAATACCATGGCTGGGAATCATGCGTGGATTGTGCAGCTTCTGATTCGAGTCTATCCCGAATCGATCTATGCACGAGAGGATACCAATGGCATGCTTCCATTGCATATTGCCGCTTCTACTGCGCGGTCTGAAAATGGCGTCGTATCTCCAACTTCGGCCTCGGTCCTCCAGGTTTTGATCCAATCATCACCCAATACCTGCCAGATGGTAGACGGTTATGGAGATACTCCAGCAGTCCTCGCCTGGCGAGAAGCTTTATTTTGTTGCTATCAATGTGGAAACAATGCAAATCTTCCATGCCTTTGTCCCCAGAACAGGGTAGCCGTCGACACGTGCTACTTGCATCCGTTGCTACGAGCGGACATTATTGAAAACGGTTCTTCGTCGCACCGCCGAAGGTCGAATGCCACCCCCATCAACACCACTGCGACCAGTAGCCAAAAACGCTCTGCAGGGCACATCCACAATAAATCTGCTGATCTCTCTGAAAATGTTTCCTCCCACCAACGAAGCTCGAATTTCACCACCACCAACAACAGCACCAGCCACCATTCTCGATCGGAATCACAACATTCTACAGAGAACATTCGGAATAAATCTCACCCCCCCGAAACCGTTTCCTTCCACCAGCAAAGATCGAATGGCACCACCCCCACCAACAGCAGCAACCACCATTCTCGATCGGAACCGCAGCCTTCTTCAGAGCACATTCGAAACAAATCTCATACCGCTAGGATGACTGAAAATCGAGAGGACCAACACACATCTTCGGAAGAATGGATACCTTTTTCTGCGACCGTTTCCTTCCACCAGCGAAGATCGAAAGACACCACCGCCACCAACAGCCACCATTCGCGATCGGAATCCAAACATTCTACAGAGCACATTCGAAAGAAATCCCATCCCTCTAAAAATACTGAAAGTCGAGAGGACCAACCATCATCCGAAGAATGGGTAATATTTTCACGCGACGATGAAATTGATTTCCCAGCGAACAACAGAGAGTTATCATCTTGCACTCAGCAGAAGAAAGAACAAGAAGGTCCACCCCCCATGCTAAGCCCGCTTGAGAGGATGGCGAGTCCGCTTGACAGACTCGGGCAAATATTGTTGCGAGAACGGGACATGGCTGAACGAAACCAGGAAAATCACAAGGAAGAAACTCCGATGGATCCGATTGATGATCTCATCTTTCGTCACCAAGAGAGCCACAAAATCAAGAAAATACTCTATTCAGAAGCTTGTGCTGGAAGTTCTTCTTCTCGTCATCGAAGCGCAATGGAGATGCGTCCTCGAATGACAACGCCACCTTTACTCACGGCTGAAAGTGATCCAAATCCCCAACCGTCTTGCTCTCGACCATGCTTCGATATTGCTGGTACTGAAGCAGAAGCATTTTTTTGGCATCCGCCAACATCCCCTAATGAAAATAGGGGTACGGGCGTAAACCAAGAGAGTGATGATAGTAGGCCACAACAACAAAGACAAGAGAAATCAACCTTGGACAGTCAAGAAGGAGACACCGAGCTTTTCCAAGAGGAATCCGAGGAACCACTTGGGAAAAGCTGGGCCTTGCTCCTGTGCCGACGGACAAGAGAGATGAATGATCCAAAATTCGACAAGATGTTGTCGAGTTCTAATTCACTTTCCTCTCATCGTTCAAGGACAGAGCATTCCAACCAGCAACTCCTTCTTCTGTCTTCTCCGGGCGGACCAAATTGCCCAAGGGAAGAAGCTGCCAACGCTTCATCCCCAGTAATAACCACGGACCATGCTTCCATCGGCAGTCATCTACGTAGCATCCCGGAGCAGCACCAGCAGGATCCAAGGACACCATCCACTGCTGCCACTTCTTCGTCTACGATATCGCTTTCGCCAACTCCTCGGACCCAACCAACAACGACTCGGACCCAACCAACAACGAAGTCAACAGTAGTCCCTCGATCGCCTCAGCCAATACAAGTACTTCGCATTCAACTCCGTTTGACCGAATTACGACGCCCAGCCAACAGCAAACATCCCAAAAGAGCTCCAAATCCCTACATTGAGATTTATGTCACGGATGGAAAATCAGTCGCCTCTCGGCATCAATCGTATCCCCTCATGGCGACCAGAGACGGTACTTGGGACGATGCCTTGATCGATGTAACTCCTCGTACCCCGCGACGACGAAAGTCATCCTCCAAAAGATCCAGCTGTACTGCTCGAGGAAGCAACAGTGATACGGACAGCGCCAGCGCCACAACAAGTGCTTCGGGGACCCACGCTTCATTCTCGTCGTCTCCTCGAGACGGCAATTGGCAAATTGGCATTCGAGTCCTTCATCATTGCAAATACCAAAAAGGTCTCCTAGGATCGAGCACTCCAGTATCTGGTGGTGAAAGTCCTAATGTCATTGGGGAGTGCCGTACTTCTTTGGAAAAACTACATCAAGAACCGCGACAAGCCCTGTTGAACGGAGTCCAGGTCACGGGCTGGTTGGAAGTCCTGAAACTATCTCTCTAGCTTATTTATTAATTTAAAGTTATTCAAAGACTCCACTACTAGACTTGCACAATGCAATACACACTGCAGCGGCTCGCCTATTACTCTTTTTACTATAGCTATGGAGCTGCCGCACTCGCCATCAGCCATTGGAGGATATGAGGACCTTTGCCAAGAGTATAGAGCATGGTGTACGCGGTAGCTAACGTAGCCAAGGCAAACAGGGGATTGATCATGGACTGCCCGGGTCGTTTCCAAGACACAAAGGATCGTTTGGCCAACAAGGAAGCATATCGCAGCGGTAATTGAAAAAATCCATCCAACCAGGCACCTGAGGACGCCTCGGAAGATTCATCTTGAACAAACGCGACGCACAAAAGTGTACTGGACACGATAATTCCTAGCGCTGACTTGGCAATGATGGGGCATGCAATAGTGATCCAAGCACGCAATCCAGTCCCCACTAAAAAGAAGAGGAGGCCACTCAAAAAGTGCCATCGGACCGCAATAAACTCCAATTCATAATTCGATCGCAAAAAATCCGTCAGCGAGGCTGCCAAGGGAAGATTATTCGAGGACGTGGACAACCGTGACAGCACCAGAGTGGATACCACCACTGCCACCACTTGGGAGCTCAGGGCACTCATCATTAAAAGCGCGTAGACTCGTTTGACCAGGCCCAGTTTGAGCGATTCTTTGCCCACGGCGACGGGCAATGCAAAGGCAGCTCCCGCGCTGGCACCAGCAAACAAGGCGGCTGGAATTCGAATGTTTCCAAACAAGCCGGCGGCTTCTCCTTTGAAATCCTTCAATTCTTCGGTTATTTCACTATCATCACGCGGCGAGCTTGCTCCTCGAAGGGCAAGCAAAGAATAACGCCTGTTTTCATGACGGAATAATGATTCCGAGCCGATGCTGCCGCGAGCTTTTGTCGCTGCTTCCAGATTGGTGGCAAACGCATCAGTTCGAAGAAGGGAAGAGAAGCAGAGCAACGATAAGAGGAGCAAGCAACCCGCCCGAACGAATAGCCCCCCTTGGATTATCATAATATGTTGGCAATTGGTACTGTAATACCTACGACGCATCTAATACAGTCCGATAGTACAATACCGGTAAGGTTCTAGAGTCTGATACAGTGCGGGCCCGTCCCCCAAAAAGAACGACGGACGGACTCTCGCGTCTGTACATCAGCCGATAGCTAAAGAGTGTATCAGCAGCAGATGCATGCATGCAGGAGGTGGCAGGTCGCGTCGCGCGGACCAATCAAAAGAACTCCTTCGCCTGCTTCGCTCGCTGCTCGCCGCGGGAGAAAGAACGGAACAGGTTGAACTTCGAGAACACACGTAGCATTATGCATGCCCTCGAGGTACTGTATGACAAATTATTTATTTTAAAGCGGGTTAGCCAGCCTCGCACATACATACAGTACAAGAACGCCAAGATCTCTCGTAACAATACAATAGGAGCGAGCGAGTTGGGTGAGACATTTTTCCGCTCTACCGGTATGATAGTCTAGCCGACAAAAATGGCGATCTGTCGTGTTGTTACCATGTAATAGCGCCGGTCATACATTTGTGTTCTTGAATGTCTTTTTTGGAAAGTAAATGAGTTCCTTGCAATGAATAGCCCCAGTAAATGGCGAATATTGACGTGACGTTTACACATCCATATATATTATTTTTCAATATATATGTATATAGATATGTGCTATTACAGGTGCGGTACTCTAGAGAGAAGTAGTGTCAGCCAGTCCGGCATGAGATCCTTTACTGTGTTGGATAATATATTATTTTTTACGGATGGAGTGGGTTCGTTCTCGAGTTGACAAACGACACACCGACCACCACGCTGACACCGACATCCAACATTTACTGTACCGGTACGTACTATGGGCCCTACCGCGTATCATTACTACGTACAGGTATCTCTGATCCAACATTCACGTGACTACAAAAACACACAGCCTGGCGCACAACAAGCGTAATTCGCAATTCGCAATTATCTCATCACATCTCATTCCAACCCTATTCCAATAATACCAAATGCTTCAGCAATATCATGGCTGACCATGATTCAAGCTGTCCATGGGAAATCCCTTTCGAACGCCCATCGGCTACAGCCGTTGGGCGAGGAGAAACCGGCCACCACCAGCAGCACCACGCGACACCGGGGGCGGTCGGCACAAGAACATTCGACTCAAGATTCGGACACGTGGATTGTGACCCGACACCTCTCGTTGGAATGTATCAAGAAGATACGAACGACGACAGAGGAGCACATAATCACTCCTCCTCCTTTCACAATACTTTTGTGCCGCCTTCTTGGCAGCCGCCGCGAGAGGGCGACCTTGTGACTGGTGCTGCGAATTTGGACGATGGCCTACTAGTACCACAGTTCCCCCACTTTCGCCCCTCTAATTCAAGCGAAGAAATAGAAGAAGAGATCCTACCGTCAACTTTTATGCGTGAACTAGACGAGGACGATCACGAGGATGATGACGACTTCTCATGGATCAGCCAGCTCGAACAAGGCGAGGGATCCTCAACAAGAACAAACCACCAATACCACCACACCACCGAGCCGAAGAACGCCGTCACGCCACCCGCAGCAGCCCTGCCACTGCCGGAGCCGTCCCCCGACAAAATTCTTACTTCGTCCGCAGCCCATTGCTTATCTAAAGATCAGCTTCCACAGCTCGATTTGAAGCAATTAATGGCATGGCTCGTCCAGCTTGAATCGGAACGAGAAAACAGCAAGATCATCAAAAACCATCCAACGAACAAGAACATCCCTATCACCACACCTTCTTCATCTCCGTTTTCCCAAGCAGTTCTACTGCCGGTACAGTCCTTCGTACCTGATAAAGAGATCAACACGACCTATGATTTCTCATCTCATCATCATCATTCGCTTGATTTGAAGCAATGTATGGCATGGATCACCCAGTTGGAAGTCGAACGAGAGATATTCAAGGAAAACAATAAAGAGGCGATTTTCGCACCTTCGAAAGAGTTGTCTTCCGGAGCAGCTCTACTACCAGAGCCATCCCCCATCAAATCTCTTGTTGCCGCTTCGTCCTCTCTGCCGCTCGATTTGAAGAAACAATTTGTGGCATGGATGACGGAGCAGCTTGCTGCTGAAGAAACGGCATACCACCAGCACCAGCAAGAACCACAAGCGACCCAAAAATTCCTCAGTGCGACACGACCATCGAATCTTCTTTCTTGCGGAACACCTCGACAGCCGGAGCCGATCCCCGATGAAGTTCTTATCTCTCATCCTCAAGCGATGCATCCCATGATGCTGCCGCCTCCTAGAGCAGCAGCAAAACCGCTGCCTCTTCATGATCCGGAAGTGGAGTGCTGGTCGGCGGCGGATCTGCTACCACAAGAGCCTATGCCGACTCCCGATGAAGTGTTTACCTTCCATGAGGACATATTTGGTGATTTTCAAGTACCTCCGGGTGCACAGGAGCTGCAGATAATAACACCCACCAGCAAGCTCCAGAAGCCAGAAGAACCCTCCTCTGCTCCAGCAGTCGTAACACCGCACAGCACAACTGCTGGTGTTGCTACTGGTACTACTGGTACTACGCCCACTGGTGTATACCCAGGTCCAAAGGACGTGATTTTTGGCCGGGGCCGGCGTGGGGCAAACTCTCAGGGTAACCTTTTACTCCTCAAACTACTCAAGAAGCACAATAAGGAATACCACAAGTCCAATAAAGCCGAGAAATCGGTGGTTTCCAAACGAATTTACGACTGCCTGCGGAAAGCCGGATGTCGCTTTCTTGTGCCCAGCGAAGATCAAGGCAACGACCCCAGAGCGATTTTCAAAACGGCAGTGGATCGTAATTATCGACCCGAAATTTGGATCGAAGTGGATGAACTGGAGGCTCGACAACGAATCGCACATCAATTGCGGAACAGAAAGAAGACGTGCAGAAAGAAGAAGAAGTAAACACTAAATCTTCTTCGGCCTGCCTCCTGCTCTCTGCAAACTGACAGGAAAAGCTGTTATGTCCTGTTCTTCACGACCAAAAAACCGCCAACAGCAGCACCTTCTACTCATGCTCCCCATATTTGTTGTCTAAAAAATGATTCATTGGGCCACCTACTATGGTCCAACTGATCCATTCTAAATAGTAACTTCATAATGCATATACTAACTTTAGTCTAGTACTTTTGTTTTCACTAGCCTCCTCCTTACTCCTCTTGATGGCTTCCTCCAAATGCCATGATGATCGTCTTGTGCGCCGCGTAGGGAACGCGGACAAAAGTCGAAACGATAGGATCGAGCCGCGTCGATTTTCGTCAAGCCTCGGCAAAAGAACATTCTTCATTCGGGCAAAATCTTAATGTGCGCCTTCGCCGCGCTCGCGGCGCCTGCCCTGCGCGAGATGGATCGGATGTTATCGATACCGGTACTGGTAATGAATGAATGGACCACAGCGAGCAGAACTCGTACTGGTACGTACGCCGAGTACCGCAGCGCTCGGGTACTGTACGTACTCGAGTACGAGGTTCTCTGGGACAGGCATACGGACCGAGCGACACAAAGATCCAACCATCATCCCATCTTGAATCTTGACATCGGCCATCGATCGGAGGGAACTTCGGGAGTTTTCTCATTTCGAATTGCTTTGGCCAATCAGAAGTGGCTGTTTTCGAGCCCAGCTGTCGCCTTTTCTACAGCTGCATACCTGTATTTGTCTGCAAGATGCTGATTGAATCTTTTGATGCCATCCATCGCAAGTGCGCGGGGGTATAATCCATCGTTCTATCTCTCAATCCCCACCATCTCAATTCATACAAGAGCCACAACTCAGTCGTTACAGTGTCTTTGTCGTCCCCGTCAAGTTTGATCGCATCTATGCACTGGTGCAGTCTACCGAATCTCCATCGGCGTCCGTTTAGCTGATATTCCCATCAACCCTGACCTCGTCGGGCTCGGTTCGCCGCTCGGCCCTTTCTTTGACATGTTTCCACAGACGCTCATAACCCTGAAAGCCTCATCCATGTCCAACGCATGGAGTACTGCCACGTTGGCATGGTGCATTGAGAATCTACTACAGTAGGAATTGTGGCGGATGATCATTTGGTCTTTATCTACAACAAGACACTGGCCTTTTTGACCATCATTTACATCCCTGTCACTATTTGGTGATACTTGCACGAAATTGGATTCTTCTGGGAGGTTACCTTTCGAGTCCTTTACATATGCAAGAGTTATGTCACTATTTCTCGACTGGATGGCTTTCTCCTGACGAGGCGAAACAATTTCTCCCACAAAACGAGGTCTTATCAGTTGATGACATGGGGTATTTTTGGATTGATGAGAGAATTATAAAAGGAGAAGAACGATGTTGCAGCTTTCTAGTCATCTTCCAATCACGGGAAGATAATAGCTTGAGTAATCCTCCCCGGAGTCTTTTTTAAACTACTCATTTATTTTGCCGCAGAAGCGACTATGTTTTTGATAATGAGAGGTAGATCTTCGCTGTTGAGGCAAACTTGGGCACGTTGATTCGGTACTATTCGTGCGAGATTGCTTGCCTCTTCCCCAAAATTTCCAATCAAAACTAGATGCGCATGGACATCTTTGTGGTTCAGTAGATCACCCACAACTCCAGGATCAATCCTGTACCGGCGCAAGTTGGCATCGCTAATAACAAGTACCAGGTCTCCTTCATGTGCCTGGGAAACTGCAGACTCAATTGCCTCGACTGTATGGTCCCCAGCGAATGTGTATTGTGTGTGCGCGACCATCGCTTCTAGAACTTTTAGCTGGGTCTTTGGGTCTTGTGGTGTGTCGGGTCGAACTAAAGGGATCTCGGCACTATCACCACTGTGACCGACAATTGTTAGAGCGAATCTGTCGTCGTCTTTCAAAGCTTCCATAATCATCAAAGTGGCTTCGAGCAATGTCTGCAACCGACCATCGTATCCATTGAACCGATACATTGAAGCGGATATATCCACCACGAGTTTGATGGCCATTGGTTCGGTTGCTTGGGAAGACTTGTTCCTAGAATCATCTGGCTTGCCCCGTTTCTTGAAGACATCCTTTTCACCTGCAAGCGCATCAACGAGGCGAGAATCATCTAGCTCCCCTGATGCTTGACGTTTGAGCCAAACACGTTCTTGTTTTCGGCGCTTGATATCTTTTAACAGAACTTGAAGCTGTTGGATTTGAGCAGCGACTTGACTTTGCAAGTGATTGTATCTCTCCCAGTCCAACTCGCCCATGTTAAGATCTTTCAGCTTTTGCTCCAATCCTTCCCGTGCCATCTGCCGAGCCTTTCTTTGGGCTTCTTCGGAGACCTCAGCTTTCATTTCATCGGAAACTTGATGAACGGGATGCCCAGAGTCCAGACGATAGGGACCACCGCGTCCTCCAAGCCCGGCCGTGTCGCTTCCACCCGAGCCACCAGCCCAAGTATTTCCTCCAACATGTGGATCGTTGTTCTCATCCACTTTTCCATGTTTTGGGCTCGATGTCCGGGTTCTTGGCGTAGAAATACCTCCTTCTATCCCCGTGGTAGTCTTGGTTGCGCTCTTCCCCACTGCTGCAATTGGTACTCCGTGGTCAAAAAAGATACTCGCCAACTGCTTCAGTGCGATGGTGTCGAATCGATCGAAAGCAATGACATTTTCAAAGGCTCCCTCCAAGCCATCGGCCGAGAAGCGATTCAAATGCTTTGTGACCGACACTGCCTCGCGAACTGAGAAAGGATAGGCTATTGATCCTTTTTCGTGGGCGGATCGCAGATCTTGCCAAATGTCAATGATTTTGTCAATAACCGCTTCGGGTACCTGAGGACCGTAACTCCGTAGAATTCTTTTCTGACTCTCTGGATCGAGTGGTGGGACTGTATGGCAGGAAAATACGTCCGACATTTCACCACTGATATCATTGCCGTGGAAGGGATACGATGCCGGGTTGGCGAGAGCCCAAATTCGAAAGTCTGGATGGATTTCGATCGCGTCGGCATCGCCGATGGAAGAATGGAGGTCTGACTTGTATCGTAGAACTCGGCCGTCTGGGAGTGCCAGTTCCCGGTCTTCAATCAACCCTTTCAAAAGTGCTACTACTTCGACAGGAGCTTTGTCTGCTTCGTCCACCACCAAGATTCTGCCATTCTTTGCGGCTCGTACCAAAGGAGAATCACCGTAGACAATGCGGCCATTTTCGACACTTGGGGATGACAAGAGGGATTGTACGGTCGTGTCCCGGTGAAGCTGGAGATATTCTCTCTCGCAGTCAAGACGGCTCAAGAGGTAGTCAACTACGCGATTTTTTCCAACACCTTGGAATCCCATGATGAGCAGTGCTTCCTCGCCAACACTATGTGCCTCCAAAATATCGGCGAGGACTTGGCCATGACCTGGATTTTCTTCAAAAATTGGCTTTGGTACCAACAAAGGATGCTTGGGAGTCCGACGACACTGTTTCACAAGATCTTCATCCAATGTGCTTTTTTGTCGTGCCGTATCTCGGTTGGTTTGTCTCTCACTGCTCTTCTTGATGATACCACATTCCTTCATACACGCCCTGACAATTCGCTGCTCTCGATCGGGCATGAGGCTCGTCATGAGCGCATTCTCAATCAATCGCGGCAAGTCCTCACTTCCTCGTTGCTGTTCCACCCGCTTGCAAATATGTTTCAATTTTCGAAGCGACAGAACTAAACTTTCTTGCTCATCCTGTGTGTCCGCCGCACCACTTTGGATCGCTTCGTCCAGCCGGTCTCGCAAATTGACAAGTTGGTTCAATGCTTCACGATTCATAGAAGGATACAATCCCGACAAGACCATCTTTAATTCTCCAGCTGGAAGAGGATCCACTCGGATAAAATGGAACATTCCCATCACATCTGGCGCCAACCAATCATGACTATTAGTAGGTGGGTGTGCCAGTGCTATGCACCGAAATCCTTCGGCTGCCTGGAGTCGGGTACCGTCTGGAAGATCGACCAAACCTTGTTCCATTAAAAGTGCCAAGGATGTCAATGTATCTGTACTGACTTTATCGATTCCATCCAGTATCACCCAAGTACCATTTTGGACAGCGCGTGTCAGGGGAGTCTTTCTCCAGATGGTGGTATTATCCTCGGTCGTCCCTCGTGTCAGTAATAAATCTCGGGCGGTCATGTCGGAATACAAGGAAAAGAGTTCCATCATCATACCGGTAGTAGGGACGGCGGCCGACTTGTTGCTATTCCTCGCGAGTTGTCGCGCCAAGGCGGATTTGTAACTCCCTTTGGGACCTACGACCGCCACACCCCGCTTACCACAGTCTTCAAAGGCAGAACGAATCAATTCTTGAACCATAGTCGTAGTTTTTGTCTCCACAAACGATGCTGCTGCTGCTGATGATGATGATGATGATGATTCAAGCCCAACATCATCGCCCGCTTGGTTGCTGCTGTATCTTTCCATAATAATATCGTCCACACCCAGCATGGAAGTACTGTAGGCATTCAAGGCGGCTTGTGTCGATAACGTGTTGGGATGATGTTCCAAATACCGTGTCGCATCCTGCAGGGACTGTAACGATATACCCTCTGGAATTTGACAAGCCAATTCGACCAATTCTTTCACCACATCGGCATCAGGCAAAGAAGAAGCCGCCAGGAGGGCATGTAGCATTTCTCCCGGATCGATACGTTGGGCCAGTCGCGCTTGGAATCGAGAACGTAACGGTGGATCCAATGTACTTGCATCACTGGCCAATGCGGCGACGCGGAAATCGGGATGGACTCTATGAATCATCGTATTACTGCTGCTGCTGCTGCAGTTGCTGCTAGTTCCGTCGTCGTCATTGTTGTGGCCATGGTGGCGGTTCTCATCGAATACCTTGGGCGAGACCAATAGTCCTCCATCATCCAAGGATAATTCCCGATTTTCGAGTAGATTATTCAAAGTCGGAAGAACATTCCGTTCTGCCTTTTCCAGTCCATCTAAAATCAATAATCGTCCATGTAATGCCGCTCGTACTGGTGCTTGATTGACATAGACGGACGTTGATGATGATGATGATGATGATGACGATGATGATGACGATGACGATGACGACTGTAGTACTACTAATTCTTTTCGTTGTTTGAGATCCGCATCGGACGTATCGCGAGACAGTGCCACATATTCGACTTCTCGTTCGATCAACGCCGCATAGAGAAATAGTAAATGTCGTCGATCTCGGGCCAACGAGGGAGGACCGAGCAATAAAAAATCTTGTTGCAAGGCCAAATCTTTTTGAAGCATCCAACGAAGATGAGACATTTGGCATTTTGGAATATAGTAGGAGTAGGAGCCAGCAGCATGATCGATGATGGATGGAACCAAATCGGCTCGTCCACTTCCAATAGGGGCCGCATCTATCCGAACGTCTCCGATGGAAATACTGCTGTTCCTACTGCTCTCATCACCACTCAGCCATCGACGATGACTGCTGCAGTACCACGAGTCACTGGCAAAAGCAGCGGCAGCAGCAGCAACAGGATCGTTGCCTGGCGGTAACCTTACCCGCCGCTTTTTCGACAGAGCTCTGTTGGACCAAGACAAAGCCACTCGATGGAACATTGATGGAGCCGTCATGACCCCGGTTTGTGTTGAAAGTAGTCCAAAATCTATTTTTAGAGATGGGTCGAGGAGGAGTCGTTTTCTTCTTTCGAAAAGAAAAAGATCTTGCGGCCAGCATCAATCATCCTTCTGGAATACGGCCGAAGCAAAGACGTCGAATCTTTTGACCATTCGACTCGTTCGAACGCTATTTTCCATTCACCATCCTATCATATCCCGTCCGTCCCCCGTCTTCGCCCGCCATCGCGACGACTAACGACGACTTGACGCCTCCTCTTCCTCCAAGGATCCGAGATCCGAGGAGGGTCTCAAAAAATCACACACACAAACTATTTTTTATCCGAGAGAGAACAATAAAAAGTCTATGGTAGAGTACAGCAGGCAGGAGATAGAGAATACCGGTAGGCTAGTACTAGTAGAGTTCCAATGGAATACTTTGAGGATTGGAAAACACATTGAAGGGATCCAATTCTCGTTTCAGCTCGACCAATCGTTCCAAATTTCCTCCATAGGTAACTCGCGCATACTCGTCATCCTTCAAACTCGCTTCCGCATAATTCAAATAGGTTCCCGTCAAGTGATGTTTGGCCATTTTGGCCCAAATAGGTTCCAACGCCAAACGATCCAACTCGAATCGTTCTTCCGCATCTGTTAGATTCGTAGGAACATTTAACCACAAGTGTACATTGTAGATTGCGTCACGCCAATAAAAGGCCGTACTATCCTTTGCCTTTTTGGGGTTGTTGTTATTGTTGTTGTTGCGACGAATGGCACCACCCCACAATTCAATCCCAACCTTGGCATATTCGGAAATTGATCGGGCCTCGTGAAAAAGATCCCAAATCTCTTGACAAGCCTTCATGGTATTTTGTTCGGCATACAAGAATCCATTCCAAATTCGAACATAGTTACCTTCTCGTAATGGGACACGATTCATGGAAAGGTCAAACCATGATCCGACCGACATGTTGAAGTTATTGTTGTTATTATTATTGTTGGAGGGTGCGGGCGATGCCGACTCCTCATTGTTCTTCTTCACCACGCCATCATCGTCTTGCTCCTCGCTCCCTTCTTGCACTAGTAGTAGTAGAGGAAGGATTTGACTTTTCAAATAGGCTTTACCAATCGGAATGTCTTGGTCTTGAAAGCACGTGTACCAGATAATGATGCTGTAGGTATCCAAGGTATCTCCATTAGAAAAGAACGCTCCAATCTCTCCCGGAATCAAGTTTTGCTCTTCCATTACCGCCACTTCGTGAAAGAATCGTGGCATGTCCTTGTGGGCAATAGTACCGGACAAGAATACTTGATCGTCATAGGATGGATAAAATTGATATTGAAGTTGCGTCACGACACCAAAATTGTTTTGACCGGCACCTTGGAGGGCCCATAAAATATCGGGTCGATGTGTGGCGTTGGTAGTGATCATGGTCCCATTCGCCAAGACCAAACGAGCGGCCAATACTTGATCAAGGCCCAATCCATAATAACGGGCCCACAATCCTTGGCCTCCCCCCAGGGCATAGCCTCCGACGGCAACCGTCCGACACATTCCAATGACACTACTGTACTGATATTTTTGATGAACCTGTTGTAGAATATCTTGAACGCGTACTACCGGACCAAGCCACAAGGCGACCGATGATGATGATGATGACGTTGACGTTGATGTTGATGATTCTTCTTTTTCGTCGTCGCCGTGTTGCTCATTCAAAAGTAGTAGTAAATCAGCATCCTTTTCAATTTGATTCAGATTCGACAAGGACAGAATGATTCCATCTTCCATTCCACTCCATCCAGCATAATGATGTCCACCGGATCGAATCCGAAAGGGAATTCCTCCCAGTCTTACACTCGACAATTCAATCAACACTGGCAAGGCAATCGCCACATCTTCTTCATTCGCTACTTGTACGACCGCTAGTGGATTTTTCGTCACTTGATTCCAGACATGGGCGGCCTGTTCAAACTCCCATTCTTGCTGTTTTTCGGTTTCTTCTTTGATATTCACATCGCTGATGCTGGTACTGCTGCTGCTGCTGCTGATGCTAGGTCGGATAATCACGTTTCCTTTCATATCCGAGTCCAATTGATGTAACAATTCCAGAACGTAGGGATCCGAAAGAATACCACCAACCGCACTGCTACTAGTGCTGCTGCTGCTGCTGAAGACGGCTGGTGATGATGATGATGATGATGATGCGGAAGAAGAAGAAGAATCATCATAGTAATAGTACTCACTCGACTGGTGTGGTTCTTGTTGGAGGAGTTTGGAATGGTGAAACGTAATGATGGCGCCAGCGCCAGCGACGATGACCAAGAGCATCCATGGCACACCGCGAATGATCCTCCCCAACCTGCTGGAAGTATCATCAGGAGCGGATGCCGATGCTGCTGCTGCGGACGACGATGAGGCCTTGTTCTTCAAAGGGGTCCGCTCATTATCATCGTTATCATTATCATTATCATCATCGTTTCTTCCTTCTTGTAGCGGCGTCATGATAAATGATAGAATGGACACGTATACTTATGTTGTGTTGTATTATAGTCTATGATGATATTACTGCGTATGTGCAACGCAGAGCTCCCTTTTGCTTCACGCTTCGCCCGCCGCCTTTTTTATTTTGTGCGATGTTCTTGGCCGCACCGAGCGCCGTCGGCCTTTTTGAATCCGCAGTTGGAGAACGACCAAGAAAGAACGAAAGAATAAGAGAAGATCTTTTCTTTTTTTGTTTGATGATTTTTTAGTCGAATCAGTCAGTCAGTCTGTCAGGAGGTCGTCAGCGAGTGAGTCACGAGTTGTCAATCACATTAATCTCTGCCCCTTTTGTGTTCGAATGAATCATCAGTCGTCAGTCGGGCATCCTCGCCGGAAAAAAGAAGGGAAGAAAATTTTAAAAAGGGGAAACTCCTTCGCCCCGCGAAATGAGATGATTTTTTCTTCGACGATATATTCGACGATGACATGAGCTTTTCCCCGCGACGCGCCCGGTATACTGTATTGTCCCTATACTCTTTCGCCGCTCATTATTATAATCATCATCTATACGATCTCTCTCTCTCTCTCTCTCTCTCTCTCTCTAATAATACCATGGCTCTCTTTCGTCTTCGTCCCCATCCCTCTAAACAGAGCCTTCAGTCGTTGATAATGGCAGTAATGCCGACGATGATGATGTTGATGATGTTGACGATGATGATTCTTCCAACAAGAACTGCTGGATTTGTGCTTGCTACAACGTCCGCTTTTTCTACTGCTACTACTACTACTACTGCTAGTAGTAGTAGTAGTAGTAGTAGTACTCGGTTGCTCTCCACGTCAACAAGCAGCAGCAGCAGCAGCAGTAGTAGCAGCAGCAGCAGCAGTAGCAGTAGTAGCAGCCGTATTGATAAAAATAATGTGGCTCAGTCATTGGTCGATTGGCACGATTCTCAAGCCACCTTTGATTTTTGTGGTGGCATGATGTTTCAATTGGTATTGAGTGATGCGTTGCGGGAGCACTTGTTGGCAATGTCGTCATCAAAAATGAACAACAACAACAACAATAAGGGTGATGATGATAATGATGGTGATGATGGTGATGTATTCGTTGCACCCGCCACGAAGTATCGAATGCATCAACTGGAATCGTATTACGAGAAATCGGCATCGGCCGACAATCGTATCGTCTTTCATGGACGAGAAATTCGACGTGTTCCCTGGGCCAAGGGGGGTATGGGATTTGTTTTGCATTTGAGTTTGGCAAATAATACAGATAAGAATGGTAAGAACGGTGATGGCAATGATAACAAGAGCGCTGCTGATCCGGAAGGATGGACACGTCAAGAAGTGGAGGGATACGATGGATGGGGTCATGATAGTGGACGCGATTGGAGGACGGGAGATCGATTGGAACGAGATGGCTTTACCAACTTTCGAACCAAATTTGGTCCCAATTCATTTGCCTTGCATCATCGATTCTATTTGCATTGGGATACTCTGGGTCGACTATGGCTTGCCGCCGAAGATGGATGTGAGGGAACTCCCACGAACGATACTACTACTACTACTACCGGTACGAGTACTAGTACTAGTACTACTAATCCAATCGAGTCGTTCTTTCGAGGACTCTTCTAATAGCGGAAACAATCAAACAATCCATCCGATCCCGATCGGTACTAGTACTTTGTACTCGTACCGGTACAGCGATCTCCTGCGATCACCAGCAACCAGCAAGTACAGTATTCACTATGATGGCCGACCATAACTCTTCGCTCACAACTACCTTACGTATAGTCTACAATAATGGCTCGAAGATAGTGTTTATTTTATTAATTAGTGATTAAACAATAAGAGACATTATACTCTAGTACACACTATAATACTCTATTATCTCTTGTCCTCTATCTACTCTACTCTACTCTACTCTACTCTACTGTAGAGGTATTAGCTAGTAGCAAAAGAGGAGTATAGTATAGTACTAGTAGTACTAGACAGTCGGTGCACTGTTTTCGCTACTATGGTACTGCTTTAGGTGTGCTTTGTACTAGTACCATAGTAGTAGAGAAGAAAGCAGATACGGTCGATGAAAGGATTGATGCAGCAACATGATGATGATGATGATAATGATGATAATGATACATCGTAGTTGTTGTTGTTGTTGTTGTTGTCGTAAAAGAAAAAAGTCATTGCTCGAAGGCAGGAACAAAAAAATTAATGTCACTACGATTACGCACTACAATAAGTACTGTGCGCATATATCACGGGATGTACTAGAATAATAGTCGCCGCACTGGTATGATACAAAAGTCGATAATCCCTAAAGATGATGATGCCATACCATATTATAACTAGTAGAATGTTACACTCTATTCAATCAGCTATTAGGTAGAAAGGAGTGTTGGTGGTACTCTACCGGTAGATTAGTAAAACAAAAGGAGGAGTCTATCTATTGCTATTACAAAATAATGTAGCAGTGTACTACTCGTACTAGTAGACTGACTAGTAGTCTAGCAGGCTGCTGCTAGACTTTGCGAATGACCGAGGCAGAGTGCCCGATCGGCGGCTTCCCAAGTATACGCGCTGTACCGTGCCGCGATGCTTTCGGGATACAAGGCAATACCACCGCCACCACCACCACAAAATCGCCATTGATCGTCTTGTTCCTCCAAGACGGCCCAAATGGCATTTCTCATGATTTGATGACACCGCAAGTTTTCCATCGGAGTCCGGGTCTCCAAACCCACTCGAGTTTCTGCTTCTCCTTCTCCTTCAAACCCCTCTAGGAGTGGCACACGGTACGTCATTTTCTCAATCGTTTCGGCATTGTGTGCTCGCATGGCTTGATAATCCGAACGTCGGAACCAGCAGGCTTGTTTTTCTTCGGGGGTATATTCCGAAACATGAATGTAAGCTTGGGTTGTTGTGCTTTCAACATTAGTGGCAAATCGAACGCGTCTTCGTCGTAGTCTTTGTCGTCGTTGAGAAGGTTTTTGTTGCTGTTGTTGTTGCTGTTGTTCTTCGTATTCTTCGGAATCCAAGAGTTCTTTGGGTTGGGATGACCAGGCATCGTAAGAAGCCCATGTTCCTGCACCGCGAGGCTTGAATTCCAGCACAAAGCAGTTATTGTTGTTGTTATTACTAAAGTCCAAGGAAAGTTCAGAGCGAGGAGCCATTGTGATGATGTATGATGATGATAACTGATTCTTCTGTTATTCAGAAGAGCCAGCAAAGAACAGCAACGGCTCGACGAAAATTGATTTTGTGAGTGGGAGGAAAATCTGATGTTCTCAAAGAAGATGAGAAGGATGAAGGATACCTGCTATGGTATCGTGCGTACCGGTACCCGCTAGAGAGGCCGGAGTCGTCAAAAAAGACGCGGGATCGTTGTGGAAAGCGCAACGAACATACCGGTACATATCTGGGCCCATGTTACTCCGTAGAAGAGGCAGAGAACCATCGAGACTCCAATCGTGTTAAAACCACATTTCCAAATCAATGGAGAATCTTACCAAAACAGATGCCAAAACTCATAATAAATAGATTTAGACTCCCGCGACTTGGAAAAAATAGGGATTCCACAGGCCTCATTTTCTTCACTTCGACAGTGAGTTCTTATAGCGATTGGATCAAGGCGGGAAATCGGTCGATCTTGGCTCCCTTCTCTCATCGATCGATCGTCGGAACAACTTGCTTCGTGCGTAATCGTGGTTTCCGGAACATCAACGCGCGTGCATGCATGAATCATCGTCGTGCATCGGCAAGCCGGCCGTGTCAAAGAGGCCCAAAACTCCCCTATGACACGAAACATCCTATCAATAAAGCATGCCACAAGATTCCGGTTAGTGAAGGGCCGGCTACTACTGTAGATTGATGTTTTCACCCCCCGCCCCCGCGGCCCGCCATCTGCTGCCAGTAAAGCACAGTACGAGTACTGTACGTCTGAATAATGATGTTTCTCCGAAAGCCTGACACTACTTTTTCTGTATGTGCCCACTTTCGGAAAAACTAAAGTCCTTTCAAACTGTTGACAATTGAATACAAGCAGTACCACAGTAGTAAGACGAATGCTCCTAAAAGAGCCAACAGCGCACTTTCAGGAAACAACGGCACTCCTCCACAGCGTCAGATAGTCCGAAAGGCATATACAATAGATTTCTCCTATTTAACAACCGACGAATTTAGAGGACGCGGTCACGGGTTCACTACCGACCAAGAGTAGCATCAGCCGGCCATCAGCTCCAGGGACATATGTTGTAGCTGGCGGATCTAAAGACTGGATTCGTGTTTGCGACGAGCTTCGTCGAGACGACAAATAGAACATAGTGAAGCAGCTGCGATACATCACCTATTTCTATAAGTCTATTATCTCCTTATTGATTGATTGAATGAATAATAGAACATGACTATTAAAGCAGAAGAGGGTGATACGACAGCATCAACCACGCTCAAGCTAAGACTCCAAGAAGTCGTCGAGGCCACCGAAAACAATCGCTGTTGCGATTGTGGAGATGTGAAGCCAACCTGGGCTTCGATTTTGGTTCCGCCGCCCGGTGTGAAGAATCCAAAACAGCAACAGCGGCCCATGGGCGCATTTTGTTGTTTTCATTGTTCCGGAGCGCATAGAAGATTAGGCGTCCATATTTGTTTTGTACGAAGCATCAGTTTGGATGAATGTAAGTCACTTGTTCTTGCGTAATATACATAACTTGTGCAGGACGTACAGTATATGACATGTGAGAAAACTTCACAAACAAGAATGTTTTCTCATCCCCGTGGTCGTCCTTGATCATCCTTCACCTTCAGGGAAGGAAAGTGAAGTGGAAGCCATGGAGGCAGGTGGAAATGATCGAGTGAATGACGCGTTTGAAGCGAAATTAAATTCTAACGTCGTGATGGAAAAACCAAATCCCCAATCCGATTTGGAGGTACGAAATCGATTCATCCAAGCCAAATACCGCGAACGAGAATTTTTCGATGCCACCCGATATCACACCAAAGAAAAACGAAAAAAGTTCGATCCAAGTATTGTCTTTTTAGGCATGTCCCGAGAGAATTTGTTTTCCGCATCCAAAGCAGACTTGTATGAAGCCTTTTCGGCGTCCAAAGTATTTACTGGCATGTCCAAGGAAAGTTTAGTTTCGGCCTCCAAGGCGGACTTTTATCAAATATTGATGCAGTCGAAAAGTGTATTGTTGCCGCCGCCAGCAATGAATGATGGTGAAATAATGTCGGAGGAACATTCCAAAAAGCCACCGTCGTCCAGAAAAAATGTTGATCTTTTGCTTGATCATCGACCGGAAGACGATACGGATGAGTGCATCCAGGACCTGAAAGATAGTCCGCCCCAGGAAACATCATCATCAGAACCAACCAAGCCTTCTTCATCATCGACAAGGAAATCCCATAGTGCTTCCTCTTCGCGAAGCACCAGCAGTCGAAAAGGTGCTTCGTCGTCATCGTCCAAAAGCCCCATTCGAGAAGGAAGATCATCGTCCCGCCCTAGACAACAACAAAGAAGCCGAAGAAGTCATCATGGTTCGGACCATCCTTCCGAACAGAGCTCTACTGCAACGAGTAGTAGTATTAGTAGATCCAGCACAAGGCCATCCAATGATCCGTCATCCAGTGAATCCAAGAGCAGCACGACGGCTCCTGGTGGTTCGAGTTCGCGGCGAACCAGCTCGCGGTCGAGGCGCTCCCATGTGAAGGAATCATCAACATCTTCGTCCAATCGGATGCGGCGCAGTTCCAGTGGGCCCACTCTTGACAGCAAAGCTGATGCGGTTGACTCCTCCTCTTCTTCGCAACCAAAGATGCGTCGAAGTGGCAGCGGCGTAGGTTTAGTTGAGAGGGCTTCTTCCAGACCCCGAAACAGAGTGATGCGCCGCAGTGGAAGTGGTCCTTCGCTTTCGAACGAAGGCTCTTCTCAGTCACAGATGCGTCGCAGTGGAAGTGGCGCAACTCTAGGAGGAGGAAAGACTTCCCAATCGATGCGTCGAAATACCAGCGGGAATTATCTGCATGACCTTCCGCCTCCGAGACCATCAGGCCGACAACATAGCGTGGGCGCAACAGCGAATGGTAATGAGGAATTCCATGTGCTTTCACCTCCGTTGCCCACCGGCGGCTCCCTTACTCACAGTCTCACCACACGAGTTGTCGCTAGCAAATACGCCTTGGAGGAGTTCAGCACAACGTTGACGGGAGGGTCGTCGCCCCCTCAAAAGACGACGAAGAGGGGCAGAAAGATTAATGATCCGTTGAGTGTCGGTTCGAGCCATGGAACTAGTAGATCTCGAGGCCAGTCACACCGCTCAACCAAGTCCAAAAGTCCGAGGCGGCCTCTATCGGGACGTCGACTGCATTCCCAAGAACGTGCTTCCGAGGACGTGGACCTACCAACAGAAAGGGATCTCGATTCGCTAATATCGGGACGTCGATCTCTTGCCAGTGGTGATATCTCCGAGGACTTGGAAACGCCTGAGAGCAAAGGAAAGGATAGATCCCACATCATCAGTAGCCGTCGATCGCTTACCCGGAGAAATTCGTTTCATGATTTGAGGCGCCCTCCCTCCTGGCAAAATTCAGGGAGTGATGCGAGCACAGACGAAAAATCCGTCAATCCTACAATTCCCCTGGCTTTGCCACGCCATCTCAAGAAAAAGTCATCCCTTGACAGCCGGAGCGAGCACACGCAACTGAATTTGGCCCGACCTCTGTCTCGGCTTTCGCTCTCTAAAACCGAAGGCAACTCCGATAACCACCAGGCGCAACAAGACGAAGGAAAAGAGGAAACGACAGCTGTTCTAGGAGAGAAGCTTGGTCCTTCTACCGTGATACCAACGCATACCGGAACGCCCCGAAGGAGGCCTGACCCCTTATCAAGTCGGAGTGAACATGTATCGTCGTCTCGTTCTACAATGCATGGAAGGGCCAGTCTGAATGTTCCCGCTGCTTTGCCATCGCGTAATCTGCCAGAGCCTATCAGTAGGAGACGAGGAAGCTTGACATTTTCGAGCGACAAGAACAGTTTGGGTAGCGCCAGCACGCACGGAAAATTGAATCGAAAGAGAGTTTCAGGGGGTCAGTCCGATCAAGTGTTTCAGCTCTTTGCAACTTCAGCTTCGTCTGCTGTCAAGACAGGCGAAGACTACGAGACAGAAGGAACCATTAGCTGCTCATCGGACGGATCAGTACTCGTTGCTACCGAAGCCTTGTCTGCCGAAGCACGGCGCGCCCTTGAAGCATTAAAGGAGCTCTCGAAATAAAGGCTCCTTGGGGCAACTACCAGTGCGGGCTATCCAGTTTCAGATACAATCGTTGGATGAATTTAATAAATGCTAGCTAGAACAATTCTCTAGTGTTACAAAGATTCTATCAGGGTTATTATTTTTTCCTATCCGCCTGTAGTGTGGATGTGCTCGAAGAATGATACCCATCGCGTTCAGCCGCGGTCGTTAGTCGTTGATTTATTCGTGGGCTACGTATACTAGAGTACATATAGTAGATAGGTAAACATATTGGTCCAAACTACTACAGACAAAACACTTTCTAACGATGCCTTCGGTGCAACTGATCTTCGACGTCGTCTCGGTTCATCAGAATCGCATGAGTTTGCACTGCGCTTTCTTCATCTCCCAGCTCGACGACGGCAAACTCTGCTCCAAGAGCATTCTTTTTGTCGTTCTCGATCTCCTTCATGAGGCTATCGAATGTCATCATGTGCTTCATCATTCGTTCCGACATGGCCGCTTTCTCTTTGAAATGCCCCCTGCGGTCCTTTCCTTCGCCGCCCCCTAGGATGGAGCTTAGTCGGTTGGTGATGCCCAGGCCTCGTGTGCTGGTAGTGTCCACAGAAGAGACTATTGCATCGAATTTGTCTTGAACAGGTACCTCCTCACGGCGACGTCCAAACCATCGTTTTGACGGTGGCTCGCGAGGACTTCTGGGAGAGGCTGAATAGTGGTGGTCCAGATATCCTTCTGTACTGCGAGACGCGGCGGAGTCTCCTCCAAAATCCTTTGAGATTCCTCCCCTCCCATTTCTCATTCCACCACTTTGATCGTGCTCTCTGTTGTTTTTCTTCATAATTCCCTCAAGTGGCTTTTTCCGATCAGCCCCCCCACTGATCGACAACCTGTCGAAACTACCAATTGATGCTAAATCGCTTACCCCTTCTCGTCTTGATCCTCGTTGCCGTTGAATGAACTTTAGTTTCTCTTCTGCCTCGTGACTGAATTGATCGGCCCTGGCGAGCATTTGGCCCGGTGTGGGCTTACGTCGAGTTGCCCAAAGACGATTTGGCGTCACCGATCGTGAATGGGATGATTCTGCTGTAGACGAGGGAGTCTCTTGATGGCGACGATCCTTCGTAGGTGTCACGGATCTGGATCGTCCAAACTGCGGTAGACTTGATGTCAAAGATTTCATATCACGCTCCCCCGAGTTAGGGGTGGTTTGACCTTTCCAGTGCGAGCCTCCGTACTTCTTCAGCCCCTCGGGAGTTTTGGATCGGGATCTCCTCTTGGGTGGTCCAAAAGACAACGCCATCGGATCGGGACTTTTGGACCGGGCCCTGTGTAGCGATGGATTATTGTTGTCCGAGGAGGATGGACGATTCACATCAAATGAATACGATCTGGCGGTGTTGGAATGCTTGGGTGTCTCGTGGTGAAAAACGATATTGGTAGGTGTGGGCGGTTGCGGTTGTTGGAAAGTGCTACTTATCCCCTGTAGTTCTTCCCTGGGTGACTTCCGTCCCTCATAAAGTCGAGCGCGAGCCACCTTGTCATATGTGTCGCTTGCGTCGTCCCCCGTAATGTATTTGTCTTCCCATCCCCCTGTGATGGGAGGTGATGGTGAACACGAGGTGCACTTCGACGATCCCGCTTCTCGACTCGCCGCTAATACATTTTCACAGTCGCTTTCCGGATAAATTTGCTTTTTGGCTTCCGCTAGTGCCTGTTGAAGCCTTTGGGTTGCTGTTGTTGCAGCAATTGGAAGTTCGCCGTTGTTGGATAGACTAGTCAGTGCTGGGACCTCTGTGGTTGGATCCACGCTACCAATAGAGTTGCAGGATAGATCCGAGACCATTGCTTCGATTCCCCAGTCCGTGACACGTTTCACTTTGGTGACCGACGTTGAAGAAATACTGCTTTCATTCTTGCCGTAGTCTGCTGTTTGCTGTTGAACAAAATTGCGGTGTTGTTGCGGATGATCCAAAGCAGCCGTCAGTTTTTCACGGGCAGCGTAGTGATTTTCATCCCAAACAGCTTCTTCCCTTTCTTCATCTTGTTCGTCTCGTATCAGTGGTTTGTATTTAGAAGTTCCTGGGTCCATAATGGACGAGGCATCCGCCGACGAGTCAAAGTTCGAAGAGGAGGCCTCCATACTCCGAACCGTGTGCACAATCGCCTGAAGGCGTTTTCGATCCCGCTGGTCATATTCCCTCCGACTATGCTCAAATAGTCTTAGCCCACCCCTTTTCTTCTTTTTCTTCTCCTTGGGCTTCTTTGGTGCCCGTTTTCGTTCCGGTGTGATGGCCTTTCGTGCCGATTGAAACAACAATGATGATGATGGGGCAGACCTTTGTTTTTCCTGCTCGGCGTGCTGCTGATGCTGTTGTTGTTGAGCGTGATGATGACGATGAAGATGATGATTGTGATGCCGACTTGTAATATCCATCATCATCACCATGGGCGGTTCTGCTGCTGGTAACGGCGACTCTTCTTCTTCCATTCGTTTCATCTTTTTCTCATTCAAACGTTTCTTCTCTCGACTCGTTGCTGCCGCTTCCATCGATCGTGCCCTTGTTGTCGGAGTGATGGGTCGACTGGCGCCAATTCTTGACCGTGGCGACTTCTGGAGGAAGGTATTTCGTTTCTCAAAACTGCGTAATCGTTCTGTCGGAGTGGCGGCTCTTGGAATCATGCTGGGATCCGTGTTTTCGGAGGAATGATGATAATAATTTTTTGTGGTGTTTCGAGGTGTAGTGGTGGTACTACTACGGTTTCGGCTCATTGGAATAACGGATTTGTGGTTGTTGGATGCTGTTGGAGTGGTTCCTCCTCGACGAATGGTCGGTGTGACACCCCAGTCATCGTCGTCGTCTGGTTGATGGGCCGCCCGAGGATGAGAGGAGGATTTGATGTTGTTCTTTCTGGCTTTCGTACTGCTATTGTACAATAGTGCTTCTTTATCATACAATCGTTCACTTCGAGAGGGACCACTACTATTTTTGGGAGTTGTCGTTGCTGTCATCATTGCCTTGTGCTGTCGTCGTTCGGCTGCCAAGTCTACTGCGTCCAAGACACCCCGAGGGCCGACACATCCTCCGCTGGTTGCCATCATGGTTGTTGTTGTTATTGTGTATCGCGATAGGAACGGATATTAGGCGGTACTTTCCGGAACACACAACCAATGAATTAAAATTAATTGCAAGATAGTCAGTAAACTAGGGGCCAACCGACCGACCGTATGTTACCGTCCACTTGTCTCGTGTTGTTCTCTCTTCATACACTTCTTGATGTGGATGTTGTTTTTGCGAGTGCTCGATGGAGCCCCAGAAAAAGTGAGCGAGGCGGAAGTGGTATATGCCATATATATTTAACCGTTTTGAATAGTTTGGTTTGTTCGATTGGCGATTTATGTATGTTGGATCATAAGTAAACTTCCTTTTCGAGCCTGTCGACCCTTTTTCGGCCTACATCACCGAATATAATATTGAGCGCTCGCCGAACGCATCCTCACGAAATAAATAATCAATAAAATGTTGGGTCATCGCAGTCATTTCAGTCATTCGCATGTACGTAACTGTATGGGTACCGGTAGAGCCTTTTGGTAAGATTGATGGTTGTTAGCGTGTCCGCGCGCGCGAGAAGACAAGACGCACCGACAACGCCGGGCAAGGCAAAAAATCGCTCATCATCGTGATCTCGCCCACCGCAGATCGCGGCTGTGGCGCGTCCGGAGTGTTACCGGGGTAGGACATCAAAACTCAAAACCCAGCCATACTGGTACAGTACTGGTAATACTGTATGCACTGCACCTCTCGTGTTGTATTGTATTCATATTGTATTGTATTGTATTGTATTGGGTATTGTATTGGAAGAATTCAAATCAATCTAGTCTCCCAAGAACCATCCATCCATCCATCCATCCATCCATCCATCCATCAATCAGTCAATTAATCAAAAGATAATCAATCAATCATAAAAATCATGGGAGACTACGACTTGGGAAAATTGGACGATGATGCCTACAAGGTCGAAGTCTTGCGTACCAAATTGCTGGGAATCGCGGAATGTTTCATGTATCGATTGCCGACGGGTAGCCGAAGTCCGTACCGGTGAGTGTATGACTTGGTGTGCATGAATGGATGAATGAGATGTGTGTGAGCTGTGGATGGAGGATTGATTTTTGTTCCGTCCGTACTGGTTTTGCCCCGCCTCTACTGTGCTTGTCTCTCGCCTCTCTGTTGTGTGTGTGTGTGTGCGTGTGTACTCATTTGCAGCGATTGCTCTCCTACTACTACTTGACGCAGTGCCGAAGGCTGGCCCTTGACCAAACCGTTGCAGTGTGTCTCTCTGCGAGTCGAACGCCGCGGAAGTGCCCTGCTGTTGGTCTTCACGTATACCCACGGATCGCAGGGAAAGAACAAGCTCTTTGCCCTGTGTTCGATTGATCTTGTGGAAAAGGACCAGCCCTTGGAGCATTACGTCGAGGCCGTCTTGGATTCGACACGATACTTTGTGGTTCGGGTGACGGATGAAAAGGCGGGCCGAGAAGCTCTCATTGGATTGGGGTTCCGGGACCGGGAGGAAGCGGGAGACTTTCGAGCGTCTCTGGCCAAGTACGAGTCGGATATCGCTCGAGAACGAGCGGAAAAAGGATTGGCGATGGCCAAGTCATAAATCAACCAATCATTCGTTCAATGAATCAATAAATGGATCATCAACCAATCCAGCATGCGTCATCATGATATTATTATTATACTATGAAAGGACGGGATGAGGTATCAACATTGTTGGTGAATACGAACTAATTCTCCTACTCCAACGTAAAGAAGACAGTTAGAGAATTGGGCGGGTCCAAGTTTCAATATTTAAAAGTGTGTTATTGGGTTACCGTAGACTTGAATGAGAGAGTGAGTCAGTTAGTTGGTTAGGTAGTCAGTCTCACAACAGCTGCTTGCAGAGTACCCTGGTAGGGACTGCATGTACGAAGTATACTTCTCCCATTGTTGGTTTATTCCTCATCTTTCAGCAGCAAGCAATATTAGGTATAGTACGTGCATTGTACAAAGAATAGTCTTTCACTTTCAAATTTCGTTTTTAAAATTAATAGTAATTACTGGTAGGGAAATGTGTGTAGCCCAGCCCGGCCACGGAATGTCATGCAAGTCTGATCAGAAATCCTTCTTCTTGGTCTTTAGTACTGGTGACCTCCAGACGGGGAAATCAAGTTACGGATGCCGGATAACATCGACCTGCGGGGCGGCCTCTTACCGCCAAGCCCGAGTCTACCCCGTGGGGTGGACGTGCCACCACCACCGGCCTTGGGACTGGCGAGAGCATTTTCACTGTTTTCCTTGTCAATAGGAGTCTCTTCCTCTTCGTTCTCATCCTCAATATTCTTCTTTTTGTTCTCGTCGTTTTCGTCTTCAGTCACATCCGTTTTGGGGCCCTCGTCCTCGGTCGTTGGAACAAGACCTTCCTCGTTTTCGCTCGAGACGGATGATGCCACACCAGCAGCTTGATCTGTCGAAGGTTTGTTGTTGGAGGAGGATCCTCTACCAATCAAATCGCCAATGTAAACCCCTCGCTCTGCCTTGACAGTAGGCTTTTCCTGGATGGCAAAGCTATCACTGCTGGTACTAGGACCGTACAATAGTTCAGTAATTCTTCGTTGGTCGTTCTTGCTGTCCTCACTTTCGACCTTGTGCAACGTAGTACTGGCGCCTTCGTCTGGCTCGGCTCTATCCTGACCACCTCCTTCTCCGGTAGTACTAGTGGGCTTTTTATTGTTGCGCGGCGTAGGGGCAAGCACACGATAGCTTGCGACATCATCCTTCGGGGGATCCAAACGAGGGGGAGCCTCGTGTGTGTTGGTGGGCTCAATGTGAAGTGATGTGCCTGGAGCATCTCCACTGTTACTTTGCCTGACGACAGTATTATCATTCGTTTTCCGAGTATTGCGCTCTAAGCCAGCTTGCATACGAATGGCGTCAACCAAATCGAGTGGGACCGGGCGGGCAGCAGCAGCGGGATGCTTGCGACGAGACCTGCGATGAGGAAACGGGGCTTTCTCCACTTCCAAATTCGCTTCTTCCGCCTTTTTCTCCGCGTTGGACATAGCTTGCTCCAAGACGATGGTTGGGGTCTCTTCGGCTTCCGCATCGCCCTTTACAACACTATCCGACGGGAAAAGGGTCGACGGCGCGTTTTCGGCGTTTAGATTCGCTTCATATGCCCTCATGTTACCGTCGCTGATGGCCTGCTGAAGGTCTTTTTCGCCAGACTCTTGTTGCTCGATATCAAACGATTCTTCTCCAACGTGTTGTTGGCGGCCCTTATTGGCAAGTGCCTTTCGAGCAGCAAAGAGGCTGCTGATACGTCTCATAATCTTTGGTTGCTTGTCTGCTGGTTTGACCACATGATGATTCAACTCGGAATCGTCTTCATCTCGAATGTCAATACTCACTGATGGTTGTTCTCTTTCAATCTCTCCAATTGGATTGAGAACAGGAATTACAATCCTGGAAGGCTCATCTCCGCGATCGGTGTCGAAGTGTTTTCGTCCTCCGGGTGTCATGATGTGGGCGCGTCGGGGAGAGATGACAAAGTTGATAAGACTGTCCTTTCCAGCTTGTGTTGACTCTTCCGTTGGAAAAGCAAAAGCCTCCTCTCGGGACATTCGGGATTCCGATTGACGACTTTCGCTCTTTTCTGAATGATGCTGTCTTCCCTTGGAACTAGCGTGCTCAGGGACTGAGACTCCGCTTGATTCAGTTTCGCTAATGGCGGGAGAGGAGGCTTCCTCTTCTTGTTCCTCGACATCCTTGGACTGGTACGTCTGGCTTTCGGTGGCTTCGGTCTCAGCGACCGTTTCAACACCAGTATTGCCTTGGGTGCTTCGGAAATTGGTCGCCACACTGGCGGTCCACTGACTGATTGGAGTTTCCATTCTTCTGCTTGACTTCTCCTGCTTGGATTGTTCTTCGCTCTTTGAAAGTATATCTCTGGCACTGCTCTCATCCAAACTCAGACTTGCAATGGACTTCTTCTGCATAAGTTTCTTGCTTGGTTCAGAAGAAGAAGCCTCATCCCAATCACTTATAGATCGCTTCAGATTGCCATCCGAAGCACTAGGAGTGGCACCAGCCGACGAACGACTAGGAGCAGAAATAATTTTGGTGGCAATTTCTTTCGCTGGTTTCACCGGATTACGCTCAAATGCCACGCTTTGGTCCCAGTCAGATTTGCAGGTGTCGAGTGGGCGAATGCTTTCGATGCTCTGACTTTTTCCGACGACGACAACTTCTTCTTCTTCTTCTTGCTTCGTAGGCGCACTGTCAGCGGACTGACTCTCTCCACTGCTGTTTGAGTTTTTCTTGACAATATGATAACGCGAAATCAGACTATTTACGCCATTGGATGACTCGAAAGAATTAGAAGGGCCGTCCGTTAGGACACCAATCTCATTAGAATCGTCCTTGGACATTTCTTCTTGGATGACCTCGGTTTCCTCATCAAGAGATGTGGTTTCCTCTAGGATAATATCGGGAGCATCGTTCTTGGAATACTTATTGCGACGTAGTTTCTTGAGAAGACCCCATCCTTTCTTCCTCTTGTTAGGTGCTTCTTGCTCCTTCTTGGGTGGGCGGTTCTCTTGTTCGGCAGACGCAGGGGCCTTTTGGCTCTTGGATTCGGCTTGAGAAGCCCCTTCCTTCTTACCTGACATACTCGTACCCGAGTGGAATCTGGGCGAGAGAGAAATCCACTTTTTAGCAGAGGCTGGCATAGTGGAGAGGGGAGTTTTGATGTGGACATCAATCACTGGCAGCATTTTTCGAGGAGAAGGAAGGATGTTCTCGTTCGAATCATCAGCTGCGTCAAGAATCTCGTTCAAGGAAGAAATCGACATGAGATCCATGTTGGTGTAGCTCTTGGAAGGATTCGATGGGGCGGTATTCATCTCATATTCGGAAGTGTCTGACTTGAGACCCAAGGTGGAAATGGTATCGGAAGCCATAATTTCTTGAGACAACGACTCTTGAAGCTCCTGTTCAACATTCTTGGGGAAAATGGATTCGAGAATTTCCTTTGCTTTAACAGCATAGTTCGTTGCCGCGGACAGCACTCCTTTCCCCTTCGGCTTGGAAGCTTCCTTGTTCGACTGGGAGGGTGATTCGAACGACTGCGAGAACACAATCCTCTGGTGCTCGAATGCAGCATGCTCCCCGTTCTCGGCCAAGACGCTCAACACTTCTTCTAGATCAGGCGCCTCCTCCGGTGGAGTCATCAGGCGTCTCGCCGCAGTCGCAAGGGCGAAAGCACTCTTCGCCAACATTTCAGAGTCTTCGAGACGGTTTTCGCCTTCGGCTAGTAGGGCCTGATTCAAGAGTTGGCGAGCCTTCACCATATTCATTGCAGCCTCCTGTTTCACGTTTTCATCTACCAAAGTCTTTGCCCCTTCGTCGCTTTGCTGTGGAAGAAGAACGATCGTTTTCTTCGTTTTGATCTTTCGGACATGAATCTTTTGCAAGACTTCGGGCTCAATTTCTTTATCCTCTGGGATCGTGATCGCTGGAATAAGTTGACGGAGTGCTCCAAATCGGCTCTTCTTTTTTGGTTTCCCAGCCGCCGGTTCTTTTGGTTTGACGAGAACCGAGACGACCGTGCTCACATCGTCCTCACTCCATATTGCCTCCTGTCCTTCGGCGTATTCGGCTACTACAAGCGCAGGGTGATAAGTTCGCTCTGGTTCTTGGCGTTCTTCTTTGGCCGACGATGAGCTCTTTACGAGTTGGAGGCCGCTCACCACTTCCTCGTCTTCTTCCTCATCATCTTCCATCAACGACGTATCACGATTCGGCTGTTCATATCGGCTATCTTCGTCGTCATTATCGTCGTTGTCATTGTCATTGTCATCGTCATCGTCGTCATTATCCTCTTCATTATCCTCGTCTTCCTCTTCTTCCGAACGTGAAAGCATCACACTGAGGTTATCATCCAGTTTTGTTCCGCACTGCAACAACGCAAAGCCAAACGGACGACTTTTGGTTCGGACCACTTCGATGGGCACATCCTCCCCCATCGATTCCATTGTTGATGAGATTGTTCTAGTATTTTTTGTCTTGGTTGTTGTTGTATTGATTGATTGTTTGCTTGCTAATACAGTAATAGACTACGCAGTTGCACCGACAACGTTGTTCTTGTTGCTATCGAAGAATTGCGTTTTCGTGGCTTGGAAGTTTTTCGGTCCATGAAATCGCAGAAAATAGAGGGTCGCCAACCTCGTGTCATACACATGGAATATATATTTATACAGAATCGTATTTCATTTATTGCAAAATTATTATTTTTTCCGTTAGACTTACTTATGAGTTTTGAACCCGATTATACAACAGACACACAACAAGCCCACCGGCCGCGCGCTATTAGAACAGCCTGCCTGCTTACCGACCACACGCAAAACCTCAGTCCTCCTCATTCTGGATGATTCACGTGGTATCCAATCACGAATGATTGCTGACCCAGCCGACCCAACAGTACGCACAAGATACCGTTACTGTAAGTGTGTAGTCCGCGTAAGGTCGGATGAGCATAGAAGCCTTCTCTCTACTCTACTCCACTCGACGGGTAGTAGTAGGAGAGAATACGAATAGAGAGCTAGAGTAGAGTAGTAGCAGTGGAGAGTGTCGGCCGAAAGGAACGCATCGAAAGGAATGAAAAGACTGAGAGGAAGTTGTCATGTGTTTCAATACACTCTACTAGTAGTAGCAGGAAGAATTATTATTCAATATTGTCTCTACTGGATGCCATCCAAATACGAGGATCCTTCACCTGAAGGTCGACCTTCTTTCGGCCTATTGCCGGATGGCGCGAACGACTTCATCCCTCCTTGGGCGTTGCTTTTGGTAGAGGGATTGTCATCTGGTGGCACAAAGAAAGATGTTTCACCGCCAACTTGATTGGAGGAGGTGGCTTGCTTTTCCGTGGTGCTGGGCTGGTAGGTACCAAACGGATTTCCCTTGTTCCCTCCAAATGGAGAACTTGGCGGTGGTGGGGGTGATGATCCGGAGGCCCTACCAGTTGGCGAGGACGAGCCAAAGGGATTGGTGGACCCACTGTTGTCGGCTCCACCAGCACCGCCACTGCTTCCAGGTTGAAAGGGGGAACCAAAAGGATTCGATGTCGCACCATTGCTGCCACCTGCTGGTTCACCAAATGGAGAATTTGACGACGGCGACGCGGAGGACGAGCCAAAGGGATTGCCACTATTTTGTTGCGATTGACCAAACGGGGAAGTTGATGCTTGGGATGATGCGGCAGAAGCACCTCCATTCGGCGTGCCATTGCTATCGTTCGCAGCCGCTTCGGCATTTGCCCTAGCCCTTTCCGCGTTACTCATACTTTTCGGTCGATAGGAGTCAAAAGGATTCGTCGATGCAGCGCCGCTACCAGCTCCACCGAATGGAGAAGCATTCGAAGAACCAAAGGGAGAATTTTCTCGTGTCGATGGTGGAGGAGAACTGCCGTTTGGGGAGGAGGAACCAAAGGGATTTGTCGTGGCAGCACCACTATTGTTTTTACCTCCAGGTCCACCAAACGGAGAATTGGCGGCTTGGGCTGGTGGGGCGAAAAAATTGCCGCTTGGTTGAGAATTTGGCATGGCACCGTTGCTTGTGGCAGCCTCCGCGCTTTCCCGAGCCCTGTCGGCGTTACTTCTACTAGTAGGCTGGCTGGCACCATAGGGATTCGACGATGTCGCACCGTTAGCACCAAATGGAGAAGCTCCCTGCTGCGGTGGCGGCGAGGATGAGCCAAAGGGATTCGACCCTGTTGCACCACTTCCACCAAATGGAGAAGCTCCCTGTTGCGGTGGCGGCGAGGATGAGCCAAAGGGATTCGACCCTGTTGCACCACTTCCACCAAATGGAGAAGCTCCCTGTTGCGGTGGTGGGGAGGAAAAACTGCCATTGGGCGAGGTCGTTGAGCCAAAGGGGTCTGAGCCTCCGCTACTGCTGGCTCCAGACCCCCCGCCACCGCTTCCAGGTTGATAAGAGCCAAAAGGATTGGTCGATGCAGAGCCAAATGGGCTCGTGTTAGCGTTGTTGCTGGACCCTGTTCCTTCGCTCCCTGTGCCACCACTACTTCCATTTTGATACGAGCCAAACGGATTGGTAGCACCACCTCCGCCAGCACTGTTTCCAAATGGCGTGGATGCCTGTTGGGGCGATGCCGTCCTTGAGCCGCCACTAGTGGTCGATGAGAAAGGGTTGGTATCTTTGGGCTGGAATGGACTTCCAAGAGAAGTCGATCCGGAGCTTGGTGGTTTTCCAAAGGGCGAGAACGATTTCATTCCAGAGCCAGAAGACGACTGGTTTCCACTGGCTGACTGCATAGACGACGGTATATCCAGCGGTTTGTCATTTCTGCTACTAGCAGTATCACTGGGCTTGGAAGGGGTGGATCCAAACGGAGAAAAAGAATTCGGAGCAGCAGTATTAGCGGGGCTCCAGTTTTGTCCATTGTTCGAAGCCGGCGGGAATGTCCCTGGAGTTGCCTTCGTAGACGAAGTGTCTGAACGTGGTGTGCCTGAGAAGTATGATACCGATGGGGCTTGTGGCTTGTTAAATGGTGAATTCGACTTGCTCCATGATGATTCTGCTGATGAAGAACGCCCGGATATTGCATCCATGTATGATCCATTCGCATTTACTGCTTCAGCAAGATCTGGTCGAGCCTGCTGAGTCACCTGTCTTGGAGCATTGTATTGTGCAGGCTGGAAAGGATCAACCGGTTTTTGCATTGATGATTTCAAGGGAGCCTTGAGCCTAGTCGTCGATCTGACGGGATCTTTTGGAATAACGATGGTCTCTCGTCCACTGCTCGAGGACGGACCAGAGAACTGAGTTGGCTTCGATGACGCAGATTCCTCGGACTCGTCAGTAAGTCCTCCAGAATTATTATTATTTGTAAGCGCGGCAGCCAAAATGCCGGCTCCCGATACAGCAAGACCGGCCATAATCGTGGGTCCGTTCTCTCCGAATAAATTTGGTACTCCCATCGGTTTGGTAGCATCCGAAGGCACCAGTCCTCCAAACAACAAACGGTTGATGAAGGAGGAAGATTTGTCAGCGCCTTCCCTTGCGTTGGCAATAGCCACTTCTATGGACTGCTTCTCGGACGAGAGACGCTCCATGAACGTTTGCTTCGACGCAAGCCAAGCGGCAACCTTTGCCGATTCTTCCGTCTTGATCCGAGCGGCCTCTTCTGCCCAAGCTCTAGCTTCCACAGCCCAAACATTCTGATCTTCCTTTTCGGCCTTGATTCGAGCTTCTTCTTCTGCCAGCGCTCTGGCTTCCTCGACCCTGACGCTTGCTTCTTCCTTTTCAACTTGGATTCGGAGCGCTTCTTCTTCGGCCCTCAGCCTGGCGGTCTCCTGCTCTGCTTGGATTCGAGCGACCTCGGCTGCATTCTCTTGCTCGGCTTGAATGCGGGCGGCTTCGGCGGCCTTTTCTTGCTCAATTCTCAGTCTTGAGTCTTGGGCTGCCTTTTCTTGCTCTGCCACTATTCGCGCTTGCTCAGCTGCTGCCTCTTGTTCGGCCCTAATGCGCACTTCTTCTGCGGCCTTGATTCGGGCTTCTTCGGCAGCCCTTTCTTGTTGAGCTTGGATTCGAGCCGCTTCTTCCGCCTTGATACGGACTTCTTCGGCAGCTCTTTCTTGTTCCGCCTTGATACGAGCTTCTTCCGCCGCCTGTTCTTGTTGAGCTTGGATTCTAGCCGCTTCTGCCGCCTTGATACGGGCTTCTTCGGCAGCCCTTTCTTGTTCCGCCTTGAGACGGGCTTCTTCCGCGACTCTCTGTTCTTCTTCTGCCTTGATTCTAGCGGCCTCCGCCGCAGCCTGTTCTTCTTGCTGTGTCTTTATCCTAGCTGCGTCCGCTTCCGCAGCATTCCTCTCGGCCTCGATTCGAGCCTCCTTTGCCTTTTGTTCTGCTATAGCCCTCTCTTGGGCTAATTTTTGCTCCATCTCTGCCTTGGCCGCTACTGCTTGTTGCGCCGCCGCCACTTGTTCCGCGGCCTGTTCCTCCGCCACGGCATTGGCCGCCAAGACTTGCGATTCCCGTGTCTTGGCTTGTGCCGCCGTTCGCATCGCTGCCGCCAAATTCTGCGGACTGGCATCGGCGACGGCCCGTTCGGCAACGAGACGTTCTTGGGCCGCTTTGACTTCGGCCGAATATCTTGTCTGTTGCGCCTGTTGTTCCGCGAGTCGCAATTCTTCGAATCGTTGTTGGGCTGCCGCCATGTCGGCGGCCGCTTGGGCATCGGCCGCATCATTCTTTTGAATAAGGGCTTGTTCTGCCGATTTGGCTTCCAGGACTTGTTGTTTTGCCTTTTCGAGTAATAAATCGGAAGATGTTGATGTTGATGATGATGTTGATGTTGATTGAGTGGTGGGTGATGTCTTGGTGGCTGTAGTAGGATCCGCGGCAAAAAACATTTCTTCTTCTTGTTCCGCCAACGCCAATATCTCGGCCTCTTGTTGTTCGGCCAACTTGAGCTGTGCTTCGAGTTTTTGTGCCCATTCTTCCGCCTTGATAGCTTCGGCTCGAATGGCCAAGGCACGAGCTTCGGCTTCTAAAATTTGTTCTCGTAAATATGGCAAATCGACCATCACTTCTGTACTTGTACTACTACTAGTAGTACCATCACCATCACCCATCATCATCTCGTTGTTGTTGTTGCTATTCCCCAATGATGTTGTGATTTGTTGATTCATCAATAATGGTTCCAAATACTTGGCATTTCCTAAATTCAACGCTTGCGATGCGACAGCCGCTGCCAAACCCACTGCCGCGACTCCTCCCAACAGTGGCTAATAAAATAGATGAATAATAATAATAATAAACCAGTAGCAGCATGAAAGTAAGGAAGGAAGGAAGGAAGAATGAATGAAAGAATGAAAGCAACAAAAGAAAAAGCAAACAAAAAATAATATGTTAATCAATCACTGTCCAATGATAAAAGAGCAGCAGCAAGATAGATATATCCTCTGTACCGGCATTACTCACCGCAAACGCTCCACCTAATGGCGAGTCTTCAAACAAGGAGGCGCCATCGTCATCATTACTATCGGCAGCAGCAGGATCTTCTTGTTGTCGCTTTTCTTGTCGCGATTGCAAGGCATTACGACCGACCGCGAGTGCACCGAGTGTGACGACTGCCGCAGCCGGAATGCCCAACCCTTCGATTTGGGCTTGCAGTCGTTGCGAATCTTCCAACGCTTGTCTTGCTTCGGCTTCCAATTCCAATCGTCTCGCTTCGACTTGTTCCAATTCCTTCAAGACTTGTTCTCGTGCCGAATACGCGTCTCCGGGATCCAAATTGTATTCGGCCATTTTAACAATATTCTTCTTCTTCTTGTTGTTGTTGTTGCTTCTTCTGCTTCTTCTGCTTCCTCTGCTTCTGTCGTATCTACTGTTTGACGAGAGCAGCAGGGTATTCGGCACAAACGCATCGGCACAGCGCGACGACGACGGAGACGACGACGCCCCCGCCATCAACAACACGGCGGCCACGGCCACGGAAGGAAACTTCATGAGTGTTTATGGGTTGCCTGGTTACTTTCTAGCGAATAGCGATAGAAGCTGGTGATGATGATGGTGGTGATGATGATGATGGGTGCCAAAAACGCAAAGCGTTAGATAGAAGAGAAGATGATGATGTTGATGGGTCGTTTTGCGTTGATGCGGGCGCGCTATTAGCTGATGGGCGGAACGATTGTTGATTGGAGGATATTTACCATTACCGGTACATTGTACGTGTACTTCATGGCGGGAAGATTTTTATTATTTATTTTTCAGCGACCGAGCGACCGTGCATTTCGTAGAAAGCCATCGGAAGCTGATAACCCGATAGATACTTAACAACATGGCAGAATGACGTACTTTGGCCATAAGACTTTCCGAACACACCCATCAAATATATTATATCTACGTGGCTGTAGACAGAGCAATGATGATCGTTGGATACAGTACTACTTCTTGACGTCACATCATTTTGGCGCGAAAATCTCGCGCAGTTAGTGCGAGAAGATCTTCGCCTCCTCCGCATATCACGCATACACAACAACATCAACAACAACATTCATGATGGTATCAATAAGGAGGAAGGTACCGATCTTCCTGCTTGCTTGCGTGATCGGCATCGATCGATCGATCGATACAACTTTCAAAACTCATCTCGACATGACAACGACGACAACGACGACGGCGACGGCGACGACGAGGACGACGATGATGATGATGATGATGCCAACAACAGACAGGATGGTCTTTGAACGATGATGCTGGTGGCGCCTCCTCTGGCGAAGATGAGATGATGATGCATGATGATGATGCATGATGATGTCTCGTCCAGACAAGCAGTGAGTTGGGTACTAGTTTTGATTTTATGTTTGTAATGCTGGTGATTCTTTTTCGATCGGCTATGCTTGCTTGCTTGCTTGCTTGCTGGATGGATGGATGGATGGATGGATGGTTGCCCTGCTCTTTGGCAGCAGCAGCAGCCCGCCCACCCTCTGTACTTTGATGAGCGAATGAACAAATCTTCCCCACCATTCGTTGCATCACTCACAGGGGGGAAATAATTATAACCTGCACCAACAGCTTGAGGATAGTGTAATTTGTTACTATCGATCCTCGAGTATAGATGTTTCAGGGAACAATGATCCAGCAATCCAGCAGCCAATCCATCAATATAGGTATTGAAGAAATTGTCGTCTTTGTTCTATTGGATACTCACCGCTGCCATCCTGCTGTACACTGTTGTGGTTGTTGCGGTTGTTGTGGTTAGTAGGAGTACTTGTGGTGGTACCTCCTGCAGCTGTCAGGCAATATTCACACAGACGAAGACAGTATCGTCATACTACCCAGATACTACCTCCTGGCTGGTACGCAGTGCTGTATAACTCTTCCCGCACACCACCACCTACACCTACTACAAACCACCGCACCAGACGAAGACGAGGGAGGGGGGACAATTACTCAAGAATCCACGACGAGGGACGAAATACTAGTCAAACTCATTATACAGTCCTCCTTGTGGACTGGAGCAGGAGGAGTCTAGCAACTACTCGTATAACTCTCGTCTCCAACTCTAGCACATAATGGTTGATTCGAGCCTCACATCACACTACAGTACTCTACTCTCTTTACGCTCTACTACCGGTAGTAGAGAGTACTACTAGTAGTACGGTAGAGAGAGAGATAGCAGAGAGGGTTCCAATGCCTTGCCCTCCCGAGCTGAAGGGGCGACTGACAAGTGAAGCGAGCTTCGATTGCGTAGACTTCGTACCGGTACCTGGTACTGGTATACTGTACAGTCAGTACGCAGTACGGTAAGCGGAACCCAGCGGAATTTGAGCGAAGAAATAATGATGCGGGTTCTGCCGTTCCTCAGTACTCACATATATTATGGCAAGACTTGGTAGAAATCGAGTCGATAGGCAGCAACCCAATTCGTCATCCAGGGACACGTAAGCACATGTCAATCATTTTTTTGAAATCCCATTGGACAATATTTGTCGCATGTTCAGCTTCTTTAAGCAATCCAATTTAAACTGCCGGAATTCGAATTCTTCTTTTGTGCATTCGTTAAGTAAGTGAACTTTCGCTTTGCGTTGGAAAGCCTGACGTGGCCATGTTGTTGAATGAGAACGTAGCGAAAAAAAATAATGGTCCGTCAGAAAGGTTCTGTTTTTGTTGTTGACGAAGTTGGATCGCTCAAAGGAAGGCTGACCCATCATCATCATCATCATCATCTTGAGTCCATCCATTTATTTCGTCCCCACGACATCGTTCTATCCATCAAGCCAAGTTCCTCAGTCACCATTCTTGATATCTCGAGATCACGACAAAAGTTTCCTCACAATACTTCCCATCAACATCTCAAAAGCATCATGCCTGGCTTCTACACTAGGAAACTATCCTCGACCCAACGGATTCGGCAGTTGGGGTCCATGAGTCGAACATCCTCGTCCTCGACAACTTCTTCTTTTCGAAGCGGTCAAAGTAGCAGAAGTGTCAAAGGGCGAAGGTACTCAAACGAACGATCATCATCACGACGGGGATCACAATCCAACACGCCCAGCAGCCTGCCATCCTCTGTCGCAACGGAAACATCCTCAACCACTGACGAGTTCCAAGACTCGTCCGCATGGGGCCACTTTGTGGACATCAATCCAGTTTAAAGTTCAATCAATGTTGACACCATACCGTCGGATGAATCATCCTGCCCATGCTGGGTTAGACGATGATGATGCCGACTTTTTTATTTCACCAGACCGTCCGCGCCGGACGGCAAAAGTACCTGGTACCAGACTGTTGTTTGGTACATTTCTCGTACTCTACTTTTATACAACCTTCGCTACGCTACTGCTATTACTGCCATTCGACCTTTCTTACTAATGAGAAGCGCCACAGCTCTACTACTCCTACAAGCTAAACCATAACAATATTAGAACATTGTCGCCTTCCAGTCCTTCCGTATTATATACACTCGTACAATTATCATCATTTCCTCGGCTGCGTAGTTCATATGGGGGGGGGGGGGGGACGAGGGACAAGTAGTCATCTCTTCTGCATCTTTTCATTACTACTCCTTACTCTATCCATTATGCTGTAATATGATACCGGTATGAAATGATGTACTCCCGAGTTGGTAGAAGAAGCAATTGCGAGTACCAGGTAGTCTACCCAGTGGTGGAGGACGATATAGTATGCGTACTTGCATTGATAGTATGCTGCTGCAATCCTACTCCTACTGGAGGTCAACATTTTGCCGGCCTTCTTCGAATTTCGTTTCCTCCTATTGATCATGACGACAGTCGCATGATGAAACAAGCAAGGTGAGATGATGTATTGAAGCCCCGCCCTCCCCCTGTCAGAACAAGTCATCCGCCATTGGTGCTTCATGATCTTCTTACCCCTGTCGTGGCAACATACCAGGCCTGGTCCAATCGATCTTTCACCGGAGTGCGTCGGCCTTCCTCGCTCATACCACAACTATGGGCGACGACCTCTCGGATCTCTTCTCCCAGGATTCGTAGTCCCCTCGCTCGAGCGAAACGAACACGCCTCGAGACACTCGAATCTCTAACCAGCTTCCATGATGTGGCTTCCACGAGCTTCCAAATATCCAAATGGTTGTAGCTATCGGCCAAGCAGACCAAGCGAGACATCATCGTATTGAACTGTTCTTCCTCGTCATCAATATTCTCGTCTTCATCTTGGTCGTCTGCTGACGATGATGGCTGAGCCACTCCGGCCGACTCCTTCAAAAGTCCAAATAGATTCCCCAGCATCCGCAACTTGTGCCGAGTCTTGGCGAATGTATTGCGACCCCACGCAAGCACTCCCCATGACCAGCTCCAGGGAGCCAGCCAATGAAATCCACGAAACTGGCAGGTTGTTCCAATGAGTGCTTCGCCAAGCGTATCGAGCAGCGTCGGATCTACTTGCATATTAGTAGCAGTAGTACTGGTAGTACTACAAATCAGGCGATGAGCTTCTTCCTTGCACCAGCGTCGAAAGTCCTCTTCGGACATGTCACCTGAGATAAATGGATCCATGCAGCTCCGGAGATGGATAGCGACCTTGGTCTCCCGCAGTTCGGAACGCAAACTCCACGATGCCACCGATTCGATCACCCTTCTCACAGTTTGCCGATAATACTGCCTGGCGTGTAGACCAGTTTCATCCCCAGCATCATCATGGTGGTTCGCCTGTTGTTGTTCTTGTTCGGCAAAGAGTAGCAGATAAAAGACTTGTTCGACCAATGTCGTTAGAAAAAGTCGACCAACGTACGGCTCCAGTGCTTTGGATTGGAACAACGTGGAAGCAAAAATGTAGGGGTCAAATGGCGCCGGACTACCAACTTCTACTCCATGGTTTTCTACCAAATCTCCCCATTCGTCGTACAGCGCCCGCCGAGAATCCTCGGCCAGCGTCCGATAGGCCTTGTGCACTTGATCAAATCGTTGGGCAGCGTCCTCTTTTTCTTGTTGATGGCTCCCCTTGCAGTTGCTGTTTTTGTTGTTGATTTTGTCCGGATGAACTTGAAGGGCCTTTCGGTAGTACGCTCGTTTGAGCTCTTGCTTCGTAAAGGAGGTGGGAACTCCCAGCAGGTGGTAGTATTTTTGTGGTTTCCCACCATGGAACAGCTCCAACAAACGACCACGTCGCTCGTTCGCATTGCCTTGCAATTCGTCCTGGTACCGGTCTAGATCAAAAAGCACGTACTGGCCCGTTTTCGGATTCCATGCTCGATCGGTCGTCATGTGCCAGCACGATGCTTCCAAGGATCGAGGCCACTGACACAATCCCCAAGCACATTGAAGGAGCGCATTCCCGATGCCTAGTCCGATGGATACTAGCCCCAATGCAATTCCAGAAGCTCCTACGCCGATGGATAATTGCCAATAACCACCCGAGAGTGCCAGGGATAAAATGGAGAGTGGCAAGGTCGCAGCCAGGCTGCTCATACCGACAAGAAATCCCAGGGCGGTGCTTTTGGAAGCCTTGTAAACCGAATGGAATATTCCGCGAGGCTTGGGATTTGGAAAGAGAACTTGGAGGGCCTGATTTAAAGTATCTTTGTCGTTCTTCCATAATTCCATCCACAGCGGCAGCGGCGCCTGATGGTCTTCCTGATGCGGGGCATCCTCCTCTTCTTCTTTTGGATCAAATTCTTCCTCGTCCGAGCCATGGTCGTCGTTGGCATCATCTTCGTAGCGATGATAGTCGTCGCTGCTTTCGATCATGAATCCATTATCATCATCATGATGTTCTTCTTCTTCTTCGAATTCCAAATATTGGCAACTTTCCTTGTTCGTCCAATCACCACCACCAGCAGTAAAGTGTTCATGATCCTCTTGTGCCCTGTTTTTGACGAGAATGTTGTGATTGTGATTTTGATTTGCTGGCTGCCCGTATGCTGTGCCCGACTGATGATGATGATGTCCATGTCGAGGACGAGCATATGGTTGAGGTCTGTGGTGATGATGAGGGCGAGGTTGCTGTTGTTGTGCTTGTACTACCACCACCGCCAACGCCAGTATGATGGCGAGGAAAACAACAACAGCATGATGATCAATAAAGAACCAGCAACCACGCATCATTATTGTCGCCGCAATAAGTTTATGCGGCTGCGATGATCTTGCAAGATAATAGAATAGAATGATAAAAGTGCGTCGACGGAGCAACACAACCCAAATTTGTGTTGAGAAAAGAAAATAAAGAAGTGGTTCTTCTGCTCTCCTTTTACTATGCGATACTCCGCAAACTCACCCATCATGTTGTCAATATATAGGTGAAGGGGGCGGAAAGGGCCATACCATCGGTTGGAACGAAATCTATCATCCAGAAAAAAGCAGTGCGTCTCTCTCACCTATCTATCCGACACATCATGGTGTTGTTGTACGGTATTTTTAGTGGGATCAGGAATCAGGGCAAAGGACATAATATTGAGTATGATGACGAGCAGGTAGAAAGGACCCGCATCATACACAACATCGTTTGGAACGAAATCTACATATTCTCCAGAAAAAGAGCAGTGCTTCTCCGTCGTACGGTCGGTATCTATTCGACACAAAACGCACAAGAAGGTGTTGTTGTGCGGTATTTTATATGAGTGCGAGATAATATGCTTCATTCAGAAGAAGACGAATCTTCTTTCGCGCCAATATTTGTGTGTTTGACTTACAGAATGATATCGCAGTACCACTCCTGTACAGTACCTGGTACGATACTTGGAGAGAGTACAAGGGGCCTTCTTTGAGCCGAGAGGTTAGATAGATAGGAGAGGTACGATTGTTGCTATTGGTGGCTAGAATAGGTCTGTTGAAGAGGGACTTCGATCGGAGGAATCCAACACAGAACGAAGGACAGACGCTAGTGATTCGATCAAGGACGATTCGCTCGCAGGCGAACATGGATGATTGACATGGATCTTGGATCATGCGATGTCTATTGCGATTGATGACAACCTTGGGTGTGATAACATCTAACACGTCTTGAATTGTGCCGCGAGAATTTACAGTCATTGACTATGTGGATTCAATTCTACAATAAAGTCTGAAGTCGTTCGTACAAGTATTTCGATTACTTTAACATAGGTCCTCATGCCCACGCAGGCCACCGAGGGAAGTTGGTAGACTTGCCTCCTGGCAGATTGTTCGTAGGTTTGGCGAATTCGCCGCTCCTTTGCCGAATCCATCAAGAAGCTTGCCTGACACAATATCCCCCAGGGCGGGTGGGTGGGAGTTAAAAAGAAGTAAGAGTATATTGTTTGTTTCTTGCAGCAAAATAGTCGGCGGTGCGGGACAGCAGACTTCTGATGAGAATTGTGAGATGATCTTGTTTTCATCTCACTCCGTAACTTTTTGCTTGGATCTTGTGTTCTTGGATCTTTTGGATCTTGACACCAGGTGTCTCGATTCCTTTAAGTATCCATTGTTCTAGGAGGAATTAGTAAATATCGTTTCTGGCAACTTCCTGACCATTTTGGGAGTGAATCCAGGATTCCGTCGAGAGCACTTGTCTTCCACGCGGAGCCAGTTTGCGGTGCTCTCAGCTCGTGATTGACTTTTGTACCAGGCCTACGGCACATTTTTACTTGGGGCAGTCCCCAAGCACCGTGAGAGAACCCCAAAATAAAATGGAATCATGGACAGTTAAGTAGGAGAGCGCTATGAGAACAATAGGAGAGCGCTGCTGTGAGAACCCTACAAGTACCAACGCACGGACCACTGCTCATGTGCAAGGGAGACGGCCCGCAAGCAAGCTGAGAACTCTGGGCAATCCTTGCGTTCTGTACTGTACATCGTATAAAAATACGGTAGAAACAAACAAACAAACAAACAAACCACACTCCTGGCGCGAACCAGAGCAAGACCACGCAGGCGGGTGGAACGGCCCCCATGCAGCCAGAGAACCCAAGGCAACACAATGGTACTTGTACTTAAGTACGATGGCAGATGGCATTGGTAGCGTTGGCTTCTTTATGCGAACTCAAATCAAAGTCAGAGAACCCAAAATAAAATGTTAAGTAGGAGGGTCCTTAAATGGGCCGCTCCTGAAACTGTCAAATAATACCCAGTACGGCGCGGTAGTCAGCGCTATGTAGCGGTACTGTACATCCATCGTGTTAAAAAAATACGGTACAAATAAACAAACCGCAACAACTACTTGAACAAGATCACAAATAATAACTTTGAAAGGCAAGAATCATCAATCCAATCGATAGTCTAGCGATACCGTTATCTACTACCGGTATACCATGGACAACGCAACGAGATCGTTCAAGAAAGCAATCACGTTCAATAACGCTGGAGCAAAGCATCTTGAGCGCGAAGATTTCAAGTCGGCTCTCAAGGCGCTCACAGTAGCCTTTCTCTGCTTCCAAAAGACGTACAATTATAACCGACGATTTGCGCCAGCGAAAGAAAGGCACGCGGCCGTGTCGAATTTCAATATTGATGGATGGATGCAGAAGATGGCGTACAGTGAAGATGACAAAGTCGTCGTCTACCAACATCCTATTCAAATTCCCGAAACCCTCGAGTCAAGCATCGAATATTGCAGCCTCGTGTCCACAGCGATAACGTTCAATCTGGCCTTGGCGAACCACCTGAGTGGAGTTCAATCGAAGAACAAGGCAACGTTGGAAACCGCCGCACGTTTGTACGAATACGGGTTCAGTTTGGAGCGAATCCGAGGCCGTTTCTTTGTGTCGCCTTTGTTTCTCGTATCCATCTTGAACAACTTGGGGCATCTCCACCGAACCGTCGAGGATTTGGACCGATCTGCAAAGTGTTTTCGGCAGCTATTATCGACTTTGCTTTATCTGACTCAAGTCAGAGGTGCCAACCCCAAGGACTTGGAAGTATTTTTTGGTAACACTTCCCTTGGTCTTTCGCACAATTGTTTTCAATGCGCCGGTGCGGCATGAACAAACAACAACAACAACGCCGCGCCTTCTACTCGTGGCTGCTGGTGGATTTGTTACTATAGCAGCAACACTATTTCTTGTTCAAGGCAGCTAATTTTGCGTCTAATTTTCTATTATTTACGAACTACATACGTCTAGTATTACCTACTAGACTACGAATGCGGAATAATAGTACCATATTTGGAGCACCATAGCAGGGAGAACCGTAAGAAGGGAGGAGTGTCCCGCTTAGTAGCATCTACTAATAGTAGTAGTCAACCCATCAAGAGTAATAGTGTACCAATTCATTCAACTACTACGAAGAACGACCGGCAAAGTATCGGTAGTGATTCGCTACTAGTAGAGTAGAAATAGAAAGTGCTTGTGCTACTCTACAGGTAGTATGGTGATATGGATACATGAAGTACGAAGTAGACTGTACAACAAAAGCAAATACCGGTACAGAGGGGGAATCTCTGGGGGAATAAAGAGGAGCTAGGATTTATTATTTCATACTCGGTACAATAAGCAAGAGTGTGCGGTTCTCTGGGAAGTCGGAGCTTGCTTGGTGGTTCTCTGGGAAGTCGGAGAGCTTGGTCGGAGTTGCCGGACATTCTGACACCGCACAGACACGGGTAACGGATCTAAAGTACGTACAGACAGACAACCAGGACAGATATGATCATGTCGGTTCGTTGCGCGCCAGCCAGCTAATCCCCCGAGCGTAAGTACGATCGCACATAAGTGGTTCGACGCTAATTACTTCAAATTCCAGCGAGGTTTGTGCTCGACGGGCGTAAGTTAATTAAGAAGTAAGACGTCTCACATTCCCAAATAATGCCTAAGTACACTATTCCAACCGTTGTTTTATGGCCGACGCCGTAAACCCTCAGAGTATCATCCATCATCCCACAAACATGGATCCTCCACATGTTGTTGTGGTCGAGAGAAATAAGAACAAGAGGACGACGCAGCCCAAATAATATCTCAAAAGGAAAATCAGAGCAACCATGAGCTCTTCTGTCAGCACACCTAACCTTACAAGCAAATTCTCCCGTAGCTCTTTAAAGAAAGCTACGGGGCACACAGGTACTACTTCTGGTGCGAGGGTCCACAGTCGGGAGGAGGAACTTGCCAGGGCCACAAACAAGCGTTTCAACAGTGAATCCTGGAGAAAGGTGACTCGGAACTACCGAGCTTTCCCCACAACCACCAATTCTGTCACTGGTGGCTCTAACTACAACGGCGGTACCTCGAATACGCAAATCTTATGTGCACTCTCGAGTCTAACTGAAGACCAGGCATTCCGAACAGGCTCCAGCGACATTCCAATATCATTGCCGAGGTCGTCAAGCTATGCCGGCAGCCACCACTTCTCTGGTGCTCACGCGAGTCCCACTCTGAGAAGACCCATTCGGCCGCACATGTCGTCTGCGCATGATGGGCCAACACCGTTACTTGGCCGTGAATCTCCTTATAAACAATCGTCAGCTGCGGCGAGAATACTACAAACTTCGACTTCGTCGACTGCGAGTTCTTCTTTTGCTGCCGATGAAGATGCCTTTCATGACTGCAATACAGGCCATCCTGCACAGCAAACGCAGAATAATATGAGCTCATTAAGGCAGCCCTTGGCGAGTCAGTCACCGGGGCGGCCGAGTTTGCGAAGCGCTGCGGGGCGTGTTCCCAGACTTCCAACTCGCGGACTATCGTCCGGCAGTTCTATTTCTATCAAGCAATCACCACTCGAACAAGGAAGGCACGGGGCGAATGGATATACATCAGCCAAGAGAAACCGCCCTGCATCGCGTTCAAATGGTGTGATTGGCTCTTTCAAGGCAGTATTGTCCGTGTTTTTCAAGTTCTTCAAGCTTCTTCACTACTTGTTGATGCTTCCAGAAACCATCAAGCAATATTTCACCAGGCCCCGCTGGTCAGCCAGAGGGAAATGCATTCTGATTACCGGGGCATCGGCAGGCATTGGGGCTGAGATTGCTCGCCAGTACGCCGCTCAAGGAGCCAAAGTTGCATTGGTGGCCCGAACGTCTGAAGATTTGTATCGCGTAGCGGAAGAATGCCGCGAGCTTGGCTCGGGAAAGGCCCTGTACTATGCTGCGGATCTTGCCAATCCTGTCAGTATCAAGCTCGCCATGAAGCAAGCAATGAAGGACTTTGGCCATTTCGATGTTGTCGTCTTGAATGCAGGACGAAGTCAAGGGTGCTACTTTGAAGAAATCAAGGACCCTTCACAAATCGAGAACATGATCAAGTTGAATGTGAACGGTGCCATCACTTGTCTGCACTACGTACTCCCCGAAGTCCCAAAGACCTCAGAATCTCGGATTGTTTTCATCTCAAATACGGCCGGCATCGTGGCTGCCCCTTATCAAAGCGTCTATAGCGCGACAAAGCACGCCTTATCAGGATTTGCCAACTCGCTGAGAATCGAGTTGAAGACCACTTACGGACTGGAGTCCCCCAAGATCTGTCTCGTGAGCTTGCCAGAAGTGTCTGGAACGAGATGCAATACGAACCGTATGGACATGGGGGCCAAACTTCCTCCAGCCAAATGGTACTCTTGGGCAGGAATGCCCCTTCCACAAGCTGTCTACAAGCTCATCCCTGCCGTTGCTGCTGGTAAACGGGAATTTGGGCCACCTTCTAAATTCAATCTTTGGCGGTCACTTTATGCCGTCTGCCCTGACTGGGTCGATGCATGGATGATGAAATCCATTCAAAAGACCCACTATCGGCCTTTGGAAGAGAAGAATAAACAAGTCTCGTCATCGAACGCACAGAAGACGACCGCGTCGACTCCAAACAACAAATCATGGGCTTGCTAGTATAAGCCCCCGAGACCAAATACTAGCTAATACAAGCTATCCTTCGTAGTACATGCTAATGTTCGTCTATAGAATTCATAGAGTACACTTGCAAATAACTTCTTCACACCACCGTGGGTAGTAATTCCATTTGATGTCTGGAGCGACTCTACGGATAGAAGGATTCTTCTCCAGCAGTAGATCTTCTGATGAAGGATCCACGCTTTTAGCCGAGAAGTGCTGGTTAGGATGGAGGCCGCTGCCTCGCACGTGAATCATCTAGTCCATTTAGTCGACCGGCTGACGCACTAACTACCTACATCAGTCAGCTCTATCACCACAAAATGCTTCGGACCTGCATGCGTCGTCTTGCCATTCTTATGCGCTGACTCACAACTCTGGTACAATGATGATGTGAACGATATGAAGATAACCGCATTGTTTGGCAAGCATCAACTTAACGAAGGTAGAGCAGTAGATTGACGCACATCTTCATAGATGTTGATGAGGACTGGCCGATCTCTTTTCGCGTCGTTGGCTGCTCATTCGTTCAAGAGCAGTGTCAATTGGAACGGTATTACTCCACTTGCGGCATCGGCAATGATGTCATCTTCGTTTTCCTCCTCCGCAACACCGCCAACATCGCCTCCGAGCCTACGGGGTGTTATTTTTGATATGGACGGGACGTTGACCAAGCCCAACCTTGATTTTGGAGAAATGTATCGACGATGTGGCGTCGATCCAGCCTACGATATTCTGGAACGAGTCACGAGCATGCCTGCCGATGAGCAACAGCGAGCACTTGACATTATTGAAGAAATGGAAGAAGAGGGTCGACGGACACTGGAACTCATGCCAGGAGCACAGGAACTGATCCATTGGCTTACTGTTCACAACATCCCAATGGCTATTGTTACCAGAAATACTCAAAAGACGACCGACGTCCTGACCAAGGGAACGTCATTATTTTCGACCAGCGGCAGTCAGTTCTCTACAGTCATTGCTCGAGATGCCGGATATCCCCCCAAACCCGATCCGACAGCAATGTCGGCAATCGCGAAGAGTTGGGATATTGAGCTACCCACAGACAGTCTGCTGATGGTGGGTGACTCTCTTGCGAACGATATCGCCTTTGGCAAAAATGCCGGCGTGAGGACCGCCCTGCTGGACAGTGGTAGACGGTACCAAGAAATCACGGCAGGCAAAGTAAAGCAAGAAGATTTTGATCAACTCTCCCCGGATTTTGTCATGGAAACGCTTTGGGGCCTTCCTCGTCAACTTTGGAAGGAGTACCATATTGATGGTCCACTAGGAAGTAGTCAGCCGAGCATACCCAAAGTCCAAGCACCAGAACCAAAGACTCCTTTGGCCATTGCAGCTGCAGGTGGGGACGTTGAGGCACTCTTTCAACGAGTTTCTTCTTCTTCTGATTCCATCCATCGGCCAGACGAAAGTGGAAATACTGCCTTGATATGGGCGGTAGAACGGAATCACGAGCAGGCCGTCCAGATTCTGTTATCGCATCCCGATATTGATGTTGACCATCGCGGATTCCTGGGAGCCACCGCGGTCTCTCGAGCTGCTCGGAGAGGATTTGATGCTGTTCTAAAGCTCTTGATTGAAAAAGGAGCCAACTTGGACATAGCCAACGACAAGCTACAATACCCTTTGCACTTTGCGGCGTTCCAGAAGCACAAAAGTACGGTGGAAATCCTGGTAGAGCATGGTGCAAATCCCCTCGTTCTGGATCGAAAAGGCCGTACCCCAGCACAAGATACATCCGACGAGGAAATAAGAGAATTGCTACTCGAAGCAGAATCTAGAAATACAATAATGTCATAGAAAGCAAGCAAGAAAGCAAACAAGGTGATCCGGAAAAAAGGATTCTAAAGTAGTGTGGTTTAAGTTTGTTATTATTTGCGCGAGAATCATGCAATATTTACAGAATGATGTCGCCCACGGCTATATCCGTGGATATAACAACTCAATAGCAGCCAAGGAAGAATGATGGTTTGAACCATCGCCACAGCTTGAGATATTTACAGAGTGTGGTGTCTCCTTGTAGTAGTAGCGCGTTGTGATATTGTTCGGATAAAATTGACAGTATGTAGCGTGTAGCAGGAAATGTAGAAAGGAGGAGGTGGGACGAGGAGCGACTTATATGTCGACAAAGTGTCCCCACTCGCCTTCCATGGAGGGTTCTTCTAAGGATAGAGACCCAAAGGCGGAGTCGATTGAAGATCTCCGTTGGTGTTCAGTCGATGCAGTGCTGTTCATGGAAGACCGTCTGCTCGAGTGCTGAGATGATGAATCCGAATAGGAAGACAAGGATAGAAGTCCTTTGCTGGCAGCAAACGATCGCTTCATTCCAGTGCGTCCGATTTTAATGGATGCAGAGTAGCTGTTGTTCATGATTCCGGGCATGTTGAATGGAGTGGTTATTTTTCTTTCTTTCTTTGCCGAATTGTTTTTTTGTGGGAACGCAAACATCAGAATCTATCAGCATCCGAGCATGCTTCAAAGATGAACTTTCGTGTCGTGGAGCACGATTATGTAGGGCCCATACGCACAACCTACCGTAGTCTAGTCTCGTCCACGTATAATTCACGTGGACCTGGTACAAAGAGGTCCAAAGGTACGTCATTTCGCATCTCTCCAAAGTTGAAAATTGATCATGAAACCAGCCACGTCAGTCGAAATCCGAACGAATTCAAGTTCTTCTCCTAGAATTTTAATTAGAGAGCCCATCGACCGACCGGACCTTGTCATCAAATTTTGAAGTAGGTCATCATCACAATATCGCACCCAATTGATCGTAAAGCCTGCCACCTCAGTCGAATCCGAACAAAGCAATGAACGACCATCGAAGGATTGATGGCTCTGTTAAATAATAAGATGTTGACTCAGCCATCTCTTCAATGATGTCAGAGAAAAATCAAACGAGAGCCAATCAAAATGCTTTAAATGATGACACATTCCAGCAGGCTCATCGTAAATAGGAATGGTAAATTGTCGCAATTCGTTCCCTTCTGTTTCTCCCTCCTTCGCCCATCATACGGTACTTGTACGTAGCGAAGTGATGGTAGAAAGTATTCGCACAGCACAGACGACGCGGAGAGGCGCGAGACGATCGATGAGCTCCGATCCTCGCTTCTCCGGCAGCAAAGAAGACAAGGAGAAATTCAGAGGGGATTGAAAAATTCAAACCAATATTAAGCCCTCACTGATTGACATAAGCCAAAGACTGACACCAAGCATATGGACAAAAAATATCAAAATATAAGGCATATTGAAGATAAAAATATCCTCAGAAGGGCGTCTACAGAAAGTGTAATAAATGCGTCGATAGCGCTATTGCGAATAGGACCTAATGACCCTTTCCCTTCAAGTTTTTATTGACTTCGAGTTGAAAAGCAGGTTATATGGCGGCTGGTAAGATACTTTTCCCCGATTAATGTGTCTTCGTTGTTCGTTGTTCCGACCTCTCATCAGGCAAGGCAAAAAGGTATAAAATTCCGAGACCAATCGTTGCACATTTTCTTTTGAAGACATCAGAAGCAAGTACTCATAATTCCAAACTTTCATCATCATGAACGCCGCCGTATCCATTCTGCCCTCTTCTGCCTCTGCCTTTACGCAGGAAAGCATTCTCGACCATGATGTCAACGACATGTTGGACGTCGAAGAGATCTTTGCCAGCGTCTTCTCATCTTTCGATGGTGAGGACGATGTCTCAAATATGTTCATGACCGATTTCGGCTCTGCTCCGAGTCAAGAACCGAAGGTGATGATGACCCCATCGCCTTATCACGGCGGTAACTTTGCCCACGTTGTCTCGCCCACTTCTTCGTGTGCACAACTTGTCAACGTGGAACAACAACAAGCTGAGGACTTCAATCCTACCCCCTGGTCAGCCATGATGACCTCCGTCCCGGACTCGTGCTCCGTGGTCTCCGCAGAGTCACACCACATGGATGCCCAAGAATATACCGCTCAACAAGAAAAGAAACGAGTTGTTTCGCCGGTACAGAAGGCGAAAACTTCTCGGCCCACAAAGAAGCGACGAGTGTCTACTACTGGTGCTGTATCGCCCAGTCCTTCTTTTACCTCCAGCAAACAGAGGAGCGATTCCCCCGATTCCATTGAGCAAACACGTCAACGAAATCGGGAACACGCAAAAAAGAGCCGCATGCGAAAGAAGGTTCTGACTACTTGTCTTGAGCAATCCTTGGAGGATCTCAAGGCCGAAAACGCCAAGCTTCGTTCTCGCATCGAGGCAGCCTTTGGGTCCGAGGAAACGGAATCCATGGTTCAAGAACGACAATCCGTTCCTGCTGTCGACCAGTTCATTGCCAACCTGAAGCAACCGGAGAACCGAATCGTTGACGACTCGACTCTGAAATTTCTCCGAGGATTACGCCAGGATGCATTGTCGGCCAAGAAAGCCACTGCTAATATTCCGTCGCCGACTGGTCCATTCCAAGTGATTGGATAAGACGAGTGTCGCCCCCACAATGTAAAAAAAATGTAAAAAGCATGTACATAATATCACGCCGACAGTAGTGCATTATTAGCAATCAATTAATATTTTTCTTTAGCATACTCGGCAGTGTCTGAATCGATTGTGCAAAGCTGACAACGATGATACACTCGGAGAAGAATCTTCGCTTTACTAGAGTAGTAGTGCTGATAGCTAATCGATTGTATAGAGCTGACAGCGATGATGATAATGATTTATAGTATGATGTATGTACGTCGTACTACTCCAGGGTAGGTACATATACTATAAGAAGTCCAGATTAATAAACACGGAAAGGGGGGTCTGGTGTACGCAGAGACATCCTCCAATGACTTCTTTTCTTTCAGACGACGTAAAGTACTACTTTGTAGTTAACGAAGTGATGGCCATGGAAAGGCCACAACTGAAGCAGCACCCGTACGTCATGCGGGTACGACTACCTGATGGGTGGAATCAATTTTTATCAATCAATCAATCAATCAATCAACATATCAATCAACATATCAATCGTTCAGATCGTACCATCATTGATTGCAAGGATCCACTTTCCATTGTCGTATTCGATGGACAAGATCCTGGCGATCGGATACAAAGACCTTTGGTGACTCAAGGAAGTAATCCTCGATCCATTGACCCGCTTTTCGCCCGGCATCCAGAAGATTGGCGAGGATATCCTTGTACTTTTCATCGCAGATATCAATGCGAACCTCCAATTTGTCTTGCGTCCACGAATAATCGGGTTTCTGATAAGGCTCAATGTCGGGCAAGGCATGTTCTTCCAAGTCCAAGAATAGTTCAATATCCCGGATCAATCCATCCGATATGGTCCTATTCTTTCGATCCATTTGTCCGATTTCCGTCAAAAAGAGCTTGGTCTGTGAAAAATTGAAGATGCGCATTTGGTGATGGCCCAGCAACGACAGTTCTTCTTCTGTATCCATGGGAGTGTATCCCATCCGTGACAGATACTGGTGGAAATTGGAATGACCCGAACAGCCAGGACTTCGAACGGAAATGCATTGTCCCTCGGGACCCTTGTGTCGACATGCCTCCCGACAAAGCCCCACTGTCTCGTGCGGCGTAGGCATGGGGTATTTCAGATTCTTCCCAGTCCTCAATTTGTAGTTGTACCATGATTGAAACCACAAGACGGGATGCCGAACAGTCACAATGAATTTGGTGGTAGGGAAATTGTCTTGTAGATTTTCCAAAAAGGGTCGATTCATGAATACCATTGGATTCTTGAATCCTCTTCGGACTGGTAGTCGTGCAGCAGCACCCGTACTCGTGGTGATGTTGATGGTGTCATGAACATGCGGTCGAAACATGGATTTCAGCTCCTCCAAATTTTCCGGATACAAGACTTCGACTTCACGCCCCATCTCGGCTCCCGCCATGAACACTTGTTTGGACTGAGAAAATACCGTTTCCAACAAAAATGTCGTCCCACACTTTTCAAAACCCATGATTCCAAAATCGATCAACTGACTGTCGTCCACATCAACATCTTTTGCTGGAGTCGTCATTGTTCCTGCTGACGATGATTCACCAATGGAATCATCACTATCCTCTAGACCTTCCTCGACGGGTTCATAATCATTCACCGGAGATAATGATTTTTCGTCATCATCACATTGTTCGAGCGGAGTATGGTTCTTCTCCTGGTGCAGCAGCGGTTGGTGCTGTGTGTCTTTCATGGTACTGGCAGCATCCTCTTCCCGACCCATTTCCTCCTCGATGTGGAATAAGAACGAACCATGATCCGTCCACTGTTGCGTTGTTCCCCAAACAGTCAATGAGACGAGAACGATACCCACGAGACAAAGAGAAGGTCGGTGACGACGAGAGGAGCGGGGAGGTTGTGGTGCGTCCTCCTCTCGGTGCTGGTGGTCCTCGTCCTCGCTAGCACTGTTAGTAGGCAACTGATGATTACGATGTTGATTCGTGCTGGTGGCTCCTTTCATGCTCTTTCTTCATCCAAAAGTAAAAACCATCATCGTTTTACTCTTCTACCGCAGAAGTATTCCTGTTCTGTTCTCTATTGCAGCTTTCTGTTTTGATACAGTTCGTGTGATGGTGCTGTGGTTGAGGATGGGTCACAAGCTACTAGAGTCCTAAAAAGCAAACGCGCCAAGAACAAAAAGTTTCGCGAAATCGTGACCACAGAGAAACAGAAAAATCCAATAGGAAAGCCGCTAAATGTACGTTAAAAAAATATATTCAGATACGTATATTGTAACCTGCCCTACCATTCCGTTCATTTTTGGCGGGAAGATTCAATAACAATGGGTCATTATTTTTTTTGCACAAAACAACATCATTATGACGACGATGGCGACACGAACATACGGAAGCCACAATAAACTAGCTATGAGGTCATCGATCATCTTACTTGAATCGATACACGATGATGTCTTAGCAGTAGAAGTGTGCACCAGCTACTAGGTCTGCTCCTACGCGTACCATCGTCGCGATGGTTACTCCACGTGTCTGGGTACGATCCACTCCATGTCCAACAGCTCGATCTGTCTTTAATACCTTGGTGGATTCTGCGAGGGAATCATGTTGGTGTCAACATCGAGATCATTATGATCGAGCTATGGTGTCCTTGGTGGAGGACCCGAAGGGCGTGATTTCGCTGGATACTACTAGCAACAACAACAAGTCCTCGTCCTCCTCGTCGTTGATACTCCCCATGGGCCGCGCTCGATCTTGCCCCCGATTGGATTCGACGCCTTGCCCCACTACTCTCGTGGATCATCATTCTAGAACATCACAACAACAACAACATCATCATCATCATCGACATCCATTTGTCCGGCTTGCGGTCGTGGCGTTGGTCTTGGATCCGATTTCTCAACAGCTACTCATGACACGACGTCCGACTTACATGCGATCCTTTCCAGGAGCCTGGGTACTCCCAGGAGGCACCTTGGATCCGAACGAATCCTTGGTACAAGCCGTTCAGCGAGAAGTCTACGAAGAGACGGGACTCATCACGACGACGGAGGACTGGAAATTCGAATCGCTATGGGAATCCGTGTATCCAACCACGCTGGTGCCACAAGACGGCATTCCGCCTCCGGCCACTGCGATTCAAGCCCATCATTTGGTCGTTTATCTATCCAACATTTTGTCCAGCAACAGCACACAACAACGACGACAACAAAAAGCAGCATCTTCCAATCATAATCGTAATTTACTACAGCTCTGTTCGGAAGAGGTGGATGGAGCGGTATGGCTCTCCCAAGAACATATCCATGAGATTGTGAGTCATACTGCTACCCGTCGGCACCGAGAATCTCCTCTGTTGCCCCTTCACACGTCGTCTACGAAGATTAGTGAGTCGTCATCCTCCATTAATATCTGCGGTGATTCAAGTGCGTCGTCTTCGACAGTAGTACCACTCTCGCATTTAATGGGAATCTACCCTCAGCAACATCAGAATGATGATAGCACATCTTTTCTTGCAGGGATGGCACAAGGAAGTTTGTTTGCCTTGGAAGAGTTTTATCATTCCACTTTATCGTCGAGCAGCACAAAACAGACAGAATGAAGTACTAGAGATTGATGATTTGTAGAAACAATCATGATGTGTCGGTCTAAAATTATGGTGTGCTTCGTATCTTTACTCAAAAAGTATGTATTCGTAATGTAGTTAAACATGCAGGTCGAAAAATGGAAAGTGAATTTGTTTGGGGTTTGCTTTTCAATGGGTAAAGCAAGAAATTCTCGCTCGATGAACGCCTACGCCGTCATTGCGACCTGTTGGTTACGGACCGCGTGTTCAGCACAACCTGGAACGGGACTTCATCGAATGGGCATTTGGGGAATCCTATCATGATGCTTCTGGTGCAGGGATGATCTCATTGTTTTCATGTTCTTCATTGCTCTTCGGGTAGTAGAAGCCATCACGGCAAGGACACTTGGATGACTCCTAATTCTTCTTCGTCTGTTCCTGTTCGTATCTTGGTAGTTGTTTTCGAGATCTCGGATACTCATCCTTCGCAAAGTCCGTGCGCAGGCTGCATTCCGAATGGCCGCTTCAATATCATACACTTCATGACCACTGCATAGTAGCAAGAGGAACCGTGAGGAGGATTCCAACCAAAGTTGAGGTTTCGGCCGACGCTGCGGTAGACGCTGGCGTTCATACACGTCGAGGCAGTCGTACACGTCTCGTTGGATAGGAAGACCGCTGGCCAAACAAATGGCAGGTCCTTCGCTTGGAACGACTGCATCTACCCCTAGCTCAATGAGAAAGGAATCGATGAATACCGATCCAAATCGAACATTCTTGCTGGTGGGCGATGGACTTGCTTTGATTTTCTTCATTGCCGATGGGAGCGGCGCTTGTCAACTGGAGGGCATATATTACAGAGCGCTTTCCCTCGTTGAAGCAGTCTTAAGGTTCGTGTGACCGTGGGAAGGAGTAATTGATGACGATGATGTTAGTGAATGTTGTGGTCCGGAAATGTTCGCGACGATCCGTCAACAAAACAGTCATCCACTAGCCACGCACGCAGTGCCGCCGGGAGGACCAAGGAGAAGAAAAACCCCGAGTACCGGTTTGTACTGGTAGAGCTACTGCTGAAGCCAAAACTACTACCTATACTCTGTAGTAGAGAGTAGAATTTGCAGAGGAATATCTACTATTGTCAAGTACGAACGACCGGTACATATGCCGTGGTAGGATTAGGAGCATGTGCGTGTGCGCTATCGGTCACCGTTTACACGGGGCATAGGTACGCTATCGGGTTATGTGTCCTCAACTGCCAACGTACGGATTTTATCACACAACCGGTGTGCTTCCACGAAGATCTTTTGTGATGGATCGAAATGGCTTGCAACATGCACCTCTTTTTTGCGCCAAATATCCAGCATCAAGCAGCAGCATCATCAGCAGACACAAAATCTATTAGCCAGGGTGGGGACGCAATAACTTGCTTCCGATTGATGTTCCCACATCTCTATCAAAAAGTTCTGTTCCAGAAAGCCAATCCTCTATTTCTTGCTCGAACAACGCGAATACTTGCTTCTTCGACTACAAGCACACTTTCATCGTCACCGTCACGCCAGATCAGCAGCAGCAGCAGCGCGATCTTAATTAGCTCCCACCGCCCCCCTGTTTTTCTTTGTTCCGACCAAGACCGACGACGACGGCGACAACGAGAACGACATATTATCATGGGAAATACGGCTTCCAACAACATACGTAGTAGTACTACTGCTACACCCCCCGCCATTTCGGGAGCGGCAGGAATTACGACGGACGATCAAACCAACGCCGCCGCACGTCGGGCCCAGGGGGAATTCGTCCGGGGTGTCTCTTCGGCACGAAATTGGATTACGGCCAAGCCCCCCAGTGACAAACATTCCTCGCCATCCTCCTCCTCCAGTCTTTACTACTATCCACCCGCCACTGGTCGATATCATCTCTATGTGGCCTACAATTGTCCATGGTGTCATCGGGTCTTGTTGGCACGAGCCCTGTTGGGACTCGAAGATGCCATTTCGGTCGATGTCTTGTACCCGAATCGAAGCAACGACGATGAACCCTTGGGTAGTAATTTATGGAAATTCTGTCCTCAAGGACAAGTCGGAATGAATGGCAAGCACACTCAATTTCCGGAATGTACCATGGATACAGTGTATGGAAAATCATATGCCAAGGAAATTTACGAACGGACGGGAATTATGGATCAAAAGTCCGTCCCTATCCTCTTGGACAAGGAGACCAATACAGTGGTGAACAATGAAAGTGCCGAAATTGTACGCATGTTCGGTACGGCCATGAAAGAATTTGGAACGCACAGCCACAGTATCGACTTGTATCCTGCCAATGACCAGGCTACACAAATGAAAATTGATGCCTTGAATGATTGGATTTACAAAACCATTGCCAATGGATCCTACAAGGCAGGATTTTCTTCCAATCAACAAGTCTACGAAACGGCCTATCAATCCTATTTCGATGCGTTGGAGGAATTGAATACACTGCTGGAAGATCAAACATTTTTGACAGGACCGAATGTGACGGAAGCCGATGTTCGTCTCTTTCCTCCTCTGTTTCGTCATGATCCCGTCTATTACAATCGTTTCAAATTGAATGAAAAGTATCTGTGGGAATATCCCAATATTTGGAGATGGATGGGCGATATGATGTCCCTACCTGGAATGGAACCAGTCTCCAATGCGGGATATCTGGCACATTGCAAGCAAGGCTATTTTGGTCGGACGGGCAATGGAACCATTCCTGTCGGTCCCAAAGGATATCCGGAATGTTACAAAAATCGAGAATGGCCGCCTTTGCATCACCATCGTTTGACAAGTCCGAGTAGTGCAGAAGAAGTAGACGTCGAAACGAGTATCAACAATAAGAGACGAAGAAAGACAAGGTCGTAGTACTAGTAGTAGGCGGAGGAGTGACTACTTCAAAGTACACTGCCAGGACTAAGAGAGTCTAAATATTTCTTGCATTTCCATTCCATCGTCATCCTGAAAGTAGCAATAGTAGGTCGTCGAGTTGAAGAATCCTTGCTTGCTGGGCGAGACATGTAGTCGGACCATCACCACCTCGCTACGGTGCTGGGATGCGAGGGTCGAACCAGTCGATTTCAGCATATCCGCGATATTACGCGCGTTCGGGTACCGCAGTACTATTATTTTTGTATCCTTGTATCTTTTCTCAAAGCAGGCCAGCACCATATTATAGAAGCGAAGCGATGCCATATATCGACTTTGATGAAGAGATTGAATCAGACCGCTCTACTCGTATCCTCTCTATGTCATAGTTCTTTGGCCTTTTGAAAAGTACTGCACGTAGTATGGAAGAAAAACGGGCAACTCCTTCCTCTCCCCCCACGACGACGACGACGACGACGACCAATTCGCTGATACTCATTGTCGGATTTACTTCGGTGGCCCTGGGTCTCGGTCTTGGCTTGGGTTTGGGACTTCGCGCCAGTAGCAGCAACAACAGCGAAAGCAAGCAGGCCAGTTCTTCTTGTAGTAACGGCGATCCATATTTGGCTACTACTCATTGGTTGCAAAAATCTCAATGGATCGATTTGACGTATGCACACAACACAGACACTTTGTACTGGCCGACATCTCCTACGGCCTTTGAATGGGAGGTTCTGTTTGATGGTGATACCGAATCGGGATATTATTATTCGGCCAATCAATTTTGCACCCCCGAGCATGGTGGAACTCATATTGATGCCCCTGTCCATTTCGCACGAGACGGCCACACGACCGATGAAATTCCCTTGGAGCATTTGCACGGGCCCGGGATTGTACTGGATGTATCCGAACAAGCCACGGAAAATCCAGATTATCTCTTGACGCTCCAAGACGTGTTCGACTTTGAAGAAGTTTATGGGGAGATTCCAAGAGGATCCGTGTTTCTGTTACGAACGGGATGGGGAAAGTATTACGGCGATCGGCTGGCCTACTTTGGTGATGATACTCCAGGAGATGCTTCCAATCTCCACTTTCCGTCCTTTGGAGTCGAAGCCGTTCAGTTTTTAATTGACGAGCGGAATATTACCATGTTGGGAGTGGACACTCCCAGTATCGACCATGGTCCTTCCACTGAGTTTTTAGTCCATCGACTCGCCTTTGCTGCGAATGTCCCGGGCCTCGAAAACGTGGCCAATCTGGATCAGCTTCCGGCAACCAACACTTGGATTATTGCACTGCCCATGAAATTGGATGGCGGCAGTGGAGGGCCGGCCCGCATTGTAGCATTGATTCCTCCGCCTCTGGAATGATATGGTTTTAACTCTAAAAATTTCAAAGAGTGTTATTCCAATCCGTGATCAATCGAAACAAAGAAGCACATCAGTCGAAGACTCTTCCAACAACATCATGCTCCGTTGAAAACACAGTAGAAAAATCCCTCTGCTGAATCCTTTTTTAAAATAACATTAGCTATTAGGTTGTTTTACGATTGATTGACTTGATTACTCTGCATCATCGCCATCGCCATCATCATCACTGCTGCTACTGCTCATAGTTTCTGCTTTATCCGGAAGATCGGTCGGCATGTCCGAAAGCTTGTGAATGAGACGAATTGCTGGACTCCCTCGTTGCAGACTCGTCACTTCAAAGATATCTTGGAGTCCTAACCATTGCAAAGGCTGTTGCAAATTGATATCGACAAACCGCCTCAAATCACTCAAATCCAACGATGAGGACGACGGCGATGAGGACGATGGTGGGACCACAATCAGTGATCCAGTATTTATCTCATTTTCGGCTTGTAAATGATAAATTTCATTCCAACATGCCGCAAAGAGCGAATCCAAATGATCCATGCGTGAAGTAGTTGGAGAGTCCGACGACGACGACGACGCCGACGACGATGAAATGACATGAAATCTTCCACAGACTAGCATGCGTCTTCCTTCTTCCAAAAAATGCAAATCATTTTCATCATCTTCGGTCGTTTCATCGACTGGAATATCCATCAAGCTCGCTTGGACTTGATCCAAAAACTCGGCCAACACACCTCGATCCTTATCGTCCGTAGGTATTCCGTTCAAACGTTGCCATGGTTGAGAGGTTTCATGAAATTCAAATACCGTGGCTGTGGTTTCGCTATCTTCCAACCACGCCATGGCTGCCGCCGTCGAATCATCATTGTCCTTCTCATTATTATTACCACTTTGCCGGTTGGACAAAAGAAGAGACCGAAAGAGGGGTTTCCAATCCGCAGCGGCACCTTCAAAAAATTCTCGCATGGCCGAATCGGCATCGATGATATCCTTGCGAGGGGACAAGGCCTCGGAATCGTACGTTTTCTTATTTGGAGGAGAAATATTGCTGGATCCTCCCTGACCATCAGCAGTACTTTTCAGTTGTTGTTGGGATGATGGCGCGAGCCGCCTTGACAACGATGATGATGATGATGATGATTCGAGTGGTGATGGAAGAATCATCATCGTAAAACCCAAAGAAGTTTTCGGCTGCTGGAGGCAAAACAATAACGCTACTAGCTGCAGCAGAAATGCAGCAGTGCCGGAGGGCGTCTTGTTCAATGACATCGTCGCAGTATAACACGTTATTGACTGAAGGCTACAGTATGATGCTGATATGTCCAATGTTTGATGCGATATTAGTCAAAACACATCATATTAGGTAGCAACTAAAATAATACGTACAAACCAAAATCACATATTATGCGGTGCATCGCATGCGCGTTGTTTTGTCTGAAAAGATCCAAAGTCATTCCACGTGGTGCATGCTTGCGGTCACTGAGAAAACAGCGGTAAGCCCAGAACCCAACACTATCGAGAGACAGACAGACAGACAGACAGCTGCTAGATGCAGTAGAACGATGTGGAGTTCGAATGAGTCGTCGCCGCAAAAAACATTCTGTAAACTCAACAACATGATGATCAATACTAGTAGTAGTTCGATGCTACATAGTACCTGTATGGGTCAGTCATGGTGCAGTAACCTTCTCTTGCAGTGCATTTGGATGACTTGACTACTACCACTAGCTAGAGTAGACCGATCGCCAGCAGCAGCAGCAGGACAAACAGCACCAGCAGTAGTACTGGTGTACTCCTTGTAGTAGTACAACAAATACTACCGGTAGTAGGAAGAACCTTCCGGTGGAAGAACTACTACTTGTTATTACTAACTCTTAGTTTCCACCGGGAGGAAGAAGAATATCGACATTTCCTAGTTTTTCATGGACCATCAATCCCAACAAACCCATCATAGCCGCGCGACCTTGGTTGAGTTCGATGGCACGCTTTTGAAGTTTGGTCTTCTCATCGAAACTGAGAGGAAGAAGAAGAAGAAGGAAAGGGAGGGGGGGGGGGGGGGGGGGAAGCAGCAACAAGAAGAGTAACAAAAACAAGACGCGTCAGCTGGATGGACTACGCATGACGAGGACGACCGCAGGAGGAATGAATCACTTGTCGGGGGGTTTTCAACCATAGTAGTCCAACAACAACGACAACAAGAACAACAACAACAAAGACTCACGTGTCCCATCCAAAGTCAAGGGCTCCATTACTGTAGTATTGTGTCAAGAGGAGGTGGTGCAGCAGCAGAGCAGTGTCAGAAAAGCAAGAAGTTCGGACCCGAGACTTGGTGAGTATAGTGTACTAGTAGTACTTCGTCCTCGGCTCGGCAGCGAAGTCGTGCTGCCGACGACGAGGACTTTATACTTCTTACCGGAAGTCACCAACGAATTCGCCAAGACCAGTGTCGTCACGGTTGACACCTTCCATGAGCAAAACGGTGAAGAAGACTTGCGACCAGACAGGGACGGGGACCTTGTCGAGGGCGGCGAATCCAGCAGGGATATCCTCGGCACCAGGGAAGCGGATACCGGCATAAGTGACGAGGTATCCAACAACACCAAGCATTGCAATGCGTCCATGCTTGATTTCGACCAATCGAAGGCGGTCAAACTTCGCCTGGTCGCCATCGGCAACAAGCCCAAGGGGATCAAAGAATCCAAGGGGGGGTTGGGCACCCAGCTCGTTTTCGAAAGCCTTCAAAGAGGTGGAGGTGGTGGTGGGGGCTTGCTTGGCAACAGGAGCGAAAGCAGCGGCGGTGGCGATAAGGGTGGCAAGGACGGCGGTCTTCATGGTGTTGGCGGTGCAAGAGACAAGAGTTGTTGAATTTGTGGCTGTATGTTGTATCCTCATCCGCTTTCGTCAACCGAAACTGCTGCTGTCGGCATCGGAAGATGCTGCATCATCATTGAATGAGCAAAAAATGGTATCTTGGCGCGAATTCTTGTTCAAGCCGCAGGGACAGGTTCAAGCTTTGGTTCCGAGCATCGTGCTTTTGACAAAGAGCTTCCACGTGGCATCCCATGGAGCCCTCGCTGAATTGGTGACCATCTGTCGGTGTTAGTCTGTAAGTATGTAAGTCATAGTCAGTCTTTTCAAGCTTGCAGGCAGAAAAAAGAACAAAATGAAAACAGTCGTTGTAGTCGAAAATGCGAAATTTTGAATTTGAAAAGTTGGGCGCGGCCACCATGACGAAGCAAAGCATTCCCCCTCGCCTCGCATACAAGCACCAAGGTGCTATAATAACTCTCCCTCTCCCCCCTCATCTCTCATCGCAATACGAAAAGAGAGGCAGGAGGTCAAGGTCAAGAGTATTCCATTGTTGCACAGTAGCAGCGCATGCACATAGAAGCCTCGAAAATACAGTCAGTCAGTATTACGAAACAAGATATGCCGAAGAAAAAATGGATGTGTCGAGTTTCATTGGCCGTAATGTCTCTATGGGTTATCGCTTCGGTCTGGTTGGAAAGCCAGCAACTGAAGATTTCAGGGGTTATTGCGGTCGCATCATCATCATCACCATCATCATCATCAGTAGTAGTGATGGACACCACCATGCCGGTAGTAACCGCCAAGCCGCACCACGATAAACGCTCTCCAAATAACCCAAATCACACTCCTACAGCGAATAATAATACTGCAACGGGAAGTCCTACCGGTAGTCCTTTTGCCTATGTGTTCATGGCATTTGGATGCGATCCCGAAAATAGAGATGACCACCAAGGAATCCAGCAAACGCACAATCCTGGATATCGTCCGTATCTCGCCAACATGTTGGCGGCCACTCATATTCTACGACAGCATGGATCGACTGCCGACGTGGTGGCTATTTTCAAATTTCAGCACCCCCGCGGACATTTACCACCCCAGGAGGAAGTCATGTTGAAAGCCTTGAATATTAAAATTCGGTACATTCCTCACGATGATAATCCAGCCTGGCAACAAGCCGAAAAGAAACATTTTCTGGTCGGCGTCTTGAACAAAATTCATATTTTGAATCTGACCGAATATCGACGTGTCCTGTTTCTAGATGGAGATGTTTTGCCCCTGGCTAATCTTGACTACATGATGGAAATGTCGGATAATATCCATGATGATGATGGAGAACACCAATGGCAAGAAACAGTCGTCTTGTCGACATCACGCGTTCCCATGAATGCAGGACTCTTTGTGGCCGCTCCCAATGCTACCTTGTATCGTCAAGTCCACGCCCTTGTCCAGGACAAGATTGTACGAGATCAAGTAAGACGCCAAAACTTTGATACCGTACATGGCTGGGGACATGCTTTTGTGACGATTGTTGATGGCGGTGACGGCGACGGCGAGGAATCGCTCTTGTGGCAATCCAATCGAGACAATGGCACGTTATGGAATTATCATGGGGCCAATTCGGATCAAGGAATATTCTACTTTTATCCCAAATACCTGCGACGATCCTTGACTCAAATATTGGCGGATCAAATTCTTCACTTTGGTCCTTCGAGCAACCAGCAAAAGGATACTACCGTTCTCTTTCGGCGCGATGTTATTGTTTCGGGACCCGATCAGCACGATAATCCTATTCAACGCTACAAAGACCGCTACCCAGAAAAGTACAACAACACGTACCATCACCACCATGGCCAGCTGTACTATACGTATGACTTTGAAGTTCCCAATTGTCTTCGGTGGATCAACTACAATCCAGTGGGATGTCTGCCACCCTACTCCGATCATGCTCACTTCACGCATCCCATCCCCAAGCCCTGGCAATTACAGCCCGCACCACTTCCCACTTTATCATTACGAGCACCAGGGAATGCCTCCTCAGCTTCCGCAGTATCCTTGACGTCGGCTTTTGATTTGTGGTGGCAAACCTTGTACGATTTGCAAGAATTACATCCCGGGATTATTCAACTCGAGCTACTATTGCCCGACTACAACCACACAAGCGGCACTCCGCAGTAAAAGAAGGACGACAAGCCAACCGAACAAACGAACAAACCATATTCCAATATCTTGTGATAGAACGGATATAGAATACAACTACACACCTACACTTTACTACTAGACTTTCCAAGTACATCATGCCTGTCAAAGTTCTTCAATGAGAAACGAGGTTCTTTGTGGACTACAGCATAGTCTGATGGCTCCAGCATGTTCCACAGAAATAGCTGTCCATTATTAATTATCAGTTGGTGCTTCAAAGCGTACGTACCGAGCGGCAACTATACTACTACTGCTAGTAGAAACCTCCTCCACCAAGCAACGCCCCGAATATAGCAATCACAACCACCGCCACTCCCAAGAACAGTCCACCTTCTTCAAAGGCTGGCGTCAAGACAATCAAACCCTCCTCCTCCTTTCCATCCTTATCATTCGCCTTCCATTCCAATGTGGCAGTCCCCGTCACTTCCACCAAAGTTCCAGGTACCAGGGGCGTGATTTTGGTAATGGCTTGATCTTCATCCGTACTTTTCAGAGAACCCGATCCATTCAAAATGTATCGAACGACAGTCTTATCGAGCGTCACAAACTCGGTCCATGTCCCTTGCCTCAACTGTTGGGGCCATTCTCGAATGCCCATTTGAGCGGCTTCATCGGAGGAAGGCTTGGAAATCTTGATAGTTGCCATATAAATACGAGCTCCTCTGGTGGATAATGATGATAGAAGTGGCTGCGCCGGTCGCGACGAGGACGACGAGGACGATTGATGCGTATTAGTAGGGTAATATGGCGCAAAGCCATGACTTGGAGATGTATACGTAGCAGCAAAGGAAATCATAAAGAGTAGCATCGCCGAACACCAAGCATCAGCCGAACAAGAAGTGGTTCGATGTTGGTATCTCGCCTTTCTCTTTGACGACGACGACGAGGAGGAGGAGGAGGACATGGTGCCTGCTTTCTTCCTGCTAGTACGTCTAGTATACATTTGTGTCAATAGGTTGTCCGGATCGATTACTGGCTCGCATCCATCGATATAGCCGACGTCTTTTGAGAACTGTCAACAGATCTTCGGTGGCATCACCATATCATGGTCATAACAACAACAAGATGAAATCCTCCGAAACAACCAAAGAAAGATACGCTTCACGTGTCCGACGACTCTTTGGATTCAACAGCCAGGTCGTTTCCCGCCAAAACACGCCGCTGTGCGGAAATGTCATTTTCACGAAATCGACTGCATGGACCATTTTTTGTTCGGGAAGCTTTTTCTTTCGAAAAATAATGCTACACATGGATGAAATCCACGTCACTTTCTTGCTAGAATTAGAATTCCCCGACGTTCGTTGAACCTTGGTTGAACCTTCACTCTTCTTCTTCTCCTCGCTCGCTCTCTTATTTTTATTCGTCATGTTCTCATCGCGTAATAGTTGGAGTTGCACATCACGCATCATGCAATCCCATCTGCACTATTACTCGTATTACGACCAACCCAACAACATAGGAATAATAATATGTGAGTGAGTCTCCAACCTTCACAACACACTATAACTGATTCCATGTACCAGTGTTACTGTCTCGACCTTACGAAGCATAAAAAAAGAGAAAGTCAGGAATGAAGAAGTAACTCCTCAAAGATTTTGCTATAAGAGTATTGTAGTAGCTGACGACCAGCAAGGCAACTCCGAGCATCATAGGAGGACTGACTGCGATTGACTCGTGCACAATATTAATACTTTCGTTTGCGAATCCATCTGTCATCATCATCATCATCACGTCCACACATTTGAAGACGCTCCACCATCACGCACAAACTTCAAAGTCATCTCCAAAAATGGAATCATCATCATCATCCCCCACCATCATTCGGTACGATGTAGAGCATATTACTACAAGAACGAGCCAATGCTCTCATGATGATGAGACTGCTGCCCAGAATAATAACGAACAAGAACAACAACAACAACAACAACAACAAGGCGGGAACACCATGATTCCTGATCTGGAGAGTGGAGAAACGATTTCTCTGACGACCGATCCTCTCGAACAAGAAGTTCCCTTGGACCAGCAACCGCCAACTGTTTCATCATCATCATCACCATCATCATCATCAGCATGGAGTCAGCAACCAGCCTGCTCCTCCTTTCAAGAAAAAGTCCCAACTTTATTACCCCTTGTGGAATCCGAAAAATCCAAACAAGAGCATCAAGAAGGCCGACACTACTACTACTGTCACGAGGAAGAAAGCGTCCCGCTCGTGATATCCTCCGTCCATCAATTACCGCTCAGCCATTGTTCTTCTTCTTCTTCCAACAACAGCAACAACAACAACAGCAACAACAACATTCCAGCGTTGAATCCTACTAATGTTGCTGCTACCAGTAATAGTACTGCTACTGCTTTTATGGATGGAGGAGGAGAGGCCGAATTCTTGGCCGCCGTACGATTTTGCGTGTATATTGGCAAGGCCGCCTTTCGGTACGGAAGTCCCGGTTCCAAGGTGGAACCCTTCTTACAACGTCTCTTGGAAGATCGATTCGGATATCATCAAGGAATGTTTCGAGCGACCCAATCGGAACTCATGTGTTCCGTCACCCATAGACCCGACGATGTCCCTCGTACGTTTTTGATTTCCCTCGAGCCGGGTCTCAATCTCAACAAGTTGGGCTTGTTGGCCGATTTGGTAGATCGTGTGGTCGGGACCACTGCCACCACCACCACCACCACAACAGCAACATTGACACCCACTGTGGAACAGCAGCAGCAGCAGCAGCAGCAGCAACCACTTTTGCGTCGGGTCGAAGCCATTGCTCGACTCAAAGAGATCGAATCGGCGCAAGATCCATGGGGACCCTGTGCCGTCTTTACCTCCTTTCCGATTGTGGGTGCAGGCCTCGCCATGGTACTGGGAGGATCTTGGTGGGACGTCCTTGTGGCATCGAGCTTGGGTATCATTTGTTATGCCACTATCGAATATTTGCCCAAGCTGGGAAGAAGAAATAAAGGAAGATTCGCTCAATGGGTCCCTCTGGTGGCAGCCTTTTGGACATCCACCATGGCCACGGTGGTCAAACGCGCATGGCTGCCGGAACTTCATGTCACTTTGGTGACCTTGAGTGCGATTGCCGTCTTGTTGCCTGGATACACCGTATCCATGGGCATTGGAGAACTGGTAGCCAATCGCATCATTAGTGGATTTGCCAACTTGGTCGGGGGCATGGTCACCATGCTTTGGCTGGTGCTAGGAGCGTGGTTGGGAGACGCCTTTGGAGGATCCATTACGCCGAACAGTGCGTACATTGACGTAGACGACGATAATGTCACGTACACATCGGATCAGGTCCCCATGGCTTGGCAAGCCTTGTTTGTTCCACTTCTCTGCCTTTCTTTGATTATCGCCTTTCAAGTCAGTCGCCGTGACGTGATTTGGTGCTTTTTGCATCTCCTCTTGACCTATCTCATCTTTTTGGTCACGGGGCTGATTCTGGAACACACCCATGATGCTGGCAGCGGCAGTACCAGCAGCAGCAGCAGCGGCAGTGAGGCTGCCAGTAGTATCTTGGCAGCCGGTGGCAAAAACTTGCGCACCTACCTATCCACGGTTGTTTCCTGTGTGGCCGCCAACGCTTGGGCCCTCGCTACCAATCGCCCACATTCCATCCTTTTGGTACCGTCCTTGGTCTTTTTGGTCAGTGGCAGCATTGGCTTTCAGGGACTCTTGACTATTTTGCTGGAAGAAGAGAATAAAAGTACTGGAACAGACCAGTTTTTACAAATGATCATTGTGGCCGTGTTGATCGTCGCCGGACTCTTGACTGGCAATACTCTCTTGGAACCTTCGACCACTCTGTAGTAATAAGAAGAAGAGGAACAACGGCGCAATCGAAAGAAGAGCAACAAGAAAACTTTACATTTTAGATAGATACATAGATAGTAGATAGATTGATTGATTGATAGTAGTAGTAGATCGCGGCCATTGCGTGCCATTTACTTGCATCTGACAAAGAAGGTAGCGCACTTGCCCTTGTTGTAGTCTAACACCGGTAGTAGTACGCCCTGCTCCTCGTCAACTACTAGTAGTACTACTACTAGAGGCAGTCGGGTCTCTACTAGTACTATTAAGTAGTAGAGTAGTAGTACTATGTATTAGAGAGATAAAAGATGTCAATGAACAGGCCAGTTACTACTCTAGTAGAAAAGATGTCAATGCTGAACACGACCAGTTACTACTCTCTAGTAGTAGTAGAGTAGAGAGTGGTGGTAACTACACCCAGCTAGAATCTAATGTTTGCTTCATGTTCCCCATCTTTTGATTCTTCGAAAGAGTTCCCCGACGAGACTTCTGCAATACTACTGACAATACTGTAATGCCGGTAGTACTACTACTACTACTACTCTATAGTAGAGTAGTAACAATAAAGCATACTACTATCATGATCCTCCTTCTGAGCGCGGTGGCACGCAAGACGGACCGAAACCAGGCGATCATACCGGTATATGTACCGTGCCGTGACACGCAGTACTTGTGTCCTGTGAACACAACATTACACGCGGAACTAGCTCGTGATTGAGTTTAGTACCGTGAGTACGTACCACCACGCTTACAGTATTATTGTTTTGGGCATATGTAGTCGCAAGTAAGCCTGTTGGGCCCTTCGCGTATTCCACTAATATTTATTGATGGCTTTCTTCTTCGGGTGAGTACAATATAAAAAATGCACGCAGTGTATTTTACCCGTGCACGTACCAGGTACTGGTACGGTAGCACAGTAATACCGGTACCGACAGGTACCGCACCGGGCGATAGTGCCGCATGATGCAACGCGCAAAACAAAAAACGTCTCATCGCACGCTCGGACGATTATGTTTTCTACCTTCTACCATCTATCTGTCTATCCTTAATCTATAGCAACATCACATATCAGATCAGCAACTGGTGGAGGCCTTTGCTGCTGTAGTACAAGGAACAAGAGAGGAGAGGAGACGAGAAGCAAAAGAATAAAACATACGATAATACTATAAAATGGAGGACGGAGATCTCTCGTTTACCCAAGGGCAGTCCAGAGCCCTTTCGATCGCGACACGTGCCGCAGCTTCCATTTCCTGCGTCTGTGCCTGTTACATGGCCGTCAAGGCCTTTCAAAGTCGAGATCGAATGTACCATCGCATCATGCTCGGACTCTCCCTTCACTTGATCGTCTACAGTGCTTGGTTCATCTACGGGCCGGCGGCGGTGCCCAGTGACCACTCGGATGTCATCATGGGCGCTAAAGGAACCATCCAAACCTGCTCGGCACAAGGATTCTTTGTCCAAGTGGGCTTTGCGATTCCTTTTTATTACAGTTCCTTATCACTGTATTCCTTTCAAGCCGTGCGGTACAATTTTGATGTCACCAAGTACCAATGGATTGAAAAGTGGATTCATATTTGCGTGCACATCTTTCCGGTCGGTTCGGCGATTTACTTGCTCTACCTTGAGGCCTTTAATCCATCCGCTCATTACGAATGTTGGATCGCAACAGTTCCACTGGGATGTGGAGAAGACTCTGGAATTGAATGTGAACGGGGTCCGGACAATATTGTTCAAATTGCTTGGATATTTGCAGGCCTGCCCAGCTTTATTTTCCTTCTCCTCCCTACCGTCGTCATGGTGGCCTTGTATCTGCTGGTGAGGCGACGGCAACGGTCGCTTCATACTACTACCACTACCACTACCACTACCACTCCTACCAGCAACAGTAGTAGTACTTTGAGTATGAAAAACGTGGTGGATGCTACGAATCATGATGATGCTACGTCTACGATTGTTCCACAACCACAACCGCAACCACAACCCTATTATCCTTGGGATTCCAAATTGGTGGCCAAGCAAGCGACATTTTACTTGCTGGGACTCTACTGGACGTATATCTTTCCAATGATCAACCATTCCTTACAGTGGTTTCAGGGCACCAAAATCTTTGCCATTGCCTTTTTGTCCGTGTTGAATGTAAATTTGGTGGGAGTATGGATCTTGCTGATCTATCAATACTTTCGAGTAGTGGTGAATATTTGTCCGAGCAAGTCGTCCTTGTTGTTGTTAAAAAGTGATGATGATGATGATGATGATGATGCCGGCGATGGCGGCGCTACATGTACCCTCATCACAACGACGAATGATGAAGATCCCACAATGAGGACAAAGGAAGAAGAAGAAGAAAAAGAAAACGAAAACGTGGACAAAACAATAATAATACATCGTCCCTTGACGAGCTCGTCATCATCCGAGGAACATAATATGGACCACAATATTATTGTTTGCACAGCCAGCAGCAGCAGCAGGAGGAGGAGCAGTACTAGCAGGGGCAGCTTTAATATATTTGACGGAACTAATGCATCGGGACCTTTTGCGCAATATATCTATGAAGGCGATTCAGAGGATGAAGCTCAAGATGAAGAACAAACGGAACAATGGAATGGAGCAGTGCAAGCTCATGTGTAACACTGCATAAACTAATAGTAGCGAGTATACTAACGAACAACTTCGACGTGTGTATGAAGTACATATTGTATTCAGCCTACTACCGGGGGATTCCGGCAAACAAGTAGTCTACTTGTGTCAAGCAGAGGAGGAGCATGCTACTATCTCCTCTCTCACCATCACGTCGCTCACTCATTTTTATAGCAGCTTTCCTGGACTGCTTCTTGCGTTCTCGTACTCCTACATATATACCGTCCATCATGTTTGGCTGTGTCATTTTTTGACAATGTCTTTTCTCTTGGATTTTCGCCCAGTAGGCTTCCCGAAGAAGGACATGTGCTTCGCTAATAGTAATAGTGGTAGATTTACACTAATTTAGAGAAGAAAAAAAGAAGGGGGTAAATGTAGGAAACATTAGAATCTATATAGCTACCAAAATTTTGCCGTAAGAAGCGAAAGAATTCAGCAAGTTCTCTATCGGATCTCTGCTTCATAGCTACTACTGTCTGTGCGTTTGTCGTAAAAAGCATTCGAGTGAGCGACTTTCCATCCTTAATGCGCTAATTGTAGTACTACTAGAGACCAGAGAGTGTTCAAGAACATGATTTTGACAGCAGCACGTACGGTAGAAGAGAAGAGTCTTCTTCGAGTCGTACCGGTACACCGGTGGTGACGAAGACATCAGGTCCACGCAATGAGGAAGATGCGGATGCAGACGCGGACGCATTTTGTTGTCGCTCCTGGTGAATGATGGTTATCATAATATCGTCGTCGTGGTCGGATTCAAGGAAATGTATTCAAAGATGTGTTCCGACCACCACGAGTCGAGTATCTCGTAAAGACAAGGCATGCCAACGAGTTCCTGTGCCTGTTGGTGGAGTGCCTCCAAGAGCCTACCTTCCTCCAGGGTTCCCAAACTCTCCAGTGGCTTGTTATTCGCCACAACCAATGACTTTTGTGTCAACACGAACCATTCGATCCGAATCTCGGGCGGAGTCACTTGCATGGGATAATTCGGGGGAAAGAGGATTTCCAGCAAACAGTGGGCGATCCAATCGTCGTCGTTGGGATCCTCGAAACTTCGTTTCAATACCATTCGCAAAGGAGGATGATTCGCAATAGTACTAGTAGAAGAAGAAGATGATGATGATTCCGCAATCGAAGAAGAAGCATCCAGCATCTGCCAATCTTCCAAGTGTTGTTGTAGCTCTTCCAATCGACAGTCGTCGGCGACCACCAAAATATCGGGAGTATCGGCATAAATCGCTTGGAGAGCAATCAATTCATCGACTTGCAATTGCTTGGATTCACAAATCAAGGATAATAGATCCTCCCCAGAGTCGGGAGTTATTACAATATTCGGAGAAGAGCTCGGTTTGGAACTTTTTTGGCTTTGACGATATGCCACTGCCAATTCTTGAAGTCGCTCCAGTGCATGTTCGTGCGGTTTCGCCACGGCTTCCAGGCGTTGCCGTTCCTTTTCCGCTTGTCGTTGCGCTTCCAATTGTTCTTGACGCTGTTGGTCCCTTCGGGCTCTTCGGGCCGCTTGGCGGTTTTCAATCGCCTCGGATTCACTCGGTCCTGCCTTGGCCACAATCTTGGCGGCCAATAACTTGCCGTGGTTTTCGCGTTTGACATTCCCGCTGCCCTTATTCCCACCACTGCTACTAGTGTTGGACGAGGCGCCCGTTTTGGCCTTGGCTTCGGCCCAAGTTAAATGTGTACAGGATTTGCGGGCTGCCATGTTAGTATTGCACTGCGAGGACTGTGGAGGCGGGCTCGAGCGGAGGGTGATCAAAGTAATGGCCGGGAGGTAGATTGAGATGGACTATGCTGTTTCAAAGGCAAACGAGCCCCCTCCGCCATGGTATGTGATGTGATCGTTACGATATGATGATGCTGTTGTCGTTGTTGCGTTTTGGCGACTTCGTGAAAACCTCGCCTGAATGACGTCATTCTGTCCGTCCCCGTTCCATTTGTTTCCGCGCCAGCAGGCTCGTCCTTCCGTTCGGCATTCCAAAAGCCGGCCAGCGCGCGCGGGGTGAGACTGCGACTCCGGAGTTTTGTGGCTTCGGTCACCGACCGACCAGCAGAGCCAGAGAACAAAAGAGAACCATCACGATCGCCAACTACAAGAAGTACAAGTACCAGTAGCTACTACCAGTGAAAAGCTCTGCTCCTTTTCGACTGTGGTGAACTTCTTCTTGTGCGATTAGACTACGACTGGTCTCTGAATCCAGTCTACCTTGTTTCTTTCACGTACTGTAAATCCCTGACGCTGTCTAAATGATAAAAAGCTGAAATAACAATGATACAATGATTGTGTTGATGATAACCTTGTTGGTAGCTCTAAAAATTAACATACTAAGAAGGGGAAAGTAGTTGAAGTAGTGAATGAAGGCCGTGAAGCTCTCCTTACATTAGCAGCTCATAACGAATCAAACAGTAATAAAGAAACAGGACGATATCAGACAATCGGCGTTCAGGGTCGAAGGGCGTGTCGAGGAAAAGCAGTAGTTTACATGGACATGGACATCAAATCATTTCGGGTTCCGACATCTCCCATGCTCATGCTTAACGTTGTATCAATGGGAGCGCCGCTAACTGGTCCAACCTTGTGATCGTCTTCGATAAGCGAAAATTGCTTTTCTTGTTCCTCTTCCTCCTCTACCAACCACTCGTCCTCGGTATTTTGAGCAGGTTCTTCTTCCGCGGCCGAGTCTTGGCCAGCACCCCACGAGTCGTAGAGTCGCTCCCGTCCAGACTCATCAACCTTGGGGCTCACTTGACCAAATCCAATCATCTTTCGTACTCGGTCATTCTTCTGTCGAAGTACTCTGCTCATGGCTTGTCCATTAACCTCGTTGGCCAGACCCAAATACTGCTTGTCGACGACTCCGGCGTCGTTTTCGGAGGATTGCTGTCGCAGACGACGCAGACCACCAGCTGCTTGGGCACCCGTAGGGACTGCCATGATAGAGAGAGCGAGCAAAAGGAAGGATCTCATGATTATTGTTTATTATTAAAGGTGATGGATGGAGATGTAGTTTGTTTGCCAGTCGTATGGTAGGCAGAAATTCACAAAAAGTTATATGAGCGATGCAGAAGAAGTTCTCTCATCCTGCATCGGTAACTCGGAAGTAGACGTTGGGTGCGTGGGTGCCATGCCGGCGAACTGCCAAATACCGAAACACACCGGCCGGCGCGTTTTCGTGGGAATGTCAGCGATAATCTCCCTAGCAACCAACGACTGTTGTCCTTTTTTATGGATACTTAAGGTTATACATCTATATAAAAATGAATATATACATTTCCACAAAATCCGACTCCGATCCAACAGAGTACCGGTAGGGACACTATTTTTACTGTACCTACTTATTCGGACGAATCAATCACTTGCGAGATTGGCGTTCTCATCGGAAATCGCTTTTTCGATTTTCCCGATACCCTACTATTGGAGAACCCAACCATGGTGAAATAAATGGAAGCTTTTGGCCATGCAGTCTAGAATAACGACCCATCCTCAGAACGATTGACCTAGAATTAAAACTAAATATGTAGTTAACGGATGTGTTTTCGATGCAGCGATGACTAGTTTACAGACTTTCACAATAGAAGTGGAAGTAACAACAACAACCAAGGATTCACAAAAGGCAAAATCAAAACCCTCGTCGATGAAACCAGCACTCCAAAATTAGCCTTTCCCGCAAATCTTTCCACATTCACAACACAAAGTGACCGACACAATCGTGTGATGATAGTCAAGGTCAGTAGTATGTACTGTGTGTTTTAGAGCGACATTCTCATCGACGTGTCGTCTTGCAAGTGACGGCGGCGCGCAGCATCATCCATGCTCATTCTCATGGACATGTCGTCCTCAACGCGTCCATCCAAGCTCATATCTTGAAGCTTTCGACCGGCCATGTGACGTTCCGAACGAGCAGCGTCGGTGTCTGCATGAAGGTTTAGGTGATGACGAGCCACACGGTGCTTGGTGTTTTCATCCACATGCGAGGCAAGGTCCAAGTACTTGGTGTTGACTTGTTCCTCGGCTCCACGGCGAAGTCGTCGGTGGCTGGCGGCATCAACAGTCACCGCGGTGAAAAGGACGAGACATTGTAGAAGCTTCATGGTTATTGTATTGTATGGTATGGTATTGTATTGTATTGTAGTTTGTAAAAAGTCGAAAGCTTTCGCTGTAAAAACGAATTATGTGCGAAGGATTATTCTCGCTGAAGATGTGAAAGTGATGGAGGACGAGGTTTACTCGGAGCACATGGCAACGATCGGAACTGACCGATGTTCCCAAAGAGCGATCGGTCAAAAATAATCAGCGATGCGCCAACGAATGATGTGGCCCTAATCGAATTCTAGATCTAAGCGCAACCATTACTTATTGCATCATCGAAATATTTAGCGTCTTAATACCGAATCTACCGCTTTTACTAAGAATTTTCAGCAAAGCGTCATCGTGATTTCATAAGAACGAAGATTGGCAAAGGATTCTCCGGTATCCGATCTCACTAAGCAACTTCGAAGTTGTGGGACTGCCCAACGCGCTCAACCGCCACCACGACTTAGAAATTGGCGCACCTCTCTCGTTACATTCCGGTCGATCTTCGAAAATCTTTGTCTATATCAACTCTCTTCAGAGCAGGGATTACACCATGACGTCGGCTTTAGGGAGCACCGAATTTGTTCTTGTGAGAGACGTCCTCGATCGTATATTATAGGGTGGAATCGTATGTGGCAACGAGTCACGGCACCATGCATCTTCACTCGCAACTTTCGGGAATCCTTTAGTAGTATGGTGCGGCGATTGTTCTTCTTCTACTTGGTGAAAAGTTCTTCTCCTCCTTTCAGCATCAGTTGGATGGGAACTTTACTAGGAACGAAGAGAGCCATTTTTGGCAACACCGTGTTTGAAAATAAAATCCCTATCCGTTCAGGTTCGGCATACTACCTGTGGAATGGTTGAGTCCTTCTAGACTAGGACGAGTCCTTCTAGACTAGGACGAGTCCTTCTAGCACGATGCGTTCGCCCATAATACTATTCTAGTACTAGTACAAGTAGTATATCAGACCAGACCGATATCTACAATCGTCCTTTTCGGTCGAAAGAGTATCTACACTGGAATTCTAAAATACATAAAAATGAATTGGTTCACTAACTAGCATTCATTGGACTACTACTTGCATCGCAAGAGAATGAGTAAAAGGCGCAATTTTGATATTTACAACAACAGCAGACGAGGAGGACTCCACCAAAAGACGATCGGATAGTAGTAGTAGTGGTAGTAGTAGTAGTACACAAGTCGTCGATAGCCTTCACCGCGTACCAAAATGCCGATGATCTCAACACATTGTTCTTCTTGTTGCGACTCAATTTTTTTGGCCGTCGCTTCATCGCTTTTTTGATGGTGATGATGATGTTTATTACATCGACATGGACATGATGTCTTGAAGATCTCGTCGTCGCATATCATTATCCATTGACATCATTGACATTATTTGAAGATCTCGTTGCAGCATCGTCAGCTCCCCCTTGGATGACTCAACATGATGTTGTTGGTGTTGTTGGTGTTGTTGGTGTTCCTCACGTTCGTGTGCCATTTGACGGACCTTCACAAATCGGCCGACAGTCTCGGCGTCCACTTCTCCAGCCAAGTTACGGTACTTGGCGTTGATGTTGTTATTGGCCACCAGCATCTCGTCCTCCTCCTCAGTGCTGGTGGTGGAGGGACTCGTTCGCAACCTTCGAAGAGTGGCGGCGTTGGTGGCGGCAAGGATGCAGAGGAAGAGAAAGAGGACGTATCGCATGATAATTGACTTATTCAAGGAGTAAACAACTGTGGGAGTATATGCAGATATAAATGATGATGTACAGGTGATATGATATTATGTAGTAGTGAATGAATGGATGAATGATGAATGTGGATGAATGAATGAATGAATGAATGATGTTGTGCGTCGTGCGTGGTGTGTGGTGTGGAGAAAAAATTCCGAAAATGCCGATGATGAAGAGGAAGCCAGAACAAAGCGAAGTAGCCCAAGCTGTACCGTAGCAAGTTGGCATGGCTGGAGAAACTCCGACTGTTTTCATAATTAACTTTGTCGCGAATGCCGATATTATGGGCGCCTTCCGGCCATCTCCCCCTCTGCTCAAAGTGCGCAAATGATCAAGCGAAGTTTGACCCTGCCTCCTCATTCTTCCCGCCAATCTGGCCGTACGTGCACGCGGACGCACTCACACTACTACGAGTACTGTACTCGTACTCCCCGTACTCTTTTCTGGCAGGGGGGGGAAATGATGTTGTACACGTACAGGCACGGTCGAATTACGAAGGAACATGGTTCAATTATACGAAAAAGATGCACAAGAAACGCTCGTACTAGGACAGACGTTACGTTTAAATGCAATTAGCACGTTGAATTCAGTGAGGTTATGAAAGAACTTCAATTAACGAACATATTTCGTACACATCATATTCCCACCAGCTACAGTACCAGTACCCCGGTAATGTACCTGGTACTGCTACGCTACTACCGGGTAGACGGACCGCATCGTACTGCAGCGATGGATCTACGAACGGATCCTCCTTTTCTCTCTAGTAGGCTACACCTATTATCTATATGTTACGTCTTCTATCAGGTATGTACCTGGCAATGGTACTGTACGAACTGTACATCTTATAAACACATTTCTCTTTCACCATGGTCTTGCCATTGTTTTTGAAGGAATCCGGCGTCAGTGCAGAGTTCGATGTCCTTTGTGGTCGAGGTACGTATTAATCTAATCATCGTACTCGTAAAAGCGAGGCCGACGTTGAGGAAGACGGGCTTCTTGGCTGGTTGTTTCCAGTGAATCATGAATCGTCTGGCTCCTTCGATCGAATGATCGAATGCATGATGGATTGATTCTTGTTCTTACTATATTGCTTCTTGTTCTTACTAACGTGGTGTATTTTAGGCGGCGCTGGAATCAATACCAATCCCGGCAATATTCAATTCCGCACCTGGGTCGAGATTTTTCGCAACGATTATGTGAATTCCATCAAGACGGACAAGGTCAAAATCAGCGCCCGCGTCGTCGCCATGGTGCAGGAAATGGGTGGAAAGTACGTGACGCTCGAGGAGGAGACACAAAAATGGGAAGAAATTTCCAACGTGAAATGTTTGGAAAAAACCAGCCAGGCCCTGCGCGAAATACCGAAGGGACCGCAATCGACCGACAAGTTTCGGGCCGATCCCAAAATGACCAAACTCTTTACGAGACGTTTTTATAGATTGTGGAATTGTAAAAGAGTACTGACACGTGCTCAAAAACTGTTGCAGTGTCGGGCATCGACGGCAAGTTTGACGATTGAACCGAGTGAACCCTTTCAACACTTGACTGGGACATCGAACTCCTCGAAGCGAGGTACTGCTGCAAAAAAGAGAAAGCGATCTTACGACGATAATGATAACGACGAATTGGGTGACCATGAGGACGACGACGATGACTCGGCGAGCTCGTTGCCGCTGAATAGTAAACGCCGTTGTCATCGTCATCGTCACGACAAGAAGAAGAATCGAAAAAAGGACAAGAGAGGTCCTTCTGCTTCTGCTGTCCCCCAAGTATTGACTACGAATCTTAGCAACAAACGAATCCGAGTGACTACTTTGAATTTGGAAGATTCCTTTGATTCATCATCATCATCATCATCAGCAGCAACATCAGCATCTTCCGATGAAGAAATGGAAGAGGCCGAATCGCACCCGCCGGTAGCTGCTGGTGCTGCTGCTTCTGCTTTTTTGGATACTACCCCGGAGAACCAAGACGAGGACGACAAAGTAGAACTGGTGCCGGAAAAAGTGAATTCCAATGAAGAAGAATCTCCCGTGTTGTTGGTCAACAAGAAGAAAGAGAAAAAACGGCCCTCTAAATTTCTTCCTTCCAAAATACGCCGGGCCGATGTCCGCTTGGATCGAAAACAGTCCTTGCGACCGCTCTATGATGAATATCGATACCGAACGAGCCGACGTCGTCAAGAGGAAGCCTTGTCCAAGAGGTTGTTTCAAGCATCTCACGATTTGGACGAATTGGTGGCCATGGGAATGGTCGCGCCCGAACGACCACCACGCCAGGATGCTTGGAACAATCGACCTCGAAGGGATCGAACAGCCGCCGCCCGAACAACCGATTTCCTTTTCCTCGAGGAGCAGCAGCAGCAGCAGCAGCAGCCGGATGATTCGTCGTCGTACCTACTACTAGGAGGAGGAGGAGGAGGAGGAGTCAAGAGTAGCAAACCTAATTACGACAGCAAGAGGCGTATGTTTGGACCTGGGCAGCCTATTTTGTTTGGAGGTGCCATTCCGATGCGTCCACCACCACCACCACCACCCGCAGCAGCAGCAGGATCACCTTCTCTTCAGACATCTCCTGCTTGTTGCAACAAAACGGAGTGATATTCTTCTTATTTGATAATCATGATTACGAATTCCCCTGCCGCCGTTCCTTCTTTATCTACTACTACTCTCTACCACTAGGAGAAAATTATTTTAGTTAGGTTCTTGGAGCACCAGCACCAGCTCGTCTCTCATGATCATGATCCTGGAATTCTTCTTCTGGTTGAAGAAGAAGAAGAAGAACGGATAAGTATTTTTGCCTGCAAAGTACTAGTATGGGCGGGTGCGTACATGATGTCTCCAACAATGGCGGTGCAACAAGATGTTGATATCAGTGAGAGGGAAAAGTGGTACTCGTCGTACTACTCTACTAGAACCAAAAATGAAAGTAGTAAAGTATTGATGATGGGCTTGCCTGGTCTTGTCGTTCTTGAATGAATACATATGTACAACCACAGTACGTACTACCGCTAGTCTACTGGGAGTCTACTATGTAATACCAATCGACAGAGCACGCACAAAGAGGTTTGGTTCTTTGCGAGCTCTTTCCAAACGTGCATCAGCCAGTAAGTCTACCGGTACGAACTCTACGCGCGATGTATGTTCAAACGTGCGTAGACGCACGCTCAATATACTGTGTGCACGATGGGTGTATGACGTCACGATGTCCCCCAAAAGAAATCTTTACGTTTCGCTTTTTCGCGCCTTTTATTATCGTTCGAAGATGGGAAGAGAAGAGTTGACACTTTCATTCGTATTTGTACGATCCAAGCTAGCTTTGCGTAGGACTATGTTGTAACACTTCTATTCTCAATATTTGATAAGATTGCCCTTTGACCATATCCATCGAATCTACAAACAAAAGCAACAACAACAACAACAACAACAACAACAGCAACAACAATGCTTTCTATCCGCTCAGCTTCATCGGCGGCGTTATTCTCCTCACCAGCGGCGGCAAAGAAACGACTCCTGATGATGAACGTGGTACCCCGTCGTTCCTTTCTCACATCCCGACCAGCGGCGGCGACTGTGTTCGCATCCTCGCGAGGAGTTCCAAGTGCTGCGAGACCCCAGTACTACAATGCCACTGTCAACAGTATCACCACCCGTATGCCGCCGCCACAGCAACAGCAACAACAACAACAACAGCAGCAGCAACGCTACTTTTCTTCACCACCACCCGGTGGACCGCAAAATCTGGGAAATATCTTTCAGCAAATGAACAATCCCAGTGGGCAACCTTCGTATCTGGAACAATTCACGGTCGATCTCACGGAACTGGCTCGAACAAAGAAAGAAGGCGATAAAAGTACTGCTACTGGTGGTATTGATCCAATTATTGGAAGACATGATGAAATTCGTCGCTGTCTTCAAATTTTGGGACGACGGACCAAGAATAATCCCATTCTGATTGGACAGGCCGGAGTGGGAAAAACCGCCATTGCCGAAGGTCTCGCGCAACGTATCGTCAGTGGCCAAGTTCCGGAATCGATGAAAGACAAACGGGTCTTATCGCTCGATGTCAGTGCCTTGGTCAGTGGTGCCATGATGCGAGGACAATTTGAAGAACGACTCAAGGGATTGATTGCCGAAGTCCAAAAGGCAGAAGGAGAAATCATTCTCTTTGTCGATGAAATACATACCATGGTCGGCGCAGGAAAAGGAGAAGGCAGCATGGACATGGGGAATATCTTAAAACCAGCCTTGGCCCGAGGAGAATTGCAATTGTTGGGGGCGACGACGTTGGATGAATATCGGGTGTTGGAACAAGATGCCGCCTTGGCAAGACGCTTTCAATCCGTCTTTGTCAAGGAGCCCAATGCTCAAGATACGCTCAGTATCTTAAGGGGTCTCAAACCACATTATGAATTGCATCATGCCGGAATTCGTATCAAAGATGAAGCCTTGGTGGCGGCGGTCGAATTGAGCGATCGATACATTACCGATCGATTCCAACCCGATAAAAGTATTGATTTGATCGATGAAGCATGTTCACGACTTCGATTGGAACAAGAATCCAAACCCGAGTTATTGTGGCGATTGGAACGGGATCTCATGACGAAACAAATTGAAAAGAGTGCTCTGCAAGGTGAAGAAGATGCGGAAAGTGTGGAACGACGGAAACAAGTAGAAAAGGAAGTCGAAAAACTACAACGCAAGGTTCATCGAGTGACGCAAAAGTGGCAAGAGGAACGACAAGCTTTGGTCCGCATCAAGGAACTCAAGGAGGACCTGTCCCAAGCTCAACGGGATTTGGAGATTGCCCGATCCAAGGGCGATTACGCCAAGGCTGGAGAATTGCTCCACTCGACGATTCCTCAATTCCAACACGAGCTTCAGCATTTGGAAGAACAAGAAGCCGAAGATGCCAAAAAGGGCAAGAAGAGCACCAAACTATTGTCAGAGGCTGTCACAGCCGACGCGATTGCGACCATTGTCTCCCGAACCACGGGAATTCCAGTAAGTCGGATTTCAGGAAGCGAAACGCAAAAGTTGTTGCATATGGAAGAGGAATTGCAAAAACGAGTGGTTGGACAAGACCATGCCCTGGAATCGATCAGCAATTGCGTTCGTTTAGCGCGCACGGGTTTGCAAGCTCAAGATCGTACTTTGGGCAACTTTTTGTTGGTCGGTAAGTTTTTATTATAAAAAAAGAACTCATCAACATCATCATCATCCTGGTCTGATGTCTCACTTAATCATTGCTGCTTTTTCTTTTCATTCTTTGAATCTACAATAAATCTTGCAACAACAATCATCAGGTCCTAGTGGTGTTGGTAAAACGGAACTTTGCAAGGCACTCGCGGAGTTCTTGTTTGAAGAAGATTCGGCCATGACACGCATCGACATGTCCGAGTTTGGAGAAAAGGTAGGTAGTAGTACTCTTTCATGATGATGATGATGATGATGCTATTACTTTGATTATCATGTTCTAACAGCAAGCAATATCTTTCTCGCTCTTCTTGTTTTTTTAATTTAATAACAACAGCATACTGTGAGTCGATTGATTGGAGCTCCTCCTGGCTACATTGGATATGACAAGGGTGGCGTCTTGACGGAAGCGGTCCGACGTCGACCGTACCAAGTCATTTTGTTGGATGAATTTGAAAAGGCCCACCCAGAAGTTTGGAATTTATTGTTGCAACTCTTTGACGATGGTCGATTGACCGATTCGCATGGCCGAGTCGTGGACTTTTCCAATTGTATCGTCGTCATGACGAGCAACATGGGTGGGTCGATCATTGCCGAACTTCCTTCCAATTTACGGGGCAGTGAGCCAGCGGTACAGGAACAAATCATGGATGTGGTGCGGCACACTCTCAGCCCGGAATTGCTCAATCGTATCGACGAAACGATCATTTTCAATCGTCTACAACGAGAGCACATGGGCCAAATTACTCAAATGGGCATTGCCGATATTGCCCGCCGTCTCCAAGAGGGACATCACATGACTTTGGATGCCAGCAACGTGGCCAAGGATGTTTTGAGTGAACGTGGCTTTGATATTCGCTACGGTGCCCGACCTCTGAAGCGGACTTTGGCAAAGGAGGTTTTGAATCCTCTGAGCAAGCTTGTGCTGGAAGGATCCGTGGAAGAAGGAGATGTCGTTCGAGTTCGCACCCGCGGGGAAGCCATGAAACTTCAAAAGTCGGGAGAGGCAGACTTTGGTTGGACCGGTGGAAGCAGCTCTCTTTCCGATGATAAGAATGATGTGGTGGTGATCAAGAATCGCGACGCCCCATCTGCCCAAGTCGTCGTCGCTCCGGTGGATGGATCTACTACTACTAGCGGTAGCAGTAGCTACGATGATGAATGGGATGGATGGGATTATGATGTGGACGATGACGACGACTTGCATGCTTAGTTAGATAGATTTAGTCGAATCAAAAAGTTAAGTTAGTGGAATACATTCACAATTCGAAATTTGTAGCTTTCACTGAAGTGTTTTCCTTCTTACCGCTTCCGCATGCATTCCAGCTCGTCCCCAGCAGCACCACTTGCCTGCTGCGTGCCCACTTGCCACTGCTGCTACCTATGGTTGTTGCCAGAGATTGTGAATCTCATGCAATTCCGAAGACGATTGGGGCCAACAGGGATAGGTATTGGCATTATTATTGTGATTCCCAACCTCACGCAGTTCCATCGCGTGCTTTGAAAAACCGCCCAGAACGTTGTTGCATTCTTGGCAACTAGCAAACGATGGGCGGCCACCATTGTTGTTTTTGTTGTTGTTGTTGTTTTTGTTGTTGTTGTTGTTATTGGAGCAAAGATCCTCGGAACACGTGGCAAAGGAAAAGGCATTTTCGGCCAAAATCAAATCCATGACGGCATACATGACACTATCCTTCAGGGAGGAGGACGATGGTAGAATAATGTCCTCGAGTTGTAAAAAGTGATGTTTGGTCAACAGAGTCGACAGTGCTGTTTGAGCGGCATTCTTCTTGGTAGTAGTGGAATCGTCTTGCACATCGTCATCATCATCATCATCATCATCTTCTTCTTCTTCCAGTGAACTGGAAACGAGTAAAAAGGGAGTGGTAGGAGGTAGATTCATGGCCTTTTTCGTTTGCACGATTTGATGGACACACTTGTTATAATAGTCCATAATACTAAGATCATGATCACCATTACCATGATGATGAGGATTCTTGTTGGCTTTGGCGGCCGCCGCGGATGGGGATAGGGGCCTCCAATGAATGACGCCATAGGATGCAGGTGGGATGCCTGCCGCTTGTAACTTGGCGTCCAAGTAGTCGTAGTGAGCATCGAGAAATTGATAATGTTCCGATTCAAATTCGGCTACTTCTTCCTTGTCGATCAAAGGAATACGCTCTGGTGCAGGTGGTGGTGGTGGTGGCGGTTGCCGGTGGTCGTTTGCTGGAGCATTGTTGGTTTTTGGGGGGGAAATTAGCATGGTTGGAATGGTGAATTTGTCCAAAGAGGACGTGCCGACATTGTGAAGGCGAAGAATGACCACCGCCGCACTGTTCTTATTGGGTGGTGATGATGATGATGATGATGATGATAGTGGTGGTGGTCGTCCACTATTAGGACTACTACTCTGAATTATTTCCGCCAAGGCTTGTTCCAAGCTCTGGCTTGTCTTTTGTTGGTATTCGCTTTCTAATTCTTTCCCTTGCAAGTTATTACATCCCATGAATTTGTCCTTGTTGAGACATAAATCAAATGTTTGTGGAACTGTCAATTGATTCATAAAGGTAGTGTATTGAGAGCAGGATGCTAGCAGGTAGGGACGAAAATCATCATGATGATCAGAATAAGTGCTGCTGCTGCTGCTGCTGGTGGTGGTGGTGGTCTGAAGAAGAAGAATGGTCCGATTGTACACTTCTGTCAATTGCAAATTTCCATTGTGACAAGTGGTAAGACCTCCATCTCGAATCCCCGGCTCGACCAAAACGGCATTCAATCGTTTGGCCATGACCAAGACTTTGGCAAAGGAACGTTTCCAGTTCGAAATTCCACCAGCATCTTCATCTTCTTCTTCTTGCAAATCATTATTATTATTCCAGGATTCGACCTGAATCCAAAGACGACCGGTCATGGGAATCGAAACTACTGCTTGTTCGCCATCATCATCATCATCATTACTCTTCTTGCTCTTGTCAAATAATGATGGGGATCCAGCAAATGTTTCCAAACCATCATCATCCTCATTGTCGACATTCTCATTGTCGACATCCTCATTCTCATCATTCTCATCGTCGTCGACATCATCTATATCGTCTGTCATGTCGGGTCCTTGTTCCCATAGCAGTGATGGTGGCGGTGGTGGCGGTGGTGGTGGTGATGATGATGATGACGATGACGATGATGGCGATTTGAGGATGGAGCCGTGCTGGCGGTCCAGCACAAAGTCATTTTCTTCTTGCACACTATTCCAAACGTACAATAATAATGCCAGAGGAAACAATCCAAATAAAATAGTCCATTGATTTCCTCGCTGCTGTGGTTGATGTTGATGTTGATGTTGATGTTGTTGCTGATGTTGTTGCTGATGCTGTGAATGCTGATGTACTGCTCCCCCCTGACTTTCTTGATACGCCCGTCTTCGATCTCGTGTGGTTCGTGACATGCTACCGGTACTGATGATTAGGATGATGATGATGATACTAACGTGGGTCGATCGTATACAGGAGGAAGTAGAGAGAAAGTATACGCAGTATACTCTGCTGGATAGACAGACTACAGACTTTCAAAAATAATAGTAGCTTGTAATCGTAACTTTCATCTCGAAACAATATCATGATGTTGCGTCATGCGCGCGGTCATTATTTTGGAGGAGGAGTCATTACACCGCTCATAATAATATCCATTGCCGCAGCCTGGCCGAAGGGCCACGTCATCATTGGGATCCGCATGGTTCGGGGGCGTCTGCTTGACATCAATGACGTCACCAACGGATCTATCGAGAAATAGGCGAAGCCCGCGAAAGATCTTCGAGTACACGCCGCGATGCGAGCGAAGGTCATCATTATTATTATTTGCGCGCAACGAGACGACGACCATCGACGGCGAGGATCCGATAGATATGCGTCGATCTTGTCATTGAGGGTTCGGTACAGTCTGTCAGTACTTTTCTTAAACCAAAGACTGCTGTTGGCCACATCATTTACACTGAATCATCTTCGAACGATGGTATTGAACAAGTCCACCGCTTCTTTCTCCTGGTTCTGGTCGTTGGTTCTTGCCCTCGCTGTGGCGCTACAACTACTACTCGTACTAGGAGTAGCAGTGCATCCAGTCCATGGTTTTGTGCCCCCATCGGCTCCCTCGCGAATATTATTGTCTCAAGGAGGACTGCCAATAACGACCCAGCCCAACCCCAACTCCCACGACGGTGGAAAGACGAGGTCTATTGTCTTGCCTGCTCCCCTGCATGCTACGGGGGCTGCTGTGGCTGGCACTGCCGCCAAACGAGGAGCCGTCGTGAAAAATTCATTTGTCAAGGGAAAGTTGACACTCTTCTTATCCAAATTCATCATTAGTCCTCGAAAAGCCGTACATATTGCTCACCGTTTGGCACTTGTCATCAAAAAGGACTTTTTGGATCTTGTTTTGATTGTGGCCGTCTATCAGTTGGTGTTGCCTCTCGCCAAGAAATTTTATGCCCGCCGTCATGCCGACATGCTTGCGTCCGGCGATGCGGAAAAATTTGAGACTCAATTCGAACGGAGCAAAACCAATCGGACAGCACAACTCGCCCAAGAAGTCGCATTTTTGCTGGGTCTTTTGTATGGATTTGAAATTGGATTGGTCTTGTTGGATGAACTCGGCTTTGAATTTGTCCGTGAATATCCCGTCTATCAATGGATCTCGGGTTTGGTGGCCAGTTGGTGGGGTGCCCGCAATATGAGCGAATTTAAAGACTTTGTCCTCAGTCGCGGCAATCGCATTGATATCAACAAGAGTGCGGGACGACGATTGGCGAGTCGCTTTTTGGATATATTGATCTATGGAGGTACGACTCTGGTCATTTTCGACTTTTTGAGCATTCAAACCGGATTTGCGCTCCGTTCCATTTTTGGATTGTCATCTGTCGGAACATTGGTCTTTTCATTGGCGTCCAAAGAGCTGGTCAGCGAGTTCTTGGCGAGTCTTGCCATTCAAGGAACAAACATGTACAGTGGTAAGTAGTCACGACTCCTCCCAGCAACTACAGCATGATGTTTCTTTGTAGAAGACTTTCACCAACTCACACACACACACACACACACACACACACACATCTCAGAGGGGGAACGAATCTTGTTATCCGATGGAACGCAGGGTACCGTTCAAAAATTAGGATGGCTCAATACTCATCTGCGCCGTGGAGACGAGTTGGTGGTGAGAATCCCCAACACTCAAATCTCGGGAACCCGCGTGGCCAACATTTCTCGTTCGCGACTTTCCACTGTCAAACAAACCCTGGCGATATCGTATGACCATGTCGATCAACTCCCCGAATTGATCGAGGATATCAAGACTGAGATACGAAAGTCCTGCCCGGCCCTGATTGACGATGGAAGTCGGAGCTTTCAAGTCTTTTTCACCGAATACAAGGAATATTCGGTCGAAGTGGTAGTCTCGGCACATTTTCGTACCAAACCCTTTTGTGATGCCTTTTGGGAGGTCAAACAAGAGGTATTGCTGGCGATTCGAAGAGCCATGAAAAAGAATAATGTGAACTTTTCGTACGTCAACTTTCTACAGTCCGGGATTCCCATGATGGACAACAACTAAAGTAGCACAACCGACGACTATACTATGTACCTCTATCTGACAAGAGAGCAACGACCGGCATTGACTCTACCACACGCTACTGTAGTACTAGTACTACGATACAAGATAGATAGCATATTACAATGTTATCATGTTATTACTACTAAAGAAACTCGCTAAAGATTGCCGACTATGGAATAGTAAACACGCCCCCCGTAGCATCATTTGGACTCATTGGCCACCAGAAGCAGGAAGCGCTTGGACGAATAGCATCAAGAACTGAAAAGCATGACCCTGTTCCATTGCTCCAATCAGCACAACTGAGCTCATGCATATTGCTCCAGAATCAAAGAGAGCAAATTGACCCCAAGCGCCCATCCGCCTTCTTTGATAGACATTTGAGTCTCGTCGTTCCTCTCCACACCAGTTTCTGGAAGCATCGCATGATAACAAGCAAGGAAGAATAAGGATGACCAGTGGCTGCGAAGGCAAATATTTTCCTCTTCGAAAGCAAATATTTTCCTCTTCTCACTTGGAATTGAACAACGTGTTCATCATCGATTTCATCAACAATCCGAACTCGAGTATTACTAAATTACCTTGGACGGAGGTTGAAAGAGCTAATTGAGTAGCGTTGAGCGGTCGTTGCCGTTTCATGCATGCATGCATGCTGCATTCATCAATCATGAAAGAATGGTATTTATCTTTGTACTAAATGAATATGCCCCAACGAACACAAGTGTCAGCTGCACCTTCTGCAAGATGTAAAGGCTATTGTCGTCGATTGGGAGATAATTTCAGAAGGGTGTTCGCTTAGGTCAAACTTCCGGATTCGAGGTCGATACTTCAAAGAGAAAGTTCCCATCTCACGAAGGGAACCATACTGTTGTCAACTTCCAGAAGCAGTGGCTATTTCTTCCGTAATTAGTGCCGGAAGGACTGATTTCCATTTAATAGAATGATGGCGAAACCGATACAAAGTAAAATAGCCAGCTGATTGAAAACAAATTCATTGGCCAATCTGCAACTCACGACATCACGCATTCACAGATAGAAAACAGAATAATAATATTATTTACAAACTGCTGGACCGTTGGTTTTCCTTTGGCCAGAGGAGGAACGGAGACCAATTGGTTTCCTTCGTCAATCGTGATGGACACCAGATCTGTCCTGTCTATCACTACTACTAGCTAATAAAGTTGCGTTTTAAAAATAGAGCAGCATACTTTGGTGTACGGATATAAGGAGGAGCGCAGCCGCAGCCATCTACTAGAATCATCACGTTAGACGTGCTTCATTTGCTGCTTCATTTTTAAAATTGAGCTCTAAGATTACTTTTGAACGGATATGTGTTGCTATCAAAATTGGTTGATATCTTATTGTAGATGCAGAAGTCGACTCTGTCGTTGAGGTGGTGTGCGCTGCCTGGTGTTTATCTTCGAGCTTGTCGCTTGAGGCCTTCGCCGAACCCGAGACGGGGTAGGCGTGGCGGAGCACAGAGTGGCTTGCCAGATGGTAGGGGACCGAGCGAGGTTAGAGTGCCCTTGAATTCTGTTGGTTCTTGTTGCGGCCTTGACGATGCTGACGCTGCTGCTGCTTTTGTTGACACCTCCAAAATATGTTGTACGAGGTCTTTCCTCGCGTCCACCAGGTGAACGACAGTTGGAATCTTGATGCCCGTAGTGAGAGGATGTAAGATCGGCGATGCGAGATCGTGACAAGATAACGAGGACAGGCCTTCGTTGGCTTTGTCTTCCTCGAGAGTCATGATGGAGACCAAAGCGGCGTGGAGAATTGATAGTTTCGATTTATGCACCCAACCAGCAACATCAGTGGTCTTTTGACGCTTTGTTGCTGGGGCCTCGTCCTCCGAGTCTGGATCGATTAAAGTAGGTCGCTTTTGTTGTTCAGTCATATTGATTAAGTGGCTATTACTCCGGTAGGAGCTGCTTTTGTTGCTGTGTTGTGTTGAAAATATGCGATGCGAAACAAAATTTATGGAACTGTCAAAAGGCAGGCCTGTTGATGAACGATTTCCGGTTTTGGTTTCTGCGAAGCAAGTGTAGACTGAAATTGCACGTTGGGTTGCTTCGCCTTTCGCGTTGGGCCTTTCCGCCACCCCTCGCATCATTATTCGCCTCTTGCTTGATTGATTGGATCCCGCCCGCCCAGGCAGTCAACGCCGCTCTCTAGTAGCCCCCCTCAATACGGTACGTACGAGTACTGTACCGGTACACAGTACTGTATGTACCAGCAGGTACATTCGACTACAGTATCGGTAGAAGTTCGGCGAACAGCCAAGAAGAAGTCGGAGACGGGATGTCGGAGACTTCTTTTTTCTCTGTTGTACTACTACATGTGGTAGATAGGGCCCTACCGGTATGTGTATCAACGCAAAGATTCATTTATATCTGTGTCTGATTCACATTCCGGCGCTTCAAGCACTTCTCATGTTTTTAGTTTTGATAATTGCCTCCTTGACACGATCCACGATACATGCTCGTACCACGGACGGACGTTGTTCATTGGTGGCTGATGATGTGCGTTCGTCTGCATAGCTGGATTTTCTGCTAGTACTACTACTAGTAGAGAGTAGAGGCAAGCTGCTCCATTCTGCTGTCTGTCCCATTGCTACTCTCTCTACTCGAAGTTCTTGCTAGATTCACGCAACAGTAGCGTATGACGGAACAATGAATCATGACTCCTGGCTTGATCATGCATAGTAGTAGTCGAGAGGGAATATCTGTTGCGTCTGACCGAGGAGGGCAGTCCTCCTCAGTTTACTACTCTACTAGCTTATTCTACTAGTTAGTCGTAGCGTTGGCGGAGGTGGAATATCATCGGTTGCGCCGGAGCTACTGTCGGTCTTCCGCGAATTCTTTCTGAAGTCTCATACGGTGTACTATACCATCTGCTATATAATCTGATGAATACTGTTAGCTTGTTGTAGTTGAAGTCTCCTCTCATCCTCTCCTTCTCCTCCATCATCACTTCAACAATCAATGTACTACGAGGGAGCAGTGTTGGAATGTCGGTGCTGGCGAGGACGGCGAGGACGACCTCCTCCGGCACTGGCGGTGGACCCCGCTTCACTCGAGTCTTCGGATGACGTCGCACCAACAAAGAACTGATTTTGAATGAGTTTACCTTGCCGTTGCAGGCTTTCTTTCAGCTTGGTTTGAGACGTCAAATCACGTATGAAACCACAAAAGACCAGCTCGCCGTTCTCCCGCTGGACTTGTTGAACGCCCAATTCAATGGGAAACTCGGCTCCATCCTTGCGCCGAGCGGTAGTTGGACGTTTTCTACCAATGATACTCGTTTTACCAGTCTCCAAATATCGTTGAAGGTATTCATCGTGATGAGCGCCATGTTCCCCTCCGCACAATATCGAAATGTTGGACCCGATAATCTCGTCGCGATCATATCCAAATAAATTCATGGTCGCCTCGTTGGCCAGTTGGATGATCCCTCTTTGATCAATCTGAACAATGGGATCAAAAGAAGCATTCACCAATCCTTGCGTCAGTTCTACTTGCTCCAATACTTGCGCCTGCTGATGTTCTTGTAGGGTCAAGTCTCTGATGAATGCGGAAAAGAACCGTTCGTGGTGGGAGGATTGATGAGACGACGACGACGACGAAAGTTCCACAATTCCCAATTCAATCGGAAATTCACTCTTATCTTTTCGGGCCGCCATGATTCTCCGTTTCTTTCCCATGATTTTGGCAATTCCCGTGTCTAAATAGTGCTGTAGGTACTCGTCGTGCTGGTGGGCATGTTCGGCACCGCACAACATCGACACGTTTTGTCCAAAAAAGTCATCGACCGATTCGTATCCAAACAGAGTTACAGCCGCCTGATTCGCCATCAAAATCGTCCCCTTTTGATCAATCGTAAACATGGCATCAAAGCTAGCATCTAAAGTGGCTTGTAGGCGATGATGGGCCTCTTCCTCGGCTCCGCCATTACTACCACCACCCCCATTGTGTTTGAGATAGGCGACCATGTATCGCACGCCACATCCACAGGAACAATATGAAATAGTACCGCTACTACTAGAGCCGATGGGTTGAAAGCGGACGCTGATTTCTTTGGCATCTTTCTCTTCCTCGACGCCCTCCTTGTTGCTGTTTCTTTGTGGAATGAGAACAGTCATCGTGGATCCTTTTGGTGCTCCTGCACGATGCTGCTGCTGCTGATGATGATGATGATGATGCATTACGGGGCACCCACCACCTACACCACCCGACGAGGGTGGGTGCGCCGAGGAGGAGGTGGAGGATTCTTCTAATAGGAGTTCCACGGAAACGTCGGCCCAACTCTTGGTTCCACCTTCAAAGAGCCAGTCGTGCACTGATGAGGAAGAGGAGGATTGATACAGGATACCTCGGGCCGAGTGATTTTGATACACAATATCTCCCGTGTTGGCGTTGAGAATCACCCCCGCTTCGCTGGAGGGTTCCAAGATTGGGACCAGCCAGGTGGAGGCTGCGGAGCACATCAGCGTCAACGACGAAGATTGTTGTGACATTATTATTATTATTATTATTATTATTATTTACTAATACTTTCAACGATTGGCGTGATGACAAAGCTGCGATGTAATATTATGCTGATAGAGTCGTCGTCTCTCCACATCAGTGTGTTTGTGTGTGTTTTGGTCTGTTATTCTGTGTTGAAGCATTGTCTGTCGGATTGGATGAAGAGTCCTCGTGAGGCCAATTGGACCCGACCTTTTGTACTGGGGTCTACGTAAATCGCCGTAAAAGAGGGGGCAATTTTTTGGGCCAATAATGCGATTCAAGGATAATTGAATGGTGATGGACGGCGGCGCGCGATCGATCGATGCTGGGATAAATAATTTCTCGCTCGTCGGACTTTTTAATCATAATATGTTATAAACGACTGACTCGACTGGCTCCGCCCTTGGTCCACTACAAGCAGCAATAGCGCGAGGAGAAGAAAGGTGGTCGCTCCGCGCTTCGAAAGCAGCATGCTCCCTCTACTATCATTCCAGTAATCATATATCGAAGCGAAGGTGGATGAACTCATCCAATTGTCGGTGACGACGAGCAGCAGCGCCGGTAGTATCACCGCCACCACCATGCCGCTGCTGGTGCCGAGCGAGGGACAAGAATATGTGCTGGTGAGGCGGAACGACCTCCTAACGTCGATCGTAGTAGATTCTTACCGAAAAGTGCAATCCATATCCAATCAAACATTGATCTTTAGATATGATCTTATCTTAACTTATCTTATCGAACACCAGAATGTACTAGCAAGAATGAATATTTTTCTCAACCTCTTCCTTCCTCTTGCCGCAGTCCCATACCACAAATATTGACATCTAGTAGAGGGTCTTGCTGACGACATGAATAGTCGTCGTAGGAACGAATTCCAGAATGACCCAACACGACAGGCCAAAAAAGCTCTAACGCTCCATAGGCTTGGCTTGGATAGCACCTCCCTTCGCCTGGATGACACGGCTTTCGTTGAGCACGGTGCAAGAGTAGCAGAAGCAGCAGTCACAGCAACTCTTTGCGGCGGATCCGCACATGTTCGAGTCAATGCCTTGTGTATCTGCCACACTCTGTCCCAAAGCGGTTAGGACACAGCATCCGCATCCAAACGGGAAGGTTGCCAAGCAGTAGACCAAACCGTTGTTGTCACCGATGTTGTCAGCAATTTCCTTGAAGGCCAAGCAAGGGCACCAGAATGCGTAGCAACACCCGCCGACGTCGTTCGTGCAAGCGCACGGTCCTTGTTCCCAGTTAGGCATGATGATCTTGGTCGTTGGATGTATTGGCTGGATGCTCTAATATATAGATAGGCAAAAGAGGTTGAGAGGACGACGACTCGGCAAAAGTCAGGATTATGATGATAGCAGTGCCATGCTCCTGCTGATGCGGCTTTCGCCTTTTTCGCGTTTTCTACTCTACCCGTCGGTCATCGCGTCCTGTGTCGCGTCATCAGTCATCACGTCCCTGTGCAATCTTGAATCTTGCCGTGGATGATGATTCGTCCAATCAAATCTTTCACGCAGTTTTCAGTTCTCATAATTCTGCGGGAAGAAACGTGTAGTGGTTGGATTTTACATTACTGGTAGTTGGATGGAGGCGAAGTTCCGAAATTTCGCGCGCTTTGTTGTTGTTACTACTTCTACTTTAAAAAAGCGGCGTGCGTCTGTGGCGTGTGCTACAAATTCTATTTGCATACAATCTCTACATACTGTATCATAATATATGCCCGTTGATGGCAGACTTCGGAGGCATTCCTCCAGTCATTGTTAGACTCGCTCGCTCGCTACTATCCGCCGGCATGGCACTCTTTAGCCATCGGCTGACGCACAGACGCTCGATTTTAATCTGGAATCTGGCATCTTCGTACCGGTAGCAGTACCAGGTACTGTACCGGTACGAACCCGTATCGTAACGGTATTCGGGAGCAAATCGAAGCCGACCAGAGCTGATGGTGGTCTTCGCTAATGCTACACAAATTTTTGTACTAATGGACCCCATCATCGTTCAAGAAGAAAGATACGACGCGTAAAATAGATACATACCTAATTGATCTCCGCGATGGTGATTGATGATTGATGATGCATGCTGCGCAAGCACATATCCTACTGTCTCTTTTGTGTTGCGTTACGATCACCATACATTCGCACCTCCTCCCTCATCATCTGCAACCATCTCACATTGGCAAGAACTATCGTTATTCAGGTCTTACTATACAGCCACCCTGATGAGTCGGCAGTTCCTTTCAATGCTCCCATCCATGCTAGTATGGATCGTCATGACTCATCTCCTGCTTATTGTCGGAAGGTCTTCCATGATGATGACATCCGCCTTCGCCCCAGTCCGCCAACGACCTCAATCACAACGTGCTGGGAGAATGACCATCAGTGGTAGTATATCTACTTTGAAACTTCAAATGCTGCCGCCGGAATACTCTTTGGATCCCAAATCAACGGCCTTTGTGTTTATCGAATATCAAAATGAATTTACAACTCCGGGTGGAAAACTCCATGATGCCGTCAAGGATTGTATGGAAAAGACCAACAGTGAGTGAGAGTGTCGTCCGCGTGCGTTTCGTTTGTTTTGTTAGAAGTCCATCACTCGCGGGATGATTCATGGGTAAAAAAATGGATTTCGTCCTCTGAATCACTCAGTTTCACTCCTAACAATTCAAATGTTGCCTGCCTCGATCGGTCTTCCCGACTCAAATGCACATACTCTAGTGATGGAAAATTCTTCCAAAGTCGCCGACTTTGCCCGATCCAACGGATGTACTATTATTCACTGCCCCATCAACTTTGAAAAGGGCCATGCCGAAATTGCTTCGGAACCCTACGGTATTCTAGCAGGCGTCAAAGAGGGAGCCGCATTTACCAACGGGGAGTGGGGTGCCGAGTTCGCATCTACAATGAAACCGGCTCCAGGAGATTTGGTCGTCAAGGGAAAGTCGGGATTGTGTGGCTTTGAATCGACCAATTTGGATTTTCTCTTGCGTCAAAAGGGAGCCCAGAACGTGGTATTGGCAGGATTCTTGACCAATTGCTGCGTGGAAAGTACGATGCGCAGCGCCTACGAAAAGGGATACAAGGTCTTTACATTGAAGGATTGTGTGGCGGCGACGAGTGTGGAAGCCCAAGAGGCGACCTTACAGCACAACTTTGGAATGTTTTCTATTCCAACTACCAGCGAAGAAGTTATGGCGGCTATCTCGGCCCCTATTATGAATTAAAATCATTATTAGTAGATCGATGCATTGATTGCGGGGTATATTGATGTCGATGATGTAGTATTACAATTTGTAATATAATTGTATTTAAATAGCTAGCGCGAAAAATGAAGGTGGGATATGAATAGGAAGCTCAACCTACAACGCCAATAACAGATTCGCATGATGGAACCTCATCCTTTGGCATATAGGCAGACGTTGCCCTTAACGCGGCGTGGTCTTCCCTTGTTTTTTGCATTGACAATGCATCCTTTTTTAGGCTTTGAAGGAAATCAAGGGTGGATCCGCTCACCACTCGATTCTCAACCTGCTTGATGTCCGCGATGAACTGATCGACAGCAGGAGCAGATCTTCTCTCGTCCATGCAAGAGTTTGTCTTCTCAGATCCCAATCGCTCCGTAATATGTATTCGGAGTTTTTCATTTTCTGCCTTGAGTTCTTTCAAGCACTCTTGTAGACTGGTAGTTAGCATCTTCTTGCGATTTCGGCTACATCTCGCATGATGCCGATTGCGTGCACGAGTTTGCTCCATTGCCTCGGGAGACGAGTCGTCGAGGAGCGTAGAACCCATTTTGAATATCAGCTTACTACTATCCGCGACGATCTCTTTTGTCTTTTTGGTGGAAAGGTTTGTTGTTCGTCGTTTCTTGGTAGGCCTTGAGCTAGAAGTAGTGCTTTTGCTGCTGCTGGCGGTGGTGGTAGGTGAAATAACAGCCGAATCCCGTTTCTTGGTGGTATATCTTGGTGGTGGTGGTAGTGGACATTCTTGTGTCACCAGCTCGGAGGTGTCTGCCGAGACCACCGAGCTGGAGTCTGAAATAATGGACAGTGATGTTGCCATGCCCAACGAAGTATGCCGGAGTGGGTTTGGGACAACACAGGGAGACAACTTGATAGAGGGAGGCACGGCGATTGTTGCTGAACCGTGGTCGTCCTCAGTACTAGTACTAGTAGGAGCTGCGAAGAAGGAGGTCGATGTTGAGCCTAGCACAGGCGGAACATCAGGAGGATTATTCCAAAAGGAGGTCAAAGCTCCTTCGGCATCATCAGCATCGCCTCCCACAAGGCTCTCCTGTCCTCTGATCTCACCATCCGCGTCTTGGAAGAAAAAATGATAGATTTCTTGGTCGTCGATAGCGTCGCAAAGCAACGTATCATCGTTTACCAAAGCGGAATAAGGAGAGAGAAACGATGACAATGTCATTTCGAAACGCTTTTTCAATAATTTAGCGTTGCTTTTCTTTTTATGACAACACTTTTTTCGTCCGATGTCTTTCTACGGGTAGAATTTTTGTGGCTTCCAGGATAGATGTATATACTCCGACCTGCAGTCTGCTTCGCTACTAGTAGTAGAGATATGGAGCGAACCAGAGACAAAACGTACTACGAGTATCCTATTCATTTCTTCGGTTCGCACAGATTTCCGGACCCTAAAGATATTCCGACGGGGAAACGAAGTCAGCAAACTCTTGTTTAACAGCTCCGTTGCTTCTACGAGTACCTCGTCATCCATCTCCTTCACACGTGTCTATTTACTTAACAACTTCCTTCATCTTGACACCACAACCGGTACACGTGTCTACTTACTTAACAACTTTCTCTACGTTGACATCAACCCTCCCATTGGGGCAATACTACAAGTATCGCCGAAGCGAACCGAGGAAGCAATTCGTTTCTCCTCGCTCACACACACGGAGCGATCTTCTGTTATCGGTTCTCCATCTATCGTTACCGGTATGATGTTTCGCCTTCATTTTCTCTTATTCCGCCGACCTTGTTCCTCCATTGTTATTTTCTGAGACCACTAACCTGCCGATGCCGTTCCCGGTACTGTACTTGTATTTCGACTTTCTGCTCTGGTACCTCTACCGGTACGAGAACGCTTATTCTCTACCGGTACAGCAATGGTACCGTACAACAAGGTACTACCACTACTGTTTGCTTCCTCCAACAGAATGCTGGTGGGCGGTGGGGCACTGGCATGATGAAGAAACGACATTTTGGATTGGTAGTAATGCATGGTACCATGGAGAAAAAATAGACGAGGACCCTAGATAGTATTAGTACTGGTAGTAGACTCTATACCGGCGGTGGTATTACTACTCTAGTCTAGTATAGTAGGCTCGTCAGCCTCAATAACCAATGTACTAATTATGGACCTGCGCCGTTGTAGTTGTACTTCTTTCATCATGTCCAGAACGCGTGGTTAGAGTCTGAATGCTTGAGAAGTAGTGATACCGTTGGAGAAACACCGTACCGTCCACAAGTAAAGTAAGAACAACTAGTAGTAACAGACTAGAGTAGTAGTCGAGAGGCCTTCGTATCTCTCCAGCAGCAACCATGCCGCGTAGAGAAGTATTGAACAATGGTACGTTTAGTAGCCACCAGATGTGAATCGTTGTGGTCCACGGACATGCATGCACTCGGCTCATCGGATTGATTCAGCAGCAAAATCATGCGGGCTACTACTACTCTAGCTAGGAGATTGCCACTGTCTGGTCCAGTACTCCCCCAGCAGCAGAATCATCGTCGTCGTCATCATCCGCTATTATCTGGAGTGTTCCATAGTTGAGACCATCGGGAGGACTATAGTCGAGCCCCTCAGCAGTAGGAGTAGCAGCGGCAGCGGCAGCACTGCTACCTGATGATGATGATGGTTCAGCTGCTGCAGCAGCGGTGGAATTTCGGCTCTTTCGATCACTCATTTCCAATTCCATTGGCTCGACGTCGTAGCCGCAGTCGTAACCGTTGTTGTTGTTGTTGTTGTTGTTCTTTGCCTTTTTTCGTAGTTTCTCTTCAAGTTCCAAAATACTACGATCCCCCGTTACTTCGGCAAAGTAGCCGACCATATCTTCCAGACTCTTTCCCTTGGTTTCTGGTAGATACAAAAACAAAAACACCATACTGGCGAGGCAGACTCCTGCCAGCAGTAAAAAGAATCCTGGCCACGTAATGGCTTGTGCGACACTCAAAAAGGTGGACGACATGAATGTGGCAGTGAGTCGATTGGGAAGGACTGCCAACATCATGGCCTTGGCTCGAATACTCGGTGCAAAGATTTCCGAAACGACGACCCAATTTCCGGGACCCAATCCGATGCTGAAAAAGGCCAAATAGACGGCCAATGCAATGACTGTGGTCATCGATTCCATAGAAGTACTAGCACTGGCACTAGGAGTACTAGTAGTACCAGTGGAAAAGGTAAAGCTGACCACGACAAGCGACACGGCCATGCCTCCCAGCGACAAAAAGAGCAGGGGACGACGCCCCGAATGATCAAAGTTGCGTGCTCCGACAAAGACAAATACCAACTTGACCGTTCCCAATCCAATCAAGGCCAAATCTTGTCCCATGGGCGTTGACACGCCCGATTGTTTCAAGACAAACATGAGATAAAACATGATCGAATCAATCCCGACTGCCTGTTGAATGACGGCGATCCCGACCCCTACCACCAACATGCGTCGAATCGCGGGAGTAGGTTGACAGAAGAGCGCCTTCCATCCCACCATTTTACTCGCCATTCGTTCCAGTGCCAAGGATTCTTTCATATCCGCAATGACCCGTTCGACCATGTTGTGATTACTACTACCAGCACCAGCACCAGTAGGACCATAGATACGTTCCAAAACGGCTTGCGCCATGTCTTCTTGTTGATGCGCCACAAGCCATCGGGGAGATTCGGGCAGTACAAAGGTTGCCAAGAATAGCATGACAAAGGGTAGAATGGTTCCCAATGCCAACATCGTCCGCCATCCCACGCCCAATAAACTACTCGCAAAGCCCAATACGACACCGACCGCCACTCCCGCTTCGGCCCAGCTGACCAATTCTCCTCGGACATGAGCGGGAGCGATTTCCGCAATATACATGGGATCAATTGCTTCTCCGACTCCCACCCCCATTCCGACCACCATCCTCCCGATCATTAATATTGGAAAGGATGGTGCCGTGGCACAAATCGTCACACCGACAATGAATCCCACTGCTGCCGTTCGCAAGGTCGTCCGGCGTCCATACGAATCGCTCAACCACGGGCTGATCAAGACACCGGCAATGGACCAAAAATTCAAACTTCCCAAAAACAGTTCGAGCTGTTCGGTCGTCAAATCAAAATCGTCCATCAGCAACATCGGACCGACATTGGTCGATACTCCCAAATCGTATCCCAAATTGACTGAATTCAAAGCCGCACTAAAAGAATGAAAGGATGAATGAATAAACAAAACAAAACAATGAATAAAAAATAAAATACACATTGCACATAAAATGATTGATGACATTCACAAAAAAACAAATACATACTATTATATTAGTATGACGACTGACGACTTACCATAATGCATACACATACGTCCAGGTAGTGATTGGAAATACGACTGCAGCAGCAGCATCAGCTTTGGATGATGATGATGATGTTGATTCGTCTTCGTCGTCGTCTTTTGGAGAAGAAGAAAAAGACGCCAAAGACAAAGTGGTCGAATCATGATCATCGGAATATTTCAGAGGCTGCTGCTTGTGGTTGTTGTTTTTCTTCTTCTTCTTCTTCCCTCCTGGAAAAGGAGCGCTGCTTGACGATCCTCGTCTCTTGCCGATTTGTTCTTCTACTACTAGCTCTTCGTCTCCTTGTTCGTCGTAGTCGTCGTCGTCGTCGGGTTGGACAGGATCATAGCTTACTGTTTTTGTACTTGCATTATTATTGTGGTTGTTGTTGATTGTGATCATTGCAATTGATGCTGATGCTGATGATGCTGTTGATGATGCTGATGATATTAGAGAATGACTTGTATTGATTCTTCAAAGGAGGAGGAGGAGGATGTGTGCTATAAAATAATATATGTTGTTGTTGTTGTTGTTGTTGTTGTCGCTGTTACTGTTGCTGTTCACATCATCCTATGTATATTATGCGAGGTCGAAAAGAATAGAAAGAAATATGTATGTACTGTAAAAGAATAATAATATAAGAAGAGAGAGAAGCAAAACTGGCGTCGAAGCCAGCGAAGATCGAAGACAGGATGTGCGAGCAGAGAGCGAGGGAGCCCGGCCGGCGCGGCAAATTTGAAAGTAGAGGCGGGTCGTCGACGGTCGACGGGCCGGCCGGCAGGCGATGGTGGGACGATGGACGGACGGAAAGCTTTGCTCCGCACATACCGGTACAGTACCGCCGGTACGTGCGTGTGACAGATGATTCCTGCGAATTCGTTCTCGAAAGAAAGAATTCTACTTATTGTCGCGAAGCGATCGGAATTCCTCGCTCGCTATTAGCGCTTCTTCAGAATTTCTTCCGGCAAAATACGGTACCAGTACCTTATCCTTGACAGCAGTACATACCGCACTTCCGGCGGGACGCGCTCTCGCAGATTTTCTTCTTTTTTCTTCGATCTCGTGTCTCGTCTCTCTCTCCCTAATACTCTACAGTATTTAGTTGTGCAACACAGTATGTACAATATAATATAACGGAACGATAATAATATAGTAAGGAAGTGTAGAGCAGCACCAAAGCAAAGCATATCATATCGATCCAGCAGCATTGCATTCCATCACCAATCCATCCATCAGTCATCATGACGACGACGACGACGACGACGTCAAGAAGCGTGAGCGTGAGCGTGAGCGTGAACAGCAGCAGCAGCAGCAGCAGCATTGATCTCCATGTCGATGAGCAGCACCACCACCAGCAGCAGGAAGACGCCGCCGAACAAGGCGAAAAATCATCCGCAATATTACCAATGATGTCGTGCTTACCATCATCATCATCAGCACCACCGCCATCATCATCATCATCATCACAAAGAAGTACAAGTACTAGTAGTAGTGATGATGATGATGATGATGATGCTGCTGCGGCTGTCCCATCACTGCCACCACCAACATCCGCCGATACTACTAGTAGTACCGTTTTCCACCAAAGCGACAACAACGACAACGACAACCAAAACGACAACCAAAACGACACGAAGAAACGACGAGGACGACAAAGACAACAACAACAACGAGGAGTCGTCTGCTTTTCCACGGTACAGATTGCCGAACATCCAATGATTATCGGAGACAATCCCGGTGGAGTCCAAGGCTGTCCCGTCACTATTGGATGGGAGCGGGACAGTTTGATAGTGTTGGATTTGAATGAGTATGAAAATCAGCGCCAGTCGAATAATAATTCGAACAGCGACAACGACAGCGACAGCAGTACTACTATTACTAGGAGAAGAAGAAGAAGAAGAAGCATGTCCGAAATGTATCTTACACCGGAACATCGACAACATGTCTTGTTGAAAGAGTTGGGATTTTCGCGAAAGGAAATTGCCGCAGGGATCCAGGCGGCCAATATCGCCCGACTGGAACGAAGGACGACCAATGAACGGATACGATTGGATGGAATCTATGCACGCATCGAAGCTATTCAACGCAAACTGCAAAATCTAGTACTCACCTGGGGAAAAATGAAAAAGAAAAAGAATAAAAAACGGATGGAACGACGACATCTGGATCGCCATCATCATCATCATCACGAGGAATCGTCGTCGTCTTGTTCTCTCTTTGACAAGACCAGCCACAACAACAGCAGTACGACTTGTCGAACCACATCATCGTTTTCATTGGACAGCATTAGCGGCTCCGCGCCTCTTGCTGCTGCTTCTGGTACTACTACTACCGGTACTTCTACTACTGCTACTACTACTACTACTACTACTACTACCACCAGCATCATGAAAAGGACGACCGTGTCATCCTCGTCTTCTCCTCCTTCTTTGCTAGACCAAGGAGTCTACTACTTATAACTACTACTAGTGGCCAGAAGTAGTAGTAAGAGTAGTAGCAGTAGTAGTAGTAGAACAACAACAACACTCTTGATCTACTCTCCTCGTCCTTCTTGATACAACTTTTTCCCGTTAGGACTACTAGTACTACTAGCTCTAGTAGTACAGTGTGTATGCATTGAAAACGTCGTATATAACTACTAGTAGCTAGCTAGTAGCACTACCGGTACTATGGTGAGTGAAAAACAGATGTGTGGTTCTACTATCATGACATCATGACTACTACTCTAGTAGATTGTAGTAGAAGGGGGAGGAGAGACTGACTGTGTTCCCTCTCTCTCTCTCTCTCTTAAAAATGGCGGGGGCCGAATGGAATGGCTGCATGATCATGATCATGATCATGGTACGTACTGTTGACATTCCAGAGAGAACCTCTCTCTCTCTCTCTCTCTCTCCTGTCCATTTTACAACTCGTCCTCCGATGTACTGGTGGTATGTACAATATCATGACTCTTGGCTTTGTCACTCTCACTATTACCAGACGCAGAGCAGTAATCACCATCCTCATCGTCATCATCATCATCATCTATTCCGCCTCCACCACTGCCTTCGTCCTCCTTCTCCTCCTCTCCCCTGGTTTCTTTTCCTGTTTCATCATCATCCTCGTGTTGTTGGTCTCCTTTTGCTTCTTCTTCTTCATCACCTTCATTCTTGTCGTACGGCGCACCTCCTTCTTCCTCACCACCATTGTCTTCATACTCTTCCCCATGCCGACCATTACCCCAACTGTCAGTAGGCCATTCCACTTTCCATTCACAATCATCACCACCATCATCACCACCACCACCACCAAGACCACGGTCATTCCGGCGCCGGCAAGTGTAGTGCACATTCACCAGTCCTTCCCAGCTCCAATAATAAGGCATTGGCTGTTGCACCACCACAACATCAAAGCCAGACAACTCGAGAGGAAACGAGTATGGCTGCTTTAATTCATAAATCAACTCCACCGTAATACTACTAATAACATCGTCGTCGTCGTCTTGGTGGTGGGGGCCGGCGTCGTCAGAATAATAATACAGTCGTGCCAGGTATTCTGCGAGCGCCACCCAGCCTGTTTCGTCTTGCTCCAGATTTTCATAATAGTCCATAGTGCGTTGATGGCGCTTTCGTTCCAACCAATTCATAGTGGTCCAGTCGGGGGAATTCCAGATTATTGTTCTTTCCACCTTTTTCTGACTGCCGCCGCCGCCGCCGCCGTTATTGTCGTCGTTCTCGGTATCGTCGTTGGTGTATTTGGTAATAATGGCCTTGTAGCGACGCGCGTGATAGGATGGGTCATCGAACATGGTCCAATAACCAAACCAGAGACCGTAATATTCCAGAACCGGCCGAATGACATCAGCTGCCGCATCCTGATACTCAAGAATCAACAAACGGCTGCTGCTGCTGCTGCTGCTGCTGGTGGGCGGAAAGAGCATCCCGGTGGCGGGTCCTCTGAATAGTACTGCTGGTAGTTCTTGCAGTAAGAAAGTTGGCGTGGACATGATTGCCAGAGTCGTCAACAAGACTACTACCAACAGACTGTCCACCGTGCATCGCAACCATCCCGGCCCTGATGTCATTCTAGTAGTAGTCGAAGTGGTAGTAGTTGTAGTAGTGGTAGTAGTAGGCTGGACCAAAAAGACGCACCATCCCAGCATTGTCAGATACTCGAAGCAGTGCATGCTCATGCCCAATTCAATTCCCACGTGAAGGAACATGACCAGCATCAATGTAATATTTCGCAACGGTGGGATCCAAATCGTTACAATCGAGCCGCACTCAATGATCAAAGTGGTCCATCCGAGGATTTTCAAGGGAAGGAAGCGGTTAAAGATAAAATCGGGAGCAAATATGCCTGGAAAAAAGTCGTCAATGGAGACCATTTGGCGCATGGCCATGCCATTGAACCAGCTGCCACTGGGGGTAAGAAGCTTGCCGTATCCACTACCCATGTAGATGATGCAAATGTAAATTTGCCAAATGCGAAAGGGCCAAATGGGCCAGCTCTCGTCGTCGTTCTCGGCCATTTCTTCGGAAATTGCTTTGTTGTTGTTGCTGCTGCTGTTGTTGGACCGCCCAAAGCCGTCCCAAATGGTGACGCGGTGCAGGGGCAAAAAGATCAAAAAGAAGCACCACGCACGAAACATCCAGTCCTGAGCGTCCGTCGCCAGCACAGCGTAGTTGTGATGCGACACCATGTTGACCAACAAAGCCAGCAGCTGGAAGCGCGGAAGTACACCCAGCAGCAACAAGATCCCGTGCCCCAGTCCGATCCAACAGAAATAGATCTTCCAGTAATGTTGCGGAAGATAGCGAAAGAGCGACCACAAATCGGGGGACAGTTCGGGCAGGGCGCCATTGGTAGCAGCACCACCACCACCAAAAAAGAAATCATAGTCGAGGGCCCACACGAGCCGATCCGCAAGGAACAAGACCGCAAATCCGATCCGGAGCTACCCGGCGAGAATGAAGGCGTCGGGTCCCATCACTCGCGCGTGGAAAAAGTTATAGAGGGCGCTCATCATCATCACATGCTAATTGTGACAGGATATAATATATAATATATATTCGTGAGGATGATGCATGCGATGAGGATGATGAAGCGACGCGGCTTTGCGCTTTCACGGCAACATTAGCCGCGTCGCTCCGGATGCTCCATCGCATTCTGTTATTGTGCCGCTTTTGTGCCTTCGGCGCGTTTGCGATCTTTCGAGAGAGCGCGAATAAAGCGGCAAAAGATATTTTGGCCGGATAGCATGCAAAATAACGCGGTGCCTTCAGTAGTAGCCCGCGAGTAATACACATGATGTCTTATTTACATCGTCCGAGTCGTCGTCGGAGGAGTCAGTCACTTATTGACTCAGCCGAATACTTTCTCAGTCTACTACGTAGCTAATACAGTTGCAGTACTTCTATTCTGAACTTTATGGAAAAGGGCCCACCATTTACTACCGGTACTCTAAACGGCTCCCATTCTGATAGTATTTGTAGAATTTGTAGTAGAATCAAATCATGATGTTCCCCACCTTCCCACCACCCACCATTCAATTGTTACAAGACAGCATTCTTGGACGCCCCCGTCCGCTCTAAAGAATGATGCAAGCACATCCTTGCTTGGCTTGTTCCGACATGGATGAGGTGGTATTGGCCTTCGTAGTAGTAGTAGTAGTAGTAGTAGTAGTGCAATGAGGCGCCGGCTGCGAGGAGACTCCCATTTTGCCGTCCTCGTTGGGTGCCACCCATTCCTTGGTGGTCGTAGTGTTCGCCGTCCCGGTAGTTGTATGGACTTTTCCCGTTGTTTTCCATTCCTTGTTCTGACCATCGCCGCCGCCGCCACCACCACCACCACTACTAGTAGTAGCAGTAGTATAGCTTTGATAAAATCCCAGTGTTTCCCGTTCCTTGACGCGTTCTTCCCTTTTCTTTTTCGTGTATTCTAGTTGCGTCGCATCCGCCGCCGACAGTTCCGAATTTCGAGACCAGGCTTCTTGAAAGGATTTTGTTTTGGCTTTGCGTTCTTGTAAATCTCGCTGTTGCTCTTGATAGGCTTGCGATGTTTCTTGATTGGCCTTGGCGGTATCCGTGAATTGCGATTTGAGTGTTTTGGTCAAACCCAGCCCCTTGAGTTGTTCCAATTCCGACATGCTACTACTATTACTCGACATTATGCCACTACTCTTTTCCTAAACAAAGCAAGCAACGTACGCACGAAGTAAGAGTGAGAAAAATGATCAAGCCAAGACGAACCAGTCGTTCAGTATAAGTCGGCTAGTCGAATAGTCAGTCAGTCAGTCAGTCAGTCCAGAAGAACTTACCAGTACTGGAATTTCTCGCAACGAAGCCGCCCCCTTGACTTTGTTCAATCCTTGCTTTCGTAGTTCCTCGACTTCGGCCTTCGTAGTAGTAGTTTCTCCACCAAAGACCACAGGCCCTCCTTTGTGTTGATGTGGACTACTATTGCTCCAAGTAGAAGTAGTAGTAGCAGTAGTCACAAAGGACCGAACACTTCGATTGATACTTTTGGGTGTCATGGTTGGTGTGGGAGATACTGGCGGTGAAGAAATGGGGCCTCGCCACGATTTGGCGATCCCCCGTTGCGATAATTCAGCAAGTTCTTCGGCCTTGCGATCGTGGTAGGATGATGATGACAAAGCAAACGCCGAAGAAGTAGTAGAAGAAGAGGGTTCCGCTTGTTGCTTTTGTTGATCGGGAACGAAATACGTATTGGACTTGGTTTTGGTCTGCGCAGTGATACCTTGTTTTCGAAGAGCATCCAATTCGGTTTGTTTTTGTTGTTCCAACGATTGTCGACGTGCCAAAGACGATGATACGAACATCTTTTTGTCATCGTCGGGCGAGTCATTATCATTCTCTTTGGTGGTAGTGATATCGGCCGCTACCACCGCCGCATCGTCTTGATCTTGGTCTTCATCCTTGTTTGCGGAAGCCGATGCTGGAGGTGATGGTGTTACGGCAGCAGGAGCTGCTGCTGCTGCTGCAGCTGCAGCAGACGGCGTAGTAATAGTACTCGTAGTACTGTTCGGTGGTGCAGTAGCTGTATTACTCGTGACTGATACCCGACGTCCACTACTGGTATCGGAATGTCGTTGGTATTGTTGCAGTGTAGCTCTTTCCTGTTGTCGAGCCGCCGCCTTTTGTTGATTTTGTGCTACCCGCATGGCATCCAATGGCGATAATCCATGAGAATCGGGCGACACTACATGTCCTTTGGGCGATGTTGACGATGATGATGATGATGATGATGGTTGTTGAAGTGGAGCATCATCGCCATCCCCACCATCATGTGGCTGTGGTGGTGGTTGTGTTCGACGACGTCCTCGTCGTTGTTCCAAATCGTCGACTTGATGTTGATAGACGATGGACGATTTTTCACTCTGATCGACTTGGGTTTGTAAATGTTGCGAGACATTTTGCGTCACCTTTTGTTGTTGGAGTCGTTGTAATTCTTGAGCGGTACTAGGAGAGGTGGGCTTTTCCGTAAAGGAATTTCCAGCCGTCAACAAACGAAATGCCGGACTAGAAAGGATGGTTTCGGCTTGTCGAATGACATGCTTGAGTTTGTATCCCTTGGGAATTGCCACAAGAACGTGTCCCAACATGTTTTCTAAATCCAAGACGGGATCAGGGAGGGATGCCGTTTCCGTTTCTTCTTCTTTCTCTTCTTTTGGAGTAGTAGCAGCAGGAGGCGTTAGAGGTACAGTAATGGGACTATTATCGCTGTTTCCTTCCTCTTGTGGATGACTCTCCTTCTTCGTTACTTCTGTCTCTGAAGTAGGGGTAGTATCAATATTACTGCTGGTATCGATCGAGAGTGCGGAAGGATCCGTTTCTTGAGCGACTGGTGCTGGTGCTGGTGCTGGTGCCGGTGCCGGTGCTGGAGATGATGTTAACGGTGCCGGTAACAATGCTGTCGTTTCATTGGAAGAGTCCTCCTGGGACGCCTCTGCTGCGGACCCTTCTTTGTTTTCGATGCCGGCGTTTTTTCTTTCTGGTGTTGTACCAGCACGAGGAGAAGAATTCTCATTGCCCTTGCTGTAATACTCGGCATGATATTTTGGAAGGATCCATTCTTTTGGTGCTGCTGCTATTTCCTCCTCCTCCTCCTGATTCTTACTATTACTAGTACTATAGGAACAATCGTACAGTCCAATATTGACTTGCTGTTGGAATTCTGGATTCGATGCCAACGTCGGAAGTTGTTGGAGCAATCCTCCCAAGGTGGCCTTTTCGGGAATGCGTTGAAATTGAATCACTTCGAATTTGTTGTGTTTGGGTTTCAACAACAATACAAAAATCGGCATGCTTGCTTGCTTCTTTCTTAGCACAGCACAACCGATCAGATCAGATCAGATCAAATCAGATCAGGCAGGACAGGGGGGACGAGCGTTGGAATGATAAAATGTAATACAGTACAGTACAGTACAGTGCAGTGCAGTAGAATAGAATGTTGAGATCCACAATAATACAATTCACAGTACAAGTAGTAGTGTGATGAATGCGATATTATGTCGACACAAGATGATAATATCGTCTTGTGTCTGTGGGAGATGCATCAGAATGCGGAGTGTCTGTACATAATAGTAGCACCAAAACACCAATGCAATGCGCTTACTACTACCGTACCTATTATGCCTCTCCCGCGGGGCGCGTCGTCGGCGGCAGTTTTTCCACCACGTGTTGAAACCGTACCATCATACCGGTAGGTATGTACAGATACCGGTGGTACTTACTGTACAGTGCAGTACAGTACATGCGCAACAGTGGTAGGATCTGGTACAAAGTATGCGTACGCAAGCGTCAACGACCTTCAACCACTTTTGGATATCGGCAAAAAAATCTAAAAGCAGTCGTACGTGTCAAACTGGTGCTGATATCGCCGCCCTGACATCATCATCAACAACAAGTAGATGTTCTTGTTGTCTTTGTCTTCTGTAGAGTGTAGAGAGGACGAGCTCTACTACTAGCTAGTAATAGTACTACGACGGTGGGAGTAATAATAGAGAACAAAGAGAGAGAGAGAGAGAGAGAGAGGGGCTCCTACTACTAGCTAGTAGTAGTATGAAGAAGATGTCGTGGTCCTCCATCGGTACTATTGCTGGGTTGCTTCATCATGATCGAATGGTGGATAGTACTACATGATGAATGAAAAGCTAGTACTACTACTACTAGGGGATCCATTATTCCGTGGAGAGCTACAAGAAGTATTCAAAGGAGGGTGATAACAGGAAGTTTTGTGGTGTGCTGCGCTTGTTTACTGGCAGTAGTAGTAGTAGTAGTCGTAGTCCTGCTAAAAACCGTAGCTAGTACGATCTCATTAACGACTTGCACTTTTTCAGATCCAGTGCATTCTCCGGCATGGACGATTGCACGAGATCGAGTTCGATAGCCGGTGCATCGTTTCTTTCAAAGATACAAATATGCATTTCACAGTGAATCGATGCCAACAGTGGTTGCAAGGTGGGAAAGCAGGGTTCGTCCGTCCATTTGGGATCTCCACAATAATGTAGATCCGACATGATTTGAGGAAGAAATTGAGTTCGAAAGGCATCGGCTTCGTGGATCGGTTGAATATCTTCCATAATCAACAAACCTCTTGGTTGGATTCGTGGAAACCAAAAGAACATGGACGTGGCCATATGGGCCGACAAGTGGGAACCATCATCAACGACCATCTTGAGAGGTGGAGCATCGGGTCGTTTCATTTCGGTCGTCCATATATGGTGCAAGGTCGTAACATTACTAGCATCAATACAATGCAATCGCCGGGCATCCAAGTACTTTTGATAGTTTTTATTCTTGGCGGCAAAGTTCCCCCAGGGCCACTTTCCTTCCTCTCGAGGTCCCTCGGGTAAACACGAGATTTCCATGCTATGCGCTTCAGCGGATGGTAGAAATCGATTGTAGACATCGAAGCCAGCCCCATTGAAGAATCCAATTTCTAAAAATTGAAAGGGCTCTGTATCTGGAGTCGAGTACGGGCCCAATCGCTTTTGATACATGGTATTGTAAAAGTGTCCCCATGGACGACACGCTTCCTTGGCACATCCTGGCCGGATACAATTCTTGGGATGATTCTTCAAACAGGCTTCCAATCGGCGGTTGGCGGCCACTTTATCGGTTTTGAGTTTCGTGGCAAGGTCCAAGAAATCTTGCTGTCCACTCGGAACATCGTAATAATCGACGACGGTCGATTGGGTTCCCACCTTGCGGCCAGGACTAAACAACCGTTCTTGTTGTTTGTTCTCGTTCGTAGTAGAAGATGTAGTAGCAGTACTAGAAGTGCTTGTAGCAGTACTACTAATTGTGGCGGTAGTAGTAGATGCTGGTGACGGAGGACAGTTTTCTCCTGATGGCGGCACTCCCCCTGGAAGTAGTGATGATGATGATGATGATATTTCTTCGAGGAGTGGACGACTCGACAAAGTATAATTATTTTCAAGCGGAGACCGTACGATCCAAAGGATAACGAGAAACGAAATGATATTCGTCGCCACGAGCGCCTTGACGGTCAAAGATGATGTTGTTCTGCCACTGTCCGTCTTTCGCACCTGCATGGTCGTATATTATATCTATATACTTCGTATGGCTGCTGCGTTCGTCTTCCTTTCTTTCTGGCTTTTGCTGCTGCTGATGATGATGATGGGCCGCCGGAACACGTTCTCTTCGTTGTCCTCTTCTTCTTCGTCGTCGTCTTCGTCTCTGCCGAACAACAATACTGCAAGCAGAATGAAACACCTAATATCATGGGAGGGGCTGCACTATTAGTAAGCCAGCGAGATGAGAAAACTGCATTACATATCCCGGGGCAGCTGATGTGCAGTAGATGCAGAATAGGACGCAGCAAATACGAAGATACGAACGCTATCGAGCGTTTTCGTTCGGCTTGGGTCGGGATCATGTTCGCCGACGCGGGGCTCCGAATACCTTTTGGAGTTTCTAGTTCTCGAACCCCTTACGCCTGCCCTTCGCTATGGTGTGTCAGTTGTAGTGTGTTAGAACGTGCTAGTATTGATTGGGCGTGACCCTGGCTCCGTGTTACCGGGGCGCGGTTGACCCAAGCGACCTGAGAGATCGCCCATATTCATCTCTGGCGTTTGGAGTAGCTGGGCATCAGTCCTAGCTCTCTCCAATCGCCTCTCTTAGATCCGAAATCCACTCCGCCGGGGGACGATGGAAATCGTCGGGACCCACCATCCTCGCCGGGAAGAAACGGTCGGCGGACCCTGGTAGGTACTTACCCAATGTAGCTAAATCTTCTTCGTTCGCCTTTTTGATCCTCATCTGATTTCTCCGTTCGGCGATTTTGGTCTTCGGGTCGTCCCCCTCCTCGGGTCTAGCTAGGGACGAAGTTCGTTTGGTCTTCTGCTTAGTTCTCCCTAGTTGATCTCCTTTCGGGGTTGGTGGATTTCCCCATGAGGTTTCTCCTGCATCTCGGCCAGTAGGATACCACCCCAGCATGGGGGACGGCCAATCCAGTTCCGGTTCCTCGTCCGGTTCGTCGATGGGGTGTGGAACTCTTGGGGACTTCCTGGGTCTTTACTCGTAGAGCAAGCTTTTCACGTAGAGCAAGCTTTTCAATTAATGTAATATCTCGATCTCGATGGTCGAAAGATGTGTGTGCCATCGTCACTGCTCCTTTTCGTTGATCTTCTGTTTTGGTCATTTCCAACGGCTGGCCAGAAATGTCTAGTTTTGGGATCAGATGACTCGTTCGAGTCCTCACCACTTCCAATCTTTTCAATGATTAATCAATCGGTCGTTTCTTTTGGGGCAAAGGGTCGGATGTGTCGTTCTACTAGTGCTGCTGGCTAACGTCGGTCAAATTCGCTCACCAGTTGAGGGAGTATGAATAATACCAGCAATGGAAAAACTTATTCACTGTTATACGAGGACTACTAGTCTAGAGTAGTCATGATACTTCGACTGCGACTGTGCTACTTTTTCTTCTTGTCCTTCTTGGACTTTTTCTTCGTGTCTTTCTTCTTCTTTGGCTTACCTTCATCTGCATCGTCGTCCTCCTCTTCATCCGAGGATGATTCTTCAAACGGAAGATCCATGGGCGGCTGATTCGGGCGATTGTTCGTGTTCAACGTCCTTGACCCTTTGGGTCGTGGAGATTCCAACATATCGTTGATATCCTCCTCGCCGGGCCGTTCCTCGTCGCTATCGTCTGCAGCATCTTCATTCAAAGGTGGCTTCGCAGCCTTTCGGAATAGTCTGGACATCGGACGGCGAGGAGACTTGGTCGGAGACTTGGGTGGTGAAGTTGGACTGGTAGTTCCAGACGAAGGGTGGCCAGTATTGTCTTCGTTCCCTCCTTCATCCTCGTCGTTTCCACCCTCCTTATTCTTTTTCTTTTTGCCCGCGAGACCACCAAAGAGACGACTACTGCGTGGTTTCGAAGTCGGCGACTGGGACATGGGATCTTCGGCGTTGGCCGCTCCTTCTTCGTCAAGAGCGAGTTGATTCTTGCTACCCCATCCCCACGGCGCCGGTGCGGCTTTTTCTTTCTTGAACAGTTCCTTGACTTTGCGAGATGTACTTTTCACTCCACCGCCCTTTCGCAAAGCCTTGGCGGCGTGCTTGAAACCCTTCGTCACATTGACAGTCTTAATCTCTTGCTGCCCACCGCCGATCTGCTTGTCACTAGGCTTCAAACTAGCGTTCATTTGATTGTACGCCGAGGCGGGCCTAGCGCGTTTTTGAGTAATATTGAGCAAATCGCCATGGTTGGTTTCCAGATCAATGACCTTGGCAATATACTGGCATTGGTCGTACACTTTGTGACTTCGAATCATGTAGTCGGCACAGAAACCTTCTACGCCGGTACGTAAAAAGTGCATCGCCGCGCGCTCACAGGCAAAGGCCTCGAGATTGGTATTGCCCGATTTGACAGCCGCCTCCACTGCTTCATTCCAAAGCTCTTGTGCCTTCATGGCCGACAGGCCCTTGCCAGCTTCCTTGGCAATCGTCCATTCGGCTTCGAGGATGGAAATCATGGCGTTCGGATTGGGTGCCCCATCATTGTACCAGTCGATCATCATATCCTTCAAATGCTCGATTCGTTCCTTGAGTTCTTTTCGTTCCTTGCCCTTCGAACCGGGTAGACGTTGGATCAACATGAAGCATTCCATGAATGCCATCCAAACAATCCAAACTCCTTCGGGTGGACTACTCTGGACTCTTTCAAAGCATTCTTGCATCACCTCGAAATTGTGAAAGAAAAAGGCAACAAACAGTCGAAGAAGGTGAAGATAGTCAATCGCCTTGGGGAAACGGGCCTTTCGATACTCCTCAATCTTGGCATCTTGTTGGGCCATAGTGACTCCGAAGAAGATCAACGGCGTCGCAGTCTCGCCCATCAAGTTGGAAACGGCTTGTTGTGAAATGTCAATGAGCCATTTATCGGCCAAATGATAGTCAAGGTACAGCCCTTGGAACAATTGGATATTGTCGCTCAACTTTTCAATATCGAATCCACTGGCCAAGTGATACTGGATGTAGGTACTGATACTGAAACCGACGTGCAAAAAGTCTCCTGCGTCTACTTGCGCGTTGTAGATTCTGAGCACTGGCTGAAGATTTCGTTTGTAGGTTCTGCGCCAGTGACTCACTTTCCAATGGAACAGGACCACAGATTCTCCACCGTAAAAGTCTCCCACACGGGCAATCTTTTCGGCGATTTGGCCCATACGATGCGCTTCCTTGATGAAGCCCCGTTCCACCAAGGTGACTGCAAACAGACTGAACGCCAAGGGATATTGACGGGTGAATCCCATTTTGAGAGACATATGCATCATTCGAATCATGGCGAAATCCTTGTAATGCTTCGCGGACGCATGACGACTAATGTCGACTAGGAATGCCAACATCATCATCGTATCCACCGCTTTCTTGTCGGTCATTTTCTTGGGGTTGAGCAACTGTTGATTGGGTATCTTTTCGACTCCCTTTCGAAGAGAGTTGATCTCCCGTTCCAATATATGCTTCACTTCGTCTCCGCCAGGGGGAAAGACTTCCCCGAGTCGTTTGAGAACATCGAGTAGTTTCTCCAAGGCCTTATCGTACTTGCCCTCCCGTTGCAACAATATCACGAGGACTTGAGTGGCATAGACTCGATCTTTGATCGTTCCACAATTCTCAAAGATCTCGTCACACGCCGCCTTGGCGGCACTATTCCTTCCACAACACAACCGCATCCGGGCCAGAAACAAGAACGTGCGAAAGGTCACATCGTAGTACCGTGGTTCCCATCGTAGGGTATGATCGACGGCGGCAATCCCGCGTTCCAAATACACAATCGCTGTGCGAAAGGCTGTCTTGGAAATGGCGATTTCGGCCGCTTCCAAATTGATTTTGGCGAGTTTTCCCTTTTCGGTATCGTCCATGGCTCCATGAACCGTATAGAGTTGTTCGACGGCAAGGAGTTTGTAGCGTTCGCGTTGTTGAGCCGCGGCCATGACGGCGGCGGACGGGGCTCCTCGAGGACCTGCACCTACTGCTGGATTGCGACTCATGGGAGGTAGAGGTTGTCCTCCTCCTCCTCCTCCTCCTCCTCCAGCAGCAGTTGCAGCCGAAACGCGTGGGTTGGGACTCATGGGTGGGACACCGGCAGCCGCAGCAGCACCACCACCAACACCAGCAGCCTTGGTAGCAGCTTCCATGGACAGGGTACTCAATTCGGTCCCCATGTAAAGTTGGATTTTAAGAGGATTGCCGCCACCGCCACCGCCAACACCGCTTTTCTTGTTGCCGTCCTTCTTATCGTACGGAGATGTGAGAGTTGCGGCACATTCTCTCATGACATCATTGGAGAATTTATAAGAACCCGGTCGATGCAATTTCTTCAATATACCCCACGCACAGGCTTTCAAGACCATCTTTTCCAATTCGGCTTGAGACGTAATCGGATCCTTTTCCTTGACATCGTTTTTATTCTTTTTGTGAAACGAAGCGGCAACAAAGACCCGATAAAAGTTGGAAGGAATCGAGAATGATGAAGATGATGAAGATACAGCGGCAGCAGTAGCAGCAGTACTACTAGCATTGTTCGTCTTGTTGATCATGATGGGCGCCGTTTCATCAAAGAGTCGAATCGACGTCAATTTGAGTTTGCCCAAGACCATGACGACGTATTGAATTTTTTTGGGCAATGCCTCCAACCTTGCTTGCATGACACCTTCCATCGATTTGGAACATTCCAAGCCTTCGTCTCTCCATCGTTTGACTTCCTTTTTAATCTTTTTGCGACTCCATTTCCATTTGGGAGAAGATGACGACGAAGAAGCAGAATTGCTCTTTTTTTTATTCTTGACGAGAAGCGAAGCCGATGTGATTGGTGTTGCAGTGATGAGTTTTTGATCATTCCACAAACGCAACAGTTGTACCATCCACAATGGATTGCCCTTGGTCAAGACAAAGACCAGTTCGGCCAGCTCGGCCAAGTCTTCACTGGGATCGTCGGTCGTAGAATCCTCCATCAGTACTTGAGTCATGACTTGATTGACTTGATCATTGGTCAAACCTTGCAATCGAATATCGGTAGTACGAGTGGCCGTATCGTTTGAAAGTAATTCCTTCATGACAGTCAAGGGATGATCTTCCAGTGCCAGTACGGAAGAATCCAAAATTCCAATGAGCAAGAAATTTTGCAACGGCTTGGTCGATAGTAATTCTTCCAACAGGGCCAATGTATCCGGATCGGCATAATGGATTTGATCCATGATGAATATAATGGGATGGTGGTCACACACGGCCAATAATAGATCTCGAACGGCAAAGGCCAGTCGATCCAATCGTTGAGGAGTATTGGCATCAAACGTGGTGAAGAGAGGACGTCGATCCATCGGAGCAATGTCAAGGATTTGACAAAGGACGGGACAAATGGTCGCCACCAAGGGTCCTTCTCCGCCCAAGGCTTCCTCCAATCGTGTCTTCCAAATGGAGGATGATGTCTTATTATTGGATGACGATTGCATCAGCTGCCAACATAGATCATTCAAGGCATCCGTCAAGGCTTGAAAGGGATGTGTGGCCGTATGGTATTGTTCGCACGTCCCTCGGCAGACGAATGATTTTCGGAATCCTCCAGCACTGCTATTACCTTTTTCGCTGGCATGTTGGACCAAGGTCGATTTTCCCACGCCCCGTTTGCCGCTGATCCAAACGACTTCACTCGGATTTTCCATCCATTCCAAGGAAATTCGTTCGACGGCCTTGTCGAGAATGGTCAGCTCGTTTTCACGTCCCACAAAGGGCATGTGATTGTTGGGAAGAAGCAACACTTGCTTGCCGCCGCTGCCGCCGCCCCCACCACCGGCTCCCAGACTCATTTTCATACTGCTGCCTTGAAGATCAGAATTATCTTCGGTCAGACCGGTCAATTCCCGGGAAGAAAACTGATAGCTGCTATCAAAATTCGCATTGTATGCCGAAGCTTGCGGCTGCTGCTGTCTGCTGCTCGCAAGCTTCGTCTTATTGGGACTTGCCGAAATAGGAGTAGAAATAATATTAGTCCCAACAGTCGGCAAGCTCGCCAATTCGAACTCGGTCGATGTATTATTGGGATGAACTTCCAACAAGGAAACGGAATCCTCCTCGTGCTGCGGATCTTCGTCGTCGCCATCCACAGTGCTTCCGACACTGCTTCCGCTTCCGCTACTGCTGGTAGTAGACGACATGATATTGCTGCTGCTGCTGCTGCTGCTGGTGGTGGTGCTGCTGCTGCTGGCTACTCCTTTCCTTGCTTGCTACCAATAGTAGCCTATGACCAAGAGAAGACCACCGTTGCAGGGAGATATGCGTCGTCCCTATTATATGCTTGTGCTTGTGAGCTAATATGCTTGTGATTTCCACCACAAAGAAGAGCGGGCACAACAGAGTACAGTACAACCGCGCAACAACAACGCATACCGGTACATCACGCCGCAGGGAAGTAAGCCAGAAATTGCGTGCTTCGGTACGCGTAATACTGTACCGAAGCACGTAACGGTATTTTTATTCCTGGATATCAAAAATAATAAAAAAATATACCCATCTCGCCGCCTTCAATATCCACTTAAAAGGATTTAGTCGTATTAGTCCCATTTTATACGTCTCTCTGTTTGTCTGCCCCGTTTCCACCCCATATTACCGGTACGTACAGACTTTCCGTCTATGGCAAAAGCTACTACTACTAGTAGAGGGACCCCGTTTTGTCTAAGAACGTACATGCACGCCGGTTTCATTTACGTAATACTGTACATCATATTGTTACATCATACCGGTACGAGATCGTAGGCAGTACTGCTGTAACTTACTTTGTTTGTTAGATCGTACTGGTACTTTCAGTACCGATAGTCTAGTAGAGTCTGCTATCTCCTACTACTACTAGAGCTACTACTACTACTACTACTAGAGCTAGTACGATCTCATTAACGATTTGCACTTTTTCAGATCCAGTGCATTCTCCGGCATGGACGATTGAACGAGATCGAGTTCGATAGCCGGTGCATCGTTTCGTTCAAAGATACAAATATGCATTTCACAATGAATCGATGCCAACAGTGGTTGCAAAGTGGGAAAGCAGGGTTCGTCCGTCCATTGGGGATCTCCACAATAATGTAGATCCGACATGATTTGAGGAAGAAATTGAGTCCGAAAGGCATCGGCTTCTTGGATCGGTTGAATATCTTCCATAATCAACAAACCTCTCGGTTGGATTCGTGGAAACCAAAAGAACATGGACGTGGCCATATGGGCCGACAAGTGGGAACCATCATCAACGACCATCTTGAGAGGTGGAGCATCGGGTCGTTTCATTTCGGTCGTCCATATTCGGTGCAAGGTCGGAACATCACTAGCATCAATACAATGCAATCGCCGGGCATCCAAGTACGTTTGATAGTTTTTATTCTTGGCGGCAAAGTTCCCCCAGGGCCACTTTCCTTCCTCTCGAGGTCCTTCGGGTAAACACGAAATTTCCATGCTATGCGCTTCAGCGGATGGTAGAAATTGATTATACAAATCAAAGCCAGCGCCATTGAAGAATCCAATTTCTAAAAATTGAAAGGGCTCTGTATCTGGAGTCGAGTACGGGCCCAATCGCTTTTGATACATAGTATTGTAAAAATGTCCCCATGGACGACACGCTTCCTTGGCACATCCTTCTCGGGTACAACTTGTGGGATTCTTCAAACATTCTTCCAATCGGTCGTTGGCGGCCACTTTATCGGTTTTATGTCGCTTACCCAGGGCCAAGAAATCTTGTTGGCCGCTCGGAACATCGTAATAATCAAGGACGGTCGATTGGGTTCCCACTTTGCGGCCAGGACTGAACGAACGATCTTCTGGTTTGTTCTCGTTCGTAATAGTAGAAGCAGCAGTCGAAGCACCAGTACTAGTAGAAGAAGCGATAGGAGGACATTTTTCTCCAACTGCTGCCGCTGGCGTCGTCGTCAGTGGACTACTACTACTACTACCACCATCACCGGCACTCGAGGAGGAGGTGGACAGCAAAGTATAATAGTCTTCGAATGGAGACTGTGCGATCCAAAGAATCACAAAGAAGGAAAGGACATTCGTCGCCACGAGTACCTTTACTGTCCAGGACGACGATCTGCTGTTGCTGGTGCTGGTGGCCGCCTTGCGAACTTTCATGGGAACTAATACTACCACCACCACTGCTGGCGAAGGAACAAATAATAATTCTTGTATCAACACTCGCTCTGCTATTATGCGATAATATCAAACAATATCTATCTCAGTGACACAAAGAAGAAACAAGAAAAACGCATTGGCGACGACAGTGGTATCGTTCGATACACGTACTGCATTTGTACGCTACCGGTACAGGCTGTACTGTACCTGGTAGCGGGAGATCTGCCGGTAGGTAACACGGTACCGGTACTGGTACAGTACTACTTGTACGGTCGGTATTTCGTAGCCGCCACGCGCGCTTGACCGCAAACCGTCATTGGGTTCCAGGAGCAGCAGCTACGTACCGGTACAGTACGTACGTAGCGGCCGGCGCGAGGGGTCGATGACTTCTCTGACTCGAGAGAGGGCCTTTGGCCTCCCGGCAAGGCCCATCTATGAAGGCTCTTTTTGACGTGGGTTCGCAGCAGGAAATGGAAAGATTCTTTGGTAACTGAAACGACAATTCTCCATTGCATGTAAAACAGCGGGAGAACCACAAAGTGCACGTCACAGCACACGGAATGAGGGGAGGGAATAATGAGAACCTGCCTCTTGAAAGGAAATATTAGGTAAAAAGCATAATAAAAAGCAAAGCATCATGGATGCGATGACGCACGCGATCGCGGTAATACAGTAATATCAATAAAACATCAATCCAATCATCCATTATCCGAACCGCACATCAGCTTCTTGCCGGGTTAGATGCCACTACTGCACAAAGCTAGCTAAAATACCGCGGTATCAATAAAATCAATACAACAGAAAGCGAGTGCATATGCATCCTACCGTAGTATTGCTTATTGTGTTGAGAAGCGATGAACCGGGAAATAGATATTTGTGTTCGGTTTCTCCTGTTCGATGATGTCAACGCAAGCTACCTGGTGTACTACTAGTCGTAGTAGTTGGTACAAGCTACCGCTGCGGTTCTGAATACCACTGGTGTCGGCCAGGTCGCGGTATTAACGTGCAAACAAGGTAAAGCCAGAACAACGCGAATGATGCATGATGTCATGCCCAAAAGTCTTCCACATCATGCTACTACTACCGCGGTAGGTATCTTTGAAAGGAACCGGAAAAGAATATAACTCAAATGGTGCCAATGGAACAAAAAAATACTTCCAAGATACACACGCGGCACAGCACAACACAACACAACAAAATAAAACGCAGCATCATCATGCACAATAACATGGCGCCACCATCCTTTCACAAGGACAAACAAAATAATGATGATGATGGAACTGATTTTACTATTCGAATCGATGACGATTCGGGCATGAGCGAGGATGAGACTATTATTGAGCGGCTAAAGAGTCTGCGACGACGACTCGCTGCCGAGCATCACCAACAACAAAAGTACTACTCCACCGGGGGGCCATATCCTCCTCCTATTTTCCAAAAGTTTGTGGTCCGAACACAATTCTCCGTGCTGCTGGAACGCAGTATTACTGACGAAATTCTCCAGACACTCCAAGAATCATCATCATCATCATCATCCTGTGCTGCTGGCGCTGCTGCTCCTGCTGATGAGGATGAGGAAGATGAGGATGATGGCATAGTATCATTTCGTCGTCCACGCTGGAAGGTAGCTCGATTCGACTTGGATGGGTTTGCTTCCGAAGAACAGCGACTGATCTCTCAAGTACTTGCACTCCAACGGTTCCAGGGAATCGAAATCAAACTCACGCCAGGTTGTCGGTGTCCCAATAGTCTGCTCAACTTCTTTCAACAAAACGAGATGCACAATCTTGATTCTCTTTTGTTGGAAGGAATACAAATGAGCCATATCGAAACCCATGCCTTCGCTCAAAGTATCGCTGGAACGAATGGCCCCAAAGAGCTACGTCTATCAAGATGCACTTTTAAAGACGACTCAAGAGGAAGAAAATGTTCTGATGAAGAATCATCATCATCGTCAAAGAATCTTCATGTTGATTGCTGCTGCTGCTGGTCCCCCGAAGAAAGCCTGGCGGTAGGACTCGCTGGCAATCACAACTTGCGTTCGTTGACGATCGAACATTCTACAACTCATGATGATATTGAAACGGCCACTATTTTACAGGGTCTTGTGGGACATCCATCACTCCAAGAACTCTGTCTAAAGTATAACAACATCGGACCACATACCATCCGTGTACTGCATCGCATCTTGTCCAATCCGAGGATTGCTAGTCTTTGGATTTGTTCTCGTGGCGGCGGCGGCGGCGACCTCCTCGCCCGGCGTGGCTGTGAGTTTAATGTCGAATCGTTCTTGGAAAATATTCCTCCCGATAACCGACTCGAGACGTTGGGACTGACGAGAGATATTGTCAATACCGATATTGCCAATACTATTTTACGGAATCTCCACACAAACCTTCCGTATCTTCGAGTGTTGGATCTTGGATTCAATTTGATTGATGGATGGGATCGATTGACCAAAGACTTGGTACCTCCTTTACTAGAAGAAGAAGGAGGGGATGATCATCTACGAACGCAGCAAGCGCTACGATCTTTGATTTTGTGCAACAACGCCTGTCACTTGAGACTTTTAGAAAAGAACAATCGCCATAATGGAACAAAGAGGAAGAACATTGAGGACGAGGAGAATCATGATGATGATGATGATGATGATGATCATCCTTTTGCTCAACATATCAGGAGTCTTCTTCGGGCGTTTCCCGGACTGGGAAATTTGGGAAAGCAAATCATGGACGATCCTCAAGCTTTACCAGCCTCGATTCTCTATCAATTGGATCGGAATCGATGCTGTGGACCACTGATGCTGGGGCTGGATGGTGATGATGCTGAGCGAGGAGGCCATGATGATAATGAAGTCGTCCCAGCAGCCACCACAACGACTACCAGTAGTAGTAGTAAACCAAGTATTCCCCTTGCGATTTGGCCATTGGTCCTGGAACGAGCCAAACAGGACCCATGGCTACAGGAGCCGCCGACGAAACACCACGACGACCATGATACAAACGAGATGAAGACTGCGTGTTGGAGACTCCCGACCCTCATTTATCAGGTCTTGCAAGGGGCGCCCCTGTTGGGCCGAGCGGCCCTCTCTTGAATGCGACGAGCTGCTACTGATACCTGTATTAGTGGTAGAGCTCATGCACAAATAAGTCTTTGTTGCTGGTTGAAAAACAGTACATGCAGTGGTGCTAGTAGAGTAGAGACCACTACCGTAGGTTCTACTGCTGTATTGCCTTTTCTCTCGAACATACTTCTTGTGGAGCAACGATGGCCCATTTCGGTATCGTAGTAGTGATAGATGAAGCGTCGAATAGTAGCTCCCACTACTACTAGCTAGAGTAGAGCTACTACTAGTAGTAGTACTACTACTCAACTACTAGCTCTCTACTACTACTACTACTACTAGTAGCTAGTAGTAGTAGAATAGAATAGAATAGAATAGAGTAGCGTATAGCTACATAGTAGCTAGTAGTAGTAGAGTACTAGTTACTACTAGTAGTAGAGTAGCTAGAGTAGTAGTAGTAATATACGAATAAGTATGTTGCTGCAGCGAATATTAGCTAGAGTAGAGTAGTAGTATGAGACAACAGCACTGCTAGCTACTACTAGACTAGTAGTATTAGTAGTATGTGTGTTGCGTAAACGAGGATGAGTAATGTACTACTGCTACTTGTCTCCGACTCGTCGCCGTCATCGCCCTCATTATTTGTTCGATGGAATGAAAAGTACAAAACTATAAAATTTCAGCGATGCATGATCATGATCAAGAAGTATTATGATTCTTTCGTCAGCGAAACAACAAGTAGTAGGTAACAGTAGCAGGTTGTGGACTTGTTGTTACTTCTCGGGGCGGCGGTGGGAGGGATCATTCGAAAGTGATGATGGAAATGAAATATTGTGGTGGCGGCTGCCGCGAAGGACGATGCCTAGTAGAACAATGCGGTTCCAGCAGCGCAACCTCACCTGTGTTCGATAGTTATGGAAAGACTATGACACTCGTCCATCCAGTAGTCTTCATCGTTCTTGAAGACACATTGCTATCGTGGCTCAGTAGGGGGGATGGATAGCGCGTCGTGTTGTTCTTGCTTGTTGGAGCAGGACGTGGACAAAAGCCGAACGACTCGTCCTCCACTGCTTGCATCATCATCATCATCATCATCATCATCGCCGCGACCACTCCTGTAGGTTTCCAGAAGTAGTAGTTGGTCCCAGAAGGGATCACCATATTCCAGGATTGTTTTAACGCTCTTTAGTACAGAGGCTTCGCCCAATGGTAAAATCTCGTTGTAAAACCATGGCAACGCGCCTTGGGTGGGAGCATTCATCAAGACTCGAGAAGACCATTTGGGGAAGGTAAAGAAAGCGCTCATTCCTTCCGTGGCCAAACCTTGTCGAATCACTTGAGCATAGTCAATCTTTAAACCGCTTCCTAGTACTGCTTGTTGGGCCTGTTGTAGTTCAGCTTTGGCAAGTAGGGAGTCCAAGGATCGTCCCCAAAGTGCTTGCTGGGTAATGGCAACGGCATTACCCACAAACATATTCATACCAAGGCCGTACCAAAAGAGAGTCGTAGGAGTCTTTTGTTCTTGAGGGAAGTAGAGCTTGTAGGTAATGGGCGTTAATAGAAAGGTCGTTTGACACATTATTTGGTTTCGCAAGAAATTGGGCGTAAAGGCCATTCCCAATCCGGCCGCTTTGCTCCCAGCAGAGCGTTGAATGCCTTGTTCGATCAGCGTAAATTGTTCTTTTCCGTAATAGCGTTGGACTTCGGCGCGGTTCGAAATCATAGTTTCGATCCCCGAAGAAAGAATCGGGGCGAGCAGAGTCTTGAAGGTATATTTCAGATGATATTCGAGAGATTCTTCTGGATCATGATCGTAGCCATGGGCAGCCCGTGGTGGGGGTGGGGGTTCCATTAGCTCGGCGCCATAATAGACAGGCTTGACATTCAACATTTTGCTCAAACTTTGATCAAAGAACTGAAAGGCCAGTCCCATGACACTGTATTGGAAGAACCAAGCGACTAGACTGGCGGGTCCTACCACTCGATAGGGTGCAAGGGCTCCTTCGCGAAAGGTCAATTGAACGGCTTGCCGGAATGGACCTTTTCCTGGTTTGGTTGTTACGACTACTACTTGAGAAGAGTTCAAGTAGAGGGCGATCTTTTCCAAGGGCATCCCAACGAATCGCATCGCGACACCGTAGAGACCAATCCCTACGGACCGGTAGGTCACCAAGACGGGCTCGGCAACTGTTGTGGGGATTCCACCGATTGTAGATGTCGTTGTGCTGGTGCTGCTGCTGGAGGAAGGAGTCATCATCATCCTGGAGCCACCATTAGTATTTGATGAATATACCATGCTTGCTGTTGTGAGACTGATGCTGCTGGTTTATCGTTTACTCGTATGTCTCTCTGAAAGGACACGCGTGATGGGATCACATGGAAGGCAGCCAGGGTTGTTGTTGTTGTTGGAGTTGGAGGAAAATGAATGAAACAGGGCAAGAACAACAAAAATAGAAGAAAAGCAACGAAAGATTTCGATGCGATTGCTTGGTTCTCTTTTCTGCGTTTCAGAATATGATGGTTGGTTGGTTCGTTGGTTGTCACAACCCTGATATGCATATGTTGTCACGAAATGGATCTTCTCTCGCAGCAACAGCAGCAGCAGCGTCATTATTCGGATATTCTGTAAGAATTTGGGATGTGCATTTTCGCTTTTCTGGTTGGAGGGAATTTTCGGCTTCGTCTTCTCATCGCGATCATTCAACTTCCGAAGTGATGTACCACAACAGTTTACCCATCGTACGAATCAAAGTTCAACAATACGCGCTAAACATGATATTAGCTAGGATATTTTGCGTCGACTGATTAGGATGTATTTAGAATAATTCTGACACTTGAATTCTTAGCTCTAAAGCCAAGGTTCTGGTTCGGTTTCGAGAATTCTCCTTGAGAGAACCTGGAGATGACGCATACCGTATGACATCATACTGTCATAATACCCGTATCTTCTGACGCACTCTCCTCTTCCATCGATTTTTTTCATGCATGACAACATCTAATAGCATGACGACGATGATCAATGCTATGGTGATGCGATGATGATTCGATCTCAAGATCATACATCCGATGATCCCCCGCCCCTTCTGCTTGCCATGGATCGAGTAATACAGAAGTCTTCGTCGAGAGCTTGCGTTGGCGTTAATAGGAGTCGTCGTCTGCTTATTGTTCCACCGCATTTGTTGTTTTGCTGCTGGGGATTCGTTCTCCTCTTTTGTGTGATCATCATCTCCATTAGTATTTCAGCTGATAATGCTGATGCGTTTGTCCTGCAACGGCAACGGCGACCAGAGCTCTTGCACAGACGTGTAGCAGCAGTACACCAAGTAATGGTCGGCACTACGGTATTATCAGCTTCTTTATCGGATGACGATGATGATAGTACTAACAAGAGTGCAGATATTAATTTCAACAACAAGAAGAAGATTCAAGGCGTCACTTTGAAACTTGCCGTGGACCAACAAGGAGGCGTCGCCGATTTGGCCGAATCGATTTCGGAACGATTTACTTGTGGGGAGAGTTTGGATATGGTCCATCGATTGCGTCGGGATAGTGATGCCGTATTGGTGGGACGTCGGACGGTCGAAATAGACGATTGTACCTTGACTGTAAGGAGAGTTTCGCCTCGAATCATCGACGCCGAGAGCATGAAACTACTACAGCAGCAGCCCGTCCGAGTCATTGTGGATCCCCATCAAAAATTGAAGAATAATTTGAGCAAATATAAAGTGGCAACGGATGGTTTGGAATCGATCATTTACTATCATGATTCCGACCTGGATGAGGAGAGGACGATGGCCATGATCAAGAGCAGCAGTACCAGCAGCAGCAGCACTGCTTTCTATTCCAGTCATGTCGATGAAACCTATCCCAACGTCCAATGGGTGGGTCTACCCGCTACAAGTAATACTGCTAGTACTACTACTACAAAGAAGAAGAAGACGACGACGAATTCTGAAATTAATAAGCAGCAGCAGGACGGCGGGCGTCCTCCTCCTATTTCCTCGTTTCGTCGTCTTTCTGCTCGAGACATCGTCTACGATTTGCAGCAGCATCATCAGTTGTGGCACATTATGGTCGAAGGAGGACCCGCCACGGCCCAACAATTTTTGCAGGAAGGCATGGTCGATCGAATCATTTTGGTCCGAGCACCCATGTCCTTTCAAATACCAGCTCCCTCGAATCTAACCCCAAACGATTTTGAAAAGGCTGGTTTGGAATTGATTCGTCAAGGAACCTTGGGAGGAGTAGATCAGGTAGAATACTGGTCACGACCCTCCTTGCCGTGGCCATCCTCCGCCACCGATGACAATGACGACTCTTCTTCTTCTTCATCCTTCTGGCCGTGATGAAGAATAAACATACATGCATTCAAAGGCTGGCTTGGAATTGATTCGTCAAGGAACCTTGGGAGGAGTAGATCAGGTAGAATACTGGTCACGACCCTCTTTGCCGTGGCCATCCTCCACCACCGATGACAATGACGACTCTTCTTCTTCTTCATCCTTCTGGCCGTGATGAAGAATAAACATACATGCATTCATATTGCACGTCAGCTAAATATGCATGGATATAACGCCATACCATCATACTTCGATTTTTTTACAAGCGAATACTAGACTAGACTAGACTAGTAGACTAGACTAGACTAGACTAGACTCAAAGAGCCTCCTGCTAAATCTCGAAATATTTCATCCAATACTTTTTCTGTTTGTGGATCCAATGACTGTTTGTGAATCCAATGACTGTTCCTGTACTATGAACTACTCGTACTATATTCTATATTACTACTACTAGTACTACTAGCTAGTACTACTAAGGAGCCCTCCAAATGGTCTTGACGGCATCTGTTCGAAATCGTTGTGTACACCAGCTGTCTTCCAAGGGTGTTGTTTCTCCATATTGAAACGCCAATATCCCCGCTTGTCCAATCATGGCCCCATTGTCAATACAGTACCGATGATCCATGCAGGATAATTTCCCTCCACGCTCTTGACACATGAGATGCATCATTTCTTGCAAGCGCTTGTTGCATCCAACACCCCCCACAATCAAGACATCTTTGGTATTGGTATGGGCCATGGCCCGTTCGGTCGTTTCCACCAACATGGCAAACACGGTTTCTTGTAACGAAAAACACAAGTCTTCGGGACTTTCGCCGCCGCCGGTTGTCGAGGCCAATTCTTCGACTTTGGTGAGAATTCCCGAAAAACTAACATCCATCCCCTTGACGACGTACGGAAGGGGAATGTATTTTCGTTTTTCTCCACTACCACTCTTTTTGGCAGCAGCAGCAGCAGCAGCACATTGTTCAATTTGATATCCCGGTGAGGGATCATTCGACAAACCAATCACCCGAGCAAATCGATCCAAACAATTTCCAATCGCAATATCAATCGTTTCTCCAAAAATCCGATACCGTTGATTACTATACGCCAAGACTTGAGTATTGCCTCCACTGACATATAATACGACCGGATCGGAACATCCAGTCGCCAATCGTCCCATTTCGATATGTCCCACACAATGATTCGTCCCTACCAACGGTACATTCCACAACAAGGAAAGTGTCCGGGCACATACCGCAATCGATTGCAAGGGGGCTCCCATGCCCGGTCCTTTGGTAAAACAAATGGCCGAAATCAAGTCGGAATAATCAGCAGGATGATTATCGTGATGATGATGATGATGATGATTGGGAAAGGCTTCCATCAAGGCGGCCTTGACCAGTGCGACAATATGTGCTTGATGATGAACGGCCGTTTCCTTGGGTAAAAATCCCTGTCCCGTCGGTGGAATAAAGGTTTTGCGGGGATTGGCGAGAATTTGATATTCTCGCGTGGTGGGATCGTATTGGACGACTCCGACACCGACCTTGTTGGCCGATCCTTCCATTCCCAATACGACCGTCTTGCCATATATATTATGCTTCTGCCTCAGCTCCTGCTGCTCCTTCAGCTCCTGCTTCTGCTTTTGCTGATTGCGAGCATCATCATCCATTACTACAATATTGTTCGGAAGAGGGAGGTTGTTGATCGAATCTGCACTGCAGGGACCGTCCGTCGCGGTGGGAACGAGGGTAAACAAGGAACCTGAAGAAGAACAAGCACAAGAGGCAGCAGCAGCAGCAGCAGCAGCAGCAGCAGAAGCAGGTTCTTGCATGATGGTGGAAAGAAGAGTACCAGTAGAGTAGAGTAGAGAACCCGACTATACTGTATAGTCGTTCAGTACTGAGTGCTGACTGTTTTGCCACATGCCAAAATTGATTGATCAATAATAATACTGTACCAGGATAGGATCGATGATCGATGATGATCCATCGATCATCATGCCTGCGGTCGACGCGGCTCCTCTGCTCTGCTATTTGGATGCGGATGGATGCGGACCGACGGACCGACGGACCGACGGACCGAAGGACGGATGGACGGACGGATGGATGGATGCGGGATCAAAAGATACCGGTACTGTAGATCCAACCATCCAACAACAACAACAACAACAACAAAAGAGAAGATGATGAGATGTGCCATATTATTATGTATTGCTTGTGACGTGGTACCTGTATGGTGACGTTGTTTCATGAGAGAGAACCGCCCGGACAATATTATGTATCACACTCGTATTATCACAACGCACCATTAACAACGACGACGCAAGCAAACCAATAGCGCGGACTTCTTGTGTGGCGCGAGACGTCACTACACATACAGTACGTACTGTATGTGTGTGCGGTACCGTCGTTCTGCGTGTGATACTGTACGTGGCGTGGAAGACGTTGGGCTTCTCAGCCACGAACTAATACGTGCGTACTACTGCACTTGTACCGACCGTTCGTACTGACAAGATGACAAGAGAGAATGGGATGGAGAACAACATCAAACATGTACGAAATGTCAGTTAAGCGAAGACGGATGACGCGAACCTCTCTTTGAATGTCGGTCAGGGAATCATCATCATCCTCATCCTCTATCTTGAGTGCGCGTACTACGTATGTCGTGCTTACGCATGCACAACGATTCTTATGTTGCGGTGCGTCTGCTTTCTCAGTCTTCATTCTTCCAATTATAAATTCAGACGCACCACCGCTCGTCGGCCGGCGAACATCATTTTCGATCGTTGAACTTTAATAGGCCCTCGGCTTCGGTTCGCTCTATTCCTGGAGAAATTCTTTACTAAAGAGCTGGAACCAAACTTCCGTTGTTTCGACAGGAAGATTTACAAACGTTATTGAAAAAACGAACATTATTTCGCAGGACACATCGATGACACTAAACTATGCCCCAATACAAAGAAGACAAGGACTTCAGTACAGTACGTGTACTACTCTGTCAACAGGCCCAATGATACGGACTACTACTGCGGAGAAATACCATGATAGGAGAAACGTGTTCAATTCATCCCTTCTCATTTCGCCCTTTCGGGTGCATCTACAGCACCAGCACAAGTACTGCATGCGTAGCCTACTGTATTTTCTCTTACATATCTCGCTCGTTCATCATCAGGCTATTATTTTAGCAATAGTATTACCGTGGTAAAGTAGTCAGTACCATAGCGCATCAGGCCTCAGATCGATCGCATCCTCAGGACAGCTTTCCTCTCCAACAACAAAAATAACATGAAGCGCCGCCAACGACGAAATAGCACTATTACGAATACACTCATGCTGATGCAGGAGCATCCAGTCTGTGGTGGGATGAAGAGCATGATTAAAAATGCTGAGGTGATGGAGGACGGAGAGGTCGTAGCAATACAGAGCTGCTGCCACCAGCACTCGGACCTCATTATCCCCCCGATCACAGAATCATCATCAACGTCATCATCATCATCTCGATCCCGCAGCAACAGTGTTCGACGTCCCTGTTTGTACTATCTGCTATTCCTTTCCGCCCTACTGATATCCCTTTGGATGCCTCAAGTAGAGCCCTACTCCTCCTCTCCCTCCTCCTCCTCCTTCAACCATTCCAAAAATCCATTTTTCAATGGAGGTTGTCTGTATCAACGCAAAGCGAATTGGACGGGCCAGGTGCGAGTGTGTGGTTCCGAAGACCCTCCCGAAGCCGAAGCTATGGGATATTGTCGCTCCCCCTCCTCAGCAACGCATTTTGATTATATGGAAATACGAATCCATGGCCAGAATTGGGAAGCTGCCTTTTTTGAAACATGGGTGCTGCAAATCCTTCTGTCCGAAGTGTTGCACGTTCCAACATCGGTAGAAACCAGCCAGCCCAACGCTAAACTCAACTTTTACAACATCGATGCCCGAATGGATTATGGAGATGTGGATGATTGGGCATGTCTCGAAAAGGGTGTGCAAGTCGGGGATTGTCGCAACGTTCTTGTGAATGCCGCGCAGCCGCAAGGTCAAGATGATTATCAAAGCTGCTGTCATTTCATTCCCGAAGTGTGGCCGTCGGGCGATTTGGGAAATAATCAAGCTTTGGAACGAATGGGACGGATCGAGCCGGCCTTGCCCATGGGAACGATTGGAGAAGAACATTGGTTCATTCCCAAATTTACGGCCGAGCGGGATCCCACGCTGTTGAGTTATATCGGCATGGCAGGACCCGAGAATCGACGCAAATTGGCCGAACGGTTCTTACGACCCACCACCTGGAAGGAGTATTGTACCGAAGTATCACCTACGAACTGTACTACTACTACTACTACTAATGGTGGTACTAGTAGTAGCAATGATACCGTTGCCGTACGGCCGCCGGATCCCAAATACGACGGCGCAAATAGCGATCGATTCTTTGTGGAGGGATTGTATCAGGGACATTTCCGGAAAACAGCCAAGAATGATTGCGACTTGAATCCGTCGTCATGTACTGGTCATATTTTCGACTATCCCTGCGAATGGTACAGCTATGTTGTGCCACAAGCGTATCATTTGGGGATTAGTGTTGAAGGCGATGGTGTCGGACCAAGAGGATCGGGAGGGTATGCCTACGGCGACCTTGTGGATGCTCTCAAAGCTGCCAACGCGACCAAATCGGATATTTTGATCTTTTGGTGGACTCCTGAAGCGGTACGTATATTTTTTCTTCAACATCCAAATCAATCCATTGATCGAAAACAAAAAAGTCGTCTCATCCATCTGCTGTCTTCCTTACAATATAGCTCTATCAAGAGTTTATCGGTACAGATATGGAATTGACCCAAATCACTCTTCCCCCCGTCACTCAGGAGTGCCTCGAGAATCGCATCCCAGATGGCGCTCGGTGTAGTTCCACCACGCTGGAGGAACTGGTCGGGTCTCCACTAGGAGCTTGTGGGGAAGCACCACAATCTTTAAAGAAAGTCATTGGGGCTCGCCTCTATGATTCAACCTATAATGAAGGTATTCCAGAAGCCCTTCATTCTCCCGCCTACGAGACTCTCAAGGCCTTTCAAATGTCAGGTGCCGAGATGGGGCAACTCTTTGAGTTTTGGTTGGTGGGCCAATCCGATCCCAGAGAGGCAGTGTGTGACTGGGTCGTGGAAAATTTTGATCGGCTACAAGACTATATTCCCCGCACGTACCCACGGGTGGTTGTGGAAGACGACGACGACGACGACGACGACTCCTTGGAGCCTCTATCGTTCACGTCGACTTTTTTGGCTTCCGTGGCTATCAGTGTAGTGGCTCTTACCGCAATCCTTACGTATGCGAGACGAACACGACCGGCCATGTTGTATGCACAGCTCGAGTTTCTCACGTTTCTCCTCTTGGGCCTCATGTTGGTGTCGACCGGTTCGCTCCTCATGAGCTTTCCAGCCACCAATGGTCTCTGTGTGGCGGCTATTTGGCTCACGAATTGTGGATACACCTTGGAGTTGGTTCCTCTGATTGTCAAAATGGGCGCCTTTTATCGGCTCATGAAGGCTGCCAAGCGACTGCGACACGCTGTAATGAGTCGCCAAGCGCTCTTTGGGGCCGTGGTACTCTTGAGCGGTTTTACCATCATTTTTCTCATCGTCTGGACAGTGGTGGATCCACCTCGCCAGCAGACCGAGTATCAACTGTCAGACGAACTAACGTCAGATGGAAAAGGCATTGTGGAGATGACCTACTTTTGCGAGTCTGAACATCCGGGATGGGGAATTTCAAGCGTCGGCTGGCATCTATTGCTACTAGTAGTGGCTACCATCCAAGCCTTCCAAACGAGAACCATCCGCCAAGAAGTCAACGAATCCCAAACCTTGGCCATTATGATCTACTCTCATGTCATGTTTGTATGCCTCCGGCTGGCTACCCTTTTCCTCGAACAATCGCTCAGCCAATCGGATATGATGCAAATGCGCTCGATCATTTTCAGCTTGGATTCGGTGGTTACCATCGCGCTCTACTTTTTACCCAAATTCTTCTCGGACGATTCCAAGTACGACGAATCCGAGAAAATGATTGGGAGTGAGACAGTCAAGCAACTTCGTATGCTTGCGGCCGTTGCTACCGCCCAACACGAGCGACAGATCAATCGTAGCATGATGGAACGGCAGGAGGGTGGTGGTGGTGGTGGTGTTACAGTCGTTGACGAACACGAACGGAGACTATCGCTTCCTCGGGAAGAATTCCAAGCACATCTCCGAGATGTGAAGGGGGTTTCGATGGCATCCACTAGTCCCCCGTCTAGTAGTGAGGATGATAACGTTCCAGCCCCCAGTCGATGTCGGCACTGTGGAAAGTTTGATTGATCGAGTCACTAACACCAGAGTAGACTAAGGATAGCCAAAGTGTCGAAACAAAAGTATATACAGAGCTAGTGTTTACAAGAAGCAGCGAGATCGATGGTAGCAATCCATCATCCTATATTCAAAAAGTAAAAGCCCATGATTTAATATGCTTCATTGCCGAATCTTTCGATAGGCTTTGAGGGCAGCCTGTCGATCATACTTGGCCCTGAGAACGGCTTCTTCTTGGGCCGTTCGACTAAGATCTTGAAGCTTCGTCGAAATATCAGGGCGAGAAAAGAAATCCTTCGTTGGAAACCAAAGAAGTTCTCTCTTGAGGCTTGCGATGCGGTCTTGTCTCTTCATTTTGTCAGTCTCGGTTTCAATGCCACGAAAACTGAACTCTTCTAGCTTCCCATTAAATTTCCCCGAGTCCATCAAACGCAATGTTGTTTGAATTCGTGTGAGGAGTTCTCTGAGTTCATGTGGGGTGTACCAGAGTTCTGCACACGCATCACGGGCAACATCTTCTCTGGAAGATATATCATGAACTGAATTCGAAACTAGATCGAAGCTTACTGTGAGACTTTTGGCTCTTCGTTTCTTGCTCAAAGTCGGTGGAGACAAGTGAACGGAAAAGGTCGACCTCTCTGACGAATCGAGAGTCTGCTGCTTGGAAGCTAGCAAATAATTGCGATGAGTGACTGCCATTGACGGCATGGTAGATCTTACTAGTGGTGGGATCTATGACGAGTTGAAAAGTATGATGGGACAATGAACGAAAGTGCTTTTGATCGTATGGCTCTTTCGTTTTGTGAAGAGCCGAGCGATGATGATAGTTATCGTTCTACACACTATGCTAACTGGACATTCTTTGCACCGCAGTTTGGGCCTGACGAACAAATCGAAGAGCGCAAACATCCCTTCTCTTTACATTCGGTCTAAATAATATTTTGTTTCTGTGCAATGTAGCATAAGCCATTCGGCACTTCAACGAAAAGAATACGATCGCGAGTAGTCGTTGAATTCGCATTCGTGCATGATCGAATGACTCTGGCACTCACCCACCACTTATTGCGAAGCAGCATTGGAGAGAATTTTGGTTGCGGTTTAGTCCATTGATGTTTCCAACATAGAGGAACGGCACCGAAGTTGATATGCTCGTGGATAGTTTTGGATGGATGATGCGATCGAGAGGACGGGATCACCGGTCCCACAGCTATGCTACTACCGGTATTTGTGCATCTAAGAGAGTTGCAGTATCTGGTGGATTACTCTACTGGTAGTAGTAGACTAGTACTAACTTCTTGTACAGTCACGGTCGATACACCATTCTTGTTTATGTACCTACAATGTACGCAGCAGCAATTCTACCAGAGGGTTATTGAGCGCGCTCGATCTAATGTGTGGAATCCGGGAGCAATCACAGAGCCGAATCACGTTTGCGGCCGGCCGCAGTTTTGGTCGGCGACGACCGAGAATACAACATAACGCTGAATTCAACAATGTGATTGCATCTGCATTCTTTGCAAGCAGCAAATTAATAATCCAAACAGTTTAGTGTGATGGTGGAAGCATTCTACTCTTACTAGCTACGTAGTCCTCGAACGATGATGAAATCTAGAAGACGTTCTCTACTAGCAACTAGATAATTAGTTAGTTATCTAGCTACTCTAGTAGCTCCTGCTATTGGGCTTCGTCTCGCAAGGTTCAAATTTATTTTACTTTTTGTAGGCAATGCGTTTATATCACGCAAACTTTCTCTTACTATCATCAAGCAGTGGTCCTTCGGTAGACTTTGAGTGCATCCTGTCGATCCTGCTTTGCTCGGAGAATCGCCTCTTCTGTTGCTGATCCACTTAGTTCCTGCAGCCGCAATGAAGTATCGGGTGTTGAAAAGTAGTCCTGAGAATTGCACCAAAATAGCTCCATCAGCTGCTGGGCCAGTCGTTCGCGTCGTTCAGTTTTGGCAGCGTCGCTGACGATCCCCCGAGCACAAAAGTTATCATAGTCCTCTTCGAATCGTCCGGACCGAATCATTTGAGCGGTTGTTCGTATGCCGGACTTGATCTTTTTGATGTCTTCCAGGGAAAACCAAATTTGAGAGCGATCATCTGGAGAAAGATCGCTTCGAGACCAAACTTCATGGACAGTGTCGGCTTCGGGGTGGAATCGGACCGATGGTGTTGGGCCAACTGGTCTTGATGACTTCGTGCTACCAGTACCTTTGTTTATCGGCGAGCTCACCACTGAGAAGGTCGACCTTTCCGAGGAGCCCATACTAGCGTGGGATGCGATTAGTAAGAACGGGTTCATTTTTGTGATGGTAGATGATTGAGCGAGGGATGGCATGATGATGATGTCTTTGAGAAATAATATGATGATATTAGCTCGAATGTCTTCTTGGCTAAGCAATGGACTTTGCGAATAGATTGCCGGTATTTACCGGGTAGAAAATTGTTTCATCCATTACCATCCAGTTCCGCCGGACGTTAATAATTATTGTACTGTGCTACTGCGGCTTGGTCTACTACTGTTGTGTGCGGTGCGTTGTTTTCGAAAAAACAGAAAATCAGCACCACAACAACGACGCAGAGAGGACATGATTGACGTGGCAGAAGACGTGGCAGAAAACCTATATGCCTACTTTTTCAGAAGTCATTGCATCGTGTCAATAATTGATTCTGGGGCGAGCATAATTGAAACTCTCCAAGCAAGTATATAAACGTACTTTAAGCCATTGGATGAAAAATCGAGGCATATTTGAATATTTCGAATGCAGCCTCACGAATTCGAAACCTGCCGGACAGCTCTACTATCAGCCACTATTATTGCTGGGCAGTTTTCATATAGATTCGATCAGTTAATACTTGTGGTCATAATAATATATACTACTAGTAAAGCATTATCATGAAATAATCCATCCGATGCTCGCCTCTCGACGTGGCGTCAAACGGTAGCAGTACCAGACACTGGGTACTGGGTACAGTACTGGGTACTGATACTGAACTACTCCGTCCGTAGTACGGACTGTACACCATGCTGCAGAGATGCAACTAAAAATGATGTTGGAAACGCAGGCATGGGCGGTTACAGTGGAATACCAAAGTGCTGGAAGGAACCTTCCTGACTCATTCCATTTAACGAGCATCGGAACTTCCCCAATATTTATGGCAGGTACTGTACTAGAACTTCGACGATGTTGATGTACTGTACTACTACCGGTACGAAAACGAATCCACCAGCAGATTCGGTCTCACAAAGTTGTTTCCAAGCCGCAAGGAATCACTCTACTCTCAGGCTCATTATTTTAAATTCTTTCGTCCAATCTTCAAACTCTCAGATCATTACCGAATTACTAATCACTGATCCACCAACAATGAGCGTTTCTTCTTCTTCACTTTCCTCTTCGTCCAACCATTCAAACTCCTTTGCTGCCAGCAGCATTTTTATCCGCAGACGCAAGCAAGTCCAATTTGGCCAAGTCGAGATCCGCGACATGCCCATGGTATTGGGCCAGCACCCACCCACTGCAGGTGGCGCTCCATTAACTTTGGATTGGGAGGTCCTCCAAGTCCGTCATTTGCCTGTCGATTTGTACGAAGTGTACAAACAGGACGAGCCCATCCGCTCCGAAGCTGAACTACAACTCTCCAGCTTGGACCGTGCCGAAATATTGTTTCGGGCCGGCTACAGTTTGGATGATATCGTCGAAGCATCCGAGCAAGCCAAAATGATCCAGAAGCAACGCGAATCCAGTTTGGCGGCGCAAAAGTTGGAATTTTGGCATGTCGCTCGTGAATCAGCCCAGCGCAGACTGTCGCGGGCCATGCTGGGCTTGAAGAGAAAGGAAACAACTACTAGTAGTAGTGCTCGAGCGGCCTAAGTGTTCGTATATATTAGTTCGTTATTATATTTATATATTTATATTGTTTGAATGTACTAGCGATCGTTCATGATGGTGATCGCTTGAGTAGAGAAGAATGAACCGATCGAGGATTCGGCGGCAAGAAGAATCGCTCCTCGGATTTAGTAGTCGTCATAATTAATCCTCAGTGAATAATATTGTTCTCATCTCGCTCTTTTTGTCGGAACAGCAGCCAGTCGATGTGTGTCCTCTTCATTCCACTCTGTCCGTAAGTTTGGTATGTATTAACTTGAATATTAATATCCAGCATTCGACGATTGTTCCCCTAGCAATCGTCGGCTTTGCCGTTTTCGTCCTACAGGAGACACGACGTCTTGCATAGTCCTTGTCGAGGTCGCTGTTTTCTGGGTACTAGGAGTACTCTTGGTCTTCTTGGAGGCCTGTGCGGGCTTGTTGTTTTCATCTTCTCCTTCGTTGTTCCGTCCAGTATCATGATGGTGCGAGGTAGAAGGGCTTCCACGACGACTTGGATGGTTCCTTTTCATGACGGCTGGAGTAGGTTCCGGTTCGACTTCCTCCTTCTTCTTTTGCTTGGGAGCCTCTCGACTGAAGGATGCAGAAGCACTTCGCCGTGCGGACGTCCTTTCCTGTAAAGTAGTGGTGGTGGCGTCTTCCATTTCATCTGTCTTGTTGTTCTTGACGGTTCTTGATGATGATGATGATGATGATGGATTGGCTGAAGTTGCACTACTTCTGCGAGGCAGGTTTCGTCTAGTGGTGGCAGGAGGAGCTGGCGTTTCCTCTTGGGATGCTTCTTCTTCCTCATCCTCCTTCGGTGTAATTTCTTCCAGCACTTCCTTGTTGATGGCAGATGCAGTGCTCCTCGTCGATGATCTACTCGCCCGACGCGAACTATTCTTCTTGGTCCAAGCCGGCGACAGGGGATCCACTGGATGTTGTTCGGCAGTCATCATCAGGACGTCGCCATCGTTGACTACGGTCGCCGTTGGGGACTTGGACAGACGACTGGATGTACGTCGTGAGTTGTTGTTGGCACTTCCAGTAGTACCAGGAGTAGTACTACTAGTGGTAGCAGTAGTGATGAGCTTCTGGGTCTCCTGCTCGTCTCCTTCATCTTTATCGTCGTTGCCGTTCTTGGGATTGGGATTGGGTTTGTGGCGCTTTTGCGGATGTGTCTCTTCTTTTTCTTCTGCACGAGCAGCGTGAGTATCGGCAAAAATGACAACATGATCATCTTCCCGCACCACTTCTTGCGATGATTCCATCATCATCATCCTGGTGGGTTGTGGAGCTGCTGTACTACTAGTACCAGTAGTATTGCAGAACATGGATTCTGGAGGTGGTGGCAGCATTGTCGTCATGATTGGCTGGTGCTGCTGATAGTAATGCTGGTGGTGATACTGCTGCTGGTATTCGTGGTGCTGGTCATGATAATGCTGGACGGGATATGCTTGTTGTTGTTGTTGTTGTTTTATCTTGATGATTTGGCGTGGTCGCTTCATGAGTTTCTTATTGGGAAGTTTGTTGGAACCTGCCACTCTCCAAAAGTAGCCCTTGTAGTCGTAAAGGTAGTAGCCGTAGAGGTAGTAGTAGTCGTAGAGGTAGTAGTAGCAGTGTATATATAGAAAGAACGATGCGAGAGTGAGTTGAACCATAATTTCATTCCGCAGCACTGTAGTGTACTTCATTGTACTGTACTTGTACTTGTACTGTATTTTACTTACTTTGTAAATGTGATGAACAAAATGTCCTTGTCCCTCCAGAACCTTTTTGAAATTTCCAAAATGGCCGCTGCCGCCGCCATTGCCATTCCCCACCACCACGGATTGCATGGCATGTTCGGCGGTGGGAAATCGTTGCAGCACCATTCCCGTTTCGACATCTAGCATTTCCACGGGTACATTGCGCAAGGGATCTCTCTTGTAATTTTGCTTCTTCTTCGTTTGCTTTGTAGCACTGGAAGTACTACCACTACTAGTAGTAGTATCCTTATCCTTCTTGTTCTTCGGTTGTGCAGGATCATCATCCGCTGATGGCGATGATGATGATGATTCCTCAGAGGACGGTGGTAGTTGTAGTGGTAGTCCCAGTCCCAGTTGATGATGATGATGATGATTACTATTATTTTGATTGTGACATGGACACGTTCCAGGAAGATGGTCCGACCCTTGAAGACGCCAAAAGAAGCGCTTGTAAACATGAGGTGCCGTTCCCTAGTAGTAGTAGTAGTAGTAGTAGTAGAATATCATATTCACCAAGGAAAGATACAAAAGACAAACAACAAAGATGAGATGATCATGCATGATATGGATGGATGATGATGATGTGGTGGTGAGGACAAGAGTCGTCCTTGTCCTCGTCCTCCTTACGTACCTTATTTTTCCCGACGACGGCATAGTAGAAAAAATGAGGTTGGGCACATTTGGAAATGGTCGCTTGGGCTTTCCACCCGGAAGCAAAGGTTTCGATGACTTGACCCGTTTTAGGGCACAACTTTTCGACGGGAAGGGCGAGTATTTCCGAAGACGACAATGATGATGATGATTCTTCTTCTTCTTCCATGACGACTCCTCCTCCTCCTCCTCCCGAGGTACTAAAACCACCACCACCACTAACAGCGGCATACGTAGTAGCAGGAGGAAGAACAGTAGAAGAATAATCCAACATGATGCTGGGTTGGTTCATCATATCCATGTCCGTGTCCATATCGACACCACAACTGGGCGGTGGAGGGATCAACTCGACTATATCATGATCATTGTGTTCAGTTGTCGCTAGCGCTGTCGCTGCTGCCGCTGACATGTCCACAACAGTATTAGTCATGTTCATATCCATGGTCATACCAATATTCATATTCATATTCATATTCATGTTCATGTTCATCGACCAATCTTGGTGGGGAGGATTATGATGATGATGTTGATGAGAATTGTGATGATTCCATCCCAAGGAAGAGTCCATCGGTATCAGTGCTGGATCTGCTATAGGAACAGGAACAGGAGCAGGAGCAGATGGAGGTACGAGTACAGGTAGAGATGTTGCTGACGACGATCCATGCCCTGGACCTTGTCCTTGTCCTTGTCGTCCATCATTATCATAATCATAATCATAACGATGATGATGATGAAAATAGTCTTGTGGTTGTAGTACTATCTGCTGTTGCTGAGACTGTTGCTGAGACTGTTGTTGTTGATTGACTTCCAGCAAAATCCGCTGCGCCAGAATTTGAAGGGCCAGTGTCATTGCCGCGGCGGGAGGTGTTCCACTACCACTACTACCACTACTACCACCACCACTACTACTACTACCACCGGTGGAATAGGAATATTCATAGGCACGCTTCACCAAATCCACGGCCGTTTGATTCGGATCGGTTTGAATCGTCGACGGTAATATGAAAAAGAGCTCTTTTTCTTCTTTTTCTTTTTTCCAATCATCTTTCATCATCATCATTGTTGTTGTTGTTGTCGGTGTCGGACCAGTGGTAGTGGCAGTAATGGCAGCATTTGTAGCAGCAGCATTAGCAGCAGCATTTGTAGCAGTCGCACAAGTAGTTGTCATACCATTGGACGACGACGACGACGGAAAGAAGGATGATGATGATGATTCTTCGAACGAGGAACACGCCGCCTCGACGCCGTCCTCCATCATTGGGACTGCTGTTTGAGGAGGCATGGCTGGTCAATGGCAATGGCAATGGCAATGAACGATTACAGTTCCACCGGTACAGATAGATGATGCCAAATAAAAGGGCAAGCTACTAGCTAGTAGTACAGAGAGAGGCTATTACCGGTATGTAGATACTGTAGAGTACACGTACCGCATGCCGAGAGCCATGGTCGAGCACTATACTATGCCGCGGAACGAGTACCCGAAGATGAGCCGCGCCCGAATTTGAACCGTGCCAGCTCGCAAGTAGATCAACTACTGCTGTCCACGAGGAGTCGTCCGCACTGGTCTGCTACCCCCCCCTACAAAATCACAGGGGGCGTAGCTATCTAGTCGGCGTAGCCGTGGATGTAATGCGCGAGACTTTTGGTTGAAAATCCCATTCGGGGGGTCTATTTTCGGATTTCGTGCGTTCTCGATTCTGATTGGCCGAGATCTGTGCGCACTTTTGTCACACTGTTCGTTTCCGGCATGTTGTGCATGATTGGATTGGCTGAATAATTTCGCTCGGACACGGAAGTTGATTAGGTGCGTCGTGTCGCAAGGACATGCGGGATTGCTCGGTCGTCGCCGGTGTTTTGATTATTATTTGATGCCGACGCACGCCGGCCGGCTATCCACGATCAACAACACGTAATATCGCGCGGAAAGGTTCAATGGGGTGCTTGCCCCATTGCGGTTCAATGGGGTACTTACATACCACCATGATGTGATGCGCGCCCATGAAATTTTGGATTCTGATGAGTCATTCGGAGCACCGGTCCTTTTCTTACTGTATCATTAGGACCGGTGCCAGACCACTCTTTTTCAAGGATTTCAGTCGAATCGATCGAACCAAGCATTGAATCCTAGTGATCGAACCAAGGATTTCAGTCGAATCGATCGAACCAAGCATTGAATCCTAGTGATCGAACCTAGCATTTATTCCTAGTGATCGAACCAAATGGGGTGTTTTGGGGGCGGTGCATTTAGGTGTTAACCCTTTTGAGGGTCTAGGGTATGGTTTATCCCCTTGATGGGTACCAACTAACCCCTCTATCGAACCAACTAACCCCTCTATCGAACCCAGCCTTAACTGCAAGTTACGGGCGGGGGTAGCAGCCCATACCTTCAGGTACCCATCATACAGTACTGTTGTTCGTCATCGCAAGCGTGCGATGGCCAGAGTGCCGACGACTGCTTCGAATGCAATTGTGTGACATAAGGATCGTAGTGCCTAGTAACGGTAAGATAACGCTTTCTACCAAGCTAGGCAACGGATTCATTTTTTCATTACAGTAATAGAAAGGGTAGTCTACCGGTAGTAGTACTGCGAGCAGACTACCTTTATGTTCACATTTGTCTTTTTCGATATGATGTGTATTTTATTTCAGCACTAACTTCAGACTTCAGCAGCTAGCATCGATGAGATAGCTTTTCTTATTTCTTTGGTCTCTCTTTTTGAATACTGTACAATACAATACGATACGAGTACAATATAAGGCAGCAGCAGCAGCAACAACAACAACAACATCATGATGACGACGAATGGTACTGGTACTGGTACTGGTACTGGTACTGGTACTCCTCGACATCATCTACGAAGCAGCAATGCTGCTGCAAAGAAGAAACGATCCAGTACAAGTACAAGTAAAAGTACAAGAACAAGAACAAGGAGTACAAGAAAAAGTAGTACTCTTGTCATTGCCGTTTGTTCCGCGGTGGTGGTAGGTCTTCAATACCACTATGGGTCTCAAATCACAACTCAATTCGTAATCATGGAGCAACAACAACAGCAACCACAACATCAGCAAAATGGCGGCGGCGGCAGCTCATCGGGCATACCAACACTACTATCATCATCGACATCGACATCCACTCTCCACGGTCCGAGTTCGATACGAAACAATGCTGTCACTTACCGAACACCACCACCACCACCACGAGCACAGACCAACGAAAAGGACGGCGATGATGCCACCACCAGTAGCAGCTCATCATCTTCATCGACATCCTTGTTATTTCTTCCTCCTTGTCCCGAGGCTAACAACAACAACAATACTAATAATAAGAATAATGCTTGGTGGATCGAATGTTCTCCGACAACACCCACTGTGGATGTCATTTTGACAGTCTACAAACGACAGAATTTACGGCAACAATTACAAATGATTGCGGCACAAACCTTTCCTCCCAGTCATATCTGGGTCATTCAGAATGAAAATCATCAACAACCACAACCACCCGACGACGACAACAACAACAGCAACAACAAAAACAAAAACAATACTATCACTAATACTCTTATTTCTGCCATTGTCGAGGAATGGAATAATAATGGTCATATTGACAATACGAGTGACAGTGACAGCTTCAACAGCTTCAACAGCAATGACTTCAGCAACAACAGCAGCAGCAGCAATCTATCGCGTCCTCATCAGCGTCCTCGTCCACCACTACATTGGATCCATTCTCCCACTGCCGACACGAACTATCATGGACGGTTTCATATTGCGTACATGATGTCGTCGGCCAAATATGTTTCGATTTGGGATGATGATTTATCCGTCGGACCGGGATGGTTGGAACATGTCTTGGCCTTTTTACAAGATTCGCAAATCCAAGATCGTGCCATTGTCACGTCGGGGGGACGGGTCGTCCAAGAACTTCCCACGATTCATAATGAATATAATGTCGTCTATCGAGACGTGGAAGATCCGGCATGGGGTATAGATAGGAATGGACGTGATGTACTACTTTGGCCGTCTTCTTCAGAGTCAGAGGCAGAGTCGTCTTTGGAGTCAGAGTCTTCGGAGTCGCATGGAGGCGAAACCACGAAGAACAAGAAACAACAGCAGAGAAAGAAGAAAAGAAAGAAAAAGGCCAAACGGGTCGATTTTACCGTCCAACATCATACGTTACGACGGGAATTGCTACGTTTCTATTTGGGATCGCGTGTCTATACGTATGCGACGGGAGAAGATATGCAACTCAATTTTGCACTGCAAAAGGTCGGTATCCCCGCGTACGGATTAGATCCGGATGGTATTGTCGGTAGTACCAGTACTAGTAGTGGTAGTACTAGTGGTAGTAGTAGTGGTAATAAGGCGGCTTGGGCGACGGCCGATTGGGGAATGGGTGCCAATGGAGTCCATGCGTCGTGGAAGACCAAACCTCAAGAAGCACGATTGTGGCTATTGTGCAAACTTGTTCAAGAAGGATTTCAATTGCTCGACTGTCGCAATGATTGTCACAATTCAACTGTCGTGCAAGCTTGTATCGATCACATGATGTTGGAACAAAGTACTACTACTACTAGTGGAAGTACTACTACTACTACTAATGGAAGTAGTACCATGGAGCATCAAGCTCGGGGGCGGCGACAAAGCCAACGACGGAACGCTGCTCCGCCACCCCCTCCGCTACATTTATCGGATCCTAGCCAACCCATGGATATTCGTCAAATCGCTCGATACTATACCTACACCCAAAAACAACAACAACAACAACAACAACAACAACAGAAAACTCCCAAAAAACCAAAAGCAGAAACCACCTAACAGCAGCAGCAACAACAACAACAAAAAAGTAAGATCGAAATAGAATCGAATATAGCCTATTACTAGTACTAGCGATAGTAAGTACCCACAAAAATGGCACTGCGAAGAAGTAGTGTGCAGCAGTATCGAACTAGCTTAGTACAGTATCGTCTATATTTTTCGATGCGGGTGTGGCCACGCATCCAGATTATTCTGTTTCGTCTTCTTTTTGTTGTTGTTGTTGCTCGAAAAGATGGACGAGGAGGTTATTTTCTTTTTGGTCAACTTGATCAAAAGTCGTTTGGGTTTTACGATAGCTTGGACCGATGCCACATCTCCATATAGTTTTGGAATTTGTAACTGATACAATACTGGTATCATCCTCATTGCTGATGGTGCCCCTTGTTCTTCTGCTGCTGCTGCTGCTGAAGACGACGGCAAAGTACTACTAGTACTAGAGGAGGCGGAATATATTTGTACCAACAATCCTTCTCCGTCCAATTTGGCCTCGACCTTGTCAATGGGGACATCCTTCCAATCCACCATGACATCATCGGTAGTAGTAGTAGTAGTGGTCGTGGTAGTAGTAGTATTACCCAGCAGAGCATTCTTGGTCTGGTGGATCGAAGGCAAGGAATCAATCCGAATAGTGGCGATTCCTTTGGAAGAATCTCCTGGATCATCCCAAAGATATTTTTTAACATGTCGAATGATCATCTTATTGGGTGATGGTGCTGTTGCTGCTGTTGTTGTTGTTGTTGATGATGTTGGGGATGAGGATTCCTGCTTATTGTTGCTGGTGTTGCCGACTGCTGCAGAGGATGATTCATCGTCCTCACTACTGGTAGTATTACTCTCAGTACCTGCACCGGCACCAGCACCGGTGACAGGTTTTCCTCCCTTGCTCAATAATCGTGGTCCATTCATGGTATAATCTTCCATTTTGAGTCCATCCTTGTATCCACCCGTCGCATTGGGATTGTTGTGGGCGTAATAATACTTGGAACCAAATGGTTTTTCCGTGGGACGAGACGCGGCGACGACTCGTTGTTGGGAGGTCATGTTACGTTGTGGAGCATCCCATACATTTTTGAGTATGGTAGTCGAAGTCGAAGTCGAAGTCGTTTTGGAAGCAGCAGCACGGGAGGACGTTTTCTTTCCACGATACCAATACAAAATGCTCGAAGAGGCTATCACTACTGTGGCTGTCGCTACCAAAGGCAGAAGCGCCATCATCGGCATGATGGTGATGGGCGACGGTGATGATGTAGGTTCGTCATGATCCATTGTCAGCTCTGAGGACGACTCGACGCCTCAATCTAGTAGACTAGCGAGAGAGAGAGAGAGAGAGTTGTTGGAAGTTGCTACCAGTAGGAGTAGAGTGGGATAGTAAAAAGCCCATCATGGTCTCCGCAATGCTGTTTCTTCCTCTCTGCGAGCGCGTGGTTGTTCTTATTATTTTCTTCGGCACGAAGTCTACACGCACAACGAAGTCTACTACTCGTACACACAGTCGTCAGCCCGCCAGATTATTGCGCGATGAACGGAACGAACGTGCGGTGGTCGTTGATTGAAGTTCAACGCGTGTTGCGAAGTCTCTAGTCTAATAAGTCGTACGATATGTCCTACGAATCTCTCGTTTTCCAAATTATGACTATTTTAGATGTCTACTTTCTGCTGCTTCTTTTACTTTCCAGACCCGCACTTTAGGTCGTGTTTCGGAGTATAAATCGTGTTTAGATCGGAGTGTAGTTCGTGTTTAGGTCGGAGTATAATTCGTGCTTCTTGGTCTGTCTAGTTCATCGATATAGTCTAGTAGATGTTGATCTCGTATTGTTTGAGTAACGAGTCGAGTCACGACGTCTGTACGTCGTTCGATGTACGTCACAATCAATGATTCTCAACACCCTCCCTTGACGTGCAGTCGAGCGACTCAATTGTATTGCTCGTCGGCTTGTTCGTTCGAGTTCTCCTCTAGGTAATCCTTCTTGGCTACGTATGTATTTATGTGTCGTTCGTGCGTTTCGCTCGTCACATTTTTCGTAAAAATGTCGCTTCTGTTTTCTTCTGATTTTACGAAAATTAGCTTGAAGAAGCCGTCTTCACAAGCTTTAGTGATCCATCGCGTTTTCATGTCGATGTGCTTCGTACGTCCAGTGGTCGTTACGTTCTCGGCCATAAAGATGGCGCCGATGTTATCCACTCTACATATTACTGGTAGCTGTACCGGTACTCCCATGGAAATAAGGACTTGAAATATAAATTTGATTTCTTTCGCTGCTTCGACTAGCGCGTAAAGCTCGGCCTCGCTGCTGCTCAACGCGATGGTCGTCTGGCCTTTGCTTCGCCAGCTAATGGGTACTCCCTGTAGGAATACGCAGAATCCGGTAACGGATATTCTAGTATCCTTGTCTCCTCCCCAATCGGAGTCAGAGTACAGTATAAGTTCCCATTGCTTTTTGTTGGTATCGATCGGTCTCGGATCGATTCTTAGTCCGTATTCCTTGGTGTCTAGCGTGTACTTTATGGTACGTTTGAGTTCTTTGAATGCTGCCACTGTCGGTGCGTCGAGTGCTTTTGATAGCTCTCGTACTGCGTTTGCGATGTCGGGTCGAGAATGCTTTACCAAGTATAATAGCATCCCGACTCCGGATCTGTACGTCGCATGATCATGTTTATGTAGTTTTTCTGATTCGTCTTTTGCGCGCAGGATCCCTTGATTTTGCGTGCCGGGTGTTTTGTAGCTCGGTAGTCCTTTAACTAATTCGCCGAAGTTCGCCTCGAGTTTCTTAATTAGATGAGGCTGGTACAGCCATGCTTTAGTACGGTCTTTCGAGAACGCCACATGGCAACTCAGGAAATCCGTCATGTCTTCTTCGACTTTTAGCGTTAGGTCGTTCTTCTTTAACGATTCGATGGTGTCTCGAATCGCCGTCTTATCTCCGACAAGAAGAAAGTCGTCTACGTAGAGGGCTATATATACTGCGCCCTTCTCGTTGATTCGACTCAGTAAGCAGGGATCTGTGTACCCTCCCTTGAATCCGACCTCTCGTAGTATCGTTATCATTTTCTTCCAGTACTGACGGCTTCCTTGTACAAGCCCGTAAGTTGCTTTATTGAGCTTGACGCATTCGTCGTCTTTGGCATTTATGCCTTGCGGGCTGTTCATGTAGATGTCGATGCCGTCGAGGTCGCCGTGCAGAAATGCGGTCTCGATATCTACTAGAGTAGTGCTGTAGGTTGGTCTCATGGTCGCCATAAGTAGTAATAGGCGAAACGTTACGTCGTGCACTACTGGAGAGTACGATTCTTCGAAGTCGACTCCGGGTATTTGGCTGTAGCCACATGCTACCAGCCTCGCTCGGTAAGTACCGTTGCGTTTTATTTTAAAGACCCATTTGTTTTTGACGCAACGTCTATCGGGCGGGATGTCCTTTCTTTTTATTATCGTCCAGACGTTTCTATCTCGCATGTCTTTTAATTCTTTTGATATAGCGTCTCTCCACTTCTCTCTATCTTCTTTGTTTGGGTGATTCCATGCATCGTCGTACCTAGTTGGTTCGTCTGGTACTTGCATAGTCGTTAATGCAAATTCGGCGGGGACTTGCTCGATTAAAAGGTTGGCGATGTCTTTATCGTCTTTCTCCCTCCCTAAGCGAGTAAGTTCACGTGCCATTGCTTCTGGTTCGTCTGTCATGTCTAGAAGACGTTGAGCTGTTGGGTTGTAATATGTAGCAAGGTTCCGTAGTTCTCGGGACATTCTTTGCGGTCTGCGGTCGGATTGGTCTGTCTCGACCGTGTTCGAATGTCCGAGTTCGTTGTCTTGTTCTTCATTTTGTTCGTCTTCGGAGCTGACGTGGTGGTGTGTTGACGTTGCTCCTTCTGATTCTGCACCTTCCGCTTCGAGGTTTATTTCGGGGGCTGTGGTGCTCCCCCTCTCTGTCGGATCGTTTGATTCGCCGGGTCTATCATTTAGTGTATCTATTGCGCCTGGCGGTGTGTGAGTGGCGCCCGTCGGGTTTTCTAACGCCTGTTCTTCGTCTGCTTCTCTTTCTGGCATGTGTGGAGGGCTTAGCAATTCCACGTCACCGTCTGTACCAGAGTCCAGCACATTGATGACATAGTTCGATGCGAGCGAATCGCGGGCTCGGTCGCCCATGTATTCGCCGTACAATTTGTTGAGCCACAAGATGTTGCGTGTTTTTATGATTTTACCGGTCTCCAAATTCCACAATCGATAGCAGTCGCCTGTTGTGTCTTCCGGATACCCTACGAGTATACAAGTTTTACCTCGTAATTTGAGCTTCGAGCGAATAGTTCGATCGCCCATGTCCGTAACTACTGCCATTTCTCCGAATGTCCTCAACGAGTTGATGTGCTTTGGGTTCTTGCCGTCGAAGGCTTGAAATGAGCTGATCGGACGCGTGGACGACGTCATGATGTTGTCGTTGAACGTTGCCCATTGTGCCGCTTCAGCCCATAAACCGTATTTTAATTTTTGTTCCATCCCTGCTGCGGTAAAACTAGTCCGCATGCGGTCGTAGAGCGTTTTGAATTTTCTTTCGACTCGGCCGTTTCGCTGCGGTGTGCTCGGCGGCGTAAATTCAAATTGGACGTTGATGCCGGCGTGTAGTAGCGCTCTTTGAGCGGCTCTATTTTCGCCGGAATCGTCGCACCGTACATATTTGGGTGCATGTCCGATCTGTTTTTCTACGTTGCGACACAGTGCGAGTATCGCCTCTACGGCGTCGCTTTTGCGTCGAATAAAATAGGAGAATACTTTGTCGGTGCAGTCGTCGAGCGCCATGAGCCAATATTTCGAGTCCCCGTAGCTCGTAGCGGACATCGACGAGATGTCGATAAAGAGTCGTTCTCCGGGTATTTTACTTTTCTCGTTGAGTTCTTTAGATACCGCGGCTTGTTTTGCTTTTGAAACGCCGCAGTGCTCGCATGGCTTAAATTGGCCGGTTAATTGCCATCCGTAGTATGCCGCTGTTTTTCGTACGGCGTCTTCGCCTACATGTCCAAGTTGAGCATGTACGACGTCGATATGGCGAGTTTTGATGGCGTCTGTGTCGACGTCCTTGCTTGTTTGTGCGATGTCGTCGTTTGATAAATTTGTAAACGGCGTCAATTTAATTCCGCAAACATATGCTCTACCGCAGTTGAATATGCGGTTGAATCTTATTTGTCGGCCTCGTGGTGTCGTTAAGTTGATGCGTAGTCCTTCATTACCTAGTCGCCAGCCTCCCTTGAGTGCGACCGGTATGCTGATTAGATTTATCCAGAGGTCGGGCACGTATTTTACATTTCGCAAAATTAGCGTTTCTTCGTCCCCGTCCTGCGTGTGCATAGTGGTTTTGAGGTCGCCCATTTTTGTAGCGATTAGGTTCTTGCCGCTACCTACTTTGATAAGTGAGTGTATCATTTTTACGTTGAACATCCCTGTATCGTCATTACACATGTGGGAGGATGCGCCACTGTCCGCGAGCCAAATTCCTTTGCTCATATCGTGTCGGTCTTGCGCTACCACTAGTGCTACGTCTGCAGACGTCTTGTAGACATTAATGGCTTCGTTAGTGTTTTCATTTCGTGATATGCCCTCGTTAAGTGTATCGTAGTAAGCCCATCCAGTGTCGTTCGAAAGTCCCGCATGCATTGGGTCGAAAGTTGTTTTTAAGTTGTGGTGGATGAGTCGGGCGCGTGCGTTAATTAATGGGTAGGTAACTACGTGTGTCGCGTTCGTTGGGTAGAACGCCGATCTGCTCAGAATGATTGCTTCGTGTACGGCGAAGTCTACCGATGTCTTGTTAAGTATGAACATCAGTTGGTCATTGTATTTGTCTTGATCGAACTGGTCCAAGGAAAAATTAAACCACGCGTGATTGCGCGCTACGTCCCCGACCGTCGTGAGATCGGCGGAGTAGAAGTCGTACAGCAGCATGTGAGCTAGCTGTTCCGCGTTATCATGCACCGCACCGTATTTGTTGCGCATGTATTCTTCCACGACTGAAGAAACGAGCGCAGACATTGATACAAAGTTGCGGCGAGCTTCGAAGTAGTTCGGGGCGTTCGCTTCGTTGGGCCCCGTGTTGGTCCGTTCGTCGTCGGGTTGGTGATCTTGTTCGCCCGGTTCGCCGCCAGTGCCAACCGACACGTGATCTGGGATCGGCTCATTATTCTCTGCGAGCGAGCCGGCCTCAATTTGTGGCAACGGTAAAAACGCGCGCTTCGCTGCGTAGATTTCAGAAAAATTGTCCTCATCGCTGTCTTCATTCTCCTCCTCGGCGGGAGGGCTGGTACCGCATTCACTGCACAACTTCAGGTCGGCGTTCGCAGTACTGCGGCAGGCGTTGCAAGGACGCAAAGAGGGGTTAATTTCCGCCCCCACTTCCACTGTTGGCAAGCACACATCTTCAAGCTTGGAAAATTCGTGTTTTGCAAACACAATCTCCTTCGGTATTTCGTCGTTCTTGTGGTGCTTGGCATTATCTCTGCCACTTGCTTCTTCGTCCCGCATGCGCTTGCGGTCATTCTGCTCGGTTCCTGATGGAGAAGAGCTCCAGAGGGAGCCGGTACCACTACTGGAGTCGAGGCGGCCGGCGAGGCTTGGGGGATCCGAAGTCTCGTCGTCCAAATGGACGAACGCGGCCGTGGGAACCCAGTATCCCCGGTTGGAGAAGTACTGGGGGTGTCGTTCTTCATGCATTGGAGGTGGGACTACGGTCACATTTTGCAGGAGGAGCTCCGTGACGTCGCTGGAGGGGTCGGGCCGCTTGTGGACGTACCAGCTTCTTTGAAGCTTTCGATCGGGCTCGTGCCTCACGAGCGCTACCCGTTGTTTCTTGGTAGTCCTCGACGGAGGGAAGTAGCGGATGGGGCTTACCTCGAGTTCTTCAGTGGTGGTGTCCTTGGCTCCTGCCTCGTAGGCATGGATACCGGCCGTCGTCCTCGCGGTCTCTGAATCTTCAATTTGCACCAATTTCGCTCGGCGTGGTGTGGATCGGGCCACCACGAGGCCATGGGCCTCTAGTTGAGCGAAGAGGTGCTCCTCGAGGTCGTCCAAGAGGCAGTTCCTCGGGGGAGCCCGGTAGAGCTCGGGTTCACGTTCTGGCTCCGCTTCCCCCGGTTCCTCGTTGACGTTTTTGGGGCTTTCGTCGTCTTCAAAGGAGACGCGACGTTCGAGCCTTTCCCAGAAGTTTGGGAGGCTCAGCCCTTGCTCCCCTTCTCTCCAATTGTCCATGAAGGCGGGGTCAAGAGCTAGGCTTCCCAGGTCTTCATGGAGCCAAACGGCGAGCGGATCAAGGCTCGGGCACTCGATAGAGTGGTCGCTTTTTGACGAATGGTTCATGTTGTAGTGGTTAAAGAGTGATAGACGTGGGTCAACTGGTTTCTTTTTGACGTAGGTCGTTTTTATGATCTCTTTGGGTGACGATTCGGAAGTTTGGTTAGAAAAGATCTTGTTTTGGTAGTGTACTTCTACTTGAAAGTTTGGATACGTCGCCTCCAAACTTTGGAAAATATTCGGCCGTCTTGCACCGTCTGTGTGTGCTCCGGTGCGGTCCGGTGACGTCGCGTCATCGGTTTTGGTTCGGATGTTCTGTTCGCTTGTCCGAACATTTTGTGTCTGTCCGCGACCGTCCTTTGGGCCTGATTTCGATGCGTCATCATCCACGTCATCAATTTCCATCTGCTCGCGTCTGTCCGTCTGTTCTTCTTGGGCCTTCTTTGGGCCTGCTTTTGGTACGTCATCAATTTCCATACGTGCATCGATCCTTTCCGGATCTTGTTCGGTTGTGTGCTCTAGTTTCATTATTTTCATTTTCTGCTCATTTTCTTCATTATTTCCCTCATTGTCCTGCACTGTTTGCAAGACATTTGATTTGCCTTGAGCACTCAGCTCTCGTTGGTACTCGTCCGTCACGTCGTGCATCTCGTTGGGTTCTACTCCCAGTAGTACGACGTCTTCGCGCGCTAGCATTGCTCGTTCGTTGCGCTGTCCGTTATTGTTCGCGTTAGTGCGCCCGAATCTTCCGCGGTAATCGCTTGGCCTGTTTTGTTGCTCTCTTTTCAGCTTTAGGCATTGCGACTTCATGTGTCCCCTGATGCCACAGTGATGGCAGTGTCCTTGGAAACCGTTGTTTCCATTTCTGTTGTTCGTGTGGTGACTGCTAGTACTGCGACCGGAGCTGGAGTTGCGTCCGTCACTCTGTACGTCTCTGCAGTTCGTTGCCATGTGCCCCACTTTGCCGCACTTGCGACACTTCCCTTTGAATTTCTTGTGCGAGGTGGCGAACAGCGCCGTGTCGCTCGCACTTCCGTTGTATTGTCTCTTATTTTCGTTATTGCGGTATCGTTGGTACCGAATACTTAACATCTCGATGACTTTACTTAATGTCATCGAGTGTTCCGTGCTTTCTTCGTTGCTCGCTAATTTTTGATATTCCGTCATCTCGATTACGTCCCCGTACACTTTACTGGGGATCGTGTTGAGAATTTGCGTAATCAGAGCGTCGTCGTCAATCATTTGTCCGCCGGCCTCTGCGATTCTGTAGCGAAGGTCGTCTAGCTTCGCGATATAGGATTCGGGGTCTTCGTTTACCCCGCACGTCTTGCCGTAATACTGCTTTAGCAGTTCGGACCGCGCCATCGCGTTCCTCGGCTCGTATTTCTCTACGAGTTTCTTCCAGGCTTCTCGCGCATTTCCGCGCCCATTTTTGCGGTCCTTTGACCATTTAACTATGTTGAACGCAGCCTTCCCTTCGGCTGTCTTCGTATTCATTGACAAAAGTAGGTCTGAGTACGCTACGTCATTGTACTTGACGTTGAGCGCGACCTCTTTTTGAATGTCTTCAGGCACGTTTCCGTCCTCGTCTCGATACTCATCGAGGTCCAACTTCAGGTCGGACGAATCGATGAATATCTTGCGTCCTGACTTGCTCGATCGTGCACGAGCAAGGTACTTCTCTTTCCAGGTCGGCCAATCGGTGGCCTTACCTTCAAAAAGGAGTACATAGATCCTTGTTTCCTTGTTGGTCGAAAATTCGTCGGTCTCGGCGTCGAATAGCGCCGTGTTCGTCATTTTCCTTTCGTGTTCGTTTACGTTTGTTCCAGCTAGACTTACGGTAAGTGATCGATAATTTGGGCTAGCAGAAAGTAGCGATTCGGTGTACTAGTAAGCTTCAGGCTTTAGTACTGTACAGTATGTTGCGAAGTCTCTAGTCTAATAAGTCGTACGATATGTCCTACGAATCTCTCGTTTTCCAAATTATGACTATTTTAGATGTCTACTTTCTGCTGCTTCTTTTACTTTCCAGACCCGCACTTTAGGTCGTGTTTCGGAGTATAAATCGTGTTTAGATCGGAGTGTAGTTCGTGTTTAGGTCGGAGTATAATTCGTGCTTCTTGGTCTGTCTAGTTCATCGATATAGTCTAGTAGATGTTGATCTCGTATTGTTTGAGTAACGAGTCGAGTCACGACGTCTGTACGTCGTTCGATGTACGTCACAATCAATGATTCTCAACAAACGCGAGCATGATGGAGCGAGGACAGAGGACAGACGTTGTCGACTTGTTGGACCCGAGATTGAAACTATTGTGGCAGGCTCCTAGTAGTACTATTATACTTTGCACTACTACTAGTAGTAGACTATTCACGCCCAACTGCTCTCAGCCCGCGGGGTGTCTATTATGACCGCTAGGGTGAGTACGCGAACCTCAGAGCGCAGCCTAAACTAGATATTATTTATTCGATTCGATTCGATATGTACTTGCGTCTTTTCTACTAATACCGTGCCACCAGTGAAACATTCTTCTTCTACTACTAGTACCGTACCGATAAGAGGAGTATTCTACTACTAAAAAAATCGTAAGATACTGCCAATTCAGTCGTCTTCTTCTTCGTCCGACGAGATTTCCACACTGCTAATCGAAACGGAATCGTCGTCGTCATCATCATCATCATCGTCCACATCATCCTGGTCTTTTTTCTTCTTTTCATCATCATCACCATCATCATCCTCATTGGTGGCGGCTGCTGCGGCAAAAGTACTGCTAGTAGTCGTCGTCAGCTTTTGTCTTGCCTGAAGTTGATACAAATCCGTCAATTCAGACGTGCAAGACGAGCCATCATCATCATCTCCATCTTGTGGAGATTTTTTGTCATTGGATGCCAAGTGCACCGAAGATACGGGAAGAGTTGCGCTACTCGTAGTGGTACTAGTAGAAGTGGTTTTCGTCTTGGCTGGTGTTTCAAGTGTGGTGGGATAGGGATAGGAATATCCTGCCGACGTCGTCGTTCTTGTGGTGGTGGTGGGAGGCGGCGGCGTTACTAGATCCTCTTCCTCTGTCGATGCCACTTCAAACGCCGTACTATCCGTGTCATGAGTCCCTCGAGTCCGTCCGGTGACGGATGCGGGGGTCGAAATAATCGGTGGTGCCGGTGCCGGTGCCGGTGGTGGTGTGGGCGATGCCCGTCGAGGAGGAATGTTACTGCTGCTGGTGGAGGAGGAGGTTGCGGTGGTTGGCGGTTGCTCATCATCCTTGGCTGTGGGTGTTGTTATTTTACGTGGAGGAGTAGGAGCCTTTGAGATCTTGGTCGAGGCGGCAAATAGGGATGGAAGTCCTGTATTCGTAGCATCACTTCCCGAATTGGTGGTCGTCGACGAGAGAGGAGTTCTTCTACTATTGCTACTAGTACCAGCAAGAAGGGCTGTATTGAACGACTTGTTCTTTCGTGGGATACTACTGCTTGTGGCAATATCATTGCTGGTTGGCGTGGTTGATGTAGTTGATGGAGTTTTGCTGCTATATGTCGTAGTCGCAGGACTGAAGGATTTGTTCTTGGTTGGTGTGTAGCCTCCTCCTCCACCAGCACTCTTATTCTTTTTGGGAGTCGCTGCAGCTGCTGCCGCAAACAAACTCGGAAGTGCTTCTCCAGGAGCAGGCTTTTTGGGAGTCCATTTTCGTATCGGCTTGGCAGCAGGATCGGACATGACGATGATATAAAGACAGATGAGAGAAATAAAGAGTGCGAGACGATGATGATTGTGAGGCTACTCTCTAGTAGTAGCAGCAGTAGTAGTAGTGCCTGAATAGTGAGAAAAGGACGGCGGAAGCGAAGGATACTGTGATGTGCGCTTTCCCCCTTTCTGATGCCAGAGTCATTCATTATTCGGATGTTGTGTCATGGTCATTTAAGATATTCGACTCTATCGAATGTTTTTGATTGGTACATAAGGTCATTAGATCGGACGTCACAATGTCCCAAAAGACGAAGTTCTTCTTTCTTCTGCGTCCTCTCATCTTTCTTGATCTTGAGTGTTCTTGTGCCATATCGACCATGGTGCCCGCATCGTTTTTCTTCCCCCTTGCGCTCTTTTCGATACATACAACACAATCACTTTCCCGTACAACCGAACACGAACACGAATCTAATAGCAATACAAAAGATGGAAGTAGGAGACGATCCGTATCAACTGTTGGGCGTTCCGACCAACGCCGACTATGCTACCATCAAGAAGAACTACCGCAAATTGGCACTGCAACAACATCCCGACAAGGGTGGCGACCCGAAACGATTTGCCCAAATTGCCAATGCCTACGAAATCTTGAGCGATCCTCCGCAACGTCACAATTATGATTTACAACAATCGCACGGTAGCAGTAAGGGTTATGATCCCAAGGCACCCGAATTTACCACCACTCAGGAGGACTATGATCCCTCCAAAGAACAAACAGCAGAACAGCAACCGCGACAATGGCAGAACAACAGCAACAACAACAACTCTTTCGGCTCGTCCTCTCCACACGAATGGACCACTTCTAGCAGTACTCCTTCGGGTACTACCACCCAAACATTTACCAAAACCTATACCACGAGTAGTTGTTCTCCCGGGAAACAAAGCACAAGAAGAACAACGACGACCAACCAAATGCATCAATTTGTGGATCCGATGGAACTCTTTCGACAACATTTTCCCGAAGCTGCTCTGCATCACAATATGACATCTCCATCGTCATCCAAAAGTAAACAGACAAAGATGAAAACGAAGACGAAAACCAATACGAGTAGTACTGTGCCAACAAAGTCCATGGGAAACATGTCCATGAAGAATGATCACAATGGTGGTGGTGGTGGTGGTGGTGGTGGTGACAGTAATAATGACAAGAAAGAAATCATGGGCATGGCCAGTAGTACCCGCACTGTCACCCATCCCAATGGACAACAAGAACTCATTACGGAAACGGTCATTACCCGCATGGATGGATCGACAGAGACGACCCAAACATCTGTCATGATGCCGGGATCGTCCAAGAATAAACCAGTCATTGCGACGAGTAAAAGCAAACCGCTGGGGAAAATGACAGACAATAGTGGAATGATGATCTATCCCATGTCACCAACACCAAGAACAACAACAACAACAAAATCATCGTCATCAACAAATGATACAATGGTCAATACTACTTTGAAAAGTCCCATAAAGAAGACCAAGATTCCCAAGAACTCTTCATCTTCTACTACGACGAGTGGTACTACTACTACGGGAGTTAGTGGAACCGTGGTAATGAAAAGTCCCACCAGCAACAAGAGCACCAGCACGACCAAGTCGAGTACCAGCACAATGAAAAGTCCCGAGGGTAATAGCACTAGCAACAACAACAACAACAACAGCTCCTCCAAGACGATTGTGATAAAAAATGGAATCCCCATCAAGACATTATCACCACCATCATCATCATCACCATCACCATCAACCACGACCACGAAAACATCTTTGACGAAGACGACGACCAAGAAGATACAAAAGTAGTGATAACAACAACAGGATCAATAAAAAGAAGGATATGGATATAAGTGTCATTCGATGCATCATGTTGGACGTTTCACAAGGACGTCCGCTAGTACTACTTTGTGGTCCGAAGATGCTAGGTGATGCTGGATGGGCCATACATGATGAAATACAATGCCGCCCAAGGAGGAGACGACGACCAAGAAGATACAAAAGTAGTGATAACAACAACAGGATCAATAAAAAGAAGGATATGGATGGGTGTCATTCGATGCATCATGTTGGACGTTTCACAAGGACGTCCGCTAGTACTGCTCTGTGGTCAGAAGATGCTAGGTGATGCTGGATGGGCCATACATGATGAAATACAATGCCGCCCAAGGAGGAGGTGACTTAAGTACAGTAGTACGTTCACGAATCGTCGCATCACGCCACCATCACCAGAGGAAGAGAGGCAAGTCCTTAGTGTCAAAAACACAAGTACTAGAGGGCCTAGTTTGCCTATGTATAGTATCTACTCTCTACTACTAGAGTAGAGTGAGAGCAAAACCCACAATAGTCATAGCCCTGCATACTACCAAAGAGCTCTGGGATTATGTTGGAAAATACCACGGTTCGTGCGTCCAGCAGTTCTTTTGGACGGACTCCCGGATGCAAAGTAGTAGTAAGTTGTAGCACGCACGCTACTCTAGTAGTAAGATTGTCTGCAAGAAGCAGATGCATCATCCATTGATAGATTACACAGAACTTGCTATAGTTTAACTTGACGTTGATTTCGTGCCCAGTGGCCGCTGTAGTAGTACCAGCGTAGCTCCATTCCATCGTGATTGTTGTTGGATCATGTCGTTCTTCGTCGTCTTTGCTAGAAGTAGACCCAACAACAAAGTCGTCCATACTAGTAGAACCAAGTGTTCTACTAGTAGCATTGGGAGGAGAGGCAGCACCATGCTGCTATCAGTATGTGAGCTTGGTCGACTTTCATGGATCGGAAGAATGAGAGATGCTTGCGCGGCAAGTCAAGACTTTTGGCGGAGCACCAGCAGGAGACGGTCCTTCTTCTTTATCTTTTGGTCAATAAGAAGAAGAAACGTGCATCGTCGTCGTCATGAAACAGCAGCCTTCTTCAGAATGAGATGCAGCCGTATTCTTTTCGAAGAGACATAAAATATCTTCAATCTCGCTGCATCGAAGCTAGAAAGGCAACCAGCTGGTGCTCATCGATGGATGCCCGACGTTGGGGCGTTGTCAACAAGCAGTGATTGTGACGATTGTTAGTAGTAGTATGGCTGGATCTGGTGGTACCACCCAATGAGCTTGCCCTCTTGTTGATCGACGTGGGCATAGGAGGCGAGTTTTCCCATCGGCTTGTTGTCATCGGAGCGGCTGGTGCATCCGTTGGAATAAGGAAGGTTTCGTCAGGATGTGTCGCCGCGTTATCGGAAACCAGCATGATGGATATTCTTTGAGGACACTGGTGCTGCTCCTGACGCTGTAGCTTTTGAAGATAATCTTGCAATGGATTAGTACTGGGGGTATTCACGGTATTCATAATGGTGATGATGTTATTGTTGTTTCGTTTTTGTGCGAAATGATGAACTGAACGTCAGTGATGTGTTTGTTTTCCAGTACCCTTGAAGAATCGCATGTGGACAGATATTGAACATTTCACGAGAAAATACGTAGGTCTGGTACAAATGAGGTCGGTTTTGGGGTTCGCCAATGGAACTTCGTACAAAACAGAATTCCAGTAAAAGTCCTCATCCTCTGCAGCAGTTTGCTCTTTACTAGTCGTATCTCGCTCGTAAGTTGAAGTGAATTGATAGCCCCTCTGTGAACCGCGAACAACGAAAGAAGAACGATTATTACTATTTAACTATATCTGTAGATTGAGCAATACTACATAGGTACCGATTGGGAAACCGAAGGAGAAGCGACTGCAAGTTGGAGAAGCTTGATGAGAAAACACTCTTATTAAACCGCATTGAAGAAGACATTCAATCGATCCAGTACCGTGTAAAGGCGACGTAGTCATTTTGGGTTGCTGTGGCAGAATAGTCCGACATGTGCAACGTGTTTGTTGTTTTATTTTGAGCTGGGTCGACGGACAGAAGTTGGTACGACAAAAATCACATCCGTCTGACCGTCGGCGCGGCGTCGCGTCAGCGCCAAAAAATACTGTAAGAACAAATACCAGTAATACTGTGGAACTAATACCTGTACTTATTGTATGTACATCTCTCGGAATACGCTCTGCTGCTGCTGCTGTCTGTCATTAACAACAAAAGGGACAGTAAACTGTTGAAGTATAGTAATATCGTGTGTGTGGTTCTTTTATTCGACAGGCGATGTTTGCTTCAGCAGCATGATGATGATGATGAAGCGACAACAATCCTCCTCGTTGCTTGTTTTCATCCATTCAACCTTTCGAGACGCCGCCACTGGAAAGAAACTTCTTCCCAAAAGTCTCCAATGGTCCCTTCCTGGAAAGTCCCATCTTCGATTTGTGCTTCCTCCATCATCATCGGAATATTATCAGCAGCAACAGTTTAGTAGTATTGGTCATCATCATGACCCAACAACAAAAACAACAACAATTGATTCTTCTTCGCTCGACGAGTTTCGACATGGAATAGTGCAAGCCTACAATCGGTGGATTTTTGCCAAGGATCTGCTGACACCGTTCAAGACAGTACACGATATTGCTTCCATTACTCAAGATGGTCCCCATCACTTTCATGTCGAATGGAATAAGGACAAAACGAGGAGGGACTCGCTGGAAACAGTGATTCGGTTTGAAGACGTGGCTCGATTGCTCCGGCAAGATGATGATGCTGCAGCTGCAGCTGCAGCTGCAGCAACAACCGTCAGTCATAGTAATACTGCTGATAATGACTCTGCTGCTGCTGCTGCTCCTGGTCGTCAGCCGCCGTACGACGTTTGGATTCAAGGAGAGTACCGGGGACGACTCGACGAATCAACATCATCATCATCTTCTTCATCTTCTTCTGCGTGTTCGTCTTTGGAACGTATCATTGCCTCCCTTCCTGTGACTGGCAACCGGCTGGCCTACAAGAGATCTCCCACAGAGCGGACGATACGAATCGAACGATACTATCGAGGCATGTTGCGAAAAACACAAGTGTGGGATCATATCTGGGACAATTTGGTAGCTCTCGAAGATCCACAGTTAATATCATCAGTAGTACATCAGGATAAGGATGAGCACGAGCAGGACCATCATCATCATGATCCATCATCATCATCATCATCAACAACAACAATGCTGACATTGATTGGATCGGCCACCTTGAACGATTGGGTCATGGGAGGAAATTTGACATCCCGACTGTATGTTCAAGACCGAGGAGATTCGATTTTGTTTCTACGACCTCTTCAAAATGACGACATTCAGACATCGGATCGACGATATGAATTGAAAATGCCCGCACCATCACCCACGAATGAGGATGAAATTTTATTGATCCAGGATCGAATGTCCAAAGTTCGTCAAGAGCTGAAACGGCTTCGATATTTGGCAACGCTCCAGCATCCTTTGGATCGGCAAGAACAAGAACGAAAACAACAACTACTACTACAAAATCAGGAGGCATCCAGTAGCGATGAGCAACCATCCACCAGTCATGAGGCTCGGATCGCTGCCATTCGAAAAAAGTTGGGTCATCACCAAAGGAAGCGAAGGTTCTTTGGTCTTTGAAACAGCAAATAAGGGCGAACTCGTACTCGTATTACTCCTACACTAATCATCATTGAAATATATGTAATCATCAAGCCACAAGATGAAGAAGAACGACGACCAACAACATGCATCGGTTGGAACTCTTTCGACAAGATTGCCCCGAAACTGCCCTGATAAGAAGGATACTGTGTCATGGTGGGCATGACCAGCAGTAGTATTCGAAACAGCAAAAACAACGCATATGGTCACGACATTATGAAAAAGTCCCATCAAGAAAAAAAATGACTCCCAAGAGCCCTTCTTCTACTCTAGACTAGAAGTGGTATACCTTCATGAATAGTAAGTCCCAAGAGCAGCACAACTTGGAGAAGAAGTATGAAAAGTCCCAAGAAAGGCATCAGCTGCAACAACAACAACCACAACAACAAGAATATTCTTGTGATGAAGAATGGAATTCCCATCAAGACATGATATACGAACTAATCGATAATATGACGACATCTTCAACGCCCAAGACGATATGTAGTGGCACGATACTAAAGTAGTACCACTATCTGCTGCCAGTAGTACTGTACAGTAGTAGTATCATACGAACAAGAAGGAGATCGTTCAATAATAACCCAAACTTTGTTGTAGTTGTTGTTGTTGTTTTACGTACATAGACAAGAACTGTATGTTCCATTGCCGGCGCTACCATGCATTCATAGTATTATTGATGGTACTGGCCAGTCGTAGTAGTAGTAGTAGTAGTATAGACAGTACTACCGTAGACCCAACACTCCCAGCCCCTCGTTATGGTGTTCGATGTCGTTTGGACGACTCACAGCGCTTTGAACCGAGGATTTTACTAGCATTGATAAGAAGCCACCTTGCCATGCATCATGCTGCTGCTTCCATGATGTGAGTTTTGCGGATTAGTATATGGATCGTCGATGACGAGTGATCCTTGTTGAAACAATGTATACCTGTGGTATTGCTTCTTGGTTCTTTTTTTCTTCTTTCGGTAGAATGAAAGTGGAAGAGGAGCATGTTTATGTTCATTCTCGATGCACCTTACTAGTAGCTAGAAAGGCAGCTAGCTGTTGCTCGTCGATGGATACCCGACGTTGGGGCTTTGTCAAGCATGTGTGGCGATTGTTGCTGCTGCTACTGAAGGTGCTGGTGATGCTGCTGCGACATGATGATGATGATGATGATGATGTCGCCGTCTTGATGGACTTATTGGTGATAGTAGGAGGCGAGTGTTCCCACCGGCTTGCCGTTGGAGGATGACCATGAGAGTCAGCCCGAAGGATGATTTCTTGTTCATCGACTCCTCCTCGATGTGTCGCCGCGTTATCGGAAACCAGGATGGATATTCTTTGACACTGCTGTCGCTGCATGTTTTGAAGATAATCTTGCAATAGAGTATTATTAGAGGTCATGGTCTTATGGTAGTGTGTTTTCTTTTTTGTGATGATGAACTCAACTTTATGTCTGTTTGTGTTATCCGGTGAGAACAGAACCTACAGTACATGACATCGGACGCGCGGTGAAACATTTCATCATCATCATCATTATCGATCAGCAGTTGTCATATTCTCTGGCGCTTTTTTGCGAAAAAATAATAGCGGAAGCGAGGTGAGATAAGCCCCTGCGAACATAATAGTTGAAAAATACTTAACATCCGCGCGGTGCAGAAGATAATACATCCCTTGCTTTTTACCGAAACGCTACTACTCTTACTAGCTAATAGATAGTAGAGCTACTGTAGCTATGAGTTGTGGAATTGTACGAATGTTACTGGATTCTGTTGTGCATTAGTACGAGAGTACACGTTGGACGAATCTTGCATACAGCTAACAGTACAGCACCAGGTACATCAACTCAAAGAAATTCCGCGCGGTGCAGAAGATAAAACGTCCCTTGCTTTTTACCGAAACGCTACTACTCAGAGTATGGGGTAGAGCTAGCTGGCTCTACAGTACCGGTACTAAAAGAGCCAGAAAGCTTTCCCATCCACTCTAGTAGTGCGGGTTGTGTAATTGTACGAATTTTACTGGATTCTGTTGTTCCTGAAATAATGTTCCAGTGATTCATTAGAACGAAAGTACACGTAGGAAGAAGAATCATGCATACAGCTATGTACCGGTAGTACAGTACCGTAATTCTCGCGTTTGAATACCCCGCCCGCGCGCTATGCGGGGATATTAAGTATTTCTACTCAAGAAATTCCGAGAACCCATCGGAATGTAATCGGAACGTATGGGGTCATAAGTAGTACTAGCCGAAGATTGAGGATTGTGACCGATAATGCGAGGATGGTTTTGCGGATGTTTTGCTTTTAGTAGTGGCCGCCATCTACAGTACGGATCGATCGGACTAATATCATCAAGTCAGTAATCGTAGTCTAGTCGTACCTATTCTCATCCTCGCAGCAAACAAAAAATGGGCCAGCTACAGGTAGGACTGGTGCAATCTAGTAGAGATTTGGCTGTTCTATTGTACTTCATGATGAAGCGACGCACATTGCTTCCGCTTGTCCTCCATTCCACCTTTTGAGGCGCCCCCGCAATGGAAAGCCACTATCTCTTTTCCCCAAAGCAGGAGGTCTCCAATAATATGGTCTCCAATAATCCCTCTTCGCCGCGGAAATAAGTCCCATGTTTGATTTGTGCTTCCTGCTCCCTCCTCCGATCGTGGTCATCGTGGTCCCAAGAATAATCACCGAATCTGAATCGTGCAACAATGATGGTATTTTGCCAAAGTAGGATATACTATGCTGACTCCATTCAAGACGAAACATAGAATATTGCTTCCATCTTACAAGATACTGGGCCCGATCATCAATAGTATAATAGGAGGACCATCCATCCACCAACGCCAACATTGTTTCGATCGGCCACCTTATATATTCAAAACCAAGGTGGAACGGCTCGGATATTATTTGGAAACGCTTATACTACTAGTTCCATCAGCATCCTTTGGATCTCGTTCAACACCATTTTGGCCAAGCGACCTATTCGATGGTAGAGTCGTCGAGGGAGGAGGTACTAGTCGAGGGAGGTGGCAACAATCGACTAGTATTATCCTGTTAAAGGAATCATGGCGACGTCGACCATGTTTCCAATCTACTATTCGTTCGAGTATACTTTTACTTCAAAGGCAGCATAGCATATCTATACGATACCACTCTATTTGAGCAACAAGCAACACGTCATTCTTATTTACAATAGTATTTTTTACAAGATTCATAGCCTAGTAGTAGTATGCTGTTCCTCCCAACAGCAACAACAACAACAAGTAGCGACATTACTGTCATCATGATTCCTATTACTAGCATTAGGCGGCCGATGACGAAGAGGTAGTAGCAACGGTGCTGGTTGGGGAGGTGCTGGTCGTAGTTGTTTTTGTTGTCGCTGGTGCTTGTGGTCCTTCTTCAGTAGGAGTAGGAGTAGGAGTAGTAGAAGTAGAAGTATTATTGCTTTTCTTGCTGCCAAAAATCCGATCAAAGTTCGACTCGTACTTTTTGGTTGCACCCCATCCACTTTCAGCCGGTTTAAAGGCAATACTGCTCGTCGTCATCATGATGATGGTACAACATGTAATATAGATATAGATAGAGATACGGATAGATAGATAGATAGATAGATCGATAGACATACGGATAGAGAGGGCACGAAGCAAGAAGGGAAGAAGGAATGTAGAGTGTTAGTGGAAGGGATTTTCAGCAAACAAACAAACAAACAAACATAGCAAAAAAAAGGAAATTCCACCCAAATGAGTTTCGGGGCAGAGCTATTGGTGGCAGCAAGCAAAATAAATTGACATTCAACGCAACTCACTCAGTGGAATGTATCCGATCCGACGCAACGCTGCTGCTGGTGGTGGTGGTGGTGCTGCTGCTGCTGCTGCTGCTGGTGTTGGTGCTGGTGTTGGTGCTGCTGCTGGATGCAGAAGATGGGGAGTCATCGCTCATCCAGCATCGTTGTTCGAGAATGTGCTGCCGACGTGCCGTATTAGCTTTATTATTCATCATCCGCATCAGGGAGGATCCTCCTCGTGCTGACGCTGATGGAGCCGCGGTAATAATGTGTTGAATGGACTGCATCTTCAGAATGATAATAATAATAATAATAATAGTGCAAGATAGATTAAAATGTGAGAGGGGTATATGTGTCGATACTACTTGTATGGCTGATACGAGGAGTCATCAAATAATATAATACCTGTACCGGTATAACAAGTGGCACCGAAGGTGCGCTGGAGCATGCACGACGGTTGGGATGGGTACCGGTAGTGTAGTGGATGCCTCACACAACATACACAACACATCGCATGCGGAAGAATCATCATCCGCAAACGACGACGCGGAATTCTCAAGTCGCTAAAAGCCTGCCCAAGGTTGCGCTATTTTTTGTGCATATCCCCGTACGTATGTAAGGATGCTATCAAGTCGAATGAATCGAATTCGGCTTCCGAGCGAGCGAGAAGATCTTTCGTACCGGTAGTTACAAATGTCAGTCTCAATTCTGGCACCTTGTTGCAGAGGTTCTACTAGTACTAGCTAGCTAGTAGAGTAGTAGATATAGAACGTACTCCACCAGTACAAAGTAGTCATCTAGCTAGAAAGCTACTAGCGTCGTCATGACCATCGACTCTTCTTCCAGTGGCGACGACGAGAGGAAGAGGACGCTTCCCCAGAAGAAGCAGCGCTGCTGCTGGACACTACTGTTGATTTACCAATACCTAGTAGCTTCATCAGCCTCCGAGTATGTTCAAGATATCACAGGTAATGTAATAGAATCTACTCAATTAATTGATTGACTTGTAGTCTAAGAGTCTTACAATAAGGCGACATCGATCATTCTGTTTCTGTTGATGCTGTTGCTCTTTCGTTCGTTGATACATGTAGTAGTATATGTAGTAACTGGTAGGTAGTAATCTTTACCTTCTCGGTCATTTCGGGTCATCGTCCTTTTGATTGATATGATTAATTTGACTCCAGGGATGATTCCGATCCCTCATTTCTGTTCTCCAACAGACACGGTCCTCTCAAAATATGTCTCCCACATAACATTCATCTTTTGAAAACACAGGAGCCAGCACCAAATAATTAACAAGCAAACAACAAAACAACAAGGCACTTATTCGAAAGTACTAGCGTTTTCTTGAAGCTCATCATCGGACATGGTGATTCTGTATGTAAGGGCATATCGAATGTCGGCATCCTTGGGGGTAGCCTGGATGCCATGCCAGGCAGCATCGTTATGAGAGCCATCCGGGTGAACGTTGAGCCAAGTAAGAAGAGTTCCTCTTTCAGGTTCAATAGTAAGACCGTCATCTTTGGAATCATTGTCAACATTCGGGAAGTAGACACTTCCACTGCCATTCGACAGGTAGAACACCTGTGTTGCCGTGGCCGACTTCTCCATGTCGTTTTCGGTAATATCCTTGTGAACAAGTGTCGGAGCGCAGTCTGGTTCGTAGCGCTGGACGTAAAAGTAATCGCGCTGAACAGACTTGGACGGCCAAAGGGAGCGGATTTGATCGAGAAGATCAGCAACAATAGTACACTCGTCCTCGACACAGTTCTCGAGAGAAAGACGGAAACATGTCTTGCAAGGAAGATGCTCGTGAGCGCTTCCAACACACCGTTCAAAGCGTTCGTCGTTGTCAAAGGTCTTGATCATCGTACTGACAACATCTGTCTCAGCGAAATCGGCAATCTTCCAGATTCCCGGATTAGCAGCAAGAAGTTCCGCACGAGTGTCGTTAGGGTGTGCCCATGGTGCAGGCTCAAGATCTGCTCTCAAGGTGAGTCTTCGCCTGCTCTGGGCGCAGCACTCTTTTTTTGTTGTCTGAGCATTAAGTAATGATGTGCCGTAAGGGCAACACTTCATTTTTTTCGACTTCGACCCGCCCTTTTTTTTAAGTGCGCGGTGGAAGCTATCATGCTCGTCAGCATGGTCCATATCATCATCAGACAAGTCTCCGCCGGGACATGTGTTGAGAGCATACAGACCTCGTCCACGAATTCGGTCGGGACAAGTCCATTTGTCTACATTATCGCAAGGCGTCGTCGTACTACCGTCAGCATTTATCTTCCGGATAGGAAAAAACGCTACACGAAGTAGAGCCGGAAAGAGTGAGAGAACAATGAGCTTCATTTTGTTGTCTTACACTAGAAGTATTGTTGGCATGCGACGCGGGGCTCTGAGAATATACCAATATCGTCGTTCGTCGAGTATGGTACGAATTACTTGACAACTAAAGTAAAGTTGTGGTGAAAAGAAGTGGTCGATGAAACACGACGGTTTGAAATCCCGAATTTGTTCCCTGGGGTTTCAGGAAAAATGGGCAGCACAAACATCCCCTTGTTCTTGGTAGAAGTCTTGGCATCTCACATCGATCTTCCCCTTCCCATCTTCTACGCACATACTACAGTACTCCGAAGACTGTACAGTAGTTGAGTTCCAAAACCGGTCTTGCTGGCATCGCTCACATCGATCTTTCCCTTCCCATCTTCTGCGCAAAGTTAGTGGGTGAATCATCTATTTTTAAAAATAAAATATGGCCTTGGCCTGCCACTTCCTACCGGGGACGCCCCGGCGCGCAGAGAATTTCTCGATATTCCGATTTCCGATAAAATATATCGCTGACTCCTCTTCCTACTCTCGGGGACTTCTTCTGTACCCCAATAGGTCTGGCGATAATACAGTAATACCAGTTGACTGACTTGACTCGAGTCTTACTCAATTCGTGCTACGCGAAACGCCAAAAAAAAATCAGTGGGTAGAAAACACAACCTCTAGTAGTAGAGTACAGTAGTACTTGTAACGGTAGAGGGGCGAAAACTCAATCTTGCAGGAACGATCGAATGCAACATGCAAACACATACACGCGCGGGCACGCGGTAGGTAGAATGCAACGATCCAACAGTAACACTGGTATATGGTTCTGTATGTACTACTCCTATGATTTATCGTACAAAATTTCACCTGGAATGACTTTTCTGCGCGGATCCAACAGGGAAGGGCTATATTCCAAATAGGAAAAAGGTGTATCTTTTGTCCTTTGCTAGTGAGATAGGTTCCTCCGAAAAGACTGACTGCCTTCTTGGATGTAACGCACAACATCTCAGTAGCATCGCGACATATCTGTAGTACTAGCTGTGAAGTATATTTTAGAAAAATACAGCATTCTTTCATGTTAGTACCGTTCTGCGCCGTTCCTCGCTCATCGCATCTCGTTTCCTTGTTGACAACAACAACAACAACAACAACCACCATAACCAATACATAACAATAACCACAATAACAACAAAGAACAACAAATACAATGTCTTCGGCTAATTATACAGGACCATGCATGACTCAATTGACCGCGATCGATGGTTGCGTCGCTGCTGATCCGGGCGCCTGCGGTTGTTTCGGACAACCCTTTATGGACGTGTTTTGGCAAGAGGTATCGACGGCCTACAAGACGACCATGGCCTTTGAAATTCCGGGCAGCGAATGGTTTTGTCCTACCGCCAATGACAATGTCTGCACCCAACTCGAAACTTCCGGCAATTGCTGTTGCAACACGGAAGTGACCGACTTTATCACGTGTTCCTTTGAATCGGATTGGAATCCTTCCTTTGGGGCGGGAGATTGTCCCTTTAATAATTGTGGTGCCGGGGGAGATGGAGAGGATGGGAGTGGCGGAAGTAGCGGTGGAATGATGCTCTATATCATTATTGGCGCAGTGGTAGCCTTCCTATGCTGCTGTTGCTGCGGAGGTGGATTGTACTATCGGAGACGAAAACGGTTGGCCGCGGAAGCGGCGGCCAACAATAAGACCGATTCCAACATCTCCAAGGGTGTAAGTAGCAGTTTGAGTCTGAGTTTGACTTTGAGTCGTTCAGTATGATGGTTTTGGACGAGTTCTGACCAGCCAAACATGTGTTGTTAATAGCAGACGAAACCAGCGGACGATTCTGACAGCGACGACGTGGAAACAGGAACCAAAAAGTCTGTCAAGAGTTCCAACAAGAATACCAAGAAGAGCAGCAAGTCGTCCTCTTCGTCTTCTTCGGATGAGTCAGAGACACGACGAGAAGATCGTCGTTCAGGCGATAAGTCGAAGAAACGTGGAGGAGGCTCCAAGAAAGACTTGTCCGATACCGATTCCGAAAGTGATGGTCGATCCAGAAAGACGGGTAAAAGTAGTAAAATGAAACGACGTGGATCCAAGAAGAATTTATATGATTCCGAGAGCGAGTCTTCGGATAGTGAGGGTGGATATAGTCGAAAGAATAAAGGGGGGAAATCAAGAAATAAAAGCAAGGGAGGAGGAGGAGGAAGTCGGCGGGGTTATGACGATGACTCCTCTTCTCATTCATCCTTGTCAGAAAGTCGACGCAGCCGTCGCAGTACCGGTAAATTGAAGCGTAGAAACTCCAAACGGGGATTTGATGATGACGAATCTGACGACTTTTACGACGAACCGGTAGTCCGTCGTCCTCCACCAACAACATCACGTCATCATCAGACGGTCGAAGAATCGGTCCGACAAGCTCGGACCATCCTCAAAACGGTCCGAAAGTCGGCCAAGACGGAAGATGGCGTCTCGGTAGAAGTCCATCAAGTTATGAATGCCGAACTATCGGCCATGATTGCTCAAATGAAGGAACAAAAACTGGAAATGGAACGTCGTCTTCGGGAAAGTGAAACGGAAGCTACCAAGCTTCGGATCGAGAAGGAAGCGTCGCAACGTCAAATCACCGAGTTGGAAACCAAGACGTCCGAAACGAAAAAGAGCCTCGAGCTGACTCAACAGGAAGCTAAAGCGCTTCAAGCGAGCCAATCTGTGGCAGTCGCCCATAAGGAAGCGGAAACTATCAAGGTGGCTGCCGAACTGGATCAAGTTCGCCGGGAGCGTGAAGCCATGGCGAAAATGATCGAAAAGCTTGAAAAGGCCAAGGAAAACATGCACGACAAGTTGTCCAAAGCTCAAGAAGAAGCGACTGTTCTGCGAACGGAAAATGTGAAAACCACGCAAAAGATGGAGGCAGTCGAAAAAGATCGCAACGAGCTACGAAACAAGTTGATGCACATCCAACGCACCCGTGCCGATGTTGAGCGTCGCTTGTTGGAGGCGGAAATGGAGGCCCGAAATCTCAAGAGTCTGAAAAAGGCAAAGACACATGAAATTCATGAAGAACGAGCATCGTCCCACGTTCGGCAGTCCTATCTCGACGAAATGGAAGCCGAGCGAAAGGAGATCAACAAGAATTTGAAGAAAATGGAAGAGGACAAGAAGCAAATGAAAACGATGATGATGCAACTGGATAATTCGTGCCATCGTTTGTCTTCGCTCATGGAAGAGGCCTCTGTCAGTGGATTAGTAGGGGCCGATGACGACGACCAAAGCTTGTCCATGGTCGACTTGATGAACCAGATGGGACAACCACCGAGTATGATACAACACGGTAATGGGTCCCTATCTTCAATGTCTAACGGTACCAACGGATCGAGATCGCGCTCCCCAGTCCCCCCAAGACACAAACCGACTCTGGCCACAATTCAATCCCCAAGAAATATTGTACAGAAACGACCTACACCACTGAACAACACTAACTTTGCGCAACCTCCGCCAATGTTGGGACTCAACCAAAAAAACCGTCATTCCTCAAACGATCTTGGCAATTTCATGGACCCTCAAGTTCCACAACACCAACAACAAATCCCGATGAACAGTCGTTCTCAATTTAGCAGATCGAGCAGTGTCAATAATCTTGGGGGGGCGAACCGCGCTCAGCAGGAACGACCCGCTGGATGGCTAGGTGATAACATCTCCAACCGAAGCTTCAATGACTTGTCTGGAGCCGGCCGCTATCAACAACAGAATAATGTTCGCACAAGAGAGCCCTCACACCATGACCATGGAACCTCGTACAATAATAGCAACAACGCCAACGCCTCTTGGAACCCAGTCATGATGGTGCCCCAACATTATCAACAACAGCAAGAACTGTACCACGTGGATGATACTGCTTCTATTCGTGCCAAACGAGAAAAGGCTCGCAAATCCGAACGCAAGCTTCGTTCGGAAATGAAAAAAAGCCGATCGAATCGATCCATGAGCTCCAACGGCATGAGCTCCAACAGCAGCTTTTCGACCTTGGATCCATAAAATAACTCGCCTTCGTCTACTGTATCTTCTATTACTACTAGTAATGATGAGCATTCTCAAAAAGAGCTAGAGAACAATCTACCGGGAGCCTCTGCACTATTATTATATCATAAAGCAGCGAAAAAGCGCACTGTGTAGTTTATTTACTACCTTGACGGCCGAGAGTAGTACTCCTGGTGGTAGCGTCTGCTCTCGCACTCACACTTTTTACTCTGTATTTTACTTTAGTAACCTCTCTACTGTACTTGTACAGTGTACTCGACTCTACTCTACTCTACACTCGACTAGTAGCTGGTGGTAGTAGTATCGTTCCGGCGCAAGAGAGATTCATTGCTCTCGACCGTCAAGGTAGCAGCTAAATTAGACAGTGCACTTGTTCGCTGCTTTACGACATTGTAGTAGTAGTAGTAGTAGTAGTAGAGGAGTAGTACTCGTACGTAGTAGTAGTACCGGCGTTGCCGGTACCAGCCAGCACGCTATGTACATTTGCTCTCCACTCGCCACCTACCACTGTACTCGTCAGGCGCCCCTTCAATCCCAAAATTCTCCCCCAAGGCTGCGCAGATACGCGCGTGTGGGCAGCGGCCAACTAATCACAAGGAACGGCAAAATCGTCGTCCCCACTCAATTACAAAAACGCATTGTATCATGGTATCACGAAATACTATGCCATCCAGGCGAAACCAGAACGGAAGCAACAATTAATTATTCTGAATTGAGCACAGCTCCCACCCGAAGCCGAAGGCTCCGGTGAGAGCTGTGCATGAAGTATTGTTAAATAATATATTTCCTTACATTAATCGAGGCGATTTTATATTAAATTGATCTATTTTTATTTCTTATTGACATGCGTTACAATTTTTTAAATGTTTCATGTTTTCAATTGACTGTTTCCTATGGTGAGATTCCATTGAGATACCATTGATTGGGTATTATGGCGTGCGCCGTGCTGCGCTCCCATGAGTTACGCAATCTCGCGCTGCCAGCGCCAAACCACACTCGGACATTCTGAAGGCCTCTCGTTTTAGTCATGCTGATGGTTTATTCAAGCTCAAAAGGGCTTGATGAGCAAGCTTGAAGATTGAGCCTGCTAATCATGGTACTGTGCAAGCTCTCTCTAGTACCAGTAGAGAGTTGATAGAACGACTAAAAATAGTTATCCGAACCGTCGCGATTATTCATTCGTGTGTTGTTACATGTTTCGATATTTATGGCAAGACACGAACGAGATTCCAACATAATACCAGTATAAAGTCATTACTTATGGGAATGCCAACATAAACATTGGCTTTTATAATGGGGTTTTATTTTGGCGGCCTTTGGTACAACATGTTGTGTTGTACAGTACGCACTTTGGGCCTCATTTTTGCAGAACAACAACTCGAACATCCTTTTCTCTATTTAGACGACGTTTCGCCTTCCTTTTTCTCCGCACAAGACTCGAAACGCTTGCACAAATCATAATGAAGATGAAAGATGATGATGATGCATAAAACTCGATGCATCATCACAATCGTACCAAAAACGACATTCAAGGGATTACAATAAGACAACAATGCTCACGATAAAACCAGTGCTGCTTATCATCTTGGTGGTGCTTTCGCCCGTAATAGACAGGTTATTTTTGTCATCGGTGTCGGCGTCGCCGGCAGGTTTGATATTGCAAAAGACGGTTCTTTCTGGTAATGTTCCTTGCTCGGCCTTCTCGGGAGACAAGTTTCTAATCGTTCCGGAAGGATCGACCGTTTCGTATTGCTTTACATTATTCATAGATGGTGGTGATGGAACGCCGGGGGTACTAGACGCGGATATTTGTTGGGGAGAATTTGTCGTTACGGACCCAACCATCGATGGGACCTTTCAAGAAACCATTGCGGATCCATTATGTCCGGGAGATAGGCCGATTGTGATTCGCTTGACAGCATCGATGGCGGAGAATGGAGGAGTAGCAGGAGTGGAAGTCTTTTCGGAAGCACTGGTGACGGCTCGACCCGTCACAGCCGACGGAAATGTGATTTCTGCCTGGGAATCTCCCGTAACGTGTACGGATAGGCGACTGCCCGCCATACTGAATCCAAGTAGTCATAAGGACATTTGACAGGGTCACTTGGATCTTGGCAGCCAGCCATCAGAGATGGATGGACCGTCGAGCAGTATCTGTGCCCAACCCAACACAACAATCCGCCATCGACAATGGACGACGATTACCTAGATAGTCTGGCCAGTACGGCACTAGAGCCGCTAAGTGGTATCGCCGCCGAGGATTCGAACCCAGAATCCAATTCGGCCAGGTCAAGTATGGAAGGAAGCGGAAGCGTTTTCCTCGCTTCCGACCCACATTCGTCCTCGTCGCCGCCGTATCGTACTCGTAGTAATTATCGCCATGACACTCCAAAACAGAATGATCGCTCGTATTACTGGTGGAGCGAGATGCCGGTCTTCGAAACAGCAACCTGGAACAAGCTCACCGTAAAAGTCCCTCGCCTCTGCCCAAAATCCGAAGAAAAACGCATCAAAAACCAACTAGTAGATTCGTTCGTCAAAAACACACTAAACGCCAGCGGAAACTGGCAAGACAAATACGGACTCCTAACTAACAGCTTCCTAACGCACTGCCCCGCCATCGACACCGAATCGCAAGCCGCCGCGATCGATGTATACAACTATAAGAGCAACGTCGAAGGACCAGTACTCAAACGACCCGACCCGCGTCGACGCTTCTACCTCAAAACAGACTTCAGCGCAAAAGCCATGGGCGCAGCACTCCTCCAACCAGAAGAAACCGAAGAGGCAGAAGAAGCTATGCGAAAAGAGATAGAAAGAACCGCCAAATGCGAGTTCGACAAGACCATCGGAGGAATACGACTACGACCAACAGCTTTCTACTCAAGACGGTGCACCGAACGAGAAAAGGACTACCACTCCTACATCGGCGAAACAAGGGCAGGACTATTCGGAATGCGAAAGAATCGACACTATTTAATGGGAAGAGAATTCACATGGATAGCCGACTGCAAAGGAATGATGGAACTGTTTGAAGGCGACTACGAACCTACTCATACGATCCAACGATGGAAAATGGAAATGCTCCGCTACGACTTCGTAATGTACCACCGAAACGCCCGAATGCTATACGAGTGCGACCTACTATCCAGATACAACAGGTACAACCCCATAACGGAAGAAAAACGCACAACAAAAGAAGATTTGATGAAACCGCGAGCCCTACTAGCAATACAACACGAGGAAGAAAGAATGATCCCAAGAACCAACAAACGAATCATCCACACAGGACAACACCACCAACGGACACCATTAGCAGCAGCAACAGATCCAGGGCGAACCATCACGATCATCGGAACCGGACTCAACACCGTCAAACAAGCGATGAACGAAGCCGGATTAGAAGCGATAGACCCGAACGGAACAGACGAATCAGAAACATGGAGAAACTACGACGACGTACCAACGCTCTCCACCTTCCTCAACAGAATGAAAGACCCGAACAAGAAACAACCAGGAGAATGGATCATAGCAACGAGAGCCCAAGACCAAGACGAGAACGAATTGTTACTAACACTTCTCACCGCCAAGGACAAACACCTAAGAGCCGCCATAATAGTATGGACCAAACAAGACTCCCACGAAGCATACAGAAATGCAACACGGTTAGCCCAGGAACTCCAACGCGAACAACCGACCTGGACCACCACCACCGGAGCCATAAACAACGAACACGTCGAAGGACATTGCAAATCAGAACAAGTATACTGTATCTGGACACCGAACCAAGTCACACCACTCCTACCAGTCCAACAAGAAACAGAACCAGGAACGATGGAGACAATCCTAGACCCACCAAACCACGATTTCAGCGACTACCACCACACCATCACATGGAACAACGACGGGACAGCCGACATCATTCGACGAGAAACCCAAGCAACAGAGACAGTACTACCCATTAAACGATCGGACGCCGGACCTAACCCTTTCCATTCTTACACAGCAACAATACAAACCGACGACGAAGGCATACAACAGACAACGAGACCCCTCCGACCGCACGAACTGTTGAAAATGATCGGCGCCAACACTTCAATACTACAGTCCGAAGTACCATGGAAGGACACCTCATCAAGATTACAAGACACAACCCCGAAGCACATTTGGCAAACGCTCCTCACCGCAGTATACTCCGCCGAGATCACACAACACGACCAAGACGTCGAGCAAGCATCCTACTACGCAGACCAAGACAGACACCAGTCATTGCTCAACAACTACACTGAGTCCAACTCAAGCTCCAACACTGGGTCCAACTCTGAGTCCAACTTCACCAGCTCCAACTCCTAGTCCAACCTTGTCACCCTCGGTGGTACCATCGAGCGAGCCATCGGAGGGACCCACCCATGGACCCAGTTTTGCACCTACGATCATCCCAAGCGACAATCCCAGTCTCGCTCCGAGTTTGATTCCAACAACCTCCTCCTCTGGCAACAACGACAACGACGCATCGTCGTCGTCGTCGAGCAGCGCTTCCTCTTCTTCTTCTGGTGCTGGATCAGCATCATTGACAATGATGGCGGTCGTGATAATGGTAGTATTTGTTGGATTGTAGCACGAACGCAGCGTTAACAGAATGGGGATGCTTCTTCAAGCGGATTTGAATCGTTCATTCTTGTGGCAACTATGATGATGATATTCAGGCTAAAAGGGTGAGCAGCGACAGAGGACTATTTTGAAGCTGGAAAACTGGAGCCATGGCTAAAAAACTTGGCTATGGAAAATTGGTTTCATCTTCGCGTTGGACAGCCCATTCATCGGCTACACCTATCATGCGAGCAAACATCCGGGATGCTTCGGATCGTCGTTGTAATCTTTCAGCGAGCTCTTCAGTTGACAACCTCTTTGATGTTTGGTTGTTTGTCCTAGTATTATCGAGGCACACAAGAACAGCATCATCTCTGGAAGAAAGCAGCGGAGTGGGTTCTTGCTGTAGGCTCAAGTCTCGTGCTATCTTTCGCCTCGTGGACCATTTAGCATGTCGCAGCTGCTTGCTGGCATGTCGTTCCAAGCCTCGATAGGAGCTACTGCACCACTGAGCCACACCGTGATCCACGGTGGCCAGGCGATGAAAGATTTGATTCCAGCATGATAATATGAAGTCGCTATCGTCGGTCGTATTCTTCTTGTTTGCGAGCTTCTTGTCGATTCGTTGTGCCAGTCGAAGTACACCAGAGTGTGTCTCATTTAAGGCCTCCACAAAATAGGACGATTCTGGTGTCCACTGGATTTTGGAAGCTTCCAGTTGGGACTCATTTTTGAAGCGTTCGAAATCGTGAGGCTGATACCACATAGTCCAAGGCAAAGTCTCCGAGTGGATGGCTGGAGCATCCTCACTGTAGCTAACTAATAACGCGGTGGAATTTGATGGTTCAGCATCCAGCGCTTGGTCGGCAGGTCCAAAAGAAACGTGCTTCTGAAATCGAAAAACCATTCGGCGGTTTTGTTGCTGGCTTTCAAGTGGTGTTTTTTTCGACTGCTGCTGGTGTTCTTCCAGTAAGCAACTTCCATCGGAATGAATTTTGGTGGTACTTTGCTTTCGGAAGGACGAAGACAAAGGCCATGCCGGTGCATCATAGCCGACGCGACTACCATCATGTTGGGCGAGGATCATATTGGTATGGTCGTTCGTGGAACGATAGTACTGCTGATGGCTTTGTTCTTGGATGGCTTGCTGGGGACGAGTATGAGACATGGTGTGGGTAAGAATCATGGTATCGTTGCTTGTTAGTTTTCGATGATTAAAATTGAGATGTAGATTGGCAAATACGAAGAAATGTAGTAAGTGCTGAGCAGAATTGGAAAGAGGATGTGTTTTAGGTAAAAACGAGTCTTCGGCGCTCTTCACATACTTTCTGGATTTGTGGTTCGCTCCGTTTCGTCCGCATTATTTCACGATCGAACCCTGCAGAAGCCATCTACGTGGCAGCGAAGATTGACATTTCCGTCTAAGTAAAGCGGTTCTGAACATTCCCAACACCGTTGTACTCTCTAATTCAATGTTCTCTACTACCACTGGTAGTGGTAGTGGAAGAAGAGTGCAGCATCGAAGTTCGAGTAGTAATATTTAGTAGCGTTTCCAAGCAAGTTTCCACGTGGTCAAAAACATCCCCTAGCGTTCCTTTCCTTAAATCCGTAATCGTAGTCCTCCGTTGGCGAATGCAATTTCCACGAAACCCTCAGGCTAGTAGTGGTCGAACATCGAGCGTTTCCACCAGGTTCCCACCGCGTCTCTACTCTCTAATTCAATGTTCTCTACTACCACTGGCACAGTAGTGGTAGTGGGAGAAGAGTGCAGCATCGAAGTTCGAGTAGTAATATTTAGTAGCGTTTCCAAGCAAGTTTCCACGTGGTCAAAAACATCCCCTCGTTCCTTTCCTTCAGATATCATGCTAGCGTACGTACATGTTGTCTTGACTACTAGTAGTAGAGTAAAGTCGTCTTCAAGTTGAAGAAACGGATAGAGGAGGAGTATTTGCCGATGACACCAACAAGCAACAGCATGACGTACTGTAATAATATCCCCCCAGCCCAATCCAACGACGAATAGTACCGGATGATCGTCCTTACTATCGCTGCCACGTGTAGTATTACTGGCTGTACCGGTTTAGTACGACGGTGGTATTAACGCTTCACCAGCACTACTGACTCAAAATAGTAGAGCGATGGAGACGAGCCGACAGTAAAAGCATATACTACAGGTAGTACTATATCGTAAAGCAGCGAAAAAGTCCACTGTCTAATTTAGTTGCTAATACTAGTAGAGTACTACTACTAGAAACAGAAAACGTCAACAAGACCGTATTCTTAGCCAAGCTTGTTGCTCAGTTTGGCCGTTCCCAAAAGAGTTTGTGGTCCACGGGGAAGTTGTTTGGTCCAGCAAGAGCCCTTGGTGGTCAGTACCAAATCGCCTGGCAAATTAATCCGTCCATTATCGTTGTTAGTACTAGAGGAGGATGACGATGCTGTTGATGGTCCTGGTCCTGATGGTACAATGTCTTGATAGTGTTGGAGGGGTTGCAGAGCGTGCGTTTCGGCCGCCGCATAGGCATTCCGATAATGCCAAACTTTCATCCAAGGATTGTTCGTGGCCTGCATTTGCAACAGTTCGTAATCCCGTTCGACCAAACATTCTTGGGCGCGTCGAATTGCCTTGGTTTGAGCGGCGATTGCAATCGCCAATCCCTCTTGGGACCATACGGGAAAGTTGAGATAGAGGGTACCTTTGGGAAGTACTGCTGCATTAGCATTAGCATCATCATCATTAGCATCAGCATTTCGGTGATAGTCTTGATCAAATTCCAATCCCAGCAACAAACTTCCAGCATGGGCGTCCTTTTTCCAGACCAATTCCCAGCAAGCCTGGGTAGGTGTCACGTATTGAATACCTCCTCCTCCTCCTCCTTGAGAAGAGGTCATGGACCTGCCCATGGTGATCAATTGACCGGGTTGGATGACTGTCACTGCTTGAAGACCACCGGAAAGATGAGGATGTTCTCCATTCATACCGGGCATCTTGATGGTATGAGTTGATGACGCTGCTGTTTGTTCCTTGTGATTATTGTTGGCGTGGAGATTCAAGATAAACTTGGGAATGACCAGTCGTGTTGTTGTTGTTGTTGTTGTTGCTGCTGCCATCTTCTTGTTCTTCGAATTCATGCCACCACCACCAATGTCGAGCTGCAAGCCGACACGGAGATCTTGTTGAACTTGCATAAACTCTGTCAACTGGGGATGTCGTCGGATCATGGGCTCTCCGCCAAAGATAAACGAGGCAGACGCTGACGCCGATGCTGCTGATGACCATGTCGCGTCAACAACAACAACAACCTGTGCGCAACATGACCACCATAAAAGCAAAGGAGAATAAGCGACTTTCATGGTCAAGATCCAAGAGATGGAAAGAATCAATGAAAGGTAGGAATAAACGAATGAATGATAGGAATAAATGAATCAATGAAAGAAGTGTCACGCAAAATGATCCTTTTGTCCATCACCCATTTTATTTTAGAAACAGAACAACATCACGCGTTCTTTCTTTTCTTCGGAATTATTGAAGGTTATTCCGTTCTACATGCACGAGCAATACCAATAGTACCTGCTGGTACTACCAGCAGCATTCTTGCTTGTCATTGCTCTCGCTGTAGCTACTACTAGAGTAGACTAGTAGTATACCTGGTGGTAGCTTCGTACGTGGACATGTCATGATATTATATGGTGGTGATGTCTTGCTGACTTTTTGTGCCACACAAGCAGAATTCGAACTTTTGGAATTCATATCATATTATGATGATGGAAGAAAAATGACGATGTCAAAAAATAATAATTCTCAAACTAGATCGAATGAATCATCGTTTTGACTTGACCGACTGACTGATCATCCATATCCATCATCATGAATGCAAGCGACGGAGGAGTGATGGAGTGATGGATGGATGGATGGATTGTAGTCCACGATATTCCCCTCCCGCACCATGGCCCCAATCGCACACAACATCATGTCATGCCCATGATGCATGATGATGAATGATGCTGAAACGAGAGAAGATGTTGCGGTTGCGCGCCCCCGTCGTCGTCGACAGAGAGAGAGAGATGGAGTGCGTCTAGCTCGGTGGTCGGTGTCGAAAAGTTCAAGTTGAACCTTCGCTACCCGCGATCTATCTCGGTCATCATCATCTCCTTCATTATCCAAGGACATCATGACAGACCTATTCCATCTCCGTCCGTCCGTCCGTCGTACCAGTGGAGAATCATGTTCTGTTGTCATCATCAAGGAGATGGTGGTACAAACGAGTACAGTACCTGTGACTTAGAATGTACGGTGTTACTAAATCAGTAGATTCCAATTTTATAACAGTTTAGTCTGGACTAGGTTCTAGAAACTACTCGTCTTCTGGGACTCATCACCTTCTGGATACTCTTGCGATAATACTGGCGAGACGAGGACACAAGATCCATTGTTAAAATAGGATCTTTGCGAATACCAGTGTTCATAAATAAAAGTTTCCAAGCAGGATTCGAACAAGATTCCAAGCTTCCGAGTATAGTTTCCGCCTTCAGTCGTGTCGGACTTAATCGAATAAATAATGATGTCGGACGTGTCCGACATCTCAACTCTCCCTCTTGATGAGCAAGGAGAAGACGACTACCATCCCTGGACCATTTTGCGATTTCTTTCAAACAATTCTCGCGACAATCCTTTGGTCAAGTAGTCAGCACATTGAGCATCGGTGACCATCCCAAGATCAAGCAAAGTGCCAAGAATAATCGGACAGATGACCATGCAACCGTGGGAGCATGGGTGTCCATGTTGAGTTCTTGAAGGTCTCCACGGAGAACCCATCGAGCCTTCCACTTGGTAATCTCTCCGGTCGCAGGATCACGCTTGCGGCGGAAGACCCAAGTTCCAGGAATCACTTTTAAGCTTCCGAGTATAGTTTCCGCCTTCAGTCGTGTCCGACTTAATCGAATAAATAATGATGTCGGACGTGTCCGACATCTCAACTCTGTGCTGGCACTTTGCATAGCGCTTTCGAGGAATGAGCAGAGTACCGACACTGCACAGTACAGTCACAGGTTGGTGGTGTTGTATTGCCCAACGACGACTGGTGATATTATTTTATCTGCACCAAATGCAGTGAAGGGCAACTAGGAAATGTCTTGCCAGATACGAGGAGGGAATAAGTAATATCTCACGGGACTTCTTATCGGGCAGGAGAAGGAGTTCCGCGGGTTCCATACTGGTCCCCAGAATTCATCGAGAACTGACGTGGTAGAGAATATTTAAAGTACTTTCATTTCTACGATGGCAGAAATGTCTATCTCGCTGAGGTGGCCGCCAAAATGACATTAATGATTGCGGGTCTTCTCATAATAGTACAGTTCACTACACAATCCAAAATGTCACCACGCACGCGTCGAACACGGACAAGATGCCCTTCTTGAACTTAATTAGGACCAACGATCAAAATTACTTAACCAAGAGAAGGCCCTTTCAGCTGCCCGGTTATCTCGTCCATAAATCGGCATTCGCTTTGATTACGAGAAACGAACCTGAAGTCCCTTGCTTTTTGTACGACCTGCCTGCTAGCTGCCGGCAAATAATCGCCAGAACAAAACATCTCGATAACGGAGACGACGACGACTTCTCACAAAAACGCGAGCTTAGTCCGCATCATCACATTTTAAAGCGTAGGCATTCAATACACAAACCAATTCCACCCGTAACCAAACAATGATTGCCAAGCCCTTGACTCCTTTCACCAACATGATGCGAGAGGAAACAAGTAACGTTGCTATCAGCAGTAGTAGTAGCAGCCGAAGGTCTCTCTTCTACCCCGTAGGAAAGTCGAAGGAAGCGAGAACGATCACCATGTTCAGTGAGAAGAACAGATCCTCCAGTTTTGAAAAACCATCTGCTACCAAGAATAATAATAAGAACAGCTCCGTTCGAAGATTCAAGCGAAGGCAACGCCATGTTTCCTTCTGCCAGCAGCTCGAATCCGTTCATGCGGCTCCTGCGTGTCACTCGGAATCCGTCGCTACCGATCTGTGGCACTCCCAATTTGACTTTCAACGCTTCCTCAAGTCTGCCCAGCAAGAAGCCAAGACCATCCGAATCTCGGATGACGAAGAGTTCTTGAATGGCGTGGATAAATCGCACTCGATTGCTATTCGACTCGCCGAATCCATCAACAAGAACTTAAAGGACACAACTCTTTTGAACCGAATCTCCACGAGACTCGATATGAAGAATACCGGCCTTGCCAAGTGGTGCATGGAAACGCCTCATCGAGGCCTCGAGCGCATTGCCAGCAAGCAACTACGACACTCCAAACACTACATTCGAAAAGAAATCAAAGGCCTTGTTCTTTTATCTGCCAAGAAGGAAGGAGACGACGACGATGCCATCTCGGTGGTCTCGTACGGTAGCGCCTCCACCAGCGGCACTGGACGATCCTCATCATCTTCGCGGCGACGATCCAGCAAGAATAAGCAGCTCACTACTCCGGAAAAGCTTGCCCAACAATATGAGCAACGAACCAAGGAATCCGGATTGTTTGCTCGAATGATGGGCTTGGCCGATGAACTGGCGGCTCAACGAGTGTACAGCGGCGGGGCGGAAGACGAAGAACAGTTTTTATAAGAAACGACCGCTCGTACTGATCTAATACTCTACAACTCTTTCTTTCTTTCTTTCTTTCTTTCTTCTTACATCACATGAGCGGATCATGTTTTGTAATTGTATCATTAAAATACCAACCTGTAATCTAAAATGTAAACTGAACAAACAAACAAACTATGTAGTAGAAATTGCCTATAGCACCCAAGCTAGAACGAGTAGCAGACTGGAACATGTACAGTACCGGGGTTAGTCCATCGCTACCGCCGATACCTGCATGCAGCTCTGGCTAGTAGAGGCCAGCCTGAGCTCATAATTACCGGTAGCTAGGTCGTCATCTTCTCTTTACTCTCTTCTACTACTAGTCTCGTCGATAAGGAGCTCGTAGAGACAAGCAATCGAAACGGTACTACTATTAGTAGTAGTACGTAGCTACTCCGGAGTATGTTGTTGCTAATATTGGTATACGCTAGAGTAGCGAGGAGGAAATCGACCTTGGAGACATCAATCTGGCTTTCAGATCAAAGGACATGCCTACCATATGATCCTGCTGGTACTGGGCCGCATTCTTTATCATATCCTCCGTGCTCAAGGAAGCGGACGGAAGGGCTACCAGAATCGTATTGCCACCATTGGGTCGGCTATCCACCGAGTCAAAGAGGAAGACTTTTGGGAACACCATGGAATAGGCTTTGTACGCCTCTTGGATACAAGCTTCTCGGCGCTTCCCTCCACTATGTAGATTACATACAATGACCCCCGATTCAGGGTGTAGTACATTCTGTTGAAGATGTGTCAAGTACTCGATCGAGTAAAAGTCGGGAGGATGGAGGATCATTTCGTCAAACACATCCACAAAGATGACATCAAAACGTTCCTTCTTATGATCCTCGTGGACGTTATCATCATCATCATCATCATCATGGGCTTCGTCTTGAGGGCAGGCAGTACTACTGCTGCTATAAAACTGCAAGGCGTCTTCTTGTCGGATTTCACAACAAGAACCTGAAAGTACTAGTAGTCGTTCTTGTTCCTGCTGATGGTGAAAAGCGGCTACCACCCCACTATCCATTTCGACTGCGACATGATGAGATTGGGGCACTTCATGGGCCATTAAGCGCATGAGTGTTCCCGAACCCAAACCAAAATGAGCCGCATGGATTGTTCGATTGGTGGGTGCTACTGCTGCTGCAGCTGCTGGATGAAAGGCTCCAAGAAAGGCCGCCAACATGGTCTTGACATACTCCAGTACCACGGCTGTAGGTTCTCCTACTTTGTATATGGAATGAAAGATGCTTTTGCTCACACCACCGTGAATGCCCATGGTTCTCCATCCATTGCCACGGTCGCATATTTGTACCGTTGCTGTTGGATCCAGTGAAGACGGAACCGAAAAGAGTACTATTATCTTTGGAGGAGGATCACGATTCTGATGGTTATTACGGGAAAATGCAGCCGTGGATCTCGAGCTGGACCTCCAAGATTCTAGAACGTCCTTTTCTTCTCGTGTCAGATAAGGTTCGTCTTGTTGGTGTTGACTAAAATCCTCTTCGTCATTCCTGGCTCCTCCTGTTGTTGGGCTGCTACTGCTAGCTCGTCGTTCGCTCTTGAATTCTTCTCCACGTCCACCGCCAGCAGCAGCGGCATATTTCATTAGATGGGATATCCCTGGATTATCGGAATAGTACGCACTGGCATATTTGGGTTCCGAGCTTTCCCATAATTCCTTCGCATTCCACACAAAAGATGATGAGGATGATGAGGATGAGGATGAGGATGAAGATGAAGGTGGTGGTGGTGGTCGGATGACTTTGAGAAGCCGTTCGACGCCTGAATCGTACACGGGAAAATAATTAAAGTGTTCCAACACTTTCAATGCTTCCGCTGCCGAATGGGTTTCACGCAAGGCATCCAAAATATGTGGAGCGAGTCCCAGTCTTCCCCGATTGGGATTGTCATGCGATACTCCCGCACCGACCAAATGCCGTCGTATTCCAAATTCTTCCGGTTGGGGACTTACGACCATCATGTTGGGATCCAATACTTCGACCGTTTCAAAACCAATCGAATGCCATCCCGATCCATCTCCCCAATCTCGATCGACGACCGTCACCAAATCATCCACAAAAGGATGATAGTCTTTTGTAAAGGCTTGAATTAATTTGGAAATGCCTCCCACGACATGATAATTCCGTCGAGTACAAAATCGTAAGAGTTCATACGAATGAAACGGAATAGGATCGTGGTGGTGGCCTCGATAGACTTTGCGTCGATTGGAAAAGGTTGCGACGGCCACCAGCAATTCCTGCTCCTTGTCCTTCAAAGTGGAAGATGAAGATGAAGATGAAGATGAAGATGAAGATGAAGATGAAGAAGATGATGATGAAGATGATGATGAAGGAGAATGCAAGAATAGGCCATAGTAGTGTTTGGCTCGAGTCGCACCCCACAAGTGATTGTCTTCCAAAAATTCCATGGCAAAGGTCGCATTGATTTTGCGGACACGAGTCTTGCGAGCAAAGATGCGTTGTACTACTGTTGTTCTTGCATCATCATGATGATCATGATGAGGTTGTTGTCCAACAACACCACCGCCCACCACCAAATCTTGTGCCAATAACCGACACGTGACAATGTCTCGTTTTTGTTCCCAAATATCTTGATGTAAATGAATCACCTTTTTCTTCTTCATTGTTTGCTCCTGGTTCTGGTTGTTGTTGTTGTTGTTTTTGTTTTGGCTGTTGCTGTTTTTGTTTGCTTGTACAACATGATTGGTCCAGTCTCGTTTCCAATGAGGATCATCAGTATAGTAGTAGTTAGAGGAAGAGGAAGGAGTCGGGATGAGATGTAGGTCCAGAGTACCATTCTTGAGTTGCAGTACTATCGGTATCGGTACTACTACTGCTACGACCGGTGGCTCCTCCTCTTCCACGCCGCCATTATTGCCACCACCACCACCACCACCGGGTGCCGAGGGAACTATTATTTGCTGCTGCTGCTGCTGCTGCTGGTGTGTTTCCTGTGGTAATACTCGTTGTCGTCGTTGTCGTTGTCGTAATAATAATTCTGGAGGAGCTGTATTCGTCTGCTCAAAGGGAATTTGAGATTGAGTCAACCATTCTTGAACGTCTTGTGCAAACGAAGAAGAAGAAGATGCCGACAAGGACGACAAGGACGACGACGTTGGTGTCCTCTGCCGAGAAAAAATCCCACCACCACCACCACCACCACCAGCAGCAGCAGCAGGAGGAGGACTAGTACCCGCCCCCGGCGGATGGTGCCAGCATGTCACCAACGACACTGGTAGCAGCAGCAGAAGGAGAGCTACCAACCGCCAGCGTACTACTAGTAGTAGTACTAGCACTGGAAGATGATACATCATTCGGTCGCAGCACTAGCTAGTATGATGCTACGGACACAACATCATCGATCGTCGTCAATAAAGTATAGTAAAGACAAAAGGGTGTGATGCCGATGCGATGCGATGCGATGCGTTCTTTTGGAGATGGATGGTCGGTGATGATAATATGGCGGAGGGTTCTGCTGTACCGGTACCGGTGCGAACGTACCGTACTTTGTTGATGCGTCGTTGGTTGATGTTAGTACTGTACGTACAGTTGTTGGCATCATGTTTCTCGCATGATGATTTTAGTATTATTGTGTCAAAATAGTAGGAGAAGTTGAAGATTCCGTATTCCTTTTTTCTTGCTGCTCCTTGCTTGCTTGCTTCGTTCCTGCCGCTTTATTTTTTTTCGGAAGAACTTTTTCTCGCCAACAACCATCGCTACTCTAGTAGTAGTAGTAGTTAGTAGACTATGTACTTCGTTCGTTGTTCCCGCCGACGCCGCCGCCGCCCGTGCGTGGTCAGTGTACTGTACTAATTAAAAATTTGGTATCTGTAAGATTCAACGGACATGCGACACCATTTCCCTAAATAGGATTCGAACGTGTATCAGGTGAAAATCAATTTTTCAATCAGTCGATTATTGCCCCTTCCTGCCTGGGTATGCGGGGGGCAGCAGGTCCGAGTGAAGCTGGCCGTTCGCTCAATATAACACCATAGTGTACGAGCAGTTTTACTCGTATGTATTTTCTCCTTTTTCCTTGTTGCGATAAAATAAATAATAATGCTTCTTTTCCTCTCCTCTCCTACTATTTACTGCTTTCATCATTCCTACGGTTACCGCGGTATTGTATTCGCTAAAAGCAACGCCGCCGCCGCAAGCATAGCTAGCACCCCACCTTTTCTCATTGTACCAGCAGGTAGTGTGTAGCTTTCCATTTATTTCACAAATACCGGGAGTAATAGTAGTCTACAGTAATAGAATAGTCGTACGAGTAATACCATCGTCATCATCATGATGAACAAGGACCCTTCTTCTTATTCCACGACTTCCCCTTCCCCTTCCAACAAGAACACGAACAAGAACACGAAGAACGAGAACATCGATGGTGGTAACGATGACGATGACGATGATGATGCTGCCTCCAGTAATAGTGTTGCAACGCCTCCTGTCCAACATCATCATCATCATCATCAGCAACAACAGCATCAGCAGCAGCAGCAGCATCAGCATCAGCAGCAACAACCACAACAAAATCATGCCGTTACTACTAATAATATTGTGAGACGGAAAAGCTCGCTCAAATCCCCCTCTTCGATTCACAGCAACAGCAATAGCAACAACAGCAGTAATATATCACGCGGTGAAGAAGAAGCCATTATTTGTAGTCGTCGACGTTCTTTGGATGGATCATCATCATCCTCATCTTCATCATCATCATCATCTCCAATATTACCCCAACGTCGCTCATTGGTGCGATTTTCGAGTCACAACAGCAACAGCAACAACCACAAACAGGCATCGCAAGGTCCTCCTCCAGGGTTGGATACTACCAGTACTACCACATCCACCAGTAGTCATGAAGACGAAGAGGAGGAAGAAGAAGAAGAAGAAGACGATCATTTTCCTTCGGACGATGCGCCCTGCTGCCATTTGAGCAGTATTAGGAGTGGTGGTGGTACTACTACTACTACTACTTCACCGTCCTTGTCCTCACGGAAAAGCAACCACCACCACCACCATGGCAGCAACAGCAGCACCATTAACAGCGGCGGCCACAGCTATTCATCTCTTCGGTCATCATCATCAATATCATCATCGTTATCGAATCGCAACAACTCTTTCTCAACTTCATCATCATCCACCATTACTCCTCGTCGCAAGAACCACACGACCACCAACACGACCAACACCAACACCCAAACGACGACTACAACTATACTATCTCATCATCGACCGATAGGCCGAAAGGCCCGACAAAAGCAAGTTCGCAAACTACTACTACTGTCTTCCACACCACCACGGGAACTGGCCATCTAGCTAGCTAGCTATATTGGTATAGCTAGTACTACTACTACTACTTTGTTGTACTTTTGCTGGAGGCGCAGTAGCAGCAGCAGGAGGAGGAGGAGCAGCGGCAAGAGCAGCAGCAAAGGAAGAAGGAATGAATCGATGGGTGGGTGGATGGATGGATGTTGTTCTTGGCGGTGGCACAGTCAGAAGACAATCATCACAATCATCATCATCATGAGTGATGATGAGCATGATCATGATTTGATTATTTTTTCGTCTCGACAAGAGAGGGGGTTGGGAGGCAAGAAGAAGTCCGTGTTGTGTTGTGTTGTACGATGTGATGTATGTATCTATGTATGTATATATGTATGATGTGGAGTAGTAGTAGTAGCCAACAACGCCACAACAGCAACAAGTACTACTACTAGTAGAGTAGAGCTCGCTCTACTACTCCCCTCCTCCTTTGTCGAGCAACTCACGACTCTTAGTCTGTACTTTTTGTACTCTACTCTCATGCGGAGCTGTACTCTTATCGCTACACTCGTATCGGTCTACCTACCTACCTCTACTCTACTAGTACTCGAGGAAACCGGAATGCAAATAATGTTTCCTATGGGATGTTTGTGTGTACTACTACTACTACTACTAATCAAAGCGGATTGCGCATGACGCAGTTTACGTTGAGACGAGGGCTTTTACTCTCACTTCAAACGCATTAGGAATGATATCAATTCTTTCGCATTGGTACCAACTATACTCCGGAGTAGTTTACTTTGTCTTGTGTGTTTTTGTTGTTGTTCTGTATGTTGGAAAATGCAGGTAGAGTTTTTACCAAACAGCCGCAGGTCCAAAGGGCAAGGCATTGCCAGGAGTATAATCCCGATCGACTCCCTCACCTGAAATGACCACGGTCCGAATGACACCCCCCGACGATCCATCACGGCACATGGCATGACTGCAAGCCTTCTTGGCCAAGGCCCGGGCGGCTTCGGCCGACATGCCGAGTTGGAATTCGGCATCCAACAATCCGGCAATAAAGACGCTGCCCGAACCACCGGTCGCAAAGGGAAGTTGGAGGCACGATCCTCCCAAAGTGACGGTATAGACACTGCCACCATGGACTTCATCCCATCCCGCGACAATGACACCGGCTTGCAAATTGTCCTTGTTTTGGTAAATGAGACGTTTCATCAAATGAGCCGCGGTCTTGACAGTGGGTTGACGACCAGTAGTCAAACTAAGCAAACAACAGAATGAAAAGGATGTATTGGTGAGATGATGTATGTTCATTCATCTTCTTGTCTTGTTCTATCCTATAGGTCTGACTTACCTCCATTGACTCAAAAAGTAGTGCACATAGTCCGTCAAGGCTTGCGTATCGGCCGCACTTCCACTGCGACAGCAATAGATGCGATCGGAGATTTGAACGAGCTTGTCGGAAACGCGATTGGCAACGTAGGTTCCCGTGGACGTTCGCGAGTCGGCGCACACTACCACTCCACCCTCAAAGGGAAGGGCCATGATGGTGGTGCCGGTCATGATTTCGCCATCTCGGTTCTTGGTATCATGCTGCTGCTGCTGATGATCGCCATCGTTGGAATACTGATACTGATTGTGGCCGAGGACTTCCATTGTAATGACAGAGAGAGTGTGTAGGTGTGTGATTCGGAATAATAAAGATGAAAGGAGTATTAGTATTGTGTCTCAACAACAAATTACAATGTAGTAGCCGCTATACTGTAGCACGAGTGCTGGCAGGGATCATTGAAAAAGCGCCATTGTCGCGATCCTCCGTGCGGATCATCGCGGCGCCTCGTTACGCATTCCGATCCTATCCGGAGATGGATGTCGTTCGAAGCGCGAGGAATTCCGCATCAGCGCGCATACGCGCATGAATCAGTCCATCAGCCAATGAAAACAAGCCACTGTGACGACTAACTTGACTAAATTTCTGTCCGTACTCGACGCGTTGCTACATCGGTACGTACTTGCATCAGGAGCAGCGATGTCTCTCTCTAGCTACCGGTAGTAGAGTAGAGAGAACAGATTACAGAGATCTACTACTCTAGCTAGAGCTTAGGCTTCAGGCGAGAGAAAACACAAGGTCAACAATAGTACCGGTAGAGTGGCGGCTGCCGTATCGGTAGTACAGACACTACCAGTAGTACTACTACTACTAGCTAGTAGCTGTACGAGGAGCTTCGGTCGTACCGGTACTACAGTATGTGTACTTTTAAATTTTCCCTCGCGCCGGACGGCCAGCTGCGTTAAGCACGCTAACCAAAATAATACGCTCTTTCGCAACTACCACAATATTCAGGATAGTATATTCAGGATAGTGATTTTTTGTCGTTGCTCATCAGTCCTCCGGTCGCTTGTCAGTAGAACTACTCTACTACTACTAGTACTAAATAGTACTACTACTAGTAGTAGCTAGAAAGAACTACTAGTACTCCTACTTGTGAACGAGCCACAGGCCACAGTGCTGCATTCTACTATAGTACAAGTACCGCATCCTCCATCCAAGGAGTCGTCTATAGCTAGTTCTAGTAGACGTAGTAACTACTACTAGTTACTAGAATTAATTGTACTAGTCGTAGTACTATCCAGCAACCTCATCGGATTCTTCAAAGGTATTGGCCGTCGTCGAATGGACGTGCAAAAAGGCACACGATCTTCCTCGTTGACATACCCCACCATTCAAATGGAATCCAATACAGTGTTGAGAATGATCTCGATCCTTCCACAATTGCATTTGTTCGGGTTGGGAAAGGGTCAATAATTCTTTGACAGTTTCCGCCGTAGGAACGACCGCACCTTGCCGCAAATAGAATTCCAAGTCATCCTTCTTTCCTTCTCGTTTCGCTTTTCGAATCATTCGAGCTTCATAGTTCTTGCGTTTCCCTTCTTCTTGCTTTTTTCGTTCCATAGCTTCCTTATCTTGGCGTGCCTTGAGTTTGTCAAAATGAAAGGTTGCCGGATCGGCTTGATAGCCACGAATTTTGTGAATGATCGCTTGGACTTGGTCGAGCGTTTGGCACGCCAAACATTCGTCCATGAGTTGATAGGTCGTCAATTCGACCTTGAGCATACGACGGGTATGAAATATAATGGTCCGCATGGTCGTAGGGTAATGATACGCCCACTGTAAGTATTCCAATGCCAACAGTGTCTTGTCTTGGGCCGTCTCGTAAAGTTGTTTCAGTGGAACACAAGCCGTTGTTAGCGGATTGCTGGTATCGGACTTGTTGGACTTACTACTAGTATTGGCCCTGGAATTGGTATTGGTATTAGCTGCCGCCGCTGCCGCTGCCGCTGCCGCGACTATCGTTTCATCCAGTTGAGCCAGTGCGGCAATCACTTTGGATTTCTTGGCCAATTTCTTTTCTTGTTTGGGCGTCAGTGATGGCAATTTCCCTTTCTGTTGCTTTTGCTCAATTTTTTGAATCTTTTTGAGCTTTTTGAACCATTTCTTTCCTTCTTGTTCTCGTTGTTTCCAAAAGGCTGGATCGCCTCCTTGTACTGGAACCATCGTCGTACTACTAGTAGTGTCATCTTCCTTTCCACCAAAAAATCGGGGCAAGAACAAGGCTGGATTGTCCAATATTCCTTCGGCACTCATGAGACCATCCGCCTGCGTCTCCTGCAAGTTCTGGACTACATCGTCATAGGTAATTGTATTACCATTCGTGATGAGGAGGATACGGTCGGGCGGAAAATCAAGTCTCAGTCGTTTCACTTGATCCAACATGGCCGGTCCATCGCGAGCACCCGGTCCCTTGCGATCAAAGGAAGCCCGATACCGGGCATGGACGGCAATCAAGGTCGCTCCGGCATCCTCAAACAATTCCTTGACAAGCTGCCGTGTCTCTTCATAGGTATCCAACAATCGAATCTTGACAAAAATTGGAATATCCACGGCCGCTACCCCGGCCCGGACAATATCGACAATCAAACTTCGTTCTTTTGGATCCAACAAGTAACTTCCAAAATGTCCCACGTACGCCGTTCGTTGGGGACATCCCAAATTCAAATCAATCGCATCGCAATGAGGAGCAGCGAGTTGGGCCGCCGCCGCAAAATCGTGTGGAGTATTGGCGGCAAAATGACAGACCAAGGGTCGATCCAGGACGGAAATGGGAAATTCGGCCTGTCGGTATTTGGCAGACGTGGCAAATTCGTTCGCCATCATCATGGGTGTATAACATAGTTGGGCACCGTATTTGCGACACAACAAACGAAAGGGAAGTTCGGAAGCTCCGACCATGGGAGCCACAATGTATTGGTAGTCGAATTTGAGTAGTGGGGGAAGAATATTCTCCTTCTTCTTCTTTGTGTGATGGGGTGGCTGATTTGGTTGCTGTGGACGAGCGGTGGACGACGAGAATGTCGTAAGAGTAGTAGCAGTCGTATCAGGCGTAGTATGTGGGTCTCCGAGATGATCGTTGTCGTTTTCGGACCGCTTGCTGTTGTCCATCAGCATCATCATCTTGTTGTTTTTGTTGTTTTTGTTCTTGTTCTTTTGTTTATTATTTTCGGCAGAAGATGCTGCTGCGTCCTCTTTGTGGTGCCCCAACTTGCGTTTCATCGTCATGATCACGAAGACTTCTTGAAGGATGAAAATATATATATATGTATATATAGATAGTGTGTCGGGGATACAGTACTTGGATATTAGATGGCAGGAAGAATGGGATAATGTAGTAGCAGGAAGACAGATGTCACGAGACGAAATAAAAGAATGATATTCATGCATGTCCAAAAGTTTCAAGTTTCGTTGGTTCTCGTCGACAGCACGCCACGCGCCACGCGACTGCTTGTTTTTTTTGCTGGTGTGGCGTCTGTCATGGACCCGTGTTGAGCTCGGTCACAGAGAATGGGTAATCGGTCAAAGTCCGGTCCAACAAACCATGGCCCGACGCCCGACCGATATTATCTCCGCATGCTGAGGATGATGATTCTTTCGTCTTTCTTCTCATGATGATACCACCACTACTAGTACTAGTACTAGTACTACTACTATGACTACTCTAGCTAATGATGTTGTATGATAATGATTACATTATTAATACTTCAAAGAAAAAGGAGGTTTCCCCGCAGCATCTTTTACTCGGCTTGTCTCGACAGTAGTCTAGCTACGACTAGTAGCACGAGATCAACGACGAGCGAGCGAGCGAGCGAGCGAGCGAGCTTCACAACTCATCATCGGGACCAACTACTTTGTCTTGAGGTGGTAGTATCAGTAGTATCAGTAGTACTACTACTGCTGAAACTGGTACTGTGAATAGGATGTTGCTCACATCCTCCTCTTCCATCCTCCTCAACACGTCTGGTCGGGGCCGTCGTACTACTACTAGTACTACTACTAGTAACATCCGACGATGATGAAACCTATTGTGTTCTTTTTTCGTACTCATTCTTCTACTACTACCGTACAGTAGTATTACTACGAACCACCACTACCAGCTAGTACTGACTCACTCGATACAAGACATCGGTCCGGACAACATATTTGGTTCCGGAAGTTACCGCAGATCCTTCATGTAGCAATGAGGCGGTATTGCCTTGAGAAAAGACCAAGACGGAACCACATTTGGGGGTCACTCCTTGTGCGGCCAGCTGTAGTTGCTGCTGCTGCTGCTTGCCGCCTTCGCTACTACCACCACCACCACTACCACCACCACCACGGTCATGATGATGTGGAAAGTAGAATCGAGTCTGACCTCCTGCAAAGTTGTCATTCAAATAAATCAGAAACGTATGAAAGGATTTGATAGTGATACTACTGCTGGATTTCGTCCCATCTGAGGAGTCGTCGTCCTTCTTCTTCTTCTTTTTCTCTTCACTGTAGCATTCGTATTGACCGTCGGGGGTAATTCGACTGGCGGGCCAAGATCCGTCGATATGAGGACGGTAGACACAGCCTTGACCGTAACGGAAAAAGCGCCAACGTGGATTGATAGAAGCAAAGGTAGTACTAGTTGTTGTTGTTGCTTTTGAAGCTGTTGTTGTTGTTGTTGTTGTTGTTTTTACTTCTTCTTCTTGATGATGATGATGATGATGATGATCCAAAAAGGGTTGTACTCGATGGTTAATCACGGAAAGGATCGAATCATCCACCATCCATTCGCAGCTGTCAATTCCGGTAGGTTTGTCCATGGCAGTGGGATGATCCGGTCGAAATCCCAAAGTGGTAGCGGCGGCTCGTAATTGCTGGCATTCGTCCAACGTCAAGACATTTTCCAGTACAAAAGCATCTCCCTTTTTCTGTGATTTCAAAAAGGGAACCTCATGCTTTACAATAGGAGGTCTGTTGGAAGACGAAGACCACTGGATGCTGTCTGGTTTGGTAGTGGTATGGAGAAGTAAATCGTAATGGTTGGGTGGTTTGCGTTCGGCAGCTTTTTCTTGATAGAGTATTCGAGACTCTAAAGACGACATTCTTGTCGATAGCTTGGCATCCCAGTCCGTATGGTTCTCGTCGTCGTCGTCGTCGTCCTGCTGTACCATGAGACGTCCTAGACTCCAATCTTCCAAAATCAACAAGGAAGATGATGACTCGGCTTGTTTTATGGTCGTGCCGATTTCCATGTCTCCTGCTGGTTCTCCCTCACCGCCAGATGGCTCCGACTTTAAGCCGAGATACTGTTGTTGTTGTTCCAGGACAAAACGTGGATCGTGCTTGTTGATGATACCGCCACTTGTAGCAGCAGCATCGTTGGTGGTGTTGGTGGTGGTGGTGGTGGTTACCGCCCCCGCACCAGACGGTGATGATGACGACGTTGATTCTTCTTGATTCCCGACGACTAGAATGGCGTTCAAGAGCAACATTTTACAGGAATCCGGCGCCAAATCGCAATCTCGGACCCATCGTTGGATGGTGCCTTGCTTGGGGATCTGTTGAAAGTCGCGGCATCCTTCGAGTCCTGCCAGGGCATCGGCCCATTTGTGATTTTGAAGGGCTTGGGTGATTTTGATCCGATAGTCAGTGCCATGGTCATAGGATTGGAGCTGTTGCAAAACCAGCGGATGGAGGGCACGGCGAAGTGGTTTGAAGCGTTTGTCTTGCAAGTTATTGTTGGTGGACCCTCCTTCAGCGATCTTTTGTAGCGTCTGGATGGTAGTCTCGAGAGCGGCCTCGGAAATTGCCGAGGTTAAATCATCTCCTTGCTCGACGAGGATCGAAGCAGAATCATCATCATCCTCTTCGCCGCCTCCTCGTGCGAGAATCAATAAGGCAGGATCTCGGGCGGCCAACACTGCGGTAGTACTGATGTTACTTGCAGAGGATCCTCCCACTAAGAGCGAATGCTTTTGCCGTTTTCGTTTTCGATTCTTTCCCATATTGGTTTGGAATGACTTTCGCTTGAGTACCACGAATTACTCTATTCTAGCTACTGCTGCTGCTGCTGCTGCTGCTCAAGTAGAGTACGAGTAGAGTAGAAGGGAGTTAGTGAGGAACTCTAACGTTATATGCTCTTCATATTCATCTTGTGAAGGCGAGGACGTGATGGCTGGCATGCGCTCTTCGCTTTCCTCGATATCTATTTTCCCGCCAAAAAGATGATTGATGACATGATGATTCCGGATGCCATCCAATTATTTTTGACGTTGGAATTTGGAATAATCCGATCGGTCCTTGCGTATCAGCGTGCGTCATAAGCCTGCATGCTTGGAATTCGCAACGTCGGTCTTCGATTCGGTCGTGAAAATAAAGACAAAACTTCTATGCATGAATTCGCCTTCAATTATTGCATCATCGATCATTAAACGTTCTTCAATAGCAGAAGTTAGAGTCTGCTCTGCAGTTTATCATCCGAAGGCTGAACGTCAACATCCACTAAGGGATGTCGCGTAATGTGATCATATGAATAAGCCTGCGAAGAAATCATTAAATCTTTCGGAGCCTTCGTGGCTTATCATCGCAAGGCTGCTAAGCAATGTTCCACTTAGAAGAGTCGTCAACTAAAGAACTCGAGTACCGTGTTGTACTCGTATTGATGAAAACTGTACGAAGTTTTCGCACACTACATAGATAGCTCTACTCTAGGCGCGAAAGAAGCACCACGCGAGCACAAGCACGTTGCGTTTGTGTTTTGTGAGGATCGTGATGATCATGCATGCATGCATGTGCGAGCGCTATCTCATTGATCGTAGTAATATATAATACCGGTAGTACGAACGAAGAAGAGAGTAGATTAGACGACACTCTCTCTACCTTGCAAAGACGACCTCCTTTATTATTATTATTTGTGAGGAGACGATCACATTCCTATTCAAGAAGTACCAGCATTGAGGAATCGATTTAGTAGTACAGTACTACTACAAACAAGAGGGCGAGGCTATACTATATGCATGGTCGTAGTACTCTCCTGATCCTGATATTTGTGTTCTCGCTAATCTAACGGGAGAATATCCTTACATCGTCGAAAAGAAAGGACGAGGAGCTCAAATACTCTAAGCACGGATGCGGCTGCCTCGTTCCATCATGCAGAATGATCGTCAAAGACGAACTTCAATCATGAGAAGAAAGCAGCATACCGCATTGTACTCGAGGATGCAGGAGTACTTCTCCGTCCAGCAGCAATGCCGCCTACCTCCTCAATTTGAGGGCAGATTGTGGTGCCTCCGGCTTATTAACTCTTCTTCGCTCGAACCCACTACGAGATTCGTGGCGTAGATAACTAGTAGTGATGTCGACGACTCTGCCCAGCTGGCAGAATGGTCTTGCTTGTCGACAGCACTTCTTCTGCTGCACGGTGGATTTGTTGTTCGATGCTGCTAGTACTACTATTACTTCTTGCGTATTATTCTTCTGAGTTTTTCTTCTTCTTGCCTCCGAGAAACGGGGCTTTCTGTCTCCAACAACTGCTTGATTGATGCGTTGTTGAGGAGTTTGCCCCTCATTACAAGAACGCTAGTATTTTGCTACCAACCGTGGAGTAGAGGACTCAACAGGATAACTAATGCTGTACCGGTAGGCAGCTAGTAGTAGAGCCAGCAGCATATCCAGCTCATCCATACGATTCGCTAGATTACTCGTGCTGTGTGATCATATACTTGTATGTATACTCGTACTATGTATTTACTCGAAATAGAAATTAGATTTCCGCCGCAGCATGGCAATATGTTGGTGCATTAAGAAAAAGATTGTCACTCAAGAATAACCCTCCCCTCCTCCTCTCGTCTTATTCCATTCTCTTTTTTGTTTGCGATTACTATTCCTCGCCCCCTCCTCCTCCCCGGGGTCATGCTGCTGGCCATCGACGAGGAGATGTGATGGCGAAAAATGAGGAAAGTGCTGGGCTTGTATCGCGACGTCGGAAGGTAGCGGGTGCTGGTGGTGGTTTGCGTGCTGCTGCTGCTGTTGGCCGTAACGCAACTGCTCTGTCGATGGATTATCCTCATGACGATGAGGCATCAAGTCCTGCTGATTAGTACGAAGAACGAGGGGATTCATCGAGAATGCTGGTGGTGGTGGTGGTGGGACAGAAGACAAAAAGAGAGGACTTGCGCCCGACGCAACAAAAGACGAAGCGAGGAGAGGACTCCAGCGAAAGTCGCCACCGGTGGTGTTGTGATAGTGGTGCAGTGGCGCAGAAGCATTAGAAGAAATTGTTGTTGTGAGAGGAAAGACTGCTGAATCGTCATAATTGTCAAAAGGTAGGGGGGGATGGTGTTGTTGATTCCGGCCGCCCCCCTTTTGATAACCAACAAGGTCTTGTTGTTCTTCCTTCTCGCTTCGTATTGTTGGGAACTGCTCATCTCGTTCTTCTTGCTTGTTCCGATGATCCATGAGAAGAGGCTGGCTTTGTTGAGAATCGTAAGCATCACCAGTAGCAAACATGAAACCTGGCGGCATTAGTATGTTATTATTAGATGTTCTTGGCATGAAACTGTAGTTGTTATCTCCTTGGAGGAGAACCGAGGACGGCCATGGGGACGAGAACGAGGTGGTGGACTCCGCCGGCGCGGCTGACGAAACCCCAGAAGAAGGCCCGTGGTAGTTTAATGGTAGTACTGCGTTAGTTGTGCTTCCTCTCCTGGTTGCTTCGTCAGCAACACTGGTACCACAAGAACCTATCCCAAGAAAATAGGAAAGGGAAGGATCAAACGCCGCTGCTGTTACAAGGTGGTGATCAGTATCCGAGGATAACAAGGGCTGCTGCTGCTGTTCTTGCTGCTGTCCGACGAAACCAGAAAACCCAAGAACAGGTGGCATATTCGTACCTGACCGAGGCTGTGTTGGCGGCAAGCCGTAGAACGGAAAAGGCGACCGGTGGTGGTGCTGGTCGTGCTGATGTTGGTAGCTGGCAGCAGCAGGTGGGTTCGGGACGAGGGGGGCTGCTCGTCCTCCTCTTCCTGCTCCTTCTGCTCTCCCTAGGTCTACTAGCAGTGCCGCGGGTTCAATGTCAAACTCTTCTTCTTGTTCATCGTCGTCTTCGTCATGCGACATCGCTCCGATTATTTTACTGAGGGCATCATCATCTTCTTCCGAGCTCAAGGCTCCTTCGTCGAACGAGGAAGGTCGTACTAACAAGCCGATATTCACCTCGGGCTGCTGGTCCTTGTTGTTCATTATGGCACCGTCCCTGCTGCTGGCACTGGCCCCTACTATATCTGGAGGTAAGGAAAATGCTACTGCTCTGCTCACATCTCGAAGGGCATGCGCCACTTTCGTTCTGATTTCAAGTTGGGTCAGCTCGATCCATAGGCCGTTTTGACGGTCTCGTTTGATGAATCTTGAGCCGTCACTTCTGATAGTCTCGACAATGCCCCTCACAATCTTTGACTTGTCGGATTTTGATGGAGCAGAGACGTAGCCGTCGATGTTCTCGTTGATGATTCTCTTGTATCGCATGTTTCCAGCAGAGCCCCACCGATGCTTTCCTCTACCACAGGTTACGTCCTTTTCGTGTGGTATTAGATCAGGCACTATCTCCAAATCTCGTTTCTTCATTGCCCACACCAGATCAGTTTGCCGTCTTGCGCTCACGGATGCTTGTTGTTGAAGACAAGCTACTGTTCCTTCTTCCGACAGTGGTGGCATCTAATATCCGTTCCGAGCAATACAAGTTTGAAAGGACTACCCCTCTTTACGTGTTACGATTGTAAGTCTATACAATTAGAAAAGGAGTAATAGCGAAGACGTTTATTGTTTTGGAAAATCGACAAGGGATGAACTTTTTATTTGGCTCTAACGGATGCCGCTTCGCTCCATTCCGCATAATAACAACATTGTTTTGTGGGACGCCTTGAATGTGCGGGGCAGTATTTGAAGAACGTGAAAAACTCCCAGCAGGCTGTGGATTGAAAGGAACACAACAACATAATATCGACCTACTTAAAATGAAAGTATACGTGTCGGCACATATTGTTATCAACAAAGAATGTCCCGGACGACAACGATGACGCAAGCAGTTTGAATTCTTGCTCTGCATTATGGGCAGAAAGACCCGAGAAAGATTGGGGAGAATGCTGGGCAATATTCGAGCCCGCCCCATCCCTCCTTATGCGAAAAAGCTCATTCATGAAAATCCGACCTCGTATTCGCGCCAGTACTCTATGGTACCCGTACATACGAAAAAGTCGCTGCGCCACATGTAACTTTGGCGAGTTCCCTGTGACGGACAGACGCCAACGCTGTCACCGTTCACCAGTGCCTTTATTCACTAAATACCGGTAGTCTAGTCACTAGTAGTCACGGTGAGCATGCATGCGTGCTTGCGTGCGGTATGGCGGGCCGGCGTGCGTGTGGGCGTGCGTGCTTCATACGCTTATCCAAGTTTTTGCCTTTACCACGCGCAACCGCGCATTTTCACGCTAATCCAAGTTCAAAAATCGCTCTTCCAAGTTATTCTGTCCGTCTGTCACCCAAACGGAACGCACAGAACGCCAAAAATGACCCTCCTTAATTGATTTTTATCAACAACACTCGCGCACCTCAAGCATACAAGCTGCCCCAATGAAAACAACTCATTTCTCAATGTTCGCCAAATATTCCAGATGTGTTATGTAAACACATGCACCAGACCGTCCAATTTAATTGTATTTTCTCGCCGATGGCGATTTCTCGCCATTTTTTGTTGTGTCGGTCGCAAAATACCACAACAAGCATCATCTTTCTCGCCGCCTACGACCATTACTCCTTCGCCCCACCCAAATCTACTCTTTCGCCCTCTTGTCGTCGTCTTTTTAGACTACCGACGATTCCTGCCCTACTGCTGCCCTCTACCCTACGACTCCTTCGCCTCTCGTCGCCGTCTTTTTAGACTACCGACGATTTACTTTTTTATTTGACCGACGACTACTCCTTCGCCCTGCCGCTGCCCTCTACCCTACGACTCCTTCGCCTCTCGATTTACTTCTTTATTTGACCGACGACTACTCCTTCGCCCTGCTGCCCACTACCCTACGACTCCTTCGCCTCTCGATTTACTTCTTTATTTGACCGACGACTACTCCTTCGCCCTGCTGCCCCACCAGAGATTCGGAATCGAACAAACTCGTTTGGGGGCCGCTTCGCTCCTCACTTTTTCGCAAATACAACACTTTCGTCAACAAAACTGACAGTTACTTTGCCATGGCACCATGATGATCGAAAAACTCAAAGTTTCGGTGCATTTGGGGGGGGGTAAGAGCCATTTTCCAAGGCACAAATCGATGGAGTGTGTGGGTCAAGTGAGTCAATTTTGGTTGTTACGGGGGGTGCGGATGACGGACGGTAATGATGACGTCTGAATGACGGACGTCATCCTATTATGTCTTTTCGTGTCTTGAGTCAATATTTTAGTTAAGTAAAATTAGAACTTGGATGACCGTAAATCTGACCTTGGATATACCATGGGTGCGGCGTGCGTGGGTGCGTGCGTGCGTGCGTGCGTGCGTGCGGGCGTGCGTGCGTGCGGGCGGGCGGGCACCAAAGGTACTTGTAGTAGTATTACCGGTACCCTCGTAGTACCGCCGCCTCGTGTCGTTCCGTACTAAAGGTAGTGGGTGTACTACTCTACTCTACTACTACTAGTAGAGAGCAGTCTACTACTACTAGGGTAGAGTAGAGAGAGTACTAGACTAGCTCTAGAGTAGACGAGCTAGAGTAGAGTAGTAGGACCCTACTACATAATGTTGGGCTCGAGTACCGCGGTACAGAGTGGAAATGGCGGAATGTTGTTCATGCTCCATCACCAGGTCTCCTACTACTCTAGTACTCCTCCTACTACTAGAGTAGAGTACTAGTACTACTAGGGTAGGAGCCAGCCAGTAGATAGTAGATTACTAGGAGACGACTTTACTAATACTTTTCGAAGTCATTCGCAGCTAGTAGTAGCTAGTCGCAGCATGCTGCTACTCCTCTCCTACTGGTACTACTAGGTGCGGAGAGGAGTAGTTCTAGTACTGCTACTTCTGTGGTATTTTCTTTGTCTGCCACCACTTCTTCTCACTGTACTTCCGGCAGCATTCCGCTAGTTTACTGTTTGGAGTAGGTACTAGAGTGCAGAGAGAGAGAGAGAGAGAGAGAGTAACCACGAGACGGACGGATAAAGAAGTATGACTAATAAAAGAAGTATACAATACAATAATAAAAGTAGTGATTATAGCCATTATAGAGTATTTATGCAGGAGGCAGCACGTCCTTTATACGTACTGCTGGTCCACTTTTGCTGCGTCGTTTGTTCTTGTTGTGAGTTTTGTATCATCATGCAGCATGATGATGTAGTACGTACTTGTGGTGGTTGGTGCCGCTTCTTTGGCCGGTCCGCGAGCGGGTGGAGATCACTATGATACCACCTTGAAGTGGGTCTCCATTATAGTATATTTGTGTGTGTGTGTGTGTGTGTGCTCGTGCTCGTGCGTCGTGGATTGAAAATGAGCAGCTTCGTGCCGATGGGATACAACATCACAATAGACGAGTGCTGCTGCTACTACCACTACAGCAGTAGTAGGAGAGTACCAGCTGTCCAATAGACTGGTACAGCATGCTGCTGTCTGAGGTAGTGAAAGTTGTGGGAGTAGGGGTAATAGAGTGGCATTGCGTATTCTTCGGAGCGTGATTCTAGTAGATGCTCGCCGTGTCTTCAGGAACAATAAGGCTGCGTCTTGGTGGCAATGATGTAGTTGTCCTTTTCTGACTGTTGTTGTTGTTGCTGCTGCTGCATCATCAACAGCTGCTGCTATCAACAGTAGCAAAGCCAAAGAGCAGAGCTGCCTCATCCAGAGTGGGAAGCGTAGAATCATCAATGTCCTCAGCGTCGGTGCTGGTGGTCTTGATTGTTCTTGAAGAAAAAGAAGAAGAAGACGCAGCAGTTGATGATGATGTTGAAACAACAGCACAGCAGGCCTCTCGCCAAAGTAGTTCATTCTTTCGGCTAAACTTGGTGCGGGGAGTAGAGGATAGTGACAAAGAAGATGCTGCTGCTGCTGATCCTGGTGCTGATGATGATACATCTTTAAGTGATCGTTTTCTTGAAACAGCAACATAGTTCTTCTTGGGCGAAGGTGTCACAAGCATGGCATTGCTGCTGCTATTGTGCTGATGGTTGTGCCGAGAGGAGGACGAAGAGGAAGAAGTGGACGTTGACAACAACGACGACGACGACGAGGAAGAAGAGTTGAAGGAAGAGGATCCCAACACTGATGCCGGCATCGAGTAGTCTTCTTCCCCTTTGCTGCTGCTTCGGATGGAAGAGCTTCCACCATCACTCCAATCACCTTCATCGGACACCGAGGCATCACTACGAATACTCACAATACTGATGCAGGATGTTGTATTGGGTGAAGAAGAAGAAGAACTTGTCACCGTGCTGGTGGTTGGCTTGACAAGTACTCGAGCGGTGTTGGCGGTAGACGATGCAGTAGCAGTGGCAGTAGCAGTAGGAACATCGAGAGCTGATGCTGCTACTTGCGCGCTTTGTGTCGCAGCCGCTGGGGACAAGAGCCTTGTGTAGGGACCTTCCAGCATCATGCCGGTGGCTGGAGGAGGTACAACAAAGAAGGACTGGTGGTGCGATGCTGTTGGCTCCTTGTGATGCTGATGGTGATGCTGAATCGCTTCCATGCGAGGCTTCCAGTAGCGAATGCGGTTGTTCACAAACCAGTTATTCAAACGCTTGACGTCGATCCCCGTCCTGAGGACCATTTCGGCCTTTTCTTGATCGGTCGGGTAAGGATGGTGCATGTGGCTCATCAACCAATCTTTCAGGTACTCCACCACATGGGTCGCGAGACTGTTGGATCGCCCACGTCCCTGCGAGGATGAAGACTTGATGCTGGAAGCAGCAGTGCTCGGTGCGGCTATGCTGCTGCTGTTTTGGTTCTTGTTGGCCAGCATGGTGTTAGATTCTCACTGTAGAAGTAGCAATCGAAAAGATACAGTACGTTCGGGTTTGTGAAGCTTGTGCTTTGCTTTATTATTATTTGGTGTCTGTCAACAAAGCCAGCCCAAGGCGCACAGATGCATGATGGATGATGGTACAAAACGGTAGAGGAAGGAACATCATGATGCAGGCCATCACTTCTTCCTACCTCCGTTACTCTGTCTCTATCTTGGGCAGCGCGGCGGGAACGAACAAATGAAATGATGGCTGATGCGTCTGACGTGAGCGAAGTCCAGCTGGGACATAAGAAGGCGCAGACCAATGAAATGGGTCCATTTTGGTTAGGCTGAATGGTATTTCCGGCTTATCCAAAGCCGGAATCACGCAGTGGTAGCAATTGTACGTAATCTAAGAGGGTGAAATACAAAGATTGTTTATTCGCAACAATGGCCCTCAATGCACATACGTGGTCTTTGTTGAGGTTCTTGAGATCAGGATATATAAGCTATCTTCATTTAAGAACAATGATTCTATATAAGCCTGTTAGAATGACGTGGGTCGATGAATCGTTCCACCAATCCCATCTCCGCAACGAAAGCCGCCTGGCGCGCATGTGACACGAATATTATAATATATCAATGCGAACGTCGTCGTCAGTCGTCATCATGCTTCTACCGTTACAAGCGAGGAAGGAGGAGGCGAGTGTCGTCGTCATCGATCACGCAAGCGCAGCGCTGCGCACGCCCATCACCTTTTCATTTTCGGTTATGTACTCCAATAACTACGTATGCGTACTTAGGTTGGTTCTAAACATAGACATGGTGGTACTCATTAATAAATCATCCACGCCAAGCAAGCAGAGCAAACCGAACCATACTAAACGCAAAGAAACGTACGTTCGCCTTTCTGTCTGTCTGTCTGTCTGTCTGTCTGTCTGTCTGTCTGTCTGTCTGTCTGTCTGTCTGTCTGTCTGTCTGTCTATCAAACTGTCAGTGCACACTCAGACACAAGTACATTACGAGAATACTGTGCACCTGGCGCGCGCTCATTCGGAAGATTTTCCCGCGCAAAAAGGAAAGCGACACCATACCATACCACACCACCTTACATCAAGCAAATACCGGTATCTTCTTCTATCTTCTCGCTGCTTCTTGCATCATGCTATGCACGGCAACCATTTCATGGCGGGGGAGTTGGGTCATTTTATTGCTCCGACCACCGACGAGCGCAGCGAGGAGGGAGGCGCTGTACATCCGGGTTACTTTATGCCTTTGTAGTATGCTTGATTTGATTTTGTAATATTTAGCTTGGCACAAAGATGGGAGGCCATACTAGCCAACAGCCTAAAATCCGACATCTGGAGTAGTCGCAGCAACCATGCGTCCTTGGCTTGCTTATCAGTTCGTTGCTTGTTGACTTCTTGGGCAAGTCTATTAGCCACAGCCTCCAAGAGCTGTTTCATAGGATGATCATTTTCTACTTCGTTGGGATTGGTAGAGCAATCGTCTGCTTTGTCAAGTGCCAATCCACAGTCTGCTGCCACATCGTCGATATCAACATCGTATGTTGCAAACACAACAGAATGCCCTTCTCCAATCACGGGGATTACTTCCTCTGCAGTTGTAGATCCCAATGGTTGGGTCTCTTTTTCTGATGAGCTCGTAGTACTTGTACTTGCTGCTGCCGCCACCTTCGTCGACCCTGTCCGAAGGAAATTGGCCATGCTTGATCGCTGAACGCCATCCTGAGTTCGTGCAGTAAGTGCTGCATTTCGAATCTCAACACTGGTACGCCTGGCTCGTTGATGGATATCAGCACCTCTTTCACTCATGATAAGAATAGAGAATGATGATACAAGTAGTGCTACCGGTACAAGTATTGCTGAATGGGTTGTGTTGTGTTGTTTTGTTGGTGTGGACAATGTTGCTTAAAGTGCTTCTGAACGTGCTTCTTCGCGCAATGCGCAAAGAGCGATCGAATTATTTTGGCGCGCACCAAAAAGAAGCCTCCCAACGCACGCACCCCGTAATCTCGGGCCCCCTAATGGGCGAATCCATGAGTCAAAATGACGTCACTTCTACGACATCGAGAAGACAGAGATCTTTAGGAAGTGAGACGAGGCTTTTAATGAAATAGCTCGTTTCGGACATGCCTTTTAATGAAATATTTAAAGGGACTTTTGACCTTTTAATCATTTATTTAATGGAATTTTGATTAAAAAGTCCCCCGCCATGTTGTGGTTGCCCTATGCACCATGAAGAATCACCATCATCATTCGCTGCGCCAGAGAGGACCGAACATCATCATATACCCGCAAAGCACCTTCTTTCGCTTCGAATGATACGTAGCTTTGTTGTAGTATTGTCTACTGTACTACTAGAGTACGACGAGTACTTCGTACCGTACTACTAGAGCGTAAAGAGACGACTGAGCAAACAACATCATGTACGAAATGGATCCTCTCATGAGCAGCAGCAGTACGGGCGGCTATCCTCTCGAAGACGGAGATGCAGGAGTGCAGCCCTTAATAATTCAGGATGAGGCAGATCCAGTAGTGATGGAAGATGCGCAGCACAACAACAACAATCCCAATACTAGTTCAAGTCCAGCGTCCGTATCACTCATTATTTGGCGCCACCGCGTACTACAGGCCCAACAGTGGTCGCTTCTGTTCGCTCCTCTGGCTGCGCTAGCCTGCTTGGTGATGGTAGGAATTTGGATTAATCAATTGGGTGGCCTACAAATACTAGTACATGCCCGCCGAGGCGATGATGATGCCAAACTGGTCTTTAATTGGCATCCCTTGATGATGATTATCGCCTTTGTCTTTATGACCGTGGCAAGTCTAGCCTTTCGATATCCAGCAGCAATCATGTCAGCATCAGCAGCAGCAGCAGCAGGGCCTCGGATACTTCTTGTTGTTGTTCCGTCGTCGTCGTCGTCGTCGTCGTCCTCGCGGTCCATGGCCAAATGGTGGCATGGGATTTGTTGGTCCGTGGCGGCGTTTTGTATGATTATTGGACTGGTAGCAGTCTTTCATTCTCACAATCACAACTACAACAACAAAGACAAAGACAACAACAACGGCAACACAAAGTACTATATCGCCAATATGTATTCTTTCCATTCTTGGGTCGGAATTTTGGTAATCCTTTTGTATTTCAGTCAACTCGTCTCGGCATTCATTGCCTTTGTGGTTGCTAGTGGTGGTGGAGGATTTTCGTCCTTTGGGTTTTTCTCATGGTTGGGGAATATTACTACAACTACTATTGTTTCACCTACAGTTCGTGCTCAAGTCATGCAAGTCCATTACTTTTTGGGTCCATTGATCTATAAAGGCGTACTGTTGACGATTCTATTGGGGATTCAAGAAAAGGAAGGCTTTATTGGATGTGCCTATCCCGTTTCACAAGACCAAGGGCCGGATGTTCGGCCGTGGGAGCACTTTCGAGAGATTCCTGCCGTGTGTCGGATCAGTCATGGATTGGGAATTCTCGTCTTGTTGACGGGTGTATTGACATTGTTTGCCTTGCATCCTTTGGATCGAGGTGGGAATGGCAGCGGCGGTGGCGGCAGTGGTGGCGGCGGTGATGGTGGTGGCGGAGACTATCGAAGAGATTAGTGCGATATGATAGAATATTTCAACTATACTACATAGAGCATTGAGTAATAGAGAGCAGGGCTGCTAAAAGTAGAACTTGGTATCGATCATACGGAGTACTGTATAGAAAGTGCAAGACTCCTACGGTAAATGGCATACGTATGTTTCTATACGATACTGTTGGACTCTTCCACTACCTGTTGTTGTTGTTGTTGTTGTTGTTGTTGGGAGGGAGATTGCATTGATTCCGAACCCAAGGACGACTGATCATCATTGGCATTAGCATTAGCATCAGCATCATCATGATTGTGGTCCAGAGCCTTTTCTGAATGTGATGAGACGGCATCACGGCTGGTGTTACTGTTGCTGCCAAGATAAGATATCGTATGACCCCGTTGATAAAGATGATGATTCATACTTTCATCTCCACGAAAAGTATTAAAGACGTCCGAGTCGTCATTCATCATCGTCATAGGTGTGGTGGAAGTAGTAGCAGCAGCAGCTGGACCGACAAGTGCGGCGGCCAACATCTGACCATCGTCATAAGTATCCACATCGGGCGGACGATACATGGAATAGTCGAGAAAAGAATGGTGATGAGGGGTATGGTCGTGAGAAGGTCCACTCGAAGTGAAATGAGGGGAAGACTCATCCTCCATCATGGCACCCCCCGAATAGTAGTCGTAGATTTCATCATCATCATCATCAGCATCATCATTATCATGTTGAAAACCTAGTTTTCCGGTAGTTGAAGTGGTGGCGGTATTCCTTGTAATAGGTGTCATGCAGTGCTTGATGATTCGGCTGGCGTCCCGTTCTTCTTCCAAAATGTTGTTGCAACTGTTGTTGCTGTTGGGTGCTCGAACTACCATTCGATAAATGTAATGGTATTCAAAGCGATGGAACCGTCCTTTTAGTTTCCGTTGCAAACGCCAGTTCCTCATGTACGCCTTTTCATCCACATTGGTCCGAATCTTGAGTCGTTCCATGAGTGGTTCCGTCCCACCTCCCATGACGACAATGGTAAACAAGACAATCACCATGGTGGCCGCGACAAATGTATCACGATGACCGTACAGATTGGGAAAATCTCTTGCGCAAGCGTAGGCCACTGCGCCTCGAAGTCCGGCAAACGTCAGCATGTGCATGAAACTTAGAGGAATTCGTTTGTCCAGTCGTTTTTTGGGTGTTTCGCGACGAGTCGTGGTAGTATTCGACCAAGACGATGATCCTCCTCCTCCCGAGGAATAATAGGACGACGACGATGCTTCTGCTGCGGATGATTTCATAGTAGAAGTGCTCATACTTCCCAACGATCCTTGGATGCTGCTACTGTCCAGGGTGGAAATGGAAGTATCGTCGGCACAATTGACAGTACTGCCACAAGTGGCCGCGGTCACCAAGACAACTTTGGTCAAGGAAAGATTGTAACAGGCTGCAAGTGGATAGATGGACGTAGCTCGTCCAACGAGTGCTGTAAGTAGAGCACATCCAATGAAGGGCCATTGGAATTGGCCCGAAAGCCCAAAGACACTCAAGCCGAGCTCCAAAAAGATACACGTCTCCGCCAAAAAGGCAAAGAGCTTGAAGAGCATTTCGGCATGTTGTTTGGTCGAGTCCGAAACATTGGGCTCCATGTATCGTTTCGCAAACATTCCCGTAAAGAAGATGGCAATCATTCCACTCAATTCCAACGCCTCAGCTAGCATATACGGAATGTACATGGGCATGATGTAGAGGGCCAATTCCAACATTTTGTGTTCTCGTCGTAAATCGACTTTTTTGAAAGCCAAGGCCAAGCAAAACGCATACAACATTCCCAACAATGGCGAACAAATTGCTTGAACAGACAAATGGGCCACAAATCGCACCGTAGCCGCCAATAGGGTGGAGGAATCACCAAAGGCGTCTTGAATCAAAAAGGTGCTGAGCGACTTGAACAAAACAATCGCGACGGCATCATTCAAAGCAGATTCACCAAATACCAAGCTGAACAAGTGAGGGTCGACTTGTTTGGCTTGTAAGATCCCCACGACCGATACAGTATCGGTGGCGGCAATGAGCGCCCCGAATGTGAACAGTTCCATGACCGTGGGGTAAAAGTAGCCTCCAAAGAGGCCGAAATGACGCATGGCGACTAGCAGTCCGCCAGTACAGAATCCCGAGATGCAAGTTCCCACACAGGCAAAGAGTGAAATGGGAGCAAAATGTCGATAGAATAATTCTCGCTGGAGTTGATATCCCGAATTGAAGAGAATGGGTGGCAAGAGCGCCAGAAAGAAGACCCTCGTCTGGAAGGAAAGGATGGAATTCGCCAAGTCCTGCTCGACCTCTGACTCTACATTGCCATTGAAATTATCATTCCGCTCCTCTTTAAAGACGAAGAATATGGACACCACAAAAGACACCGACATGCCCACTAGCAGTGTCATCGCGGGCTCGGAAAGTATCGAATGGATTCTCGGATGATCATGAAGATACTTGAACAGGAACAGGCATAGCATCAACAGCCCGCTGAATATTAGAAAGAAGATCTGTATCGTCTCGGAGTGCTGGGACATTTTGATGATGCTCTTGTTGTCTTTGATGTTTGATTTTTGGTAAGTACTCCTTTTCTGGAGTAGAGAGTCGAAGAAAGGGTGGTGGCAGAGGATGGTAGGTGATGAGGATGTGCTTTTCGATGCTGAATGAGAGATGATTCTTGTAGCATCCACTACTAATACTACTATACTGTAGTGTTTTGGTTGCGGTTGATCGGCAGTTGACTTCCAGCCGGCGATGGGAAAAAAGGGCGATGGCTTGTAGTACTACACGTACCGGAACTCCAGTGCTATCCGATCAAACTGAGTCATTTGTCCGTTGGATCAGCAGGGGTTTAAGTCGAGTTGAATGTGACACGTGTGATTTATCATAAATAATCGAGAATTGTATAGGATATCCACCTGTGGTATGAGCTGGGCATCCTCGCAACGGATATTGAAACGTCTAAGTATCCGAAATTTTCGCCGGACCCATTCTTATTTTGCGATGGAAGGGACAAAAGCAAAGCAACCAATAATGGAAAGAACGAAAAAGTTCCCTCCACCGCCCCATCACCCCATCACCATGATGCGAACTATCCTGTACTTTGAAAGTATGGCAAACGGCGATGGCGTCTCCCGATTCTTTTCGATGTTTGTTTGTTGATACAGCAAACGATAAATAATGGCCGAGGAGGATACCCGTAACACAGCCTCCTCCCCATCCAGCTCTACCGGTAGGACACTTAGTACCAGAAGCAGGGCCCGCAATGTTCTTTGCGATCCTCCCGATACCACTTCTAGTGGCACTTCCTCCTGCTGGGAAGAAGCGTTTGCCGACAATGTCAAACATCTTTGGTGTCCATCACAAATCGATATTTTGGACCAACCTCCTACGGCTTTGGAATTCAGTCGAGACTATGTCCGGACCTCCCGACCCTGTATCATTCGGAATGCGATACTGGCACCGCAGCATGACACGGATAGCGATGATCATCCCAATGCCGCCCGGCAGCCTTTGTACTTGACACTGGACGATATTGTGGAGCGATTGGATCCGGAGACTACAAGATTGACTGTGGATGTCACTCCGGATGGACATGGCGACTGTGTACGACGAGTTATCCAACACGAGTTAAACGGCGATGAGAAGGAGGAAAAATTGACAACAGCAGCATCTTCGGACATGCTCATGTTCGTCCAACCCAAGCAGGTTTCCATGTTTTTGGGAGAGTTTCGGGATCGATTACGGAGGCAACAAGCGAACCACAAGAAGAAACATCATCATCATCAGCATCATCGTCCGTCGGCAACGGCATTTTTTTGTGATGTCAATGGTCTGCCGTCCATTCAGATGATGGGTTCCTCCTCTGATAAAAGTACATCCAAGAACGTTGAGGAAGAGGAAGACCAAGGCACGAACGTGGAAGGTTCACCACCCGAAGACTCGATTGTCTACTATTCCCGGCAAAATGATTGCCTTCGAACTCGCGAGGAGGACGTGCTGCCAGCATCATTATCGTCGTCCGCATCGACTCCTACTAGTAGTAGTATTACGGACTTGGCGTCACTCTTTGTTCCTTCTAGCTTGGATGATTGGGCTCAGCAAGCCTTTGGGACGGATTTGGACGCTGTCAATCTCTGGATGGGGAACGAGCAAAGTGTTTCCAGTATGCATAAAGACCACTACGAGAATTTGTTCTATGTCGCCAGCGGGGAAAAGATATTCACGGTATGTCCTCCGGCAGATGTCCCCTTTTTGTACCAACATGTGGAATATCCCAGTGGTCAATTTGAATGGACAAAGAAGAAGAAGAAGGACAACATAGCGAGTACTACTGGACCCTCGTCGGAGTCATCCTCTTCTTCCTGGAGAGTACGACCCTTTCCAGCAGCTACTACTTCACCTACTAGCACAAGCATCGATGAAGAAGGCTCATCAGCAGTACTAGTAGAAGCGCCACCCGAGACGAATATGGTACGATGGATTTATCCCGATGTTTCCAAAAGGGATCTACTTCTTCCTCTTCGACAGCCACAAGACGAATTCCCATTGCTCCGCCATACTCATCCCATGGAAATCCGAGTCCAAGCGGGCGAATTATTGTATCTGCCATCCTTATGGTTTCATCGTGTCACTCAATCCTGTGAAACTATTGGAGTCAATTACTGGTACGATATGAAATTTGAAGGGGGCATGTGGTGTTACTTTCATCTCCTGGAAGAACTTCGAGTCGTACCCACCACTTGCTGCAGCGGCCGTCTGCTACAGCAGCAGCAGCAGCAGCAGGAAGAAGAAGAATCATCATCGTAGAAGTAGTAGTAGTAGTAGTAGTAGTAGAACTACCACAACAGGTACATTAACGCATTTGAAAACAGATACGATGATTCTTCGACAAGAATTCTAATTCTAAAGAAAGAAGAAGATGACCCTCCCTTCATCAGACAACGACCGTGTCACCTTGTATTCTACTCTCTTCTATTGGTACCTACCAGTAGTACTACCAGTACTGGGAGGTATGATGTCAGAGTAGAGACGCGGTAAGGCGCGCGGGAGGAGTCCTACTCTACTACTACTACTGTACTAATAAAAAATAATTACAATACGAGTTATTTTTTGTTAGCTAGCTTTCACCCGGCGGGTATGATGTCAAGAGTAGAAACGCGGTAAGGCGCTCGGGAGTAAATAATAATATTATTATTACAATACGATAGATGCGAAATCTCGAGTTATTGATTTTAGTTCGGCATTTATTACAGTATACCTCGGGTTTCTGATAGTAGAAATAGGGCGCGCGGGAGGCGGGGTGCGTGTACTGTACTAACTGCGTATGTACGAGTAATGTCCTACAATAATACGGCCGACACGAAATATCGAGTTATTTTTTGTTTACTTTACACTCGACCGACCGACCGACCACGGACGCCCGACCCAGCAGCATGGCTTGAAATCCACGGAGTCAGCAAGTCGGACGGGTTCACGTACTCGACGAGAAGACGAGGAGTCAGTCGTCGTCGTCGTCGTCGTCGAGCAAGGTCAGAGGTCGACGCATTATTCTGCTGTACTCGTACTCGTACCGGTAGCTACCTCTCATTCGTCCGAGGAGTCATCAGTCTTGACGCTTTATTGATGATGATTCCGCATAGCTTGCTATATCATAGTGCATTCCATCCATCCATCCATCCATCCATCCATCCGCATCCATCGCGATGCAATCTCTTTTATATTATATTGGTTTGTATTCCAAAGACAATTACGTGAAGTGATATAAATGTTAATATGTACTGCTACAAGGAAGAAGAAGAAGAAGACGAAGGCGACGGCGTCTCCTTGAATGAAAGAATTCGACCAATGACATACCGCGACGCCTCGTCGCTTCCCTTCTTTTGTTCTGTTCGACAATACGTTTACAAGTTCGTACCGGTCAGTTATTACCCGAGCACCAACGAATCACTACCAACTACCGGTACTGGTAGTACCACCATTCCATTACTGCATCATTATTTGTCATTATTTGTCATTATTTGTCATTTGTCAGATCCTGGAAGGACCACCACCAATCCAGATCGATAGAGCGATCGATCGATTGGTACTACAAGAAGAGCAACGAGAAAAGAGGAACGCAGCAACTGATGGGACGACGAGGATTATTCCGCCAACACTCAAATTCTTACTATACTTCCACTACTACTCCTACTACGCGCTTGCTTGCTCCATCTTGCTCCAAGACCTACAACTGCAGCATCCGCAGCACTACTAGCAGTCGAGATCGAGATCGAGATCGAGATCGAGCGCTCTTCTTCCATCTATAAATCAAGACATCATATCATGCCCCTTTTTGTTCCTGCTGGTGGTTTCCTCCGCGATCGATCGACGACCAGAAAGAAGAAGAAGAAGAAGAAGAATATTTTGATAATGATGAGAAGTCAGAACGCTGGATCTACCATCGACGAAACACCAGCACTACTAGTAGAATGAACAGGTGCTATTGTACAGTACGTACGAATTGATCCATCCATCCATCCATCCCATCCTTCCTTTCATCGTCCGATTGCAATCATCATTTCCATGTCACGGGCGTACCGGTATAGTATTCGTCGTCGCATGAATAGCCATCTTCGTAATACGACTACGACTACGACTAATAACTCTACTACTAGCTCTACTAGCTAGCTCTACTAGCTAGCTCTACTAGCTAGTAGTAGAGTAGATGAGTACCAAGAAGAATGGATTGCTACTAGTAGTAGATCTTTTTGGCGGCACTTCTTACTTCCTGCTGATCCTTGTTCCTACTACCAACTACTGTACTACCAGTAGCTAGTACTCTAGTAGTAGTAGTATCACCACTCCAACACCAAGTCGTCGGCCGAGTCTTCTACTCTAGCTGCTACTCTAGTAGCTTGAGTAGTACTAGTAGTACTACTACTACCAGCACTAATACTAGTACTAGTACTATTACTACTCTAGTAGTACTACCAGCACCACTTTTGTTCAGTCGTCGATCATCTTTTGGAAGATAAAATAGTAGTAGTGAGCGATGACATCATGATGTCGGGTCCTCAGTGCCATGATGATACTACTACCGGTCGTACTACTGCTCTACTACTACTACTACTAGCTAGTAGTAGTACGAGTAGTAACGATGGTCGACGAAGAAGAAAAAGATGATGATTCTGGATCCTCGGTGAATGATCATCATGGTCGACGACGACAAGGAGACCACCACCAGCCAGATACGATGATGATGATGATGATGCTTGTGCACATGCTAATGATTCTTCTTCAGAGAACAACAATGTTTGGGTAAAACGTGTCACTACTAATAGAAAATAATTATTCGCTCTTTGCTTGCTTGCTGTTTGTTTGCTGTTCGTCGGGCTTGAGAGGAACAAGAAGAACTCATCCAGCAGCAAAAAGTAGATAATAGTCGATCAAATCCTCATAGTACAGTGGCACGCCTCCCCACTTCCAACAATCGCGATGATGGGAACTTGTTTTTCTTTTCTTTTCTTTTCATTTCTTTTCTTGAACATATATAGGTGGTAGTAAGTCGTGGTGGTGGTCGTGGTGGTATCATCATGTATATATAGTTTGCACCGTGTACTGTTTTGTTTCGTGTCTCCTCGGGCAATCGAAGAAACGGCTGATGTTGCCAACAAGGAAACAAAACAAAACAAAACATTACAGCAAAGACAGGAAGGTGGTTGGGCTGATTCGTCGGCTTGCTTGTTCTCGATTTACAAATCAATTCCAAACAACTCCAGCAGGATGAAAGGCAGTTGAGCGTTGTAAAACTCTTCAAGCGCAATTTGGGCATCCTCGCCATTGAATCCCTCCTCTCCATAAGCGTATAGGAAAGATCGCTTGTAGTCATCGCATTGGTGGAAGTTCTCCTGATACCAGCAGAAGGCAGCACACGTGTCGGCACAACCACACGGGGCAAGGACATCCGCAATCAAAAAGTTCCAAAATCCATCAAGAGTGTCGCTGCCGATCGAGCTTGGCAATGCACGGGCAATTCGACGCGAGGTATACTCGGTGTCAAACTTCTGGTTCGCAGTGCACTCGGTGGCAATGTCACATTTAGCAGAATCTTCGCAAATGATGGCGTCTTCGGTCTTCTCCAAAGAATAGAGAACTCCACACGAGATGAGAGCAAAAGGGTTTGGGTTAGGCAGGCTAGTGCCATAGGCATCGAGGCACTTCTCGAACCAAAAAAAATCCAAAACGGCCACACCGACACGGAACGCTGGGTCTGACTGGGCGATGAAGTCAATAAAATTGGCAACGAGTTTGATTATTCCGCGAATGTCAAATCCTTGCTGGAGTTCGCGATCACGATCAGGGGGTGTCATTGCTTTCATTTTCGCTTCCATTGCTGAACAGTCATTGGTAGCACATCCCATTTTGGCTCTGAGCTTCGCCATGACGTCGTCCGATGTGATTCCAAACATATCAAGAATGGATCCGTTGCCGTCAGCGCCTTCAAGCTTTCTTCCAGTGCCACCACCAGACAGGGATGCAGCCATGGTCAATAAATCAAGCATGTTATCTCCCGTCTGCTGCAAGCCACCAGAGGATGACGATGGATTGAGTTGACGTCGCTCCATGACGCGGTTGACAGCTGGATTCTCAGCGAGCTTGCGAATCGGGTTGTCAATCGGGATTCCAAGAATATCGGGGTTCGGAACACCATATATATCAGCCAAAAAGCACAAGGTATCACGTGATGTCTTGGACAAGCTCGTCAACAAGCATCGCAGAGTCTCGCTATCAAAAATGAGTTCGGTGAGAATGGTGAGCACCAAGCATCCGAAAGTGGCCTCTTCATCCCCCGTGACAAACCCCCAGCAAAACCCAAATTCATTGATGAATTCAGCCAACGAGAAGTCTTTTTCCGTCAATGTAAGATAGGCCTCCGGAGCGAATCCGGGCGTGTTGGTAGGGTAATCATTAACAGGGTTGATTTTCACCTTTGTTTTGGAGAAAAATGTCTTGTAGAAGTCATCTGCGAGATACGACTGCCCCCAAAAGTTGAAGCCAGGAAGGCGCGTAGCACAGTCATCACAGAAGCCGAGAGAGCCTCCTTTTCCTCCCTTACCACCCCCATCCTCTCCTGTGCCTTTAAGAATACGAGAGGCACGTGCCCCCCCAACCTTGTTCCTCTCGTCGGTAGGCTCATCACCAGCGCCTCGGTTACGGACGCGGCTGGTCATCTTGGCTTCGGCCATATGAAATGGCAAAGTAGCGACGGCCACGGCAAAGAGTGTAAGAGCAGAAAACTTCATGATGATGATGATGATGTTATGTTGCTGATGATGATTCAAAGATGATTCCTGTTCTGGGATTCTCAGAATTGTGAGAATAAAACTGACATGAAAAAATGGATGCCCACATCCGATCGATCCTCGGGAGCCTTCCAATTGTGCATACCCGTCGCCGGTAGCTTGACTACCGAATCCAACAGGAAAGAGAAGCCCAAACGCTCATGCTGGAATCGTTTGGATCTGACAAGGGTTCGCAAAAACGAATTAGCGTGAGATCCAAATTTGCTTGAACGGATTCCAGAGCGTATATTACATCTACGTAGAGGGATAGAAGATAGATTCCAGATTCTAGATAAAGGAGTTGGCCATGAAATATGTTTAGGATGCCACATGATGCAACTCCAGTCGAAAATTTTAAAAACGGGCTTGTGTCTTTGGTACAGGCAGATGGAGTGGCACCCATCCAGCTGCAGAGAAGGCTAGCGAAATTCGCTTCTTTGTCAATGGGGGAAAGAACAGGCATCACTCCTCATCTAACGGGGAAGATGAAAATCCAAAGCGAACGCCAGAGATGTGTGTTGATGTCTTTCGAAACGGGACCTAGTCTTTGGAGGTGGCAGTGCATCTCCATCCCGCGGAGAAGGTTCGCGATTCGCAATGGATACATAAGGAACGCGTCGGTTCTGTGTAAATTGCAAAGAAAAGGCATTAATCCTAGCTAGCGGGGAAGATGAACATCCAAAGCGAGCGCCATATACCGTAGCTGTGTGTTGATGTGTCTGAAACAGGACCTACTGTACTAGCTGGTGCCCGTACCGTACCTGGTACGGGTATTCGGGGTATCCGAGGCGCCATCGCTTCCTACCAAATACCTTACGGTACATTCGTAGGTAAAGGACGAAGCAGGAAGACAGTCTGAACGACACAAGCAAGCAAACCGAGCGGGACGCAAGAGCGCCAGAGAACAAAGCGAACAAATTCAATAGCGCCAGAGAACCGTTCTCAAGGGCCGCCGTTATGTAGATGTGGTGCAACTGCAATTTTCGTCCTTTGTAAAAAAGGTCAAAGAGTTCGCTGACACCCTACTTGAAGGGAGAAGCCTGTTTTCTGTTCTATGAGTTCGACGAGCTCGCATTGGAGGGGAGCTCCGAGGTGTCGAGCACCATTGGTGGGCGCTGGGCGGGCGCGCGGGGAGAGAGGTTGGCCGGAGGGCGGGGGGGGGGGGGGACGTGCGTACCGGTATAACCTACATACAGTACAGTACCGGTACTGGTACGCGTGTAGCTGTAGTACCACCGTCGTGGCCATGTCCGTTGCATAAAAAATAAAGTTGTGTCCTCAGTTGGCATACCCCCACGTACGTAAAGACCCTGCGTGTGTAGTGTGTATTTCACCGGCGCGTCAGGCGTTATGTACTGTACAGGCTTTTTATGTGAGCCGTCTGCCTGTCGCCCATTCTCATTTTTACCCCTTCTTGTTGCAGCAGCATGTCACCATCGCGCACCGTAGTGTCCAGCCTTGTACGACCGACCGGCGAGCGAACGCAACAACGCGATGCCTACGCGTCGTTGGTAGGCGAGCGCGGGATTCTATCATAGCCCCCCTATCATTTTGGAATTCTTATTTTCGGCGCGCTTCATCTAATTACCAAAATGAGGCACTATCTAAATCTGTCGAAATGACAAAATTGAAATAAGGAAGTTCGAATTTACATAGAGCTTTCGTGCCAATTCTGGGAGGATGCTTCTCCAAATTCATACGGAAGCCATATTTCCGCCAACCTTTTTGGCAAGATCCACATGAATGATATGTCACTATGCGTGGGGAGGATGGATGGATCGATCGTGCCATAATGACCATTTGCACGCAGAATGCCAGCCGCACAGAGAACACAAACAGTCATCGCTCACTACTACTGTGCTGTAACGCGTTACTACTACTGTACCTGCATCGATCGCACCCGCACAGACACACAGAGCACTTGATACGAACACAAAAAATAATATCCCACATATTATCGCATCATCATCGACAAACCTTGGACGATTTCGGCAACACACACACACACACACACATCTTCGATCTCAGGTTTTTTGCATTTGTTGTTTTGCAATCATTGATGCATCATCGCCCATATTAGTCCTGCTACCTGTATTGCTACCACTATTGCATCTATTTCGTTCGAGTAATAGTCCTCTTCTGTATACTATCATCCTTTGAAAAGCAAAACGACGCACCATGAGAATCTCCTTGTGGTCCCTTTTTGGGCTACTGATATCAGCGGCCACGATGATGCCCGAAGTATCGGCTCAAGATGATGCTGCTGCTGATCCTTTGGATCAAGAAGAGCCGACGGCTCCACCCACCAGTCAATTTCAAGGCCCCGAAAGTGGATACATCGTCCCCATCCCGGAAGGCGTCGGTCCCCAAATTAATCAAGATCGGGTCGTGGACTTCAAGTATTGTTATGACTCCTTGGGCAATAACGACATCAATGGAAATGGACGGTTGAGTCGAGCGGAATTTGAAAACTTTGCCCAAGATTTTGGGGGAGCGACGGAATGTTTGGGACCGCTGGACAAACTACCGATTGAACTCATGACGGTGTGGAATCAACTGAGCTGTGAGTGTGTGGCGCGGGGTGGGACATCCGATTGCTGTTTGGGAGATAATGGCAACATTCCCATTACGGGTGTGAATGACAATGATCTTATCATTGTGGCCGAACAACAGTATTTGCGCCAAGTTTGTCTTCGGACCGATCAAGCGATTGTCACCTACTGCGGACCGCCCCCTCCACCCATCATTCCACCTCCTCCGCCGGCCTTTTTCATGGCGCCACCGCCCCCGGCAGCTCAAAAGACGGCCTTGATTGTCGGCCTCATCTTTCTGGTCCTCTTTCTCATTGTGCCTTGGCGTCGTCGCTGGATCTTCCTTGCGGCGGCCAAGGATGATGACTCGAGTGAATCCAGTGAAGACGATGAATCGGAGGATGGTGGAGGCATGAGGCATGTCGTGACAGAAACAGGTGGAGAAGAACCAGACGTTCCCGTTGTTCTGGCGGCCGTTCCACCGGATATCGAAGAGGGCGAACGTGCCGAACCGGAAGACGATGCCATGCAACTTCGTAATGTCGGGGAGGAAGAAGATGGTGAATTTGGCGGTACTAGCTACGGCCGCACCGTCGAGGAACCCGAGTACGAAGAAGAAGGAGACCCCAAGAAGTTTGTCTACGAACAGTACGACTTGCCCGAAGAACCAGAAGACCCCATCAAGCTCAAACCCATCCCCATTCCTGTCAAGATGGAAGAAGACGAGCCTTACGATCTGGAGCACTACGTGCCTGATGGAGGTATTGTCGAATATGAACGAGAAGGAGAATGGCGATACGACGCCGATGGAGGATGGACTCCCGAAGAACGGGAAGGTCGAGCACCGGTCGAATTCAATCCCCAAGGATATGAACGAGCCGTACCGGTGGCTGCCATTCCAGTGGACAATCGAAGACAACGCGCGCTCGAGGCGTATGATGGTGGTGAAGTCTTTGATCGTTTGGAACAAGAAGCTTCCGAGTCGGCCGCCGGTCCGGCTGTGGACATGTTTGATTGGGTGATTCAGTCGACACTGAATACACTGGACGAACGAGGAGATGATCTGCAAGGATCGATCCATTCCAGTGACGACAGCAGCAAGGGTAGCAGTCAGGCTTAAAGAGAAAGAGAGAGAGAGAGAGAGCATGATCATATCATGGGAACACGACGAAACATGAAACGAAAACAAAAAGAGCTAGCGTGGACTCTTTGAAGACACATGATCATCATCATCATCATCATCAAATCCTCTTCCAGCACTACCATCAGGAAGGGGATCGATGATAGTCTTTTCGAGTTTAGTCTAATAGCATCGCGGCATTCATTCATTCATCCATCCATTCGTTCATTCATTCGAATTAAATTGTAGAACTGTATGTATTGATATTCAACCCATCATCATCACGTGATGCTCCTCACTCTCTACTAATACTACTACTAGTACTACTCTAGAGACTATAGAGACGTCTACGACCAGCAGCACCTACGTATCTTTTTTCCATACTAGGCCGACTTGTTGGACGGAGTAAGTACGATTTGTTCTTCTTTCTTGTTGTACAATACCGGTACCGGTAGTCGTGAAGCTACTACTACTAGTAGTAGTATATATCTCTTTATGGGATGTGAATCAGACCCTGATTCACATCAGTCTATCTTCGGCACATAGCTAGCCACCAATCAAAAATAGTCATCTCTAAACCAATCACATCATCCGATGCGGAATATTCGAAAGTTTACGAAGACGCCGCTTGGAATTTTCTTCCGACGACTTTTCCCCCCACTAAGGTAGTAAGAGTGCGGGCAAAATGCGCGCGCAAGGCACCCCTGATTCACATTTCACTCAAACTGAACAAGACCCCTCATCGCATACCATCACTACTTTCAAAGCCACCGATGCAGCAGTATCCTTCCTCGGACAGTACTCCAGCAATCCGAAAGGATGTCTGGTGGCTAACCTCCATTTGATGATGAAAAGTAGTCTCATTCGGAACATTGATTGACTCATATGACTCCAATCTTGCCTAGTAGAAATGCAGTCGAAAAGGAAATATTGTTATTGAATAACAAAAGGCCTGCTTTCAGACTCCTTGCGCCTCATCATATGCGACCCTTCACTCCTGGACCCGGTCGAAGTGGAATTTCAGTAGTGGCTTTGATTTTACATGAAATACATCTCTGGTAGTTTTGGGTAGATTTTGTGTCAAAATGCGCGTTGACTGCGTGGTGGATTTTGTGGTCTCTATACTCTCTAGTAGTAGTAGTATAGGCTGCAGCAGGGGAGCCTCTCTTGTACTCTCTACTAGTAGTAGTAAGCAAGCAGAATATTATAGTCGTCTACGTACTTTTACGATTGGATAGTGTCCGGAACGAGGGATAGTGTCCGGAACAAGGAAGTCAAAGCCCGATCAATCTATCCATCCATCCATCCATCCATCCATCCACTCTAGCCACCCTATAGAGTAGAGTACTCTACTACTAGGCTGCTTTAGCTTACTACTACTACTACTACTAGCTAGTGGGAGAGCTAGTACTAGTCGTAGTCGAGAGGACGTGGAGAATAAAATACAGCGACTGCTACTACTACTACTACTACTAGTAGTAGTAGTACCATCGGTACGGGTAGAGTGGTAGTAGCTACTGCTAGTAGTAGTAGTAGAGGGGTATCTTGCTGACTACTACTCGTACCGTATAAGCATCGTCGTCGTGCCTTTGGGTATGAATACTGAATACTGCCATGCATCCATCCATCCATCCATCCTGCCTTTGCATTTTGCATTTTGCATTTGCAATTCAAGAAGAAGGATAAGAATTCTGCCATCAGCGGCGGCATTGATCGATCCTCGAGATGTTGATGATGATGATGATGATGTTGATGTTGATGTTCTAATTTATTTGTTGTCGTCGCCGTCGTCGCCGTCGTCGTCGTTGATCGAAAACAGCAACCAAAATAAAGGAAGCAATAGCAACTCAAAAGCCAGCCACGCATTATTGTCTGTCTGTTTGTCTGTCTGTCTGTCTGTCTGTCTGTCTGTCTGTCTGTCTGTCTGTCTGTCTGTCTGTCTGTCTGTCTGTCTGTCTGTCTGTCTGTCTTCAGTACCTGCTAAAATACTGTACCGGGGCACAGTACTAGGTAGCGTAACGAAGTGCAGTACATACCGCTTTGCCTGCTGCCACCACGCTGCGCTGGAATGATGAGGATTGATTGATTGATTGATTGATTGATTGTGATTGGTGCACATCCAGAATTCCGACGATATCTTGGGTCGGAAAGGAGTGATGTAGGAACGCGTATCTTTCGTATCGATGATGACATGTTATGTCGTAACCTTCAATCCCTAACTTCCCCCCCTTTTGGAAATGCAATTGCGTCAAAAATGATCATGAATGATAATGATAATGCATGTGCATCACCATGCAGCCAAGCAAGCTAGCAACAGCGCCGGCCGGTCGTGAAGGAACATGGAGAGAGGAGGCGCAAAATACAGCACCGTACAAGTACGAAGATATCGGAGGACGCAAATAAGGCGATCATCATCATTCTCATTCACAATTTTTTGATTTTGGAAACAACAACAACAACTAAAACAACAACAACAATACAATATGGCATTCGTTCTATTAGACATGACACGGTATCTGAATACTCCGTTGTCGTCCATGCCATCATTACCATGTACTATGGACCGATCTACTACTATTACGCCGAGAACGATATCACCATCACCATCTTGCTCCTTCTTCTCGGACGCCGATACTAATGTCGCCGCCAATGAGCAAGAAGAAGAAGACGACTTGTTTCAAATCGATCAAGACGAAACCAGTCTTCGTCTGACCATCGCCATGCCCGGCGTCCGTGGGAAAGACATTACGGTCGATATAGATCCCAAGACGGGAGTATTGACGATTGGAGGCTACAAGCGCAATAACAGCAATAACAGCAACAACAGCAACAACAGCATCAGCAGCAACAAAAAGCAACGGATTCAAAAACGCTTTACGGTCGATACTCGAGGCATCCATGTCAGTCGAGCCATTGCGAGTATCTATCAAGATTCGCTCGTGCTATATGCTCCCAAAGTACAATATGATGTGGATGATGTTAATGCGGATGAACAAGTGGAAGAAGAGTTTTCCTCTCCCGCCGCCGAACGTCTTTGGGTGCAAGAACAACAACAACAATACCAATACCAACAACACCAACAACAACAAGCTACTACTACTACTACTAACTTTTCGGAATGAATAAACAAACACAAACACACACACACACACAACTTTTGAAGCATCTCTCCTTTTGATTCTACTATCATCAATTCACCACACACACACAAGCACACACTTTTTTCATCCCGCCCATCCATCCATCCGTCTATCTATCCATTGGCCTTTTTTTCTTTCCACTTTTGAATGCTACTACACTGATGAACGATGGATGGGTGGATGGATGGATGGATGGATCGGTCCACCAACAACTTTGAACTATAGTATTATAGTATTATTATTTTAAAACAAGCAAACAAACAATATTCGCATTAGAGTAGGTCTACTCGTTAGTACAACTGCTGCTGCTGGTACAGTACTACTGTACTTTTCATCATGGTCGAAAAACACCAAGCAAAGCAAGCAAGCAAGCAATCAATCAAGGAAACAACAAGCAAAAGGCGCCTCCGATAGCGCCATATTCCTTGTTTCCAAAAGCGACGAAATAACCAAAACCCAATCGGAGGAAAATAATAGTGCAGTAGTCGAATGAATCATCAATCTACTGTACTTCAGAGCTCGATGCATTTGCAAATCATCGGTGTCAGAACTTGAACTTTATTCATTCTTTGCCAATAAATAAATGATAAGAGGTCCTTTTTGAGAAAATGCAATAAATAGACTGTACTGCATTGGATTCATTCAGACCTCTTGGGTCCTGCCTCCTGGAGAGCTCGATACGCCGGCGGTAGCAGACGACCGGTAGAGTATGTACGCCTACCGGTAGGTACACAGTGGGTCATTCCCGATATTGTCGTACCCAGATCTGTTGAACCAAACTTGCTCTCAACACTTCTTTTTCCTCCCTTTCGCTTTGCAGATTCTGAGAAACGAATTCGCTCATCGCTTCCACCGGGGCAAGACTGACACACTCTGAGTAGTCGTAGTAAAGGTAGTAGTAGTAGCTCGCTACTACAACTACTATTGCTACTGGTGCTACCGTCTACTACTATCGTAGTAGTAAAGCAGGGAAAAAAATAGAAGAGTGAGTCGTGGTAGTCGTCGCCTTCACCAACCCTCCTCCCACTCCTGACTAAAACGACTTCTTCTACTCCTATTCCGATCAGTCGAATGTCTGACCTTCTCCCGCTCGACCGCACGCAATGAAGAGAATGAATGTGAAGGGAATGAATGCTAATGATGACTGCACTTCTGCGTGGAAAGTGGTGCTTTTGTTCTGCATGCGTGTTGCGTGCAGTACTGGAAGTGTAATACCGTAGGGTCTTTTTGTCAAGATTCGTATGCCGGTAATAACCGCGACGCTTTTCTCATCCTGTGTACTCTTCATGACGATCATCATCTCCAAATCCATATTAGCCATAATATCCATATCCATCTTCCTTCTTGCTAAAACTACTACAATAATGTCGAATGATAACACTCCTCCTCGCAATCCCAATCATGATGAGGAAGTAGATGATACAGCAGCAGCAGCAGATGCAGCAGATGCAGCAGTAGCGCATGTATTGTCGCTACTGCAAAGTCATCCACTGCCGCCCATCAGCAGCAGCAGCAGCAGCACCACCACCTCCACCACCATCCCTTCCATCACCACCTTTGAATATGGCACGGCCGGATTTCGTTATAATGCCTCAGTGTTGCCCGGAGTCATGGTACGAGTCGGTCTTCTTTGCTGTCGTATGTTGTGGAAGATGACGATGATGGAGAATAATAGTAATGGCAATAATAATCATGGCAATCATAATAATATGGGAGTCATGATCACGGCCAGTCACAACGATGAAAGTTACAACGGGGTCAAGATTTCCAATCCCGATGGGAGCATGATTGGATCGGAGCAAGAAGCCTTCTTGGTCCAATGGGTCAATGAACGAGATCTGAATGCCTGGAAGGAGATGCTGTTGTCGTTGTTGACATCGTTGTCGTCGTTGACATCATCGGTGTCGTCATCTTTGGAGGGCAAGAACAGTACTAGTACTAGTACTGCTGCATCATCTATGACATCCTCATCCCAACCGCCTAATAATAATCTACCACCTATTCTGCTGCTGCTACTGCATGTCGGAAGAGACACTCGATCGCATTCTCCGGTCTTGTCGAATCTTCTCATTCAAGGAGCGCAAGCCATGATCCGAGTCATGATGGCGGCAACAATGGCAACAAATAATGTCAACGTAAAAGTAAAGGTGCAGGTGGTCGATCATGGGATTTTGACGACACCCATGTTGCATCATATCGTCCTCTACTCGAACCAACCACAAGAAGAAGAACAAGAAGAAGGAACAACTACTAGTTCTACTACTACTATTACTACTCCACCATTGGCCTCGCGACAAGGATATTTGAATCAAATGGCGCAAGCCTACATTGACTTAGATCAAGACTTGAATTCCAACAACAACAAGGAAAAGAAGAAACAGGCTTGGTCTCTTCCACCCCTTCAAGTCGACGGCGCGTGTGGTGTAGGATATGCGGCCACGCTCGATCTGCAAGAGACCTTGTCCAAGCTCAATCCCAGCTATGCCGGACGATTCCAAGCTCGCAATCCTCCCTCTACTACTAGTACTAGTACTAGTACTACTATTCACCAGTCCCACTTGAATGATAAGTGTGGATCGGAACATGTCCAAAAACAACTCCAACCTCCCGTCTGGTATGACGGCGACGACGCACCCAACAACAACAACAACAACAACGAGGACATGCCGTATGCTTGCAGTGTCGATGGCGATGCGGATCGAATCGTCTTTTTTGCCACCACTACGTCCGCCACCAACCCCACATCATCGTCCACAACATCATTGTCAACGCCAACGCCATCCTCGCCAACACTGACCTTGTTGGATGGAGATAAAATTGCCGTCTTGATTGCTACCTTTATCAAGAGCTTGCAAACGAATGGAATATTGCCTTCCTCCTCCTCCTCCTCCGAGGAGAAGGAGCAGAGCTTTTTGACATTGGGTGTCGTTCAAACGGCCTATGCCAATGGTGCCAGTACGAAATATTTGAAGGTACGTACGTGCGAACAAAAGAACGTGTACTACTATTGCTTTTACATGATATTGTTTCGTATCATGTATGATGATTTGTGGAAATAAGACGGACGGACAGTACTACGAACTTTACTACTACTACTACTACTACTACTACTTTGGATGCTCTCCATGATCATCCCCCACTGACTTTCGTTCGTTCGTTCGTTTGATTGTTTGTTTGTTCCTCTCACCATTCTTTTTTTTACCTACTATTATAGGATACGCTCCAAATTCCAGTCGTCATTACCAAGACGGGTGTCAAGCATTTGCATCATGCCGCACTACAGTTTGATATTGGCATTTACTTTGAAGCCAATGGACATGGCACCGTCTTGTTTTCGGAACGCTATCACGAATACTACCGTAGTGGTGGTGGTGCTTCCAATCATCATCATGGTACTACTAGCACTATTCTATCCAACTTGCCCAAACTCATCAATCCGGCCGTGGGCGATGCTCTTTCGGACCTTCTTTTGGTTGATTTGTTGTTGCGACACTTTGGTTGGACCTTGTTGGAATGGGCGAGTGGCGATACCTTGTACGATGATTTACCGAGTCGACAACTCAAACAAACCGTGGCCGATCGAACGATCATTCAATGCAATGACAATGAAACACAAGCCTTGACACCACCCGGTTTGCAAGCCGCCTTGGATCGGGCCGTCCAAGATTGTGACGCCCTTCATGGACGATGCTTTGTCCGACCATCGGGAACGGAAAATGTCGTACGAATCTATGCCGAAGCATCGACGCGAACCTTGGCCGATGAATTGGCGACCAAGGCGGCTCAAATTGTCTACGAGACCTGTCAGGGCGTCGGGCCGCTAGCCAAGATTTAACTACTACTAGAGTAGAGTACTAGCTACTAGCTAGTACTAAGTACTAGCACTAGTCCTAACTAGGCTGATGCATCCACAATGAATCGTTTCCACCAAAAAGCGAGCAATATACTGTCATACAATATTACGTACATGTGAAGAAACGTGAGCTCTCTTGGAACGGAAAGCGTCGCCGCCCCTCCATTTGTAATTCTTGCGGTAATAGCAGCACTTGTTGTTGCCGCCGTTGTTGCAGAAACTACTAAAAAAAGGCAAACCCACATCAACGTTAGTAGTACGAAGAGGCGGAACAACAGGCAAAGGCCACATCATTCATTATTTACATTGTACTTGTGTGTAGGTGCTCACAAGATTTGAGATGGGCCACCGATCGAAGTATATCCGAGCATTGTTGTTGCAGCGGCGCCAATAATAGAGATGGCCATCAATGATGATGCGGCCAAAACTACACCCGACTTTCATGTCTTCATGATCCAAATAATCACTCGAGGTTGTAGCAGCATCCACCAAAGAAGACATCGCGGCTCTGGCTGTTGGTCTAGAGTGGATGGAAGAAAAAGATTATAATACTATCGATGCATGCATGAATGAATGAAGGCCGCCAATAAAATGCGCCGACGATCTTGTGATCTGCCTTTTCGACCCCCATCAATCATCTCAGGCGACTCTCGTGTTTTGATTGGCTGGAAAATGTCGTTCTCACATCACACTGTCATTGCGTGCGTGGTGCGTCAGCATTTACATGACGACGTACATACGAACGGACCGATGTTGGTGGGCAGCAATAAAGATCCATTTTCAGCCACGCTCATGCGTCACACCGACCGCCGGCCCAACACAAGATGAACGAGCACAACATCTTCCATCTTTTCCCTTCGGTCGCTCTCCGCCTATCAATCAACATCACAACACTTCCGCATTGGGATCTTTTATTGGCTACTAACTGTCGACAGTCTTCAAGCAAGCAAGCAAGCAAGCAAGCAAGCAAGCGATCAGCACTCCGAGCATTGCAGTGTTAACGGAATCATTGCTTTTCTCTTAATATAATCTTCCTGCTACAAGCACAAGTACGCACCTTTGTTGACGCTTCTGAGAGATCCCATCGCATCAGATCACATCGTACCGAATCGTATGGGATCGTACCGGTACGAAGTATCAAGAATGCCACCGGTCCATGATCATACGAGTCGCCGCCGTCTGTCCAGCATGGCTGCTGTCCTTGTGCTCTTTCTGATGGCACATGCTGGTTCGGCCTTTGTCAATCCTCCACCGCTCCATCAGCAGCAGCAGCAGCAGCAGCTTCAACTTCATCCACTTCAGCCATTATCCAAATTTTCATCATCATCGTCATCATCATCGTCATCCTCCACCACCACCACCACCACCACCCTATCCACTCCGCACCATTTATCGCCTACAGCCCTTTCCGCTCGCCCCGATGCCGTTCCTGGTATTCTAGGAGGCAACGACGAGCTTTCACTCCGCGCTCTGTACGACAAGTGGCGCGCTCAGCACGGAAAGCTGGGCGGCAATGGCAATAATAATGCTGCTGGGACTACTGGTACTGGTACTGCTGCTACTGGTACTCCTACTAGTACGTTTGATGCTCGACGATACGAGATATTCAAGGGCAATTATTTGGCCTCCAAACAAGCCCATGAAGCCGCCATTCGACGGGCCCGACAAGAAAGCCGTCCGTTGCCCGGACCGTTGGTTTTGAATGCCTATGCCGATTGGACTGCGGAGGAATATCGGCAACACATGATGAGGAAGAAGACGACGATGCCACCAAAACAGCAACAACAACAAAATCAGCAGCAACAAAACACTCCGCAGTCGAATTTCGGCCCCGCAAGGACAGCGTCTTCTCTGTCCCCTCCTCCTTCTGGTTTCTTTACTGGGCCTCGTCGAGAGACGTTTTTTACTTCTACTTCTACGGAACTAGAACAGGATGAGTCGGCGTCGTTGTCATCTTCAACGGACAATGATTCTTCGACCAAGGCCTCCAGTAGCACCAGCAGCAGCAGCAGCAGCAGCAATAGCTCCTCTGCTCCCCCAAAATCACGATCCGAATCCAGGACGTCGAGTTTGGATCCATCCACCACCACCACCACCATCAAACCTCGTTCGACGACGACGACGACGACACCAAAGAATAAACCCGCTACTCCTATTTTGGCTACTTCTACTGGTGCTAGTGTTGGTGCTGCTAGTGCTGGTGCAGCTACACCAGATGCTACTGCTGGTGCTACTGCTGGTGCTACTGCTGGTGCTACTGCTGGTGCTACTGCTGGTGCTACTGCTGGTGCTACTGCTGGTGCTACTGCTGGTGCTACTGCTGGTGCTACTGCTGGTGCTGCTGGTGCTGGTGCTGGTGCTGGTGCTGCTGCTGCTGCTGCTGCTGCTGCTACTTCTTCTTCTTCTGGTTTCTTTGTCTCTTTTGATTGTTTGAGAGATCCCAAGAATGGCAATACCAATGATGATCGGATTCGAACGATTTATACCAACTATTGTCGTCATTTTGGAAAGGAATTTTATGACGATCGTCTCGAACTCTTTACGGAACGATTGTACATGTTCTTGCGGGTTCAAAAGGACATGCTCAACAAGGGAAAGCAGCGCAATGCTATTCCTGTTACGATGAATCAGTTTGCCGATTGTACAAAGGAAGAATTTCAATTGGAACAACAAAAGCAAAGACAAAAGCAAGAGCTACAGCAAAGGCCAGGCAAGGATGCTGATACTACTACTGCTGCTGCCCCTCCTCGAGTCCTCCAGCAGCAGCAGCAACAACAACAAAAACAGGAAGCTACTGGTCAAGTCATCCAAACGCCCGGATCTCGCATCACGCCGCCCAGCAGCAGCAGCAGCAGCAGCAGTACTGCCGATGATAATACCAAGCAAGAGAACGTGGAACAACAGCCTCCACGTCAGCAACAACTACCACAACAAGAGGCAGCAGCAGCAGCAGCAGCCAAAGGGGAAGAAAAAGTCCGCTCTTTGGAAGACCAAGAAGAAGAGCAACGACGTATTCGTCGTCAAGAAGAATTTGAGGCTCGTCAGAGGCAGGCCGAGGAGGCGGATCGCTTTTTGGCGGCCCAGAAGAAAAAGGTGGCAGAAGAAGCACAAGAAAAGGCTCTTTTACAACAACAGTTGGAAAAAGAAGAAAAACTGGAAGAGCAACGTCGTCAAAACAAGAAGGCCGAGGAAGAAGAGGAAGAAAAGGCTCGCACATTATTGGCCGCGAAAACAAAGGTCAAAGAAGAAGCTCGCTTGTTGAAAGAACAACAACAACAACAACAACAACAACAACTCCGTCAGCAAGAAGAGATGGAACGTGAAAAGCAGGCCAAAGAGGATGCAGCTCGCATGTTGTCCTTGTTGGCCGAGAAACAGGAAGCAGAAGAGAAGGCTCGTTTGCTGTTGGAAAAAGAAAAGGAAGAGCAACGCCGTCTTGAGGAAGTCGCTGCTGCTGCTGCTCGTCAAAAGCAAGCCGAAGAGGAGGCTCGTTTGCTGGCCGAACAAAAGGCCAAAGAAGAAGCACTCTTGGCACGTCAAAAGCAGCAGGCTCTCCTGCTAGCCGAGAAAAAGGCCGAAGCAGCCCGTTTCGAAGAACAACGCCGCAAAGAAGCAGTCGCTGCTCGTAAAATGGCCGAAGAAGAAGCCCGTTTGCGAGCCCAACAACTCGTCACCCGACAAAAGGCCCAAGAAGAAGCCCGCTTGAAAGAACAACGCCGACAAGAGGAAGCTCGTTCCTTGGCTATGCAACAGGCCAAAGAAGCTCGTTTGGAAGCCCAACGTCGCCAAGAGGAAATGGCCCGGCAACAGGCCGAAGAGGCAGCCCGCTTGAAAGAAGAACGTCGTCAAGAAGAACTGGCCGCTCGACAAAAAGCCCAAGAAGAAGCCCGCTCGAAAGAACAACGTCGTCTTGAAGAAATTGCTGCTCGTGAAAAGGCCAAAGAGGAAGCTCGTTTGCTACTACTGGAAGAAAAGGCCGAAAAAGAACAAGCCCGGCGCTTGGAAGAACAGCGTCGTCTGGAAGAAAAAGAAGAAGTCGCCCGCAAGAAGGCCGAAGAAGAACAAACGGTCGAAAAGGCTCGTTTGGAAGAACAAACGGCCGAAAAGGCTCGTTTGGAAGAGCAAAAGCGCCAAGAGGAACTCGCCCTGAAGAAGGCAGAAGAGAAAGCTCGTTTGCTAGCCGAGCAAGAGGCTGCCCGTAAGAAGGCTGAAGAGGACGCACGCTTGCTAGCCGAACAAAAAGCCGAGGCGGCTCGTTTGGAAGAACAAAAGCGCCAAGAGGAACTCGCCCGCAAACAGGCGGAAGAGGAAGCTCGCTTACTAGTCGAGCAAGAGGCTGCCCGTAAGAAGGCTGAAGAGGAAGCTCGCTTGCTAGCCGAACAAAAAGCGGAAGAGGATGCTCGAGCGCTAGCCGAGCAAGAGGCTGCCCGTACGAAGGCGGAAGAGGAAGCTCGCTTGCTGGCCGAGCAAAAGGCCGCAGAGGCGCGTTTGGAAGAGCAAACGCGCCAAGAGGAACTCGCCCGCAAGAAGGCCGAACACGAAGAGCAGAGGCGTCTCGAATTAATCGCACGTCAGAAAGCTGAAGAAGAGGCGCGTGTGCGTGCCGAAGAAGAATCTCTCAAGAAAAAGCTAGCAGAGATTGCACGCAAGGAGGAAGAAGAGCGTCGTCAAGATGAAATCGCTATAGCCCGAGCCAAGGACAGTATCAAGCGGCAACGGTCTGACATCACGCTCCAGCGGAAGCTTCAAGAAATGTTCGATCAAGAGAATCAGGCATTCGCGCGACGACAGAGCGAAGATCTAAAGCAACGGAATCTGGAACGAAGTCAGTTGGAAGAAGAAGAACGTCAGCTTGGAGCAACCTATATTTTGAAGATTGAGGGCTGGCTTGCAGAGCTCTCCGAGAGACGGTCTAAAGCCGAGACTGAGTACCGCAGTGAGGCTGCCCTGATGGCGAAGACCGAGCAGACGTCTATCGATGCCAACGAAGACGGTCTTCAAGTTGCCAGGGCAAAGAGAGAAGCTGGTACTTTACGATTTAGAGCCCAACTGGTAGCCGAGCTTCGGTCTCTAGCTGACGAGCTTCTTCGTCAGGAAGAAGAGGCGAAATTTCAGCTTCACGAAGCCAAGCGGCGGAATGATGAAATGGCAAGCCTTCCTGACACGAAACGGAAGCAAGGTCCCAGCAACGCGGAGTCAAAAGTGAGACAAAAATCCAAAGAGCTTGAACAATTACGAGAATACGAGGCAAGGCTACGAAGTGAGACGGAAACGGCAACTCTTGAAGCTTCAAAATCAATCGAGGCCGCCGAAACTGAACGAGCGCGAAGAAAAATCAAGATCGAGGCCTTGAAAGAAGTTGAAACGAAACTACGCGCGCTGGCGCAAGCTACGAAACAAGAAGCTGCGGTTACGAGACAGCTCGCAGAAGCGGAGACCGCTCTAAGAGCAGAGCAAATTGCAACCTTGATCAAAGAAATTGCCGTCAAGATGCAAGGGACGAAGAAACAAATCGAGGAAACATCTCGCCGCGCACTTGTATTGGAAGGTAATCTTCTAGCGGTTCAACAGCAGCAAAAAAGGTCACAAGAGAATCGGTTAAAGAAAGAGGCGGAATTATTCCAGAGATCGCTTTTGGAACAAACGATCGAATACGAAGCGTCGGCTGCTGAAATCCGTAGAGCTGAAGAACAAGTGAAGAGGAAAGAAGAAGAAAGGATTGAGCAGGCCAAGGCTGCAGAGGCCGAAAATCGAACTCGGCTCGAACTCCTTCGACGCCATCTATTGGCTTCCAGACTACAGAACGATCGATTGTTAGCAGAGCAACGGCGCCTGGAAGAAGAAGCCGAGCGAGCCCGAATCGCAGAGCAGATGCTGTTCGAAGCACAAGAACAGGCACGCCTCCAACAGGAAGAAGAAGAACGGATTGAGCAGGCCAAAGCTGCCGAGGCCGAATATCAGCTCAGGCTTGAACACCTTCGACGCCATCTATTGACTTCCAGACTACAGAACGATCGATTGATGGCAGAGCAACGGCGCCTGGAGGAAGAAGTCGAGCGAGCCAGAGTCGAAGAGCAGGAAGCTCGTTTGCTAGCCGAGCAAGAGGTTGCCCGCAAACAAGCGGAAGAGGAAGCCCGCTTGCTAGCCGAACAAAATGCCGAAGAGGCTCGTTTGGAAGAGCAAAAGCGCCAAGAGGAACTCGCCCTGAAGAAGGCAGAAGAGAATGCTCGTTTGCTAGCCGAGCAAGAGGCTGCCCGTAAGAAGGCTGAAGAGGAAGCTCGCTTGCTAGCCGAACAAAAAGCCGAGGCGGCTCGTTTGGAAGAGCAAAAGCGTCAAGAGGAACTCGCCCGCAAACAAGCGGAAGAGGATGCTCGAGAGCTAGCCGAGCAAGAGGCTGCCCGTACGAAGGCGGAAGAGGAAGCTCGCTTGCTAGCCGAGCAAGAGGCTGCCCGTGAGAAGGCGGAAGAACAAGCTCGCTTGCTAACTAAACGGCGTCTGGAGGAAGAAGCCGAGCGAGCCAGAATCGAAGAGCAGCTCCTACTGGAAGCACAAGAAGAGGAACGCCTGAGAGACGAACGGCTCGAAGAACAACAACGACTCCTTGAAGCAAAAGCTAAGCGAGTCGAGCTTTTCCATCGTTCAATGTTAGCTGCCACTTTTGATAACGATTGGCTTGCTTCTCAACTTGCCGCAGAAGCCGCTCTTTCCAAACTTGAAAAGGACGAGGATTTCGGTATTGCGGAACCGAATCTTACAAAAGAGGCTACAGCAGAAACCGACGAAGCTCGAGTGGAATTTCAAGTTCGATTTGACGCAGCGGAGCAAGCGAGTTTAAGAGAAGGAAGACGTATCCTTCGCCTACAACGTCGTCAAGTCGAGGAAAATGAGAGTCTTCGGATGCGCGTGTTGACCCAGAAGAGATCTGACCAATCTCTCTTTGAACGGGCTCTCCAAGATTCAATCGAGGAAGTTGACTCAGCTGCTCGTCGGCAGGCGAAAGCCTCTGTCTCTTCTCGAGTGGAAGCGGAAGCAGGAGCACTCCTCCGGCAAGAGGAAGAGGCATCACGCAAAGCTCAATTAGACGTTGAAAAGGAACTCTTTCATCGCTCACTACTAAAGTCCAAGCTGGAAAATGATGTGCTTTCGGCCCGTTTCGCTGCCGAAGCGGAGAGGGCCCGGCTCGAAAATGAGCTTCTCAAGGAGGCGATAGAAGAGGCTCGGATACGAGAAAAGAGGCTCCATCGTCAGCAAGAACGCTTTCAAATCGAGGAAGAGCAAAGACGAAGAAGCGTGCTTGAAGCCCAGAAGCAATCAAATGCGAAACTATTTCAGCAATCTCTCATGGAATCGATGGCTGAAATTGATTCTGCTGCCAGACGACGCATCACCAAGGATTCGCCATCGGAAGACTATTCGTCTTTTGATTTCATTGACGTTGAAAATGCGATACCCGTCGAAGAAGAGGAAGCGGAGCCTAAACCGATGACGGTAGAGCCTACCGAAATTCAAATTTTGTTGAAAAAGCGTCAAGGTGAGCTCTTCCAACGGTCGCTTTTGGCCGCAAGGTTCAGTCTCCCTGCTAGAAGTCCTTCCACAGGTTCGATTACCAACGAGAGTGAACCGATGGAAGACCAATCCGACGAAATCCGAATCAAGCCACAGAGGAGCGATGTAGTAGCTCCTTCAGACGATAAACTTGTGAGCCGTCTACTCTCTGACGACTTCTTGGAGGATGAACTTACCCAGCTCTCCGATCTTCTTCCTGAACTGGACAGCCTTTTGAAGAAATCGAGTACCAGATCAAATATAGAAACAACGAAGATGGCCAAATCTGCCTCGTCTTTTTCTCTGGTAAGAGCACACTGTCCATATGGATGATGTTTCTGTTGATGGAGCCGTCCTTCCACTCACATTTTTTGTTCCGTTTTTTCCAGGAATCTCTCGCGAGCGCGATTGATTCATTGAAATCCTCTGTTAGTAGTACAACTGACTCATCAACGGGTGAGAAACTTTCGGATGTGATTGCCAATCTATCCGACAAGTTCTGGAAATTTGGCCAATCCAGCAAGACGTCATCGGAGCCTGAAGCTCTGATTCCCGCGGAAACCATGGCTCCAGATCCCGAATCAGCGATTCCCCTCGAAACCATGGCTTCAGCGCCCGAGGCAGCGATTTCCCCGGAAACCAAGGCGCCTGAGTCTGTAGCTGTCAACCCCTCGGAAATCAAAGTTTCAGAGCCTGACGTAGTGATTCCGCTTGAAGCTACGCAAGAAAAAGAAGCGACATCGGAAACGACGGAAGCAAACGAAAAGCCCAAGACGAAGAAGCTTTTCTTTGCGGTAAGTACATCTCCCCGTCGGAATGATTTTGATTGGGTCTACCGCGATCCTAACCAGTAGTGAATATTTTGATACTTGCAGCAAAAGCAAGATGCACCGACTAAGACGGATGAGAAGGTGGACACCCAAGTACCTCGCCCTGATAGCATCGAGAAAGTTGAAGACACCATGGAGGCATCGCCTGCTGTCAATCCGAGTGTCGAAAAGAAATCGGACGAGGAAGCCCAAACAACCGGCAAGGAGCCTGCTGCCACCAGCGCCTTCCTCAAATCGCTCTTGTCTACTACGGGATCGTCCGAAGCCAAGACCAAGACGACCAAGCAAGTAGATTCTTCCGAAGAGGATACGCTGAATGCCGAACAAGAAGCGTCGAAACAAGCTGCTACTACTTCTAGAAAACCTCAACGACCCAAACAAGATCCGCCCATTTCTTGGCTGGGTGGATCGACCGGATTTGGTTTTGTCAAAAAGGCGGAAGATGAGAATAAGTCTTCGGAACCTTCCAATGTAAAGACTCCCGCGTCTTCCTCTCCATCATCGCCGGCATCGTTCGATATCAAAAAGCTGCCGACCATTTCTTCCTGGATCCGCAACACGGACGATTCGATCGTTGGAGTGATTGACAATTCTCCTGATTTTGAGTCCGGAACGGAAATCTGGACAGCTCCGGTAGTCCAAACGAGGACGGAGAATCTGAACAGCTTTGGTCGAAAAGCTACCGTCGTCACGACTATTTCAGGAAGCAGCTATCGCCTCATTGGACCGGGAGAAGTTGCCAATCCTGGAACGAGATTGGAAGACTTGTTCAAGAGCGCATCTCCGTTGGACATTGCTCCTGGATTTGATCTTGGAGGGTCCAGCGACGTCAAGAAAGAAGGCAGTGAGGAAAAACGCTCGCCTTGGTCCCTCTCGTCGCTTCTGCCATTGGCCCCGACCAAAAGTACTCCCGAACCCACTCCCGTGCCCGAGCCCGAGAAAACAGTCCAAAAGCCGAGCGCTGTTGATACGTTTTCATCACTATTCAAGCGTCCCGGCTCCAAGGAAATCGTGGAAAAAGAAGAGCCTGCTCCTACTACTACGACGTCGAGTGCATCCGCTGGTGGGAATACATTCTCTTCTATTTTTGGGAAAATGGGAAAGAAGGCGACGACCGCTGATCCAGGAATCGCGATTCTTTCGGAATGGGAACAAAATACTGACAGTTCCATTACGGGCAAGGTATCCAATCGAGAAGGCTTTGAAGACGGTACCTGGATCACCACTTCGGCCGTCTCGACCAAAGCCAAATCGGGTCGGATCGTTACCACCAGCGGTGGGACACGATATCGATTAGAATAAAAAATAATAGAAATAATAATAATGATATTCAGACGAAGAAGAAGACCATGCATGATGTTCCTAATAGACTAGCAAAAGAGAATATCGAGATATGAAAATACGAGGCTTCTTTTCGACAGACTCCACAGACGTCGTCGGATGAACGTAACTATATATGTACGTACGTACGCGGTAGTAACTCATATCGTCTTGTCGTCCTCCTGCTTTGGTCGATTATGATAGTATGTGAGAGGATGCTACCGGTACTACTACTCTAGATGTTGTGCTATCGTGTCGGATCATCGTACGGAGTAATATCGTCTTTTCTCAAACTCTTCGTCTACTACTTCTACTACTACTAGGTAGTAGTAGTAGTAATAGTAGACTACAGTCTCGGTACTGCTGGTACATCCTTTTTGTGATGACGGCGCGGCTGATGATGTTTGAATCTACCGAAGCTAGCGTGGTCCACATCCAACAGCCGACCGTGCTCTCGGAACGACATCACCATTATTATTTAGCTCGATAGATAGTATATGCGCTTGTTGTTGATTGTCACTACTTGTTCTTGTTTTCGCTTATTGTTCGCTGGCACAAAGAACCTTGTACAGTATCTCCTACTACTACACTACACTACGTCGTCGTCACAACTTTTACTACTGATGCCTACTACTGCTGCGTCGGTATAGGAGTTTGTTGTGATCGATAGCATTCATCATTCCTTCGAGTATTCTTTTGTAACCAACTACTACTACTACTACTACTACTACTACGAACAACAACACCACCAACAACAATACTATAGTATACTAAAGTATTCCGCAGGCTACAATCTGGACTGGATCTTTGGGATTGTTCTTGGGCGGTTGGACGGGCACCTTTTCCAACGCCTCGACAATCGCGAGACTCTCGTCGTCCAAGACAATTCCAAAGGCGGCATATCGATCATCCGCCCATCCAGCATCATCCTTGACTTGAATAAAGAATCGTGAATCCACGCCTCCAGTTTTATCCTTGACCATGCTCAACATGCCTCGTTTCGAATGTCGGATATTGAAATTGTCAGGTTCAAACGTACTGCCGGAAGCGAGAGAGGATCTTCCCGTCTTTCCCGACCCAGAAGTGTCGCCAATGGCACCACCTTGAATGGAATAGTCCGAAATGATGCGATAAAAGGACGTTCCTGCATAGGCATTTTGTTTGCAGAGTGTGACAAAATTCTCGACCGTCTTGGGCATGACCTCTCCATACAATCCAATATTGATACGACCCTTCTTTTGAAGTTGTTGTCGGTTCGAGGTTGAGGATGCTGCTGCTGCTGCTGCTTTCCATTCGACATCCAAATAGACTCGATCGGTAATCTTTGGTGGAGTCGTGACGGGATCAATATAGGCAGCATACGCGGGGGAGGAGGAGGATGATGATGACATCAGCCATCCGACAGTAAATAATAACCGAGCAGCCGACGGTGCTTGTTCGACTAACATTCGACGCCGAGTAGAATCAGTACTAGTAGAGATGGAGGATGATGATACTGCTGATGATGCTGACCTTTGGTCCGTATCGACATCACCGTTGTTGTTTCGATGATGAGAATGATAATGACACACTGTGGTGGTAGTTGTTGCTGCTCTGCTTCGAGTCCTTTCCCAGCCAAGACTGTTGCTACTACTACTAGCAGTACTAGTCGCAGCAGTAGACCTTGTGGATATTAGCATGTTGGATAATGCTGATGCTGATGATAATGTTGATGGCTGATGCTGCTGATGCTGCTGCTGCCAAAAAGCCGATGAGATCTTTGGAAACAGCAACAGCAGCGACGACAGCATGATGCTGACAACAAGGAGCTTCATAGTGGAATAGAAGAAATGAAACGATACGATACGATATGCGGTTGTTGATTGAATTGATTGATTGATTGATTGATTGATTGATTGATTGATTGAAATGATGAATGGATGGATACGGATTCATCAGCAGCAAAATAATAAAAGATCGGATATCATCATCATGCATGATGATTGATGATGGCTTTTGCGTTCGTCATCATTCTCATCATCATTATTACTCGCCTATCACGAGTACTACTCGTACTGTACTCGTACGAGTATTCTTCAAATTCCACGTGGATGCTCCTATCTCCTGGATGCATTCATCGATCGCGCGGACGTAGTAGTAGATATTCTTATGACAGAATAGTACACTACGTGTACTACGCGATGACATTCAACAAAGAATTGGGGGGATGCTGCGAGAGGAGCAGGAAGCACGTAAAATAACGGTAGGAGCAAGCTTGTTCTCTTCCATGCATAGCTGTGTTGTTGTTGTTGTTGTTGTTGTTGTTACTACTAGTAGAGTAGAGTAGAGTAGAGAAGAGAGAGAGAGAGACTAGTACTACGAAGATCTACTATCCTCGCGGGAAGACGCACGAAGCAAAGACGATATGGTTGTGGAAACAGCAGCAGCCCCGCACCAGCACCAGCACCAGCACCTAGCATGATCATTGTCGATTTATTTCTATTTGTACTAGCTAGAGTAGTCGTACTAGCTACGGCTACACTCATGTAGTAAGTAGTCTGCTACCCCCCCCTACAAAATCACAGGGGGCGTAGCTATCTAGTCGGCGTAGCCGTGGATGTAATGCGCGAGATTTTTGGTTGAAAATCCCATTAGGGGGGTATATTTTCGGATTTCGTGCGTTCTCGATTCTGATTGGCCGAGATCTGTGCGCACTTTTGTCACAGTGTTCGTTTACGGCAAGTTGTGCATGATTGGATTGGCTGAATATTTTCGCTCGGACACGGAAGTTGATTAGGTGCCTCGTGTCGCAAGGACATGCGGGATTGCTCGGTCGTCGCCGGTGTTTTGATTATTATTTGATGCCGACGCACGCCGGCCGGCTATCCATCACACAACAAGAGATCACAACATCGGAAAAAAGCGGCGCGCATGCATCTTGTTCTTGCGATCGAGCGTCGGTCGCAAGAACAAGTACAACAACAACAGCATTGTAACACAAATAGAAGTCTATTGATTACTCTATACATCTATCTACAGTACTGTTGCTGATTGTCGGATTGTAAATCACTCTCTCTACTAGCTAGCAGTAGTCTACTACCGTAGTAAAGTAGCGTCTGTCCTTCCCCCGGTCGACCGAACCAAGGATTTCAGTCGAATCGATCGAACCAAGGATTTCAGTCGAATCGATCGAACCAAGCATTGAATCCTAGTGATCGAACCTAGCATTGATTCCTAGTGATCGAACCAAATGGGGTGTTTTGGGGGCGGTGCATTTAGGTGTTAACCCTTTTGAGGGTCTAGGGTATGGTTTATCCCCTTGATGGGTACCAACTAACCCCTCTATCGAACCAAGTAACCCCCTCTATCGAACCAAGAAGTAACCCCCTCTATCGAACCCAGCCTTAACTGCAAGTTACGGGCGGGGGTAGCAGCCCATACTTTCAGGTACCCATCATACTGTAGTAATGGAGCGTCGGAAGGCAGGCCTACTACTACTAGTAGTAGCTAGTAGTAGTAGCACTACATGTCGAGGAGGAGGAAAAGTAGAAGTAGTAGTGGTAATAGTAGTAGAGACTACTACTAGCTAGTAGTATATGAGGGCAAACCGGACAACAACTACTGGCTGGGGTCCAGTAGTAGTTCGCATCCAGCGTACTCTACTCTAGTAGTATTACGTAGCGAGAAGCAATGATCTTGCTTGTTGATCGATCGATGTGGCGACGACAGGTATCGAATTGAGATTGTCCTTTTTAAACGAAGAATAGTTTCGTAGAAACTCATAGCTAGTAGAGAGCAACGATCCTTCCATACTCTGTTCTAAGGTACCCTTGGGTAAAAACTAAGTTTATACCTCTCTACTGTACATCCCCACTGCTACTGTTTGTTGTCTCTTCGATTCTTGCGTCCTCGAAAATACGATTATAATTGTCGACTAGGAGCGGAAAGTATCCCAAGGGCGATTTTTGGAGCCCCTTCAAGTACTTTTCATTCCAATGTTCAAAATCCAACCCCATTTGCAACGTTTGATTCAAGCGATGCAATTCCCAAAACCACAGACGCACTCGGTCCAAATCTCGCGTGGGGAACTTGTCAAAATCCTTCAAGTAATCTTGTTGGAAGGGACGTTGCCAAGGCTTCTTTTTCCCAGTATAGTGGACATAGGAGCGATACGGTTCAAAGCAGGTGTGGGATTTCCACTCGGAAGGGTCCGAGGAGGCGCAATCGTCCGAGAACGCGAGTGCTGGTAGGTGCTTCGAGTAGTTCGATAGGACGGTGGAGGAAAACACGCGACTCAAAATGGGATTGGGGTGGTCCTGCTGTGTATGTGGAACATTACTACCGTCACTGCGCTTGTTCAACAACTGATCCTTGCGTTGTTGTGTCGTACTACTAGCATTGGTGGAATCATCATCATGGTCGGCTTTCTTATTGTCTGTGACGACGACGGCGACTCCTGGACTCCAATTCATAATTTTTGATCCCACAACGGCCGAGACTTGTTGCCATTGATATTTGAGCAAATAGAACAAAAGTCCTTGATCGGCAAAGCCGCCGTGGAACTTCCAATGGGTTCCATTTCCGTTGACGGCATGCCAGCAATCGCCAGCCTGATTGAAATGATGACCCCATCCTCTATACTTGTGAAAGGATGGATAGGGCAATCGCTTCCCTTCTTCTTTCTGGCGTGCGATAATGGATTGTAGATCACTCCAAGCATCCGGAAAAGGTCGGACCATGAACACGCCACCATTGGCGGGTTCGCGGCCCGTTGCCTGCATGATATATGGTTGAAGTAGAGTGGGGGTCGACGTGTGTTCCGGATCACTGAGATGAAACAAGTAATCGAGATTGCCAATGGGGAGCACATCGGCATCCAAATAAAGCACCCTGCGATAATGGGTTAATTTCAAAACTTGGAATTTGTCAAACATGAGATCCGAAAAGGTGGCACGAGTAGTAGGCTGGTCAAGTTGGTAGGTGTGAACTCCCAATGCTTGCAAATAGCGGAGCTCGTCAAAGGTGGTATTACCCATCAGAGGAGGAGGAGCGTCGGGCGCCAGTTGCCAGTAGACCACAAAGTCCGCGGTGGAGCCCAGTCGCCGCAACATTTGGACCGCCAACAAGACATTCCACAGGAACCCCTTGTAGGCAATGTTGGTGTCATGAACACTCCCCACAATGAAGGCATAGGCGTATGGACTGCCAACAGGGGGGTCATTGTCAATATTTTTTGACAAAGCTGAAGCTGAAGCTGTCGCTTGAATAGCTCCTCTCGTGTTGGTGTTGTTGGCATTACTATTGTGTGTTTCCGTTTGTTTCTTTTGGGTCTTCTTCGTCTTCTTCTCCACTCCTCCATGGTTCGCCTGGGACTGCTTACTACTAGTATTGGTTCGAGTGCGATGAGTAGAGGGCTTGGAAATTGGTGAAATATCCGACAGGGAGACTACTGCCGAAGAGGATGGGAGGGTTTCCAGCTGCCGTGCTACCAGAGCAATATGTAGGCCACATACAATGATTCCCACTCCACAAACAAAGTACAAGTAGTAGAGCCATCGACATCGACATCGAGGACGTCTCGATCTCGATGGTACGAGTAGGTGTCGAAGCATTCGCTGCGGCTGCGGAGGCAGCATCCTCGTCCTTCCTTACGAGCTAGCAGCGAGTACAGTACGAATAGTCTACCTGCTACTACCGGTAGTCTCTTTTCCAGGACGCACTTCTACCAGTACTGCAGTCAATGGCATCAACAAGTCATGGGTGCCTGACACAGTATTCGTATTCGTATTCGTAGATCGCTAATAACTCTCGTCATCGATAGGAAACAGTCAACAGCCCAAAGCACCTCACTACTCTACTCTACTAGTAGAGAGATCTTGTACGAACTCCTACAGACAGTAGAGCGATGTACCGTTGCCCGATGCGCTCGTAAATGGAGGGTAGGTGTACGGTAGGTAGACTATTAGTCCTTACTCCTTTGACTTTTCCAGTACCGAAGATGATCGATGATGATGTTATGTGGTACAGTACAGTCGAAACTCGTAACTCAATCGTACGACGCTGAAGCTCCGACCTCCGTTTATGGCTGCTTCCTCGCCGTACCGTATTGTTAGATTTGCCCCGTTGCATAGTAGAGTAGAGAGTACCCAAGTAAGTACGAATGCCGTAGTTGCCATGGTTGCCCGCGGAAGCGCGCGAGTGTGGATGTACGGGCATTGAGTGGCTACTATAATAACCTGATCCCTTTCAGGCGCGACTGGAAACTCCGTGATTCGATTTTTGAGCCGGGTGGGATGATGATGGTGGGAATTTTAAAGCTAAAATCAGTACTGGTAGTAGTACTACTAGCTAGCTAGTAGTACGGCTACAATCATGTAGTAAGTAGTACTGTAGTAATGGAGCCGTTTCGGACGACAGGCCTACTACTACTACTCTAGTAGTAGCTAGTCGTACTATTACTAGTAGTACTACTACTACATGACGAGGAGGAAAAGTAGTACTACTAGTAGTAGTTGTAGTAGTAGAGACGCACCAGCATGAAAACAGGCTGCTTGTTGTCGTTCTTGTTCTTCGAGAGGACCCATGATCAAACGTTACTAATACTACTACTACTACTACTACTAGAGCACCTGCCGATAGTATTGTACCACTACTACAGTCGTACTACTAGCACTACATTTTCGTCTGGTGGTAGTAGTAGAAGTACGACTGTACTCATACTGGTAGTACTACGAGTAGTACTTCTACTCCTCGAGAGTAGTAGGTCGCATCCGGCTTACTCTACTAGTAGTAGTAGTAGTACGTAGCAAGAAGCAAAGGATCTTGCTGCTTGTTGATCGATCGATCAATCGATCGATCGCCATCCTAATAATATAGTAATAAATATTATTGCTTGCTGTTAATACTAGTAGCGTAGCAGTCTACTCTACTACTACTACTACTACTACTAGCAAGCAATAATAGAAAGATTAGTACTAGTAGTAACACTTAGTAGTAGTGTATGTGTGTATGTATGTATGTATGTATTCGCCGCAACAAAATAGAAATGTGTCGGATCATCATAACAAGAAGAACAAGGAAGTGCAGCACTGTATCATCATCGACAGATATTGTCGCGCCCACACCGTCACCACCACATATCGTTCGTTCGTTTGTTCGCTCGTTTCAATATCCATACCATCCATGACCGTTCCACCAGACGACAATCCACCGATGACTCGTCATATTATTGTTGTTGTTATTATTATTATATTGTTCTTCTTCTTCTTCTTCTGTTTTTTTCTCTCCATTTCATCATCATATCTGTGGTTGATTTATATTATGTCATTTTATTTCATTTCTTGATTTCTTGTCAGACTACTACTAGTAGTAGTACTGCTAGTAGTACTGTCAGTACTAAGTACTAGTAGTAGTACTATTAAAGTCATACAGTACTACTCGTAGAATGAATGACTGAATGAATGAAGGAAGGATTGGTTCTTTTTTCTTTCTTTCTTTCTTTATCCATACTTGACCCCCATGAGAAATCCGACACTGAATCCTGCCGCATCGGGAAGTTGATGAGTCAAAATCTTCTTGACCTTTTGCCACCACATTTTGACATCTTCCAGATCCAATTTGCCATCGCCAGTCTGTTGTGAATGTGAATGTCGTTGTTGTTTGGATGTTGTTGTTTGGATGTTGTTGTTGTTTGGACGTCGTTGTTGTTTCGTTTCGTTTTGATACAAGGTATCGGTACCCGTACAGGCATGGAATGAAATGACAAGTGGAGACGAAATGAGGCGAAATGATAGGGTATAGAAGAAAAGGCAAAGGGAACGAATGTCGTGTGTTTGTGAGATAATGATACATGCATGTTGCAAAATAGAAAGTCGACGACGACAACAACAACAACGACGACGACAAGGACAACAAAAGGTAGGGCCCACCGCACCGCCACACGCAAAGATTGCCGCCTTTTGGCGTATCGTTCGTGACGTGACTGTTCCATTCAGATGATTTAGACGTACTGTACAGTCCGTATAGTAAGTAGCCCGTATGATCATCCATTACTTTCTAGTCCATTTCAACGCATTTCATACGCCACACCACTTCTTTATTCGATTCCATTGCATTGCATTCCATTCCATTTGTGTTATATTATACGACTGACTGACTTACCGTATCGAGGGGTTTAATGATGGAATCCTTTCCAATCTTTTCCCACTTGAGTTCGATGTATCCGGCATAGGCGGCCGCTTGCAGACCGACAAATCCTAGTCCGACGACAAAGGCGACGGCCTTGCCAACCTTTTTCAAGGCCATGCCGCTGCAATATCCCATGATCCCACCAAAGGTCAAGGGACCCGCCATGGGTTTCATGGCGTCCAGGGCCCGTTCGACGGCATCTTTGGCCTTGCTGCTATTGGACGGAACACCGTCTTGGGGATTACTACTACTACTGGCACTGCTACTGGCACTGGCATTCTTTTCGGGATCTGACGACATTTTGAAAGAAGATGTACGGTACGATACCGGTACAGTATGTAGTTTAGTGTCGGAGTTCGAAGAGAAAGAGGAATGAATGAATGGAAGAGAGGAGCGTCGCTCTCATCGAGCAGCAGCGACATCAAATCTTTCTTCGACTTATTCCATCGCGTCGTGTGTCGTCGTCGCGTCGCGTCGCGTCGTGTTGCGTTGCATGCATGCCGCGTCGTCATTGAATTGAATGGAATCAGCTGTCTCCAATCAGAACAATAATTTGGCGTCGGAAAGCGTTCGGGTTCGGAAAGACGTTAAATAGGACGTCGTCAGGCGAAGGACTGCATGCGGTGATGATGCGATGACGTAATCTAATCATGACGTCATCCCTTCCTCCTGCACGGACGCACGAACGCACGAACGCAACACGCGCCCGCAGCGCACGTTTGGAACGAGCGAGCGTGCATCCGAGCGAGCCGGCAAATACATTTCTACAAAATCAATGAAAACATACATGTGTGTCGAAGTCATGCAACGGTCGGGATGATGAGAAAGAAGGAAAGGAAGTAAAGTAGTGTCACATCATCATCATCATCTTCAGACGCCAATGGTGTCGGAACAACGAACAGCATCATCATCATATGGATTGTTTGATCCACATCGCATCATCATCATCATCAACAACGTTATAGCCAAGAACAATCCATCATCATCATCATCATCAGATCATGGATCAACAACAACAACAACAACAGCAGCAGGAATCTTTGTTATCATCGAGGAATCATCGATGTGATGATGATATAGATAATAATGATAATGATAATAATCACAATCGGTCGATGAATCATCCACCCTCTTCTTCCAGTTCCAGTTCCACCACCAACAACAGCAGCAGCAGCAGCAGCAACAACAGCAACCAGTTGTTTTCACCGCCCGCCTTGACGCAACATTTGGATTATTCCTCCAAGGCAGAAATGCGACGGGCCGAATTGGAAGCCTTGCGACAACAGAAACTTGCCAAACCAAAAGGTATGTACTGTACTGTATGTCGTTACTACTACTGCTGTCTAGCTAGTCCAGACTCTACTCTAGAGTGATGGTTGCATGGATGGATGCATGAATCTGGATTGTGGATCTCACACCGCACCATGTCTGTTCAATCATGTCATGTTATTAGCCGCTTTGTTGCAGACGGCACATCATATTGCTGAAACTAATACCACCACCTTGGCCGACTTTGAACAGCAGCGACGACAATTGGGACAACAACAACGAGAATCGAAAAAGGAAGCCTTGGAATCGTTACATAACTATCGTGCCGATGAAGAAGTGATATGGAAGGGAACTCCGGAACGTCGTCAAAAGAATCACTATTGTAACAAGAATAAGATCTTGACACCCCCGGATGCGACTGCGACGGAATATTTTGCCTCTCCCGACGATCATGAATCATATTGTACTTCTTCTCTACCTGCCGAAAACAAGTCAACCATCAAGCACTCCAAAACCTTGACAAACACCACCACCCCGGATGCCAAAGCGACCGAATATGAATATGAGTACTATGCCTCACCCGATCTTAGTAGTTCTCTCCCAGCGGAGGAAAAGTCCTCAGTCAAGCAAATTCGAAATCCTCGAACATGTTTGTTGGTGCCAGATGCTACTACTAGTACTACTACTACTAGTTCTGGTGTTGCTGCTGGCCCGACTCCCATTAACTACAACTACAACACGTCCATGATGATGATTGATTACCATGGTGGACAGTCACCGAATACGTTGGATCACAACTATTATGCCGCCCAGATTCCCATGTCCTCACTCATGAATGTCGCACGAAACTTAATGTTGAGTGATATTAATGATGATCATACTGATCTTGATAGTGATCATGTGGGTGTGCATCATCATCATGATAATGATGCTGTTAATGATGAGGATAAAGAAGAAGAACAGGAGGAGGAAAAGGAAGAAGAAGACTACGAAATTCATGGACCCGTCATTTTACCGACACGAAGCAAGAGCCAAGATCAAGCTGAATCATCATTCGATATTACTTTTACTACTACCACCAACAAGAGTAGTAGTATGCCGGTGTATTATGGTGGTAATGCTTCTTCCGTCATTCGACCGACAAGGAGTAAAAGTCGAGGTGATGATGACGATGAAGACGACGGCGACAAAAGGTACGAAATCAAGAGGAGTAATCATATTTATGGTTCCGTCCTACGACCCACGAGGAGTAAAAGTCGAGACGACAAAAGGGAAGAGTCGTCGTCATCGTCGACACCCATGCTATGCACGGCGACGACAAAAAGCAAGCGTGCAGAGCAGCAGCAGCAGCAGGAATCATTACTATCCTTGAAGACGATGACCAGCAGCAGCTTCGGCCCAGTGATACTACCGACCAGGAGTAATAGTAGTCGGGACGACGACGAAGAGTCAAAGAGAAGTCAAGATGATCAAAAGGAATCATCGTCCATCATCCACGGCGCTGCAGTCATCCTACCGACAAGGAGCAAGAGTCGGGACGAGGAAGACTTGAAGAGTATGGCTCCACTAGTCACAGTACTACCCACGCCGAGAAGCAAGAGTCATGATGATGATCAGGAATCATCATCCGCTTCCGTCAGCTACTACGGGCCCGTCATCCTACCGACAAGGAGCAAGAGTCGGGACGAGCAAGACGACTCCTCAAAGAGCATGGCTCCATCAGTCCCAGTAGTACTCCCCACGACGAGAAGCAAGAGCCAAGATGATGAACAATCCATCAACTATGGGCCAGTCATCCTACCAACTACTAGTAGGAGTAGTAGTCACAGCCGAGACGAGGATGAGTCAAAGAGCGTCGCTCCAGTCATTTTACCAACAAACAGCACAGACGATTCGAGCAAGGAGGTGGCAGTACTACCCTCTTCCATTTCTAGTATTTGTAGCTCGGGCCCGATCGGTCGCCCAAAGTCTTTTTCGCAATCAGCAGGAGCCATCATTCTACCTTGCGTTTCTCAGAGTCCCGGTGACGCTGCTGAAATTCCGCAGGCAGGAACCACAAACACCATCCTTGACGGTCCTCCGGTCGTCATTCTACCGACTGTTTCGACTAGCAGTCATGACGATGAAGAATTCTTGACAATGAAGCAATCACAGCATCCGACTACTAGCATGCTTCTTCATTCTCAAGACCGACTCGACGAAAACGACGTTGTACCATTACCAACTTTCATGAAGACAGTCGAACCAGTATCAGTATTGGAGACCCAAGACGAAATTCTATCACAACAAGAACACACGCAAAGTCAAAATTGTTCTGACGAATCGTGCGGTGGGAAAAGCACACTGCAACTCGAAAACGCAGTCCTACTACTTGAAAGCAACCAGATGCCGGTCACTACTACATCTACTATTCCCCCTACGAATAATCAAAGACCCCAAACGAATGGTCGCCGACAAAAGAAGAAACCATCAATACCAGATGTCGATGAGACGTTTCGCTTTTGGGGAGGGTTCTTCTCCATGACATCGAGGCAACCAAGATACCTCTAAAGTATATGCATGTAAAATTCAACGTAGGCAAGTATACTCCTTAGACGTTGTTGGTTGTAACCGATTATTGAACTGGCTACTCTCTGGAGTAGCTTCGTATATCCAGCACCTGGTCCCCCCTTCCTCGAGCACCATGACAACATCTAGTATCGGCAGGTTCCTTGCTACTAGTAGTAGTGGATACCAGGAATTTAGCTCAAGAACAAGACTGGAAAGATGTGTCGTATTTCAGAGCCCACGCCGCGTCCTACTGGTAGTAGCTCTAGTAGTAGACGTAGATCTCGTCCAAGAGGCTCCACCAGCTCTGAACGCAAGACTACTAGCGCAAAATCGACTTTAAAAGTCGACGCAAACCAGCACAGCCAAGAAAGAACTGTGGCGTCACTCAAAAGTCGATCAATCATCCGTGAAAATGTATACAAATGTACTTGATTTACATTTGTTGGCATTGGGTATGAGAAGAACCTTCCCCATCGATGGCTGGTTCTCCATCGTCTCCAAAAAAGGGATGATTTCCAAAATAAAACGATCGCGTTCCTGCTCGACTACCACCACTACTGAAAAAGCTCGAGCTTCCTCCAGCACCAAACGGATAATGATGGAACGGATGGTAATAATGGTTGTTATTGTCATCGCCTTGTCCTCCATGAAACTCGTCATGGTCATCATCGTCCGTATGCCATCGAGCCGTACCGGTCTTTCGACCAAAGTCCGATACTTTTCCTGGAATCAAGCGATGGACTTCTTTGGTGGCACGACCATGATCCACGGACACATTAATATCATCATCGGCAGCAGAATCATCATTCTTGACATGTTCTTCCTGTGTCGTTCGTGTATTCGTCGATTTCTTTTTGCCAGTCTTGCGTCTTCTTGGTTGTTGTTGTTGTTGTTGTTGTTGTTGTTGTTTTGGTTGTCGTCTTCCGTTGGAAGGAGACGACAAAGTGGATGTTCGCTTGCCTTGTAGTTTTTCCAACAATGTTCGTAGCTCTCGTCGCTCCTGACTGGATAGTGGATGGCGATAATTATTTTTCTTCTTCTTGAAGGTACTACTGGTACTAGTAGGCATTTCAACTCGGAACTGAATATACAAATCTCCATATTCGACATCGTCAATATCATGATGCTCGTCTTGATCGTCTTGCTGCTGTCGATGCCGATGTGTCGGTTTGGGAAAGCCACGCCCTGGCAAGACTTGAACATCACCCGTAGCAATAATCAGTGGCGGCGGTGAATCATCCTCATCCTCATCCTCGTCTCCAGCACCAGCACCACCATCAACGCTAGTAGAACCACTGACAGCCCTTGTTGTGGTTGTGGTTGTGGTTGTGGTTGTGTCTGTAGCCGAGGCAATTTCAATAGTCCTACCATCTAATAACGTAATGGGTTTGTGGGTAAATCCACAAATCGCTTCTTCCAATGATATCGTCAATTCCATGGCCAAATCATGATGTTTGCGAGTAAAGATGGAATGGGGTGCGGGGGTTACCACAAAAATGATATCGCCCGGACTGGTGGCACCTGTAAAATCCATGGCACCCGATAAGCGAATCGGTTGTCCTGCCACGGCACCTCGTGGAATATCGACGACGACGGACTTGCCGCCACCACTACCACCACCACCCATGGATGATGACGATGATGGAGCCGCTACCCATACTTGTTTCGTCACGCCTTGATACAACTCTTCGAGTGTGACTTGCAGTTGATATCGCATGGTACGATTGGCGTTGCGGGATGGTGGTGCTGGATGGGGATGATGACCAGCACCGAACAGTTGCGACACAAAATCATGAAAGGACGTCGAGGCACCACTCATTCCGCCATTACCACTCATTGCACTCATTCCGCCACCATATTGATCCAATAATCCCGCCTTGCCATATCGATCATATATCGCACGTTTGTGGACATTTCCCAATACGTCATAGGCTTGAGCGACCAAATCAAAGGCTCTTCGATCGCCACCCGTCTTGTCGGGATGTGTTTGAACCGCCCGTCGTCGATAGGCTTTGGTAATTTGTTCGGGAGTGATACTACTAGTAGAAGAAGAAGAATGTTGTTGTTGTTGTTGCTGTTGTTGTCGCGATGATTGTGACGATGAGGATGATGATCGTTCGAGACCCAAGACGCGATAATAATCATCTTCATGTTGCAATATCTCATTCAACAACGAAGAGTCATTAATATTATTATGATCATCATCATCATCTTCATTGGGCTTATTATCGCCGCCTCCTCCTCCTCGAGGAATCATTCCAACGACAAACGGTGTTGACAACGATGATGATGATGATGATGATGATGATACAGCCGCCGCCGCCGCCGCCGCCGCAGCCATCATCATGACATCTCCCACTGGTACTTGTACTTGTTCTTGTACTCGTAGCGAACAAGACGAGAGGGAGTTGCAAAGTCCCGTCATACTGCAATAATAGACTACTACTACTACTAGTAGAAAGTAGTGATGAATGATGACAGGATACTAATAGAAACTTTACCTTTGGTCTTCGAAGGATTTCGGCGCAAATGATGATGTGGAAAACCACAAAAAATTTACGTCGATACATTACGACTGCCACGTGGATGGTTCCCATTTTCGTTCGAGTTGTTGTCTGTCATCCATCCAAGATCCGTCCGTCCATCCATCCATCCATCCATCCATGCGCGCATTCACGAATGCTGCGATCGAGCGAACCAATCACGTTCGCTTCTGTGCGTTCGGCAGAAACTTCAAGGCGGCACAGCTCTAGCGAGCAGTAGCGAGCACTGAGGTTCTCTGAGACAGAGGGCAATAACATACATTTGGTCACAGTCATTGGTTTTTATCAATTCAGTACTTCCAGTATTGCGTCATTCATTGAATGCGGGTATTCGGCGGGAAATGGAAGAGCCAAAAGAAAGGACGACGACGCGGAGGTACGTACTATGCAGCATCAGGGCATCCGAAGCAAGGACAAACTTGTGACTTTCTCCTTTCATCATAATATATTCTGCATTCCATCTATCCGAATCATCACCATTTATCTATCTACTTACTCCTCTTTTTGTTTCTGTCCCCGCATCCGTTTCATACAGTCGCAGTCAGTCAGTACCGTACTACCACGAGAATCTGCCTGCCGCGGCGTCAATCACAACAACAACAACAACAACAACCTTATCAACATGAGAAATATTGTTCCAGTCAACAACAATCATAACGGCAATGTGGTTTCTTTGGACTCCAACCTTCAAACCAAGGACAAGATTTTGGAAACGCTTCGACAACTTCGTACTAGTAGCGGCAGCAGGAGCAGCACAAGCAGTACTACTAGCAGTAGCGGCCATTCGGGGTGTATTCATATTTTGGACTATTTCGTTATGAGTGGACGGGAGACATGGAGCGACAAGGATATTACGAATGCCGTCACGGAAATGCTGTTATCATCTTGGCCGAACGACAATGACAGCAACAGCAACAGCAACAGCAACAGCAACAGCAACAGCAACAGCAACAGCAACAGCAACAGCAACAGCAACAGCCACGCTTCTTCCACGAACACTTTGCTTATTCCTCAGCACAGCTGTTGCTGCTGGAAGACGGGTGTCTTTTCCAATCTGTGCTTGGCCGAGGCTGACAGTATTCAAAAAGTTCTTTCCGCTGCTGTCGTCATGATGCGTAATGCTAATGCTAATGCCCATCCACAACAATGTCGATTTCAAAAACTGCAATTGCAATCCAGCAGCAACATGCCCGGTGGGGATCTTGGTCCGGCCATTGTCCCCGTGTTGGAAAATGTTGGTACTACTAGTACTAGCACTAGTAGTCATCTACAGCATCTGACGCTCGATACCTTTTATCTATCCAAAGAATCCATGGCATTACTTGCGGCTGGATTAGCAACATCACCACAGCCACCACCACCAACTACAACGCCGAAGAAGAAGACGACCAGCAAGACGAACGCTTCCATTACCGCTTCCATGACCACTACTACTACTACTACTACTGGTGGCACTGGACTTCAGTCTTTGGATTTGATTGATTGTGTCTTTGAGTCGGGCGCTGTTGCTCTACTTGCCAAAGGTCTTTCCCAAAATACGACCTTGACCCGTTTTCGATTGGAAGATTTACGATTGGACGATGCCTCCCTCGCCACACTCTTCCAGGTCGGTCTTGCCAATAATGATCATCATCATCCATCATCCTTGATGATGACGACCACCTTGGAATTGCATTGTCGTGGATTGGGAATTCAAGCCAGTCGGGCCCTTCATCAGGTCCTATTTGGAGGTGGAGGAAGTGGAGGACGCGGCGGCGGCGGCAACAAAAGAAAACAAATATCCTCGCTCTACTTGGAAACGGGTCGTCATTTACAAGAACGAGCCAGCTATCAATGTCGACCATCTCATTTGTTCTTGAAAGAAATACTACATTCACCACTATCATCATTATCCTCCTCATCTTCACCATCTTCTCTGACTCATTTGAGTTTAAAGTGCAATCTTTCAACTCCCGAAGCCAATCTATTGCTCCGTCATTTGGCGTCTCATTTTCCAAAATTGCAATCGCTCGACTTGCGTGGCAATCAAGTGGATGATTGGAATGGACTACTTGCACTGCAACTACCATCTCAGCAGGAGCAGCAGCAGCAGCAGTACCAGTACCAACAGCAGCAGCAGCAGCAGCAGCAGCAATACTACTTGGAAGAATTGCAGTTGGATGGCAATCCATGTATTCGTCAACTGCTTCAAAAAACTACTACTACTAGTAGTAGTGATGCTGCTACAGCTACAGCTACAGCCGTTGCTTCCATCCATCAACTGCTCTCCTGGTTTCCAAAATTGGGTCATTTGGGACGAGAATTCGAAAAGCTGGTACAAAAGGGCAGTATCATTGGGCAAGTCGTCCCACGACAGCAACAACAGCAACAGCAACAACTCGAACTTCAACATCCTTTCATCTCCACGACGACGACGACGACGACGACGACGACAAGAACGATCCTACCTTTGCACTTGATTCATCATTTGGATATGAATCGTAGCGGTGGAGGAATCTTGTTGGGAAGTAGCAATCCAGGAGCAGCCGCATCGTCAACGTTAACAGCATCAGCATTAGCATTAGCAGCAAGTTCTTTCAAGAACAACTACCAAAGAAAACAACCAGGACAACAACTGCAACGGCAGCAGCAGCAGCAGCTACTAGAACATGAACAACGACGACGAGGACGCCCTGAATTACCACTTGCCGCTTGGCCGCACGTACTCTCCAAGGTGAACAATGCCGCCGAACAACAACGCGCGAATACTACTACTGCACCTTCCAGTAGTAGTACGAATACTGCTTGTCGTTGTTCGATCAACTCCAGCAGCAGCAGCAGCAGCAGCACTTCTCCACCACCCTTGTCCTCGCTGGCGTCATCAGCATCATCATCGTCATCATGTACTTCTTGGCGACAACCCAATATTCTGTTTCATTTGTTGCAAGGACCCGCCTTTTTGGGTCGCGACGCTTTGCAGCACTAGAGTAGCTAGCTAGTTAGCTAGTAGAAGTAGAGGAAAGAAGAAACACCACAACAACAGATTCATCATCACAACCCAAATGTTTGTTCCTCCTATGAAGAAGAAGAAGACGACAACGACGACGACAACTGCAGGTTGGATGCAATACACCCATCCTCGTAGTAGGACGAAATAGCAACGAACCCAAGGAGATGGAGTTGGTGGTGGTGGTGGTGGTGGATCATTGGAAGAACTGGAGGCGATTCGAAAAGCTCGAAAGGATACGCCCGAACATATTCAAGCCACAATCGCTTGGCTCGAACAACAATATCAAAAACATGAACATGAACATGAACATTATCATCACCAAGAAGCTCCATCATCGTCGTCGTCGTCTTCGTCGAACAATGATACTGGTTCTGCTGTCGTCGTCGGCAGCGGCAGTAGCACCAGTAAGAATGCCAACCGTACGAATAATAATGCAACGAAACGACAAGAACAACAACAAGAACAACAAGAATGGTTATCGCAAATGCCCAAATATTTGAATACTTTTATCGCAACGAATATTCCATTTCAACAATAATCGACGTTGGATTTTTGGTCGAATCGGAGACGACAACAAGTGTCAAAAGGCATATATGAACAATGGTTGCAAAAACGACTCGAGAAACGAGCACGAGTCTCCCCAACGATATGATAATGATCGCGACTACGTACCACGAGTACTCTGGACGACGAGCTCCTCGTCGCTGCATGGCTCCCGTCTACTACTGGTCCGTCAATGAGGGTACGTAACGATGGCGACTACGTACCGCATCGAACGATTGGATGGTACCAAGGTAGTACTACTCCTACTAGTAGATAGAGACGAATAGTAGCGTTGATACAACACAAGAACATTAAAGTACGTGATACGGAAGTGATGCGGACGAATGACCGCTTCCTTGCTCCACTACTAGAGTGGATATGATATATAATGTTTGATTCCCCCGTGGTTTGCGTCCAGCTGCGGATCATTGCTGCTGCTGCTGCCGATTCTTTATTGATCCTTCTTCTTCTCTGGTTCTGCTCCTTCTTGAATCGATACTCGTTTCTTCGCAATGGAACGCTTGACCGCGACCCATTGATAGTAATCCCGCCGTTTGCCCGTACCGGCTTCGACACGTTGCGTCTTTTTGATACGATTGTCTTGATAGAGTTGAGGAACGACACGAGGCCAGACTTGTTCAATCCAGTACTGACGTTGACGTTTGACATGAATCATATTGTCGTGCGCCGTCAATTCAGCCACCAGGGCATCTCGTAAATGCAAGGCGGCATGGGCCACATCGGAATTTTCCTGCAATTCTCCAAAGGCCTTGTCGCGCATGGTAGGGACGTCGCGTGCCAGTTTGGCGCGGTGTTCTTGAAAGAGAAGGACTTTGCGGACAATGAAGACGATCAAGCATAGAATCAAGGTCACGAGAGGATAGGCACTGGTCAAGGACCAAAGGAACTTTGTAGTATACCGTGCAATGGTCCAGGTGATATCGCCAAAGAGTGCCAGGGTCCACTTGGTGGTGGCCGACACAAAGGCCACGGCACGGCAACGAAAAGGAAGTACCAAGGCGTGGCCGTCGGGCAAGCCAATAAAGTAGCGTCCATCTTCGTGTTCGACCAAAAAGTGAGTCGACAAGATTTGAATATCAAGTGGATGGGTCGCCAAAGTATCGGGATATAAGAGTTGAAGCTCCTTATAGTCAAAGACTGGAAGTGCAGTAGTAGAACCCGAGCTGCTTTGAGAAGCACATAGCTCTTGAATGGATCGTTCTTCCAAGACAGACGCCCAAAGTGCAACCACATCCATGGTAGCCGACGTCAATTCACATCCAGCTCCAAGGGGATCGATTTCAAAACTCTTGTCGGTACACTCGACAAGTTTTCCATCTTGACAGACGGCATGAGTCGGGCAGGGACTGGCATTGTCGGCTCCTTGACAAGGTCGTAGCAAGACACGACGAGTAGTCATAGTCCTCTCGCCGTCTTCCCCCACTTCTTCCTCTTCAATCGTAGTGTAGCGAGGTTCCGAATCAAAAAAGCAAGGGACCTCTAATGCGGTAGACGATGGCGATGACATTTTTGTAGTGACGACAGTGACTGGCGATCGCTTCTTGGCAGCATGGTCGTGAGCGAACATGGCCGAGATTCCCAAGGCCAAGGCGACAATGACAATCATCCAAACAACGCAAGAACGGCCACCGTATTTCTTCTTGGGAATATCAGCCGAGGGATAGTCATCAACATAGATGGGTTGGTCATCCGGCTCGTACGACTGTTCATCTTCCAACGAAGTCGCCGAGCTGTTCTCGAGCGTATGTTGATATGCTTGGGGAGGTGCGACCATATGAGGGAAAGGCTGGTTGTTCATACTGGCGGATGCATTCGCTAGGACTTGTTGTGAAATTTGCATTTGAAGCGTTTGGACAGGCGGAGGAGGAATGGGCTCGTCATCCTCACTCTCGTCCTTCTTCTTGGGTGGAGGCAGTGACGCTTTTTTAGGAGTCGGAGCTTTCTTTTTGGTAGCAGCAGATGGCGTAGCACTACTCTTGGCAGGCGGCTTCTTGGCCGACGACGGAGCAACTGCAGAACTCGCAATATTCGTCATGGGAGGGGCAGAAGGAACGGGTGGATACGAATAGCTCGGGGGCTGGTAAAATGGAACGGTGGTTCCAGCAGTACCAGTAGGCGATCCAAACTGTGGTGCTCCATATCCTGTCCAGGAGTTGGGGACTGGTTGTTGCTGAGAAGAGTATCCTCCATATCCCGGCATTTGAGTAGCTGCTCCGTAAGGACCGTACATTGACGCATATTGTTGTTGTTGTTGCTGTTGCTGGTTGTAAAGGAGTTGGGCCAATTGCAGCTGCTGCTGCTGCTGTAGATAGGCAGCTGCAGTGGCGTCCGGAGTAGTTGCTGCCGGTATTGGAGCGCGAGCCGGAGATGCTACTACTGTCGCAACAGGAGCTCGCGCCGGTTTTGGCTTGGCGGTGGCCTCCTTCGGTACAGCTGCCTTCTTCTTGCTGCTGGTTGTAGCGACACTGCTGACGACCTCTTTCTTGGCGCTACGAGGCGCTTCGGACTTGATGCGCTTCGCAGGAGTACCAGTACTTGTGCGTGTATCAGTTCCACCCTCTTCTTCGTTGTCGTCCTCTTCTCGCTGCCGCTTCTTGGACAGCGTCGCTTGCACCTTGGCCTTGGCCTTGTCGGCCTTCATGGATTCTTTGGCGCGAGCGATAGCGGCAGCGCGTTTCTCTGCAGCGGTCGGCATGATGGATGTTGGTGTTTAATGCTTGATGCAGTACAAATAGCGAGTGCGCGTTATGGTTAATATGGCGTAATGACAACAGGAGCAATAGAGTGTAGTGATGGGAATGGGATGATGATGATGTGCACCTTTTGCTTTTGTGTTGTTGGGATTGGATGTCTTGATGTGTTTCGTGTTTGATGTTGTTGTGTCATGTCGCTGCTGCGCGCTTCATCTATCATTCCTTATCATCTATCGTCAACTTCCGCATCGCCGCGCTGCATGCTCTCTCCCCGTACGTAGACTACCTGCCGCTACCTGGTACGACGTGCGTACTCGAATGAATGAATGACTATCCGTTACAGTTTGAAAATGTCGCACTGAATGTCGTGCATTATCCAAAAAAATTCGCATGTCAATAATTGTTCCGAAAAGAACGAAACGCAAGTGCTAGCAGCCACGTCACCTGTGAGCACAGTCATGAAATACGTACTGTAATGAGTGCGAGCGAGCGTCGTCTTGCCGCCGCGCATCCAGCCACATCGAAATCTACAGGTCTATCATATGCCGCCATACAGTAACCAACTGCAGAACACAGCTTGCAATAACTTACATACAGACACGCACTGATCTGATAGATGCGGTCTTGCTTCTTTTGCCATTCTATTCTATTCTCTATCTTCCGCATCCATCTGGTATACTATCATCCATCATCCTCCATTAACATCGGTTCAAACTGATCTGCATGCAGCATTCAAGGCCTGCTTGTTGCATTTACTCCCTCCTCCCGTCGATCGATAGATAGATACTCAGTGCGTAGGAGAGAGTCTCGGAGCAAAATCCGACTTCGCACCATGGCGAAGACGTTCCGACTATTAGGAGTGGCCGGGTGGTTCTTTTGGACTACTGCTACCAGCACTCTTCTCGTCATGGCGCAACAGCAGCAGCAGCAGCAGCCATCATCCATGGCACCTCCTTCGCCGCCTCGACTAAATGGGAGTCACTTCAAAATAACCGTGGTGGAGCAGTCGGGGTTTGTGGATTTTCATGATGAGAATGGAGCCGTTGCCGGTGGATATTGCATTGATATCTTTGCTACCATTGCCAAGCATGCCAACTTTACGTACGAGTTTCGCTCTCCTTCTGGTCTGGGTAGTCTTTGTCTACACGATGACGATAATGAAAATGACACCAATACTACTATCGTTCCGTACGCCAAAACCTATCAATCGCAATACTTTTGTGGACAATCCGATGTCAACGATCGACCCAACAACATAACCCACAACCACAGCAACAGCAACAGCATAAACGAGACGTCAGTGCTGTTACCGCAAGAATATGCGACGGACATGTACTTGAGCTTGTTTTATGTCACTCCGGCACGACAATTACAAAATCAATTTTCCATCAGTTTTCATCCACCCACTACGGGCGCCATTACATTCTTTGGAACGGCCATTCAAATTAAAAGTGTAGAGGACTTGATCGAACAGCAACAACAAGGATTACAGCGTCCTGTGTGCGTCTTGGCCAATACGGCCATGGCCGATTACATTCACACCAGTTTTCCAGACTTGCAGACCATTCCTTACCATCCGGAGACCATGGGGACGATTTATGAATCCTTTGCAAGTGGTGCATGCGAGATTCAAATCAATCCCAATCCGGTAGCGACACGATTCATTCTCGAACAAAAACGCAAGAATCAATGTCAAGCCGGCGCGCAAGGAAGAGTAAGTAGCAGTACATACTACATGATGACTAGAGTAGAAGGAGCAGGGCGCTTTGTTTTGTGTGTTTTGTGTGTGTGTTTGTTTGTTTGTTTGTTTCATTGAATATGGGCCATCGAGTGTCATACATACTCGATCCTTCCTTGTCTTATCTCACATGCGCCTTCTACTTTCCACTACGAAACTATGGCTACTCTCTACCTTGCTAGCCACTTGGAATTGTTACTGATCCCTTGACGTTTGGATTTAGTCAATTTGCGATTGGTATTCGCAAAGATATGGATCGAGACGTAGTGGACACCATCAACTATTGGATGAACTATCTCATGACATGCTCCCCGAATGATCCCGAGTGCGATTCCTTTTCCGATTTTTATCCTCAAGCTGCAGGAAGTGGTCAAGAATGTGGATACGTGGCATTTCCAGTACCTCCCAGTATCCAGAACAATACTCGATTATTATCCAAAGGAGCGATTGCCGGAGTGGCCATTGGAAGTATGGGATTGATTATCGGTGGACTGGTGATAAGTCATTGGATATTGTTGCGTCGACAACGACATCGGTATAAGATTCGCTTTGTCCAACAAATTGCACGTAACATTTCCATCGGCCCTTCCCCTCGTGCCATTGAAGCGGACAAACTGGTGGAGGAAATTCAACACATTTCCAGTCGCAAGAATGGGATTATTGCCAAGGACGATTTATGGAAATGGATGTTTGATATCAAATTGAATTTCATTAGCGATAAGGACTTTGAGGCCTTGTGGAATGCGTTGGATGTCGATGGACGAGGCATGATTGAACCACTCGAATTCTTTGTCTTTTTGAGTTTGTGCGGTCCAGAATTTGAACAAGTCTCCAAGGAAATATCCAACATGCCCAAGATTGAAAAACTCAAATGGGCCAGTCGACGATTGACGAATTATAAATTACAAGGAGAACGGGGGGTGCGCAAAATGGAACATGATCTCGAACGACGGACCCGACAAATGGTAGCACCGATTACTACAAGATTATCACCAAGCAACAACAACAACAACAACAACAACAAGACACGCCGAGCCATCTTGTTGCCCAGCATTGTCGCTGCTACTACTACCAATAGTACCACTCCAGATGGCAAAGTGGTGGGGGTGACTGACGCCGAAGACCAAACACCGACAGAATTCTTCACTACCTAAAACCCAAGATATATTTCTTCTTCCGGTCCCGGTTCAAGTAGTAGTAGTACTGCTACTCATCCAGGCGATGCAACAGTAAAATCTGCTGCTGATACTATCCTGCAGACGACGTTATCTGAAAATGAACAACCAGCACTCGCAAAAATACCTTCTGATGTTGATCCTGATCATGATGATCATGATGATCATGATGATCATGTTGATCATGTTGATCATGTTGGTCATGTTGATCATGTTGATCCTGATGATCCTGATGATACTGATGCCGGCGCCGTGTGCCGTAATTCCGTCATGAGTACATCGAGTGAAATGACCTATTCGGTATAGCCACCGATTGTGCTCTATTATTACCTCCTACGTACTGTGTTGATCCTGATGATCCTGATGATACTGATGATACTGATGCCGGCGCCGTGTGCCGTAATTCCGTCATGAGTACATCGAGTGAAATGACCTATTCGGTATAGCCACCGATTGTGCTCTATTATTACCTCCTACGTACTGTACACACAAGTCGGTACGAATATTTAGACGCAAAAGGATCCAAGCAAAGCTCTCTTACTACCCGAGCATTCTCACGAAAGGGCCTGTTTTTCAAACCATTTCGCGGCCGTGGGCAGTGACTGTGACAACGATGACGATGCCGACCAATTTTCGAAGAATGCTCGTGCAATGCAGGTGCTTGCACCATTCTCATCACCGAGTCTCGAGAACTCCAACCTATGCCAACGGGGTTGCAGAAAGAATCCCAGAACTGCAGTAATAAGTTCACGACTATTCGGACTACTATCATCCAGCTTCCCAACAAATGCCAAATACGCTTGCAAGTAAGTACTTAGTAGTACTTCACCATGACCGAGATTTGAGAAAGCCACGATAGTACCAACGCGGCTCGAGAATGGATGAATACGATTCCACTACTATTGCTCGATAGAACCAGTCATTGGGGCTGAAGCGCCAACGACGGATCCAGCAAACATGAATGATTGATTCTTCAATCCGACGACAAGTAATAGAGTAGCGGTCGCCACCGTCATGAGTACTGCACCTCGATGGATGAAATCAAATCATCTTCTACTCCTACTCGCCGTGCAACAGATTTCAGTATGCATTGACTAAACAGCTACGGCGCTACGTATATTGTTTTCTTAAAGATTGTTCGCACTACTGCTAGCTAGCTAGTGTTTTATCTCTTTGATTGACGATAGTGCCGGGGAGAATATTATGCAGTGGCAGTGATCGGTGGTTGGAGTAGTCTCCTCGTCTCGTCCACCCCGTCGTTCGTCCTATTTGTAAGAGCTAGCTACGATGCTATGATCTACTAGTAGCTTCTCTGATCTTGCCCTATTGACTTGCTAGTGTTTGTTTGTTTATTGTTTCTTCCTTTCTTCCTTTCGTTCGTTCGTTCGTTCAGGATGGTATAGTTCGATTGCTTCGAAGCGTGTGCTTGTAGTGCAGGTACTATGGTACTATCGTCGTCGTCATGATGATGATGATGATCTTAATCATCACGATCCAATTGTTGTTGGAGAATCGACTTGACAGGATTTCCATGCGGTCCCGTAACATGAGTGGCTCGGGTACGGCCATACTTGTCGTAGGAGATTTGATACTCGACCGTTTCATGAGGAATGAGTTTGCGATAGTAGCCGCGGCCATGGTTGTCTTCACAATAAATTCCTGAGTGATGGACAAAGACAGCTTCGGTTTCACCATCCTCGGTAGGCTCGATAAAGCCGTAACCCTTCTTGGGATCGAACCATTGGACAATTCCAGTATGAATCGTCGAATCCGAGATGAGCCGTCCATATCTGGCATCTTGCTCTTCTTCCTCTTTTCCAAATTTAGCATCTTTCTCTTCTCCTTCTTTGCGGACTCGATGTTCCTCGTACATGTGCTGAGGAATAGAAGCATCGGCGTAGACAGAGCTGAGCTCATGCTCAATGGCATCTTCGGCCTGCTCCAAGAAACGATTGTAGGGATTTGTAGGATGTACTTGATGATGGGCCACCGTGTCACTCTTTTTGGCAGCAGATGGCTCTACTTTTCGAACATTCGCAGAGGCCGCTGATGCTGTGGCACCCGCTTGTTGTTTCTCTTCCATTCGTCCCTTTGCCGTCATACGATCGTGATCGTACAAGTGCTTGGGAACAGAAGCCTCTTCGTAGATGGAGGATAGTTCATTGGAGATTGCTTGTTCGGCCTCCTCGACTTCTGCAGCGGTCGTACTCTTGTGGTGGTTGTTGTTGTTGTTGTTGTTGTTGTTGTTGTTGTTACCGTTGACCCGTGACGTATCATACAAGTGTCCTGGAATGGATGCTTCTTCGTACAAAGACAGTAGTTCTTGCTGAATAGCGTCCCTAGCTTGAATGATTGGAAGAGGTGTATGATGGTGAGCAGCCGCTTCTCCTTTGGTAGGCGACGAAGATCCCATCATGCTGTTAGTTCTCTTGTCAAACGGTGGAAAGACATGTTCTTCTTTCGCATCACCACTGCTGCTGGGCGACTTGTTTGGTGCTCCTTGAATTCGCGAATCATCATACAAGTGTCCCGGAATGGAGGCCTTGGTATAGACATCCGAAAGTTCATGTTGAATCGCTTGTTCGGCTTGTTCGACTTGTTCCTTGGTACGAAACGAGACGACATTCTCATCCTTGGGTGGTGCCTTGACTTGGAACCAATTCGCCAGGAAGTCCTCCACATTACTCTTTGGCTGTGTGGTGGTCCTCGACTTGGTATTCTTGGCCTTGGAATTGGGATTGAGCCAATCAAACATGTTATTTTGGAGACGGGTGGTGGTCGTCGTCTTGACTTGGGTGATGATTGGCGATGACGATAATGATGACGATGATGTCAACGGGGGAACCCACGCTCTGGACTTCTTTGCTGGCAGCAGCAACGCCAACGCCGCAGTAGTAACAAAGAGGCAACGCATGTTGAATCCGACAGAAAGAGAGAGAGAGGGGGGGGGGGGGGGGCGAAAGGGTAGTGATAGGTGGATCCGAATCGAAAAGAATAAGGATTGGATGATGTGAATAAGGATGGGATTTTTGTGAGGGCTGACAGTTCCTGACATCGATCGAACATGCGAAGATACATTATTTGATGATGATGGGTCAAATCCATCTGCCCTCCATCACTGTCTTTCGCACCGGCCATCCGAACCCTCATCATATTTTTTATTATCATCGTCTATCTACGAGTACGAATATTCATTATTTGATCTTCATGCGAACACAACTTACCGGCATCCGGCGGACGGAAGCGAACCCAAAACTTACTTTGCGAGAGAAAAAATAGCCATTCAATTGTTCTTTGTCGACGTCACAGGTGGACGCATGAAGATATGACGAACACATCCTTGCCCCTTTCCAAAAGAAGAAGAACACTGATTGAACATAATGTACTTCTCCCTCGGGGGTGACATGACATCGATCGATCGGGTCGAACAGTGCACATCCTGTCATTCACGCACGAAAAGAGTGAATGCGGAGAGGGAGTGCGAGTGAGCCAACAACAACAATGATGCGATTTCTTCCGTCTCAATACGGTATAGGTCTCTACCGATACCGGGTAGTACCAATCCAACACCGAACCACAACTTTCACCATGGTCGGCCTCCGACGCAAGCAACGGTCCAGCCCTGAAAAGGACGACGAGGAATCCTCCTCCTGTCGAGTCGCTATCCCAACTGGAGCTGCGGCCGCCAAAAATTCACTGGCGAAAGGCACGAGCAGCAATGACGCATCATCGCCCGCTCTCATCATGAATCATCAGGCAGCAGCAGCAGCAGTGCTCGATCTCTGTGGCCAAGACGATTGTGATCACGATCACGATCACCCCCTTCCTCTCTTTCGTCGAAGGCGAATGCTAAAAATAATGTTTTGGCTCAAGCGTTCTTGGGCGGTCCGCTTTCTACTCTTTCTGGTGCTGGTGAATTACGTCGTCCTTTACATTCGCTACTTTACGATGAGTCGACCATCTTGGTTGTACGGCAGTCCTGTGGACATCCAGGACGTTCAAGCGTGTCTTGTCGACGGCACGAGTGTGTTGGATCCAACCCCCACTTTAGCATCATCATCATCATCATTAGCGTCGTCGCCATCCATTTACTGGGAATGGCATCGATTCGCCTCCGAGCGACATATTGCTCTGCAAAATCAAACTACTACTACTACTACTACTACTACTACTACCAGTGGCAGTAGGCCCAAACCCAAATCCAAAGCCATGCCACAACCTCGACAACGTCGACTCTTGATTGCTCAATATTCTGGTTATGGAAAATATGCAGAAATGTTGGATCTAGTGGCACCCGTCAATGCTGCCTATGCCAAACGCTGGGGTCATGACTTTGTAGTCTTGCAAGGCACCGCCATGAAGTTTCCCGGTATCCTGTCATCATCATCATCACCATCATCTTCTACAAACGCAAAGAACAAGTGCAGCGACGAACCACGAAGTACCTTCAACAAGATTCCCTTACTCGAACTTGCCCATGAACAAAAACTTTACTACGATCAAGTTTTGATTTTGGATACCGATGCCATGATTGTGGATTTTGACTACGACATTACGACTCTGCTTCCACTACTACTACTAGATGATGGTTATGCAGATGGTGATGGTGATGGTGGTGGTGATGATGGTTCGTATCTACTGGCCGCTCATCGGGTATGGAAGTACGATCGTCGCCAAACGTGGGACATCAATGCTGGAATTACGCTTTGGAATTTACATCATCCCTTGTTACCACATGTACTGGAACAATGGAAACGTTTGGTGCATCAAAATCCATTTCTGGTCATCCAGCGCAATGACGATCAATACTTTTTGCAACGCACGTTAATGATGTCACCGTCATCATCATCATGGTCATGGTCATCATCACAATGGTCATGGTCATGGTCATCGCCACCATACTCGTCATATGTGTACAGTTTGACAAACGAATTTCATTATTATCAAGCTACTGTCATTCGACATTTCAAACGCGATGCGAGGAGTTGGTCGACGACGTCTTTGGAACAGCGATTGTTGCGGATTCAAGAAACTATAAATGGCGGTGGAATAAAGGGTTGCGACAGCAGCAGCAGCTACAACAACGACAACAACAAAAGCAAGAATGATGGTATCGATGGTAGTACTATTGCGTGTCAATATCCATTGACGACCAAGTTTGCGCAACGACAACGGCCTGATGCAGCAGCAGCAGCCGAGCTATAAGAAGATCCAATGAGCTACTACTCTGGTCGTGGCGCTAGTAGATAGACCACGTTAAAAAGATTTAGATGTTGCTATTGCTACTCTATCTGGCGTACTAAAAAATATGGGCAGAAAAGGACTGAATTAGTGTTTCCTGTAGAATCCGGTACTCAAACGTACACGACTGGATCGCAATCTCGCCGAACTAGATAGCCAATTTCGGCGAGCTACTTGGATGCATTATATGTGTCAGACGTTAATGTTGCGCATGCAATACTTTTTACTTAGACTGTGTAGATGGTAACTTTTGACTGTTTGGAGAGTTTCCGCACCTTCAACGGAAACCTAGTGCCTAGGTAGTCATTTTGTCCTAAATAGCCGGTTTCTAGCCTTCCTAACTTTATACAGACATGAGGAAGTGCGGAACTTTCGGAAACTAGGCGAAGTTAACGTCCCTGGCATATATAGAGTAGACTAGTAATGAACTTCTTTCATGTGGGATACTTTATTCATCGTCTTCCAGCTGCATTCCATCGAACATTGCTATCTCGTCATTTTCACTGTAACATGGAATCTCTTTTGAGTCGTCTGAGTCGCACTCTTCATCCTCGTCTGCAAAGTCGTCCATGGCTGAATTCCATTCGCGTACCGGTCCACGCAGGGATAAGTACCGTGAGAAAATGTCGCAGCGACATACCAATGCACTGAATATGCGCAATAATACGGATACTCGTAAACGAACTGCTGCCAAGGCGCCATAAAGCAATGAGAAAGCACTCACCATAATATACTTCTGCATCCTCGTCCCAGGAAAACATTGCATCATGCCATCGGGCGATGTCAAAGTCAAAAGCAGGATGACCAATGCATCGGAAGGATCCAGGAAGATGACCCACACGGTCACATGTCTGGCAGGTAAGTGTTGCATCACGCAAAAAAGGAAAAAGAACAAAGGGAACTCCTCCTACCCGTCAATAAATAAAATATGGCGCGCCCATTGAAGATTTATGGGCGTCGCCTCTGATGTAGTCGTATTTTCTTCGTCGTCGTTTTCCGAATCCTTCCCTTTGCGCCGTCGCCCTTTGTATTCCGCCGCCGCTGCCGCCGCTGCCACTACTTCATTATTTTATTTCCCCGGTTGATTGCTGTTTTATTATTATCATTATCATCACCATCATCATCATCATGCTCTCCAACCCTGCTCGTCGCAATGAAAGATGCGCCAATGTGAGAAACAACAACAACAACAACAACAACGGTGACGACGAGGCCTCTTTTGTCGTCCTTGACGACGCCGGCCACTTACCTTTCGGACCAGAGCCCGACTTGGCCGACATGCCAGAGCCAGAGCAAGAGCCGGAAGAGCCATTTTATTGCAGCCAATGCAACGAAATCGTTTGCATTTGGCTGCAGCTGTATGGTTTTGTTGCTGAAATGGAGAGCATCGTCGAACCGCCTCGTGTCGACGACGAAAAAGCGGATCGATCGCGTGCTCGAAAGGTGCTCTATCGAGCCATCACGATGCACCTTTTCGGACCGCTCGGACGCGGAAATCGTGTGAAGCTCCCAGCATGCGTTTTAGAGGGAGTACGCGCTATGTATCCCGATCCGGACAAGCAATACATGGGCCACTACGACAGCTAAATTTGTCGCGAGAAATGAAATCCCGTCTTCGCTTGTTTGATGTCTTCCGTCCGAAACGGTCATCATTTATGGGAGACGTGTTCTCTACTTTATTCGATCTTAGTGAATGGATAACATATAAAAATTTCATCATGGAATCTCTATTGATTATTCTTGTTCATTTTAGACTGCTGATTCGAGAATTCCGTCACGGTAAGATTCCAAAATGACCAATCCGGGAAGTCGAACCAAAATCCTGCAAATATTTTTAGTACGCCACCTTAATAACCAGGATCGCCCACAATTCGTCTTCTCACAGGGAGAATGAATGTTGTTGTCCCTCCGTGGAGAGAGCCGCCGCCATCGCATCTGCACCACAAAAATCATGCATGACCGATCGAGGGATCGTTGTTGAAGAAGAATCAATATGTACGCGGGTTCATCAAAAAGCATTTTGCGCTCGTGCGTGCGTGCGTGCTTGCTTGGTAGAAAGTCGATCATTAAGTGTGGATGGAAACAAGCACGCGTCGGCGAATTTATCCTCCGTCGTTCGGTTGTTGTGAATGAGTGTCTTTGGTCTAATGGAAGTACTAACTTTGGCTAGAGCGCACCAAAAGAAGTACGTACTACTAAATAAGCGGAAGCATAACCTCCTTTATTTAGAGAAGAGCGAAAGCCTCAACACGACATCGCACCTTCATGCACAAAAGAACGGATGAAAAGAGATGATGATGAATGTTACCGCGGTAGACTGAGAGCGGGCCTTCACAACTACCACGAATAATTGAGAATTATTATCCTCTTTTGAACATGTTAATGACCCAAAGGCCGTAATAACACCATATCGAGCATTAATTCCCTTGCTCTCAGACGACGCCATGTTCGATAGCTCTGCTAGCGATCATACTGCTGCGAGTACGCGAGCTACCACCGGTAGTGCTGGAGAAAGTAGGAGAGAATTCCTTTCACCTTTACCTTTGCCTTTGAGTGACGACCATGCCCAAGTCTCGACAGCCGACGTTTCGAGTGTTCTGCGGGTCAGCGCAGCTTCCGAGCTACGTGTACCAGTACCCATGATGCACCTGACTGGCGAAATCGAGTTCTTTGAGCAAGAGCGTCGCGCTTCGATTCTCTATCGACTCTCGAGAAACCTACCCGATGTACCAGTAGCAGGAACATTTCGAGAGTACGAAGAGTACGGCTTGCCCGGCTACACTCCCTTGGACCCCAATCATGTCCGAACTACGACCGCTGCCTTGATACAAGCGCTCAAATACAACGTCCACGTCTCGGAATTCGTGTTGAACGTCAAGGCCTTGGAGCTGCTCATTCTAAACAAGAAGAACGAAACTGCTACCTGTGCATTTCCAAGGAGTGATGAGGGAATCGCTCCACTGTTACACTTTCTCCAGAACAATCCGTCCTTGACTACGTTGAATATTCGTATACCTCCAGGCACCAAGGAAAGTGGATACTTTGTCGGCCTGTTTTCATCGCTTTGCATGAACATGAAACACAAAGATTTTGGTACTACTACTGCTACTACTACTTCCACTACTACGACCGATAAAAGAACAAGTATTCGGTGTCCCAATCTGCAAGAGATTACTCTATGGATTCCTCGAGAACGTCCACAACGCCTCCGGATGATGCGAATGATGATGCGACGGCCATCCAGCGCCAAACCTGTGAGAGCAGAGAATGGGACAGTGCCATCTTTTCCATCCAAGAAAATGGCAGCGGCTCGTCCTGTTTCTCCTTCTTTTCCTCTGCTGGCACAACATGATCACCTATCGTCGTCTTCCTCTGACGACGACGATGGTGGCGACGGCAATCAGGAAGATTATGACTTGTCTGGAATTGCTCAGTTTGTTTCCCAACAGCCTCGAGTAGCCTATGTACGTGTCCAAGCCTCCTCCTTGACCGTCAGTCAATGGGCCGCCTTGACGAGGGGGCTCGCGATTTCGAAATCCCTCCGGCACGTGGAATTGAGAAGGCTCGAAGTCGAATCCACCGCGGCGCCCGCCGTCGCGGCTTCACTATCGTCATCTTCGTCTACTACTACTACTACTACTGCTGCTTCCACCAGTTTGATTGCCGAACACTTGGCCGTTTTAGGCAGAGGGTTAGAGCGATTAGACTTGCATGGAACTAGTATTGATGTCAGTCCTTTTATAATTGGAAAAAAACAACAAGCGGGCCAACACCCCCCCATCAAGACGAATGACGTTCCAAACCGTCAGCTCACTACATTGAGTTGGTCGAGTGCCAACCTGGTCAATATTCAACGACTCATGGACGCGTTGTCTCTTCCGACCACAACGTTGAAAACTCTGGAACTGAGTCATTTGAATTTGACTGGTCCAAAATGCCGTTGTTTGGCCGATATGCTTAGACACAATACGAGTATCCAACATTTGAATTTATCGCGTGCCCAACTCGACTCTGTGGATGCGAGTCATCTGGTGGCAGGTCTTGTCCACAATCAAACCTTGCGTCAATTAAATCTCATGGACAACCAAGTGTGGCGAAGTACTCCCAACCCAGTCAATGCTGCTACATCTATCGGCCCGACGGCGGCGGATGGTCGGACGTCAACCGTGGTTGCCCTCTCTCAAGCACCGTTTTCTACTACTGCCGCCAGCAGCGAGTCTTCCAACTACTACGCAAATCTAGGATTCTATTCTTTTCGAGACTTGCTTCGAGCCAACACCAAACTCGAGATTTTGGATCTGAGCGACAATGGTATGGACACGCTCGATCAAGACAGCCGATATGGTATTCTCTTGCAAGGCTTGGACCAAAACACCAATCTCAAGTCGCTCAAGGTATGCAACCAAGCCAATCTATTCATGGATACGCTTCAAGCAGTCTTTGGAAGTACTCCCCGACATTTTCATTCTTCCGTGAGTCGACAACTCGGGAGCGTCTTGCAACATAATTGTCTCCAAGAACTCGTGCTGAACTACAATCGCTTTGAAGACGCCCACTTGGCTGAATTTATGGCGCCAGCTCTACGTCACAACACGACTCTCCGAATTCTTGGTCTCAAACGGATCGGCATGGGGAATGCAAGTTTAATCACACTTGCTCGAGGCTTGAGAAATCATCCTTCCATCGAAAGCTTGGATGTTTCCTATAACATTAATGTGACGGAAGAAGGATACCAAGCGTTGTCTCGAACGGTTCGTACCTTGCCGCGGCTACATACGCTTTGGTTTCATACACTGTCCCGTCATCGCGAAGAAGATGCCTTTGCGCAGCACCGGTACACACTGATCATTGCTCAAGCCTTGGAACAAACTACGAGTCTTCGACAAATGAGTCATTCGGAGATTCTTGAAGGTGAACACAAATTCTATTTGCTACTGAATCGGTTTGATCGCCAACGCTTGTGTCAAATGGAGGGTCATCCTCCTGGTCGACGATCAAACGATGATGATGATGATCATTATCATCCTCATCATCAGCAAGAAGGACCAGTCAATATTGCTCTTTGGCCAAAGCTCTTGGCGAGTATGCCACTCGATCTGGTTTCGTTTTATGTCCGACGCAATGCCACTTTATTAGCATCCGTATCGACTCAAACCGTCATGCCTCCAGCGAGGGAGACAAGCCGAAAGCATGGGCGTGATGATGATGACGACGGCGCTGCACCGCAAGCAGCAGAGGACGATGACGGCGGCGACGATGATGTCTGTTCTTCTCGATATGCCAAGCTTCAAAGAACTCAATAGCAGTCATTAACGGGCTACTAGTAGAGTAGTCTACATTTGTACGAAGTATTAGTTGTAGTCTGGAGTAGATCTACTCCCTCTCTACTCTACTCTAGCTACTAGTAGTAGAGTATTACCGGTAGCACCCCCAAGGCTGCAACGACTACTCGCATTGAGGAGTCCCGACTTCGCCTACCGGTAATCACGAGCTTCTATTTCCGTTGCTCGTGACTGTTCGAATATCGCCCGTAGAGCACGTTATCGGACACTTGGTGTCAAGACTAATGACGTCATGGGGATTTTTTGTGTCTATGTGATGTCGCAGCGCGTCACGACAGTTCGCGTTCGCCATTTCCCCCCACCACAATTCCGCCGACCGCGATCTTCTCCCTTTATTGCTGCATGCGCTCGCTTTTGCTCTCGCTTTTGCTCTCGCTTTTGCTCTCGCTTTTGCTTGCTTTTGCAGCTTTTTCATCCACAATCGACCAGCATATTCATTATGATGACCTGATGCTCTACGGGTACGAGTATTGCTCCATTTCATCATATGAACTAAATACACAAAACAACAGAACAACCCTCGTTCTCGGTGCACGAAATCAAACATGGCTCTACGGTTGGGCGTTGTTCGATTATCCAGCAAGCTCCCTTCCTCTGCTTGTACGGTGACGTTGTCGTTGACGACTCGAAGAGCGGTGTCGAGTACCAGCCTACTTTTCGAGGAACACAATAATAAATCCTCTTTATACTATACGAATAATACTACACAGCCGACCCAACCGGCGTACATTCCCAAATTCCCGAAGCGCATCATCTTGATAAGGCACGGAGAGTCTCTGGGCAATGTTGACGAGAACTTGTATGCCGAGATTCCCGATTGGAAGATTCCCTTGACACGCCGCGGCGAACGACAATGTCAAAAGGCGGCCCATGATCTCTACAATTTGACCAAGGGGGAATCCATATTTTGCTATTGCAGTCCGTATAAACGTACACAGGAGTCGTGGGATATCATGAGCTCGTATTTGAACGAACAAGAGGACGTCGATTTGATTGGAGTCCGAGAGGAGCCTCGCATCGCCGAACAGCAATTTGGAAATTTCCAGAGTAAGATTTGCCATAGTATGCTGTTTGCGTTTCTAAGTGGATTGGATTCATTTGAAAGATGCTGTGCTATCGATTCTCATTCTATTGCTTGCTTTTGTACTCTTTTTCTCTACGTCTTCCTTTGTTCCCCACTATTATTATTTTTATTGCAGATCCTCGCAAGGTCCGTACCGCCAAGGCGGAACGACGGACCTTTGGACGATTCTTTTTCCGCTTTCCCAATGGAGAGGCCGGTTTGGATGTCTACAATCGCGTCAGTAGTTTCCTCGCCACATTGTCACGAGACTTGCTTCAATTTCAAGATAGTGGTGCCGATATGGACAAGCTGAATATTGTCATTGTCACACATGGATTGACATTGCGGCTACTACTCATGCGTTATTTCCAATTGTCGGTCGATGAGTTTGAACATTCCTTCAATCCGCAAAATGCGAAACTAGTAGTCATGGATCGCATCGAACCGCCGGCTGCCGCCCCCATTGTGAATGTCAGCAGCAGCAGCAGCAGCAGCTGTAGCAGCCGCGGTGGAGATGAACAGAGCGAGGAGGAGGAGGTGGTGGAAATTTTGCAAGTGCCGCGTTCTTCCAAACCATTCTTTCGATTAGACGAGGAAGCCAAAGAAGCTTTGAACCTTTCGGGAGATGTCTCGAGCGAAAAACCAGCATTCTTTCGAGGAGATGCTTTGGAACAAATACCGTACGATTTGAAACAAGGGATTAGAAAATAAAACCTACTACTACTGTTAGACCCACAACGTTGTTATATTTTATATTCCTATGTGGCTGGCATCCAGCCATTTGAGTACAACCTAAAGAGCTGTAATACTAAAGTATATTGCTTGTAGTAGTAGTTGAATTCGTCTTCTCGGATGGATGCTTGTTTACATAGTCTCAATACCCGTCGAAAGATTCCATTTCTTTCCATTCCTCCTGTAAAAAAACGTCCTGACTTTCTGTTTGTTTGACTTTCTCCTAAAGACATTTGCTTTCTGAAGGGTCATGGAGACTTGCCCGCTCATCCCTATCTACTCTAGGTACTAGGTACTAGGTACTAGAGGTACAAGGTATTAGCTACTCTAGTAGCAAAGCTAAAGCAGCGAAAAAGTCCACTGTCTAAACTAACAATTACCGCACGATAGTTGTAAACGTAGACAGCCCACCAACTGAGTAGCTAGTACGTATGTGTCCTCGTCTGGGCGTGGAGCTAGTAGTACTAGCTTCAGGTGCGCTCTATCGACTGACTCCCAGATTCTGAAAACCTGTAAACAGATATCGTCCACTCGTCAGTAACTACTATCGTCCTGCTAGACACCGAGACCAGGAAGATCAAGATACTTTGATGATATGTTTGCTACTCGTATCAAAAATGGGTTGTCATCAATTTTAAATGAGAGTGGAGTGTTCTTACGTCCCTATTACTCCGAGACTTGGCGAGGAACGCTGCTGCTGCTACCAGGGGTAGCAGAAGTGAGTTCGATCCTCGCTTTCTTGGTTTTTACACAAGCCTCCTCATCTTCATTCAATGGAATACAACGCGGATGCATGCGGGTGCTACTAGGGGAGAGAAGTGATGGTGGCGATTCGGGCGGGACGGTGCTGCAGGAGGGCGTAGAAGAATGCCAAGCAAAAGCTCCCGAGGATGGCGCCTGTCTGGTAGGAGTGCTTTCCAAGACAGATCGTTGTCTCATGATAGATGATAGTCCTTCGTCGTCTTCGATGTCCTGCAGCGTCTCTTGGGCACTAACCAGGGCCAATCGATGAGCGATCTCTTTGGATGGTTGAGAGAGATACCGTGAAAGGATCGCGAGCTGCTCTGGACAGGCTTTGATTCTTTCTTTATCGTCTCCATCAGTGGTAGCCTCTCTACTCAGCCTTTGCTGCCTTAAAACTGATTCTTTCACTAGCCGCTGCGTTTGGACTTTGGCGATGACATCTCGGAACTTTTCGATACCCCGGAAGCAAAACTGAGTGTTGGCGCCACCAATTTCCTCTGCAGTAGAGGCTTGGAGTGCTTGAAGCGCGAGACGAGTCTCTTCCCGCGAGTGTGTTAGTTCCTGAGAAGTGTACCAACGATCATCCAGGTTGCTGCCGCCTTCATCGGATCGAGGCCGCTGCTGTTCGAAGTATTGTGTTTGAGCAATCTCGAATGATACCCGCTTGTTCGGAATCTTGCCGAGTAACGCTGACGACGACGACGATGATGATGATGGTTGAGAATCTGTGCTGGACTCCATGACTGATGAATCCATTTTTCAAACTTGGTGAAGAAGAACCAGAGTTGACGTTTCGATTGAATGGATAGCGATGGCGATGCTTCATGCACTTCATCAATAAAAGAGTTGAAGTGATCGAAGAATGTGACCGATTTTAGCACCACCTCCGCAACATATTATCTGCTTCCGTGCCGGCTGAGAGAAGATCATCACATCATCATCATCGCATCATCATCATTTATTGTTATTGTTCCGTGATATCCAAGGAAGTAGAAACCACGGTGGCAACTCCACTCTATTCCCATCGATCAACTTACAGAATAGACATAGCATCTGCATATCGCTTCCCATGTTTCGACCAATAAATGTAGAGTGGTATTGGATGATGATGACGTTGCGAAGGTGTCACAAACTGCGACATCATCATCATCAGATAAATAATCAGAACCTTGGATGACTCCATCGACTCGAAGTACACCCAATCAATCAATCCAAGGGAAATCAACAACAACGCAATGACGATGCATGCTATGGTAGACAACCAATTAAATAGCATTGAAGAATGGTTGGATGTCAGATAGAAGAGCGCAGCGGACTGATTGTCAGTGGTAAACACTCTACTCAAGCTAGAGCTACTGTGAAACGCCAGCTCGGCGGTGTCTCATCATGACTGACGACTGCACTTTTCATTGAATTGCTCTATTCGTTCGCCCTCTCATCGTGGTCTCCTCACGCTACACTTGCCACGTGTAGGGCCGGGCAGTACAGGTATCATGGCTAGTCTCTAGTACTACTACTACTACTAGTAGTAGTACTACTACTACTACTAGTAGTAGTAGTAGTAGTAGTAGGGTAGGATGGAGAATGCGATGCTGCTCTATAATATTACTTGCAGCATTTGCTACCAGCTGGTACCTGTGAGAGTTGTTCGACGCATGGTATTCACCACGAGCTAAGCATTCCTCTCGTACCAAATGGTAAGCTGCATCGTGACTACTGTACTGGTAGCTAAAGCTGCCTCTAGTAATAAAGGAGGCCACACAATATTCCAAACAACAGAACCAGTGGAGAAGTACTCCACAAATGTCTTGCACTCGAGGATGAGCTCTCCACAACATCTTTACCATCCGACGGGGTATCGACACTCGAGGGCGGGCTTGTCTCTTGGAGAGGTACATTTTGATCGCTTCGCTCGAACTCCATCCATCCGACGTGGATTTGTCCACTTACTATGGTCAAAGTCAGAGTTTGAGTTCCGGCAGGAAAATAAAGAGGATCGCTATTTTGAAGATCCGCCCAGGAATCGCTGCCTTCGGGAACGTTCACCAACAAGACCAGACTTTCGTCTTGCTCTTTTAGCTCTAGACTTCCAGCGGCTCCAGAGGAAGATTTGGCACGGAATCTCACGTTGTACAATCCTTCTTCCAATACGTCGACTGTGTATTTGAGCCATTCTCCCGGTTCCGTCTCAAAGACATGGAGACCGATACCTCCCTCGTCCGATTCATCCGTTGTGGTGATGTCTACCCCGTCGTTACGGTACATCCAACCAAGGTTCCAGCCTTCTCCCTGGTATTCTTCATTCTTATATCGAGTATCGCTGTACGCGATCCCTTGATTCCCAATATCGTAGTGGGCAGCGTACACGATTCCAGGAATAGCAGCATAGGTGAACGGTTGAGGTTCGACGTTGAAAAGCGGGTCCAACATGGCAGCAAAGTAGCCAGGTTGGATCACACAGTTTTCCGTCTTGGCCGCTTCTGCAAACTCCATGAGTCCTTGTTGGATGCGAGCTGGGTCTGGTGCTGGCTCCATGTCCCTCCAATTGTCGATTACGTATTGATAGTCCTCGCTGATCGAGACTTGGTGAGCAAGTGCAATGCTGCCAGTCTTTTTGAATCCCCAATAAAACCAGCCAATATCGTTGCTCTCCATCAATTGAGTGATTTCGTAGATCCATGGATTTGAGTTTTCACCAGACTCAGTCATGATAAATGGAACTGAGTGTTCGTTCCGAGCATCGAGATATTGTTGCACAACGCCATCTTCATATGAAGTTTCTCTCCAGTATCGATGAAAGGCGACCACCATGTTATCATCAAAAGCTGGAAGTAAACCTCCGATCTCTTCGGCAAAGATATTCCCTTCGACGAAGACAATATGGTTTGTATCGACTTCTCGCACGGCAGCAGTCACATTGACAAAGAAATCACGCAGGTCGTCGTCCGTGATCCCTGCCGACGCATAATAGTAGGGTTCGTTGGCGAGTTCGTACCCTAGAACCGTTGGCTCATCTCGATAGCGTTCCGCAATCGCTCTCCAAATCTCGGCAGCGCGTTGCTTGTTGAACTCGGGCGTCCTTCCACCAGACTGTTGAAAATATTCTTCGTTGTACTCCCAAAGAACTTGGACTCCACGTTGAAACCATTCACCCGATCCTTCGTCCTGGGACCAGTAAGTGTATTCGGGATCGGCATACGCGTCGTGACTTTGACCACCGGGAACCGCATGCATGTCCAATAAAAGAGTGACATTGACGTTTTTACACCATCCAATCACTTGATCCAGAATTTGGAATCCTTCTTCACTGTAAACTCCGGGAGTATCCACTGGCGACACAAGTCTGTAGTTGAATGGGAGTCGAATCGCGTTGAATCCTTGGTTCGAGAGGTCGATAATGTCTTGTTCCGTGACCCAGTTGTCGCGAAAGGCTTGCCAAAATGCTGCTGCTGCATCGTTGTCGTTCTGAAGCAACGCTCGAATATTCTCTTCCATATCCGACTCGGCATTCAAATGACGATCATGGACGGAATTAATGTGAAGACCGTAGGCTTCGGGCAAGAGCCAACCGTTCAAGTTGATTCCTTTTGCGAGAAAGACATTCCCGCTCGGATCCACGATTTGGGTACCTTGCGTACGAAAGAATTGGGCAGTGGCGGTAGGCGAGGTTGTGGCTGCGAGCAGTACTGCTAGTAGTGCTGTTGTTCGACGTGCAGTGGGGCCGTAGTTTTGTCTCCTCATCATCATGGTCCCTTTCTTACTCAAGAGAAGCGAGTCCTCTGCAACATTGTGGTGCTGGATGGACGGGGGAGAAAGGGATCGGAGATGATGATACCGTGGTATGATCAGAAGAAACACCCACAGGTCATTCCAATCCCGATCTCGTCGCAAAGAAAAGAGGCATAAGCGCTCTTCTCGTATTAATACCGGCTGGCGGGTACTGTAGCAGCAAGCAAAAGATCTGGCGCTAGCGGCTTTTCCCTTCTTCGTACCAAGCATTGATGCGCCCTTCGGATTAATCCAGTCTTTTTTCGGTCATCGTTGCTTGTCACAGTGCAGTGTCCTGTCGACGTCGTCGGTCTGTCCTTCCACCCTAATGTCAAAAAATCGACCACGCGGAGCATAAATAACTACGTACATCAGTAGCCTTTACGTTAAAAGTGTACCAGCAGGCTGGCTCGCCCATCCTCCACTTGATAACGGTCCGTGTACTATGACAACTTCTACCACCACTACTACTTTCACAACCCCTACAAATTCTACCTCATCTCAGTACACATCGTACTAGATGAGGAGTGCGTATGACAATAACGTAGACCAGTATGAATAGTAGTTGTACTAGTAGCATACTCAGCGATGGTGGTGTAGGTCCGCGCGGGTGGTGTTCCCATTGCTGTTCCTTCCTTTTTAGAAGCAGATATGCCTTTGATTCTTAGGAACATGGGCAAGTGGAATTAGGAACAAGGGCAAGTGGGATTAGGAACAAGGGTAAGTAGGATTAGTGAGTTAGCAACAAGGTATAGTAGTAGTAGCAGAGGAGTAGTAGTGTGCACTGCGTGCGACAACCGAAAAAGAAGCAGTACATTAGTAGTACAGTAGTATTGTAGGAGTGCGGTAGCAGTGGTAGTCGTATGTGATTTTTATATATTTATCATGGCCGGCAAAATTTTACATATGTTCATACATTTGGATTGAACTTATATATATTACCTACGGGGACGATTCGGAAGAAATCATTTCGACAGGGAAACGATTTCATAAAAAAAAGCAATGGACGATTTCAACAGCGGTGTTTTCGAAACGACCCCTCCTAGTAGTAGTCGTAATGTATTTCAACAGGGAGGTCAGAGGTTCGAGAGGCGATATATTTTGCATTTTGCTTTTTTCATGTATCTGAAGATGGAGAAAAAAACGTCGAGGTCGCTGGTTCGATACGCGATTTATTTAGCTTTTTACTTTTTTCATGTGTGTGTGTCTGTGTGTGTCTCTGTGTGTGTACTTTTTTCAAGGTAGGTAAGTTAACTTATGTTAATACTAATACTAATATTACTAATACTAATAGTTAATAGGTACTTAATAGGTTAATAGGTACTTAAGTAAGTTAAGTTATGTTAATACTAATACTAATATTAATAATACTAATAGTTAATAGTACTTAATAGGTTAACTAAGTACTTAGGTAAGTTAATAGGTACTTAAGTAACTTAAGTTATGTTAATACTAATACTAATATTAATAATACTAATAGTTAATAGTACTTAATAGGTTAACTAAGTACTTAGGTAAGTTAACTTACGTTGGGGTTAAGTTAAGTTGGGTTAGGGTTAAGTTGGGTTAGGGTTAGGGTTGGGGTTGGGGTTGGGGTTGGGGTTGGGGTTGGGGTTGGGGTTGGGGTTGGGGTTGGGGTTGGGGTTGGGGTTGGGGTTGGGGTTGGGGTTGGGGTTGGGGTTGGGGTTGGGGTTGGGGTTGGGGTTGGGGTTGGGGTTGGGGTTGGGGTTGGGGTTGGGGTTGGGGTTGGGGTTGGGGTTGGGGTTGGGGTTGGGGTTGGGGTTGGGGTTGGGGTTGGGGTTGGGGTTGGGGTTGGGGTTGGGGTTGGGGTTGGGGTTGGGGTTGGGGTTGGGGTTGGGGTTGGGGTTGGGGTTGGGGTTGGGGTTGGGGTTGGGGTTGGGGTTGGGGTTGGGGTTGGGGTTGGGGTTGGGGTTGGGGTTGGG